>OU823256.1:4632073-5288323 GCA_917490735.1 Dryobotodes eremita
TTTTACATGAGGCGACTGCCTATCTGACCTCCACAACCCAGTTACTAACCGGGTTGTGGAGGTCAGTGTTATCCAGTAACAGGCAGTTACTGGGTAACACTATACCCCTTGCTAAGACTGGTTGTCAGACTTTCGGGCTTTTGACGACCCATAACGACTGTCAAAGATCCACAAATGACAGCCGGGACCAACAGCTTAACGTGCTGTCCAAGGCACGGAGAGGTCTCGGTATGTAAAGATGGTAACCCATCCACGGATTGACCGCGGCAAGCGTAGCTTAACCTGATCGATCGACCCGTGCGGCTATAATTACTTAGCCACGAGCCCCCTCCTCAAGTTAAATCTTGTTTGTACCGATTTATTTCCGTTCTAATTATAGCACAGTTAACAATAATTATTTGAGTGTCAACTAGGTACCACTAGTTTTCTTCGTTTCACAATGAAATCTTAACTTTACTGTCGGTCTTGTATTCATTAATGTCCAAAATAGTGTCGTAATGTATTTCGGCAACGTTATCACATCTTCGGTAGTATAGTGGTAAGTATCCCCGCCTGTCACGCGGGAGACCGGGGTTCGATTCCCCGCCGGAGAGAATCTTTTTTGATTCAGATTTTTTTTATTTTAAAACACATGTATATATTTTTATGTAGTTTTGTAAGATTTTTCTTGTAAAAATAATTGCTTTTAATGGATAATTGGTTGAATTTACCACCAACCTTTTTCAAGACTCGCAAACTTATTATCTTTGCCAATAAAACTGTTATAGATGTAACAATATATTTTGAACATATACTGCAAATATTTTCAATTACCAACATGAAAGAAAACCCTTCCCTTACAAGTATCCCAAAAGGGTGTATCTTTATCTTCCTCCAATCGCTATACATTATTGATATTAACTGATTGGTGAAAGCAATTGAACTGTGTAAATGCAATACCGTCCCCTCTAAGCCGGGGTCCCAGTGGACGATTTAATCTGGACCCCAAAACATCCGGACAAAACAGGGATTTAGACGAGGCGGGGGACTTACGGCAAAATGAAATCACGAACAGCGATGAATAGGAATTATAATTAGATTTAGCGCCATCTATTGACAAATAGTATAAGCTTTAAGAATATGAGTAAACGAATGAATATGTGTAGACTACTCGATAGATGTCGCAATGTTCGCTTAAGTTTTCTCGCCCTATACAGGGGTAGGTAGACAAAGTGTAATTTCATACAGAGTGTAATTGAAATATCTCAAATCCTGAAAAGGGAACATTATGAAAAAATCACAACAGGAACACATACATAACGCGACAAAATTTATTAACAAACTGATGTTATTTCGCGAGCTAATCAAAGTTAGTTGCTCGTTCTCCCGTTCCGTATGTCCACAAGGAGTATTAAGATAAGAGAAAACCCTTCGCATAAGAGATCTAAGGGCTAAGCACAACACATTACAGTTTTTTCACATCAGTTGTTGGGCAACGGACTTTTAGCAAATCTCGGGGTTTAAGAGATTCTCAGGTGTCCGTCCTTGGTGGCTAAAGGTAAAGATAATGCTCGAATTTAAGTGTGTGGTATTTATTTTTGGGATTTCAAGTGGTTGGCGAAAACATAAAAGAAAGGTAAGAAGGTAGTTATCGCAAGTCCAAACAAACCTCCATAAGGACCAGACCCCATGATGAAATTCCGTAAGAAGGACCAGATTTTGTCTTTGATTTTGATTTTGACCGTGCAGCTGTCGACCATTTCTGTTTTGTGCTCGTGATTATAGATTTATTCTGTTTTTATTTTTCTTTATTATTAGAGCTAGTTATCTTTTTGTATGCACGTGTTTCTGTGACAAATAAACCTATTTTTTTTTTCTTATTTTCAAGTTGCATAGAAAAGTGTAGGTAAGTTAACCGTTAGCAGTAAGTTGTGCATCATGGAAGGATTAAGTAAGGACATACGTTACCCTTTAGCTGTAGTTACCTAACTGGTTAAGTCGATACGTTTTACCTTTAATTTTTAGTTAAGGCTCCTGCAGACAGGCATGACGCGACAGCGCGACGCGACTCTTGTTCTACTAGACCCGCGTCGCGCCTGTCTGAGGGAGCTTTTAATCTCCTTTTTACTCCTTTAATTAACCCACATTGTCCTTTCACTGTTGACACACAAAATAAAAGTAAGAGAAGGCTTTCTTACATCTATCTACGAGTAATTATAACCTTGACCACTTCAAAAAATAAGTGAAAATTCTACCAAACTAACCTTGCTACTTCTTCGGAAGTGATTACTAAGTATAATATTTGTAAAAACCGAGGTTACCCGAGACACAGTGAGTTGTGATAATAATGATAAAACTTCGCGGAATCCAACATGTGTGCCGACACCCAATGGCATGCGATTGCAAAACATAACAGTAAAGGTTAAAATCGATCGGTATAGTATCAGACAATATACCTACTTAGTATAGAACACACGATTGCTATGTGCTCGTCTCCTCTAAGTTCCGGAATAACATACTTCTTCTTGGGTAGGTGGGTATGACGAAAAATGCGGCAGAGGCAGCATTTTCATATCACCCGAATAAAGGCTTCCATAGACAGGCGCGACGCGACAGCGCGACACAAAGGCGCTAGGCTTTATGTTGCGCGCGATTGACGTCGCGTGTCACGCCTGTTTATAGGACCCTTAACATTATTTTGTACCGACTTACTTCAATTATCACTTTCCTTGGCAAAAAATGGTGATAATGGAAATACCTACCTTCATAATCTTGGTCTTCAGAGTTCCTCGAAGAACCTAGACAGGTCAGCTGTGGACATTATTCGTTCAGGTACTTTTAAAACGAAACCTAGCAAAGCTAAATGCATGCATTAGCACAATAAAATGAAAAAAGCTAGGAAAAATGACAGTAGCCAATGGATCTATCGTCTCTATGTCACGCTGTTAAATCCAGCTGAAATGAACTACCTCCCTAGTCCTAGGTAGATTACCTGTGAAGGCCACCACAAAATCACGATGTAAGGACTTCTTCAAATCACGAATGACAAGATTTCCTTATACAGGGTTATTTTGAATTAGCTAGCTAAACTTCGCAGACGCGATGGGTATCGATATCTAAACATGACAAAACAAAAAAAAATCGTTGATTTTATTTGTGGGGTCATTGACCGCTTTATTGTTGTCACTTGAAATTTCAGTTTAGAAAATCTCTTTATTTTTTGTGTTATCTTCACAGTCGTGATGGGTATCGACATCTAAACACAATAAAACATAAGAAAACAGTTTTTCTCAACTCTTATTTCAAGTAAAAACACTAACAGCGGTCATTGGCTTGCCAAAAAAAAAACATCAAATCGTTTTACTTTTTACTTTATCGTGTTTAGATATCGATATCCATCGCGTCTGCGGAGTTTAGCTAGCCAATTTAAAATATCCGTGCATGCAGATTTATTTACGTAAACGTGCATCCTCGATCAAATCGACACCTACTCGACATAATGTTGTGATAATAGTGATCAAGAGTCTATCAAATACATAACAAAAAAATTGCAATAATGATAGAAGACACTGTTGACATTACCATCATGGTAATCTGGCTAAAATGTACTTCAAAACACGATTAAAAGGACACATATGTTGCACCGACAACTCGCCAATAAATGTAATATTCGCAATTATACATTAAATAGCGATTGGGTATATTATAGACCCGCGGGGTAATTACGTAACACACTAACAGTAGGAATGGGTTTCATTTTGACAGTTCAACAACATTCATTGCGTTATTTACGTTGTTGAGCAATCAAAATTTTCGAACAATGGATTAGCAAGCTTTAAAACGATTCAGATTGTGATAGATAGTGTGTTACGTAATTAGGGTGCTGTCTATTTCAATCACAAATGTTATAGATAACGTATGCACGAAACAACAAAAAAAAAACCTGGGCCTTGGTCTGCATAAGTATTTAATATGTAAAGCATTGTATTATTAGCTCTTGATTATTGTGAATGTGAAGACTATGCTGGTCATTTTCTTTTTTATTTATTTATTTTTTTATTCTTGTCTGGCATTTTCGAGTAGGTACTTTGTGCGGTCTATGCAAATGTCCTTTCTTTGGTATTGTTCGTCGAGTCGTTGAGCTCCTTAAGTTCTGAGTTGTACACTGACTGGACAGATTTACTCAAATTTGAGTGGTTCTTTCATGGTCCGCTTTTATGGTCTCCAAGATTATGTCTGGACTTTAGAAGAGACTGTGACCTTTGAGTTTGTTTCAGTCTTTCTTCTCAGAGTGGTCAAAGTCAAAGTCAAATCATTTATTTCAAATAGGCACATAAAAGGCACTTTTGAACGTCAAAATTTACAAAAAAATTGAATTGATTCTAGTTGCCCCTTCCAAAAGGTAGTTTCGTATGGAGAAGAATGGCCAAGAAACTCCACCGTTACTCTTTTAAAATGCTTTACAATATTATGTAGGTTCACATGGTTGGTCGGCTAGGAAACGCCAAACTCATCTAGTTTTAAAACATAGTTTACTTTTGACGTATAAAAGTGTTTTTCTGAACCAATTTACAAAAATAAATATCATTTAATGGCAATAAATAAGGTATTAGGGTATGTAGAGAGTCAGTCCGAGATCTTTGAACTTAGCCAAAATAAGTACGTATCTTAGCACGTACCTATTAACTAACTAACGTAACTTTTATGGATCTCGGCATAAGTCAAACGGCAATTTTTGTAGGTAAAACCAAAGAAACCCTAACAATACACTGCAATTAGCATTAATAAACAATAAGTACCTACTTACTATAACGATGACGGTGTCAATGCACCTCGTGCTGGCTCACGACAAGCTCCATGAAAGCAAAGAGCGTGAAGATACAGTGATAAAGTTAAACGCTCAGTAAAAATACTTAGCCATTACTTTGCCTGTTACTAACAACGGTTGCCATATTGTGGCTGCAGCAAAATGTGAGGTTCTAAATACGATTCCCAGGACTGAAGAATTGATTATTGTATTTTTACTAGATGCGTTTGATCACTATCACACAATTTTGTTAGATGCGTTTGATCACTAGCACACAATTTTGCTAGATGCGTTTGATCACTATCACACAATTTTGCTAGATGCGTTTGATCAGTATCACACAGTTTTGCTAGATGCGTTTGATCACTAGCACACAATTTTGCTAGATGCGTTTGATCACTATCACACAATTTTGCTAGATGCGTTTGATCAGTATCACACAATTTTGTTAGATGCGTTTGATTACCATCACACACTTTTGCTAGATGCGTTTGATCACTATCACACAATTTTGTTAGATGCGTTTGATCACTATCACACACTTTTGCTCGATGCGTTTGATCACTATCACACACTTTTGCTCGATGCGTTTGATCACTATCACACAATTTTGCTAGATGCGTTTGATCACTATCACACAATTTTGCTACGAGTAGATGCAAAATATCAGAATCACTATCACATACTTTAGAGAACATACACAGAGTTATCAGCAGTGGTTTTGAGAGTTAAGAGGGCCCTTCCCGGTCCATCTATCGTCAAAGCGAGCATGATTGAAAAGCTTGTTGTTTCATCCGACGCAATGTTTGACAAAGAAGCAAGAGGGAGAACGCGATAACATCGAACGAAAATTGGCCCGCAAAGATTTCACAAAGCTTGTTCCAGGAAATACGTGTTTTTGAAAAAGCCTTGCGAGTTTTTGGAAAAAATATTTGTCTTTTGGAATCTTCATCATATGTGGTTTCTATGAAGATGTTTTCTTTACTTTTACAATTAATGAGTAAATTATGAACGGCCAAATTTCAGGTAAAATTTGTGCAAAAAAGCAGATTTTTGGAGGCTTATAATGAATTTGTTTCTCCAAATTTTGATTTCAGACTTACATAGAAACCTAGATAAAGTGCACAAGATACCTGTTAGTTCAAAAATTTCAATGAAAGATGTGTTACAACGGTATAATCACGTACGAGCGTTTGTATGAAAAGTATGACGGGTTGGCCGCTCTTAAGTAAATCTCTAGACTTTGAATAATAAGTTGCCATCTTGCCACTCTGTCAATTCTTACACTGGCTGCAGCACCCAGAAATAAAATCTATAGAAAAGTGTCTCGGTAGAAATTCATCAATCTTTACGTATCAGCACTACTGACCCAGTTCGAGAAGGAACTGACTTCCTTGCTAATTAGTAGCTTCAATCATTTACATACGTCATTTTATTTATTTATAATTTGACTGTGGAGGATCCTAGTTCATCTCATTACACTAAATTAAATTATTAGATAAATCATTAACCACTGAATCCGTGTTGGAATCTTGAGTTTTTAAATCAAAGGACCAAATATTCGGGTCGTGAAGGATCAGAAACCTGTTTAATACTCAAATCAAGAATTAGTCATGAAGTCATGATTTAACCAAGATTAATTTAAGGTAAAAAAATCAGCAAACTGTATTGAATAATTAGTTTTTATTAGCTAAGATTCAGGGCGGCTTCCGAATAGTGGACGTCACTTTCGAACGACTGGCATCTGACGAGCAAAGGGAAATCCCCAAAAGCCTTTCCTTGACTCACAAATTAAGTAAATATTATAATGTAGATCGCTAAAATGTAATTGTCTTAGTAAACCTACAGCCGCATGCGCAGCTCCCTCCTATGATGTGTAACATATAAGCGATCGCAGTGGGTGCACGCTCAGTATTACCGCGACTGCCTGTCACAATGGAGGCTAGAGTGATTGTTGTCTGTCTGTTTGTGGCCGCGATAGTTCGCGGAGAGCAAGGTATGTGGAGATTTATTAAATAAAATTAGGAAGTGTTCAAAGTCGCGTTTGAAAATGACAAAAAAGTGAGTCGGATTAATTAATGTTTTTTTTATGTTTAAAACTCTTTTAATTTATTAAAATTATGTACATAAATAACAACTTACATCTAATGAATTAACCTAACCTAACTAAAACTATTAACAAACTAAAAAATGGCGTCAAAAAATTCCTCCGCATCGAATTTAATTTAAAATTAATTTTAAATCATCATAATTTAATTTAATTTAATTATTATTTCAATTCTGAATAAATAAATATTTCTTCCGTCGAAAAAAAAACAAATGATTAAAATAATTATATCCAAAACTACATACTAGATACTAGAACATATCCTAAGGACCAAATTTTCGGGTCTAGAAGGACCAAAATCATTTAAAACTGTGAAATCTACCGACCAAAGAAAGCAATGCAGTAGAAATTAAACTGAAAAAAGTTTAAGTGGTTTTAAAAAGACCTCTTTACGATAACCAAAGGTTAAGACAGCAATCTTCTTCTGAGTCGGATAGGCCCTTATACCTTTGCATCATTATGTATGATTCAACTACTTATTCTGTGTCTGTTTTACGAGTTCAGAATGTTCAGGCACCTATTGATCTCTTTATTGAATCTTCAATAGCCCACAAGAGCGGGGTTTCTATTGTGTGAAATGCGTATTTTTGAAAAAAAAATATGTTGTGTAAATTGAAGATTTATGTACTTTAAATAATTTCATATTTAGTACTTATCTTCAATTGTAGGTAAAGATAATTGTTTATTTAAATTAGCATCTTACTTAGATATTAATTTGACGAAATGAGTCGTCGCTCGCACTTTTATTACCACCAAAATAAAATATTTTATAAGTATACATATATAATATATTTATTATTATTTATTAATTTGTTTTTTTTTATTTCCGTATTTAAAGCAATTAAATGACTGAATTTGATGTTGGACTCAACAATCGGTCGTGAATATGATTCCCAGCGGTGTCATATTGTTGAAAAACCGACTCCTTATAGCTCAAGCTGGTTGGAAATGTTTAAAAGAACAAGAGGAGTGTGCAAATAAAAACCGGTTAACTAAATAGGCTAAATCCACCAGAATAACGTGATCTTTATGGCTTTATCCTTGTTGGATCGTATTTTGTATCAGTCAAGATTACGTTAAAAAATTTAGGTACCTTCGGCGATTTTAAATCTACCTACTTGTGTTTATCATGTCACGATCTTATTAATAAATATGAATGAATGCAGTTTAAATGCACGTTAGATTTATTAAACACGACGGTTTCTTACTGTGACGTCATTCCTTGATCGAAGATAATTTTATTATGTTGATTTTGTCATAATACCATGTTTAGTTTATAATAAGTTGTATAGGAATTTAACTATGATCCTTAGCTAAAGGCTTGTTAAAAAGATTGGTCTTTTCAATACTTACCTATTGTTACCAAGGCATATTTAGAACTTGCTGACACCTCGATCTGAACATTGGACTCTTTTCTTTCTCTCTTTTCTTCTTCTCTCTTTCTTTGGAATTTCTAACCATCATCGATATCACATTAATCCAAAAAAGTCCTCCTCCTGTCTTCTTTTCTTCACATAGTTTTGTTGTAGGTATGAATTTGAAAGACATACAAACAGCCTTTTGAACAAAAATCTAACAACGAAGCAACTTACACAAAGTTCTGAAAGTTTCAGGTATTATTGTAAAGTTACGGTTTACGGTTTAAGACATTTATTTCTCAAAAATAATACAATTCACTTATCATGAGAAACACAAGTTAATATTAATACTAAATATACACGAACTTATGAAGAACAATCTATTCAGTAGTCGATGCAAAAAAATACATTTTTTGTGGGTAACAAAAAAAAGTGAGAGTACTATTACATATCGTTTCTCGATAGCAAGTCAATAGCAATTACACATTGTTAGGCAGACTGTCAATATTTTTAATTTCTTTATGTTTCAAAATGGTATTTAATTTTGTAGAAGAAATAACACTGACTTTAGTTCTGTAACTTAATATATTTCAGGACTGACTTACTAATGATACTTACCTTTTATAACATTCTCATTCATATGGAAACATTGTAGGTACAAGATACAATCGAAGGTCGAAACCTAAGATAAAATCTACATACAATTTTATGACAGCATTCGCATAATTTATTTATGATGAATTTATTGTCTCACATTTTTCCCTCATGCGGCAACACTAAGATGTCTCAGTGTTGCCATGCCATCATAGCGGATTTCCCCAGATAATTCAAAAAGTTTTTACGCTGTAGATTTCATAACCTTGGGTTATCCAAGTTAATTTACATACATTACGGTCATCTTCAAGTATTTGTATAATGAGAGAGAAATCCCAGAAACTTTGTTATGATTCATTTTTGTTGAGGCGACCCGATTGCATCTTGCAAAGGTTAAAGGACACAGTAGGGTATGCCATCGTCAAGTTCAAAGCACAAAGTTTAAGTTCTTATTGCGCAAGTTCACATTCCGAATCCATTTAATAACTTGCAGAACTAAGGTTTTGTATTAAGTATACAATTCTTTCTAGTGAACTTCTTATTGGACGAAAGATTACATCGTCCATATCAGCTAAAACCATCTTTGTCAGTGTCAATCGTACTTCGGTTACCTCTATAATCCCCCATTAGGAAGGTCAGATCAGGGTGACAGTACCTAATGCCATGTACCTACTTAAAAATAACAAGATGTAACAAGAAAATTTCTTAAAATAAAAGATTAAAGGCTCCCAGACACAGGCGCGACGCGACAGCGCTACACAAAGGCGCCGCTCGGCGCGCGACACGCGGTGCCTTTGTGTCGGGCGTCGCGTCGCGCCTGTGTGTACGAGCCTTGAAAGCCGACCCAAAATACATCAAAACGAATCAGTCAGGACGATGATGCTGTGATGCATCATGTTAATAGTATATTATTAACTTGAAAGTCTTAATTAAAGCCTCTATGTTTCGTACCAAAGGACCGCGTAAATGACCGTAATTTAAGGCACATAAACATGTTTTAATTTAATAAAATGCTGTGCCCGACGAAATACTTTACGAGCGATGACCACCAATTATGTTGTTAATTTTATTTCCATGTTGCTAAAACGTATCAGTTATTTATCATGTAAATGTAGTAAGAAATAAAGTAATGTAGAATTATTAGTAGGCCGCAGGAATCCGCTGGATACGGGAAGCACAGGTTGAAGTGGCGGTGCTTGGGGGAGGCCTATGTCCAGCAGTGGACGTCTTTCGGCTGAAATGATGATGATGAAGATGAATTATTATTATACAGGGCTATTTGTAGCTCGACGTATTCCGTGCAAGACGTCCGAAATACAGTTTTTTTTGTCTCACAAAATTAAAAACCATTGAAAATAAAATGTTTAATTAGTGATCTTTGCGTTGAAGTTTTAGGCATTTTTCAACTATTAATCATTAACAAAGATCTGCTACGGCGTCAGCTATGATAATCACTTAAATTCCAGTATACTCGTACCGTAAATCTTTTTTAAATTGGATTTTTCATTAAAAAACAAAAATCTAACTAACTCAAAAACTACTGAATTTCAATAGAACATTTGGTGGCTTAATTTGTTGCATTTTAACCCGACTATGACGTCCTGCAAGGAATACGTCGAGTTACAATTATCCCTGTATAATATTTCTACTATCTATGACAGTCGTTATGAGTCGTCAGACCACCAAAAGCCTGACAACCAGTCTTACCAAGGAGTACCGTGTTACGTTACCTTTCTTATCATCGTGTTACTGGGTTGTGGAGGTCAGATAAGCAGTCGCTCCATGTAAAATACTGGTATTCAGCTGCAACCGGTTAGACCGCAAGCCGACCACAACATATTTGGGAAAGATAGGTATACGTACTGTCTTATAATACCAGCCTATTACTGTCCCACTGCAGGGCAGAGGCCTCTTTCCATACAGAGAAGACATGAGTAGTGACCACCACGCTTGCTCAAAACGGGTTGGCGATTTCAGACTTATAACTACATATTATAAGTCCGGCACCCTAATTACGTAACACACTATCTATCACAATCTGAATCATTTTGAAGCCTATTGCTAATCCATTGCTTCGTATGTTCGAAAAATTTGTCTGCTCAACAACGTAAATACCGCAATGAATGTTGTTGAACTGTCAAAATGAAACCCATTCCTACTGTTAGTGTGTTACGTAATTATCCCGCTGGTTTACTCACGATGTTTTCCTTCACCGATGTCAGTAATGACCATGATAAACTCAGAGAGTATGTATTGAAAAAGTCACATTAGTAGTCAATTGTCAAAAACAAAAATGTACGGCATTCTTTATTTAATGGGGAAGGGATACTTTTTTTATTCAGAATTTTAATTATATGTACATAAATAACAACTTACATCTAATTAATTAACCTAACCTAACTAAAACTATTAACAAGCTAAAAAATGGCGTCAAAAAATTCCTCCGCATCGCTGTCGACTGGTAATGTACCCAAGAGACTGGCGGCATTGCCACGTTGTATGGCAATACTTAGCCTCTGGCCAAGGTAAAAGCCAGCCCTTGGGTCACGGGAAGTGTCAAACAGGCGTTTGGAGATCGGGAAGGGCCAGGTTGTCGTTTTTGATCATTATAAACCATCAATACATCCCTCTAAGTTCATATAATCCTACTGAATGACAAATGAAATTGTCGTTCAATAGGATTAAATGAACATAATATTATATAATAGAGGGTTGTATTGATGAGTTTAATTATTATAATTCTGTAAATACATACTTGCTGCGGTCGCGAATCATATTTTGTTCAACATACAACCTGACACTGACCTGCAAAATGCAAAAATCGTAAGAAAATTCGAATTTCGCGGACTACCTGGCGCTTTCTCCTTAATAACATTTCTAAAACGGAAAATGTCTGCTGTTAGAAAATGCGAGTAATTCAGCAGAATGTGATGGAAGCAGCTGTAGCGAAAATACATACAGTAATTTGATTTTCTATGGGATTTATAACCATGTTTTCATGGCTCTGTATCGAAATGGAAAGTGCGCGTAAATGCGACTAGGACATTTCTTCTACTTTGTTCACACCATATAAATATTGAACAATTTATTGGCTTACATCCTTGCTTTTATCGAGAAAAAATCTTTTTAATGTTGCATCGTAAATTGTCCATTAATATTCAGGTTTCTCGATTAACTTATTAAATTACGTCATATTTGTATCACAATCACAAATAACGGGGATTCACTGATAACTTTTGAAGACGTATGAATAAGTGAATATTTCTGTGAAGTGCAAATCAAATTTGAAAAAAGCAAAACAGTTACTTTCAAATTTGTATTCTTCATTTCCAATAGGTATTTGTTTACATACTTACATATTATAATAAAAAATAACACCAATGGTATTTCTTTGTTATGCAAATCATTTCAACTTTTCACACATTTGAGCAACATAAAGGCTCGTACACACTGGCGCGACACGACGCCCGACACAAAGGCACCGCATGTCGCGCGACGAGCGGCGCCTTTGCGTCGGGCGTCGCGTCGCGAACGTCTGTGGGAGCCTTAAAACGGCATGGAACCTAAAAACTTGCTAGTTATCCGGTCATTGGACAAAAGCAAACCTATATTTAGATTGGATGCAAAAACAATGATTTAAGCCTTGTGTCCACTAGGCAGCATTTGACGCGCAACACGTGACGCTCAACATGTTCGGCAACGTTGCACAACAACGCGCGACGTTGCCAGCTGGCGCGCAACATGACAACGTTACTAAACAAAAGTTCCCTGTTCAACATGATGAGCAACACGTTGTGCATCATGTCGCGCATCAAATTTAGCCTAGTGGATACGAGGCTTCAATTTACCACTACCTACAGCAACTTAAGACCGGACTGTAAAGGCCTGGGTTGCCCTTGAGTTGTAAGTTTGTGACGACAGGTAACAAAAAAAAAACATCACTGAATTTACAAGAAGAATAATGTATCTCACAATAAAGGCTCGTACACACTGGCGCGACGCGACGCCCGACACAAAGGCACCGCGTGTCGCGCGACGAGCGGCGCCTTTGTGTAGCGCTGTCGCGTCGCGCCTGTCTGTGGGAGCCTTAATGATTAATAATTGACACCTACATTACGATCGAAGGACCATTTTCTTGATGCATGTCAGATTGCAGAAATCGCCCTATATTTCAAAACCATCAAGGTCTGTTGCGAAATCTTTTTCGTATATCATGTAGATATTATTAATTTAAAAAAACGCGAGAAAATACTAATCTATCGCAGTTACTATTTATTACACTAGCAACACTAATAAACAGGATACATACTATAGCTAGTCTTGTCGACAGGATATTTATATCTTTATGCTGCAAACATTTAATTTACTGCCGTTTCCTTGAAAACGAGTAGATCAAGAATAAAATTAAACATGCACAAAGATAATACGAACAATTGCTATCTTTTAAGGTTTATTATCATCGTAAACCGTTTAATAGGCTCAATGTTAATTAATTAGGTTATTAGCTAATGAAATTTATACGACTTCATTTTGTGCTATCGCTTACATTAAAGGTTTACTTATCTTTGTTAACGTTATGACGTTTCAACTTTCACTTTGAGCGTTAGTACCTATTTCATTTTTAATTTATTATATTTATTTAAAAAATCTGAGGCATTTTTTACCAGCCAACCTTAGAGTGATGCAGAGACAAAAAATGGCAGGTGCATAGAGGATAGATAACTCGAAAGATGCTATAAAATACAAGAATAAATACTAAAACAAAGACAAATAAACATAATAAACTCTGTCAGTCAATTTATACATCAGCAATTTAGAAAACTTTACATCAATTAATATTTTATATCCACTGTTTGAAAAAGTACCTACACATCGAGAATCTTGTGTGTTTTCTCTATGACATAAAATATTACAATGATAAATGATAAATGATTTTATTTCTGTAAGTAGGTTTGAACAAACACTTTTACACGTCAATCATACTTTAAAAACTAGATGAGGTCGGCGTTTCCTATCTGACTACTCTGAGAAGAAAGGCCGAAACAAACTCAGAGGTCACAGTCTCTTTTAAAGTCCAGACATAATCTTGGTCAGATCATGTGAAGACCATGTAGATTTGTGTCTGAAATGGTCTTTTGAGGAAAAACCACACAGATTGAGTGGACCTGTCCAGTCAGTGCACGCATTTGTCAGTAATCGTGCAGCTCAACTCAGAACTTAAGGACCTCAACGATTCGATGAACAATACCAAAGAAAAGACATTTGGGTAGGCCACAAAAATTACTGAAACTGCCAGACCATGATTAAAATTAACTGAGGAGAAAAAAAAAAGCAACAATGACCCACATAGTCTTCACATTCACAATATTAAAATAATAATGTCTGTGTGAATTGTGTGTTAGATACCTTACACATACCTCATGGTCTAAAGAAACAAGGTCTGGCACTCCGGGAGTGACACATGCTTACGTCTCTATCTAGTTGCCACTTGATTGCAACAAAACACGAATTATGGAAAAAAAAACAGTCACCATTCTGTTAAAAAAATATATATAAAGCATTTAAATTGTCGTTTCGTTTTCCTAATCAAACGAAACAAACCAATTTAAACATAGACTAACGATAAAAAAATGAGGTTTTAACTATAAAACCTCATTTTTTTATCGGATTCGCACAGGTAATAAAGGCGGTTGGGGAGTTATTATTACACCCTACTGGTAACACAGCGGTGATGATGTAGGCTTGTCTCCCACGTGACCACTGTGTCTCGGAATGCTATACCTGGCGAAGTATAAGTATAAGTACCATGCATACCTCTACTTACTGCTATATTACCTTATTCGCTAACTTACAAATTACTTTAAAAACTACTTTGGTTTAACTAACTTCAAAAGTAACCAGAAATGGAAACTATATTTTCTATCACCAAAATTTATATTTGTCATCAAGTTGTATCACCTAATAAATAGATCTATCGCCACGAAATATTTTCGTTCTCAGATAAACAAAAATTGTTCCCAGGTATGAATTATCAAATTAATTCGAGACTCGGGGCACCCCGACTCGGACAGGTTAGGTTAGAAGGGGATGGCGGGGTCTGAAAGACCCCGCCATCCCCTTCGTGGTTATTTTTTTTCAAACCACCCAGAAGTAGGAGCCCCGCGAAGCGGGGCTTCGTCGACTACGCCTTATCGTTACTATCGCCATTCAGAAATAGGAGGCCTCGCCGAAACAAAGGCTCGGTGCCTGTTAGCAACACAATATAATACATACAAAAACATTTATTTGGTACTAGACCTTATATCTCAGGATTTTAGGTGATTTATTGTGGAACTGATTTTGCATTGTTTGGTGACTACATTTTGGTGACAGATCTACTATTTGGAGGACAAACCCTATTATTTAAGAAACACAAAACTAATTAAATTGGTAATAGCTTAAATGATACCCACCAGAAATACTCATCAATTTAAAGATAAGAACAGAAAAAGAAACCACCGAACCAATTTCTATTTCAAAGCCGACCTTGGCTACAAAATGTGAAAGACTACCGCGCTTCTTAGTAGCCACAAACTAGTCATTGTTTTAAAACCAATGAGTGTCAATCACTCCACAGACAGACAATCTTATGTTTAGTAAACTTGCATGACCGCCTGACCAGTAAGCGGACAAAGAAATGCAGACAAGACAAGTGAAACCTCTATGATTGATGAACTTTGTGATTACTGATAACCATCCCGGTCTGATTACATGTGATTTTGATGTGCGTGTGGAGAAATGACAAGTTATGTTAGCGTAAATGTACTTACGTGTATTAAAATTTGATTTTCGAAAGTCTAGTCTGGTATACAGTTTTAGGGTTCCATAGTCAACAAGAAGCCCTTATAGTTTCGCCATGTCCGTCCGTGCGTCTGTCCGCAGCTTAGCTCAGACTCAGAAATCTGTAATTTGGCATGGATATACCTATTATTCCCGCCGAAAAAGTGGTACAAAAAAATCATGAAACAATTTTTTTTTTTGGTACCTCCTCCACACGTATAGGGGGGTTTAAAGTGGGATTCCGACAGAACCTCGAACTCACGTTTAATTTTAAAAAATCTCTACGAATAGCTTTAAGCCACACTCTTCTTATTTTAGGATCTTTCTGGAAAAGGTGGACTTCAATTTCGGAGTACTTAGGAACACAATAACGCGTCATTTTCGCAAAAATTAAATAAAACCACGTCACGCCTTATATTAATTAATAGCTTGTTTTGAATTAGCTACGACAGCGCCATTTTGACAGTTGCCTTCCCCATTATATATTAAAATTTGTAGTTTTATCCACTGGTAAAATATAATTCCGAAGACCTAGATATTCTAAGAGCAACAATTGATATCAACACTCAAAAAACAATAACAGCAACTGATAAAATGAAAACAAACTTTAAAGTTTGTTTTCATTTACGATTCATCATTTCTTCGATCATTTACGATCACAAATAATAACAAAATATAATAATTAATGTAGTGTGGGGGATTCGAGTACCAATAAAAATCACTGTAATGCTAACACAACGTTTATTTTCACTGTTTTTTAAAGTAAATTCGCAACATTTCTTGCACCTGCACCCTAGGTCGTCCTCCCCGTCCTTTCTTTTCTTCCATTCATTCCCTTCTTCCTCCTCGTTCGCTCACTCACTCACTCAGTCCTTCACTTACGTTCCGTTCCCTCGATTACTTCCGCATTCATTCCCACATTAATATAACTTTTTTCCAGACAATATTTACAGTCCATGTTAGTACAATTTAAGAATAATATTGTAGCAAATGAAGGAAGCTCAGCTGATTCAAAAAACAAAGATAGCTTAATGAATAAATAAAGAAAGTCATATACAAGTAGTGTGGCCGATAAATTTGTCGTATCTAAATAAAGATCAGGCCTTAAAAACAGTCGGTCGATTATACGGCTCACTTAAATTGGATTGATTGACTTTGGTATTTATTGACGCAGGCCACATCACTCCAGTTTTACTAATTAAATTGTCAATGGTCTTCAAATTGATGACACATAATCGGGCTATGTAAAAAAGAGTCAGTGGTTGTCTTAATTATAAAATATTAAATATTATTATATTTCGTAGTAACTCTGTCTTAATTCTGGGTATATAATTTTGCTTTTACAGTTTTTGCAAACGTTTTGTTGATCATGGGATCAACAAAACGTCTAAGCCATCGGCACCCATCGTCATTTAACCCATGGTGGTTAAACTGCAGTAACATATGTTGAAAGAAATTTTTGACAATTATGCGACAATATTATCTTAACCCTTAGCCACCTGACGTGTTTTTCAGTTACACTACCACCTGACGTCGGTCCTGGAGACCGCTTGCGTATTTTCCATGTTTAATAACCATTATTTAAAATATTACATTATATAAAAGTCACAACTGTAATTTCATTATATTTTTATTCGTTATAAGTTTATAAACTAAGCAAAAGTATGCATTTACTTGTCAAGAATCAACACTTAACATAATTATATGAATTTTAGCAAAAAATCTAGGAATATTGAAAATCTGAGATCTGAGTAAGAAATTTCACTATAACTCAATAGTTTTTACTTATTTACGACAAGTTCGATGTATAATATCTAACTTAAAAAAAAAATTGGCACGATTAAGGCACAATTATTACAAAATCACAACCCCCAAACTTTCACAAGTTGCGACGACATTCATAAGCACATTTTTTGGCTGCATTCAATACAAATCGGATTTTTACATGCAAAACACATATAAGCTGTTTTGCATTTTTTCTTAGGATCAGAGGTTTAACATATCTTGGTCAGGTTCCATCAGTGGCATAGTATTGTTTTCATTTGCAATAGGTTGAAGCTCAGACCCGTCACCTTCTACTTCTGATTCGAACACTCGCCCTCAATGATGTGATCCACTGCAACATCTTCTACGTCACTGCAATCTTCATCTGGAAGTTCTGGTACACTCAGGTTTTCCGAATCTGAATCAGCTTCCTCTAGCCATCGTAGTACGTTTGATTCAGATATTATAAATCAATAAAAACAAAAAATATACAGTATAACCAAACTAACGTAACTACCTGACGTCGGTCTCACCGACCGCACGCGAAATATAAATGACCAATAATGTTTAATACGCGCAGGTCTGGAGCTGCCGAGCGTATGGGGCGTACTGGTGGGGGAGGGGAAAAAGTACATGGACACACAATTGTGTCGCGTGCATGGTAACGGAATAATTTGAAAAACAAAATCTCCAGAGTCTCTGAGACCGGCGTCAGGTGGTTAAGGGTTAAGAGCTCCCGATGAAAGTTCAGCTAAATTAGTATATGAAGAAGTTCATACATTCAACAGTTCTTGCAAACAGCCTAATATTGTTTTCACCTGCCCCTTTAATCTCTTGGTCGCAAGCACGACTGATGAGGACCTTTTTTTTTTGGCTGGGAAATCATCAAATGACCTCTCCCGCTCTGAACGGAGCGGAAGGGCGTGTCAGACTCTTACTGACTAAAACCCACCCGTGTTCCTTCAGTTGCCTGTGCGCCAGGGCCACGGTAACTCTTTTGAACAATCCGCGAGCCCGTCAATGATGCTGACATCTCTTTGAGGCGCGCGTGGAACACGACCACCGTCGACACAGACTGGTGAGGTCCTGGGTTCGATTCCCAGGTTGGACAAAGTGTTATTGGGTTTTGTCCATTAGGAATTTTACAGTAGCAGTCCAGTTTGAAAACTTGGTGGTGTGACCTGGTCATGTCGTACTGCCATCCCGTCGGACTAATAGAGCACCTGTGTTTGCGCACACACTTGTTTACTATAATATCTCCTGCGCAATATACTAATGTCTGTTGAGATTGATTGGCCGCTGTGCCCGAATTTCGATCGG
The DNA here is from genome assembly GCA_917490735.1 of Dryobotodes eremita. NCBI lineage: Eukaryota > Metazoa > Arthropoda > Insecta > Lepidoptera > Noctuidae > Dryobotodes > Dryobotodes eremita. The sequence goes on from OU823256.1 coordinate 4,650,822, forward strand.
GGCGATATTATTATTAATATTGACTTAGGAGTATCTAAAGGTCACTATGGGACCTAAGACCAAAAGACCAAAAAACAAAATTTTAAATTTAAACATATATTTAATAGAAGATAATGTCATTAACACTGTATTCCTTTTTCTAGCTCCAACAGGTCTCTGCCGATCCAATGAGCGGCTTCTGCAGTGCGGTTGTCCCCGGACGTGCCGGGATCCGGCGCCGAATTGCGCTGCCGTGTGCCGAACTGGCTGCTTTTGCGAGGACGGGCAGGTTCGGAACGATGACGGGATCTGTGTGAAACTGGCGGATTGTCCGCCTATCCGTAAGTGTAAGAGAATTTTCCTAAGCTACTTCTTTATTTTACAGCTGTGTAATTATTTGAGATTCAATATATTCGTAAAGAAAGAAATTTGTAAAAGCAACATGGAAGCCGCAGCGTTTGTAGGGCTCCCACAAAGACCAATGATGAAGGTTGCGGGAATCTTCTGGATGCTAGAAGCACATGACAGGTCGACGTGGCGAAGCTTGAGGGAGGCCTATTTCCAGCAGTGGACAACATTCGGCTGAGATGATGATGATAGATCGCAACGCTTAGTCGTTAGCTAATGTAACATTAGCAAATCACGACATGAATAAAACAAATCAACATCATCAAAATAAACTCGTAACACAAATGATTACAAATTATACTTTTGATTCTTTGGAAGTAGTACGAGTATTTACACAGCTTGAATAACTTTGATTTCGACAAGTGTTATGCTGTCATGATAACCCAAAAATGTTTGTGTATTTTCCTCAGCGGGTGTCCAAATGTTCATACCGTCCTCATAAAGTTGTAGCCATTTTATTTATTGAGATAACAGATTTTGACAACTTGGTGAACGATTATGAAAGTCCAATTCCAAGATGAAGAAGGTTTTTTTTAACAAAATCATGCACACGACTTGCATACAGTCCTGACTTCCTGAGTCGAGCTGCACGATTACTGACAAATGCGTGCACTGACTGGACAGGTTCACTCAATCTGTGTGATTCTTTCCTCAAAAGACCATTTCAGATACCAATCTACATGGTCTTCGCATGGTCTGACCAAGATTATGTCTGGATTTTAAAAGAGACTGTGACCTCTGATTTTGTTTCAGCCTTTCTTCTCAAAATAGTCAGATAGGAAACGCCGACCTCATCTAGTTAAAAAGTCGTACGTAGTCACAGTCCTGCTACCACATCATCTTACTTTGTAGGTACTACATGGCAAGAAAATATACGAAAGAGAAGGCCATACTATAAAATATTTTTCTCCTCTCAGTGTCAGCTTACAAGCAAGATACATCAGAACCGCGACCCAACGGCGGCAAGTGCCCTTACAACGAAGAGTACAGGTACTGCGAGCCCTGCAACAAGACCTGTGACAATCCCAACCCCATATGTCCAGCCCAGTGCAGCAGGGGCTGCTTCTGTAAGAATGGACTGTTGAGGGATAGTAACGGCAGCTGTGTTGCCCCGGAAAAGTGCACAAAACGTGAGTTTTCTTTTTTTTTTTAAGATGACAAACAAGCAAAAGGCCTAATCCCGCCGTCTATGGATGGATTTCTGCAATACCAGGGGCATTTTAGATGCGTTGCCTTCCCTAACACAGAGTTGAAATGACTAATGTGCCCTAAATAGGCACCCATACCCTTCAAAACGGAAAATACCTATATACCGAGAAATGCTGGTTAGTGAAAAGAATAGGGTATGTAATGGTGGTCCAGTGCTATTTTCGCGGATGAACTGCTTCACAAAGAGGTCAACTATACAGGGTCAAATTAAATTAGCCAGCGAAACTCCGCAGACGTGATGAGTGATGATCGAAATCTTAACACAATAAAACAAAAATAAAAAAGATTTGATGTTTTTTTTAGGGGTCAACGACCGCTGGTAGTTTGTTACAAATGAAGTATGAGTTGAAAAAATATGCTTCATCGTGTTTAGATATCGATACTGATCACATCTGTAAAGTTTACACAAAAAGAAACTGATATTTCAAATGAATACAATAATTGCAGGCGACGACCCTACAAAAAAATCATAAAATTAATTTCTTTTTTGTTTTATCATGTTTAGATATCGATACCCATTGAGACTACGAAGTTTCGCTAGCTAATTTAATTTGACCCTGTATAACTCTATTGTTCTTTCTGGTATGATTCGAAAGCAGAAATAGTTATCTAAGTAATAGCTTGTAGATAGGTACCTATTCGTTTTTGGATGAAAAGCAGTGTCAATAAAACTGGTTCAGAATTTAACTCCTGGCCTGCGAGGTCATTGCGTAACACACTAACAGTAGGAATAGCTTTCATTTTGACAGTTCAACAACATTCATTGCGTCATTTACGTTGTTGAGCAGACAAATTTTTCGAACATACGAATCAATGGATTAGCAATAGGCTACAAAATGATTCAGATTGTGATAGATGTGTGTTGGGACTGTGCAAATAAAACGATATAGGCAGGTTTTGGGAAAATATCAACCTACCGATTCAACTGTTCATAATATTATCATGATGACGAAAAAAAGTTGAGCCGTCGCGGTACGCCTGGTACAGCGTGGCGACGCGTCGCCACGGCATGCGCCGCCACGCCAGCAACAGGTTTTACCCGCGGCTATAGATGTTTCACATCAAAAATTCGTCGGTCTTTACTGAATCAAAAATCCCAGCCAAAACGGACAAAGGAGTCAACATAAAACAAAGAAACATTGGAGAGGTTAATGACATTGCCAATTGACATTGTAAGTTGACATGCCAATTAACCACTCGTAGATTTTGCGCATGTGAAATTTAAAGCTAAACAGGCTCCTGTTATCTTGAGATGCGATCTTGACTTACATCAAAGCAGTAAATACGAGGTCAAGGCAAATGCTATTTGTTTAATTTAGAACAAAATCTTGAGGAAATGTCCGAGAGAGTTATTTTTTTTAGCTACTCTAAATACTACTCAATACAGCTATGAGTGTATAAAAAAATTGCATCGACGGGGTTGAGAATTTGGCTTGTAAAGGCTCCCACAAACAGGCGCGACGCGACAGCGCTACACAAAAGCGCCGCTCGTCGCGCGACTCGCGGTGCCTTTGTGTCGGGCGTCGCGTGTACGAGCCTTTATGCCTCAAATGAAATCGTACTACTGTTTTTTGCGCATGTTTATGATGAAGTTTAAATCAGGCCAGTCATTTCCTATTTCCTTCTTATTTCCACTTCTGTTTAAAACTTATATGCTTTTAATTCAATTTCAAATCTTTATTTACAGACACCAAATACTAGCGTATACTGAGCTAAGCTGCTATCTTGCCGAAGACCTTCGCTTCTCTCCACCTTCTACCTTCATGTTGTGGGGTTTCTTCACTTCTTACTTACGTTTCAACGAAGAAGAATGTCTTTCTTAAATCTATACTATAATCTTCTTTTGATATGTTATACTTTGACTATTAATGTTGTAAATTAGATTCTTGCTAACTACGTAATATGAGCCATAATTATAGGTAGGTACGGTAAGCGAAAAAAGTCGATTAAAGGTTCGTACACACAGGCGCGACGCTACGCCCGACACAAAGGCACCGCGTGTAGCGCGACGAGCGGCGCCTTTGTGTAGCCCTGTCGCGTCGCGCCAGTCTGTGGGAGCCTTTACACTACTACTTTTACACGTCATCTAAATTGGCACAAAATTATTCGATACATTGTATTTCAGCATTTCATTATAATAGCAAAGATATATTCTTTTACTTTCTTCTGCTTTCTTTTCTTTTCATTTTTTTTCTGATCTGAACTGGTTATTCTGTAACTTTTGAAACACACAGACGTGTTGGGAATTTAATTTATCTACAACTAACGATAACAAAAAAATAGACTTTCTAATTTCAAGATATGATTACGGGCCCCGTAATCAGCTATATAAGTTAGATAATGATACACATCACGAAGTTTCACTCCGTCATTTAATTTGACCTTCTACACCTACAGTACTAGCAGCCCCAAACGCAACACAGCACGAAATGACCTGTAGAGAACACCAGGTTTACAAGCAATGTGAGACAATGGAGAAGACCTGTAGCAAACCCAATCCCAGGGTTCCATCACCTTGCGTGATGGGCTGTTTCTGCGAAGAGGGGTACGTTAAGTCCCCAAACGGTCAATGTGTCAAGCTAGAGGAATGTCCTAAAGGTGACTTGGATATACTCAATAGTGTTTATTCAAAATGGTTGTACTACTAAAAATGGTTGTTTGTTCTGTAATGTAGGACGAAGGTTTCAAGCATTTTTGGCGTCAATTTGAATAGCTTGACAATAAACTTATAATTGATATATTGATTAATGATTTCTTTCTTCATAATCAAATTGACGCCAACTTGAACGCGATGTTTCCGTAGATTGTAGTGTCTTTTTTTTTTACATGATGCGTAATTTAAATTTCTGTACCTACCTTTTCAATTCATTCTTTCATAATTTAAACTTCTGTTCCTACCATTTTTAATTCTTTATGGAAACTTTTCTGATAATCTTAAGTAATGTTCTTCTTGTCAAATTATTGTACTTAATCTGTTTACATTACCTACATGATTTTTTTAAAGAATTAGAAAATAATGTAACTTTTAACGTTCTCTTCCTTTACTTACTTTCGTCTTGAAAACCGGGAAAAGATGAATAAAATATTTATTTTATTTTAATTAAATGGTTGCACGTGTTCATTATACTTTATTTTTTTGCACTTCTGAACTATGATTTTGTTACCACGTCATTTTAATTAAAACTTAATTCAAAACAAGAGTTTAGTTGAGTTTTAATTAAAAGTTTTGTCGAAAGAATATTTCGCCTGTACTTAATTTAGTATTTATTTAAATAGTGTTAAGATATTTATTAAGAGAAAAATAAATAAATTGTTAAGCAAATTATTTCCTGGTTTCTTCTTTCTTTTTCTGCACACTTTTTGGAAAACTTATTACCCCCAAGAGCTTTAGTAAATTTCACATACATAACTAAGTAAGTACTTCTCTTTCAAGTTCAAGGGATTCGAGACTTTGATATTTATTTATTAATTCTAACTATAATCTATATTGAGCCACAGTGACCTAACTACTAAAAAAAATGTTTTCAGTAGTAAGGAAGAAACAGAAACCCTGGTTACAAATAATTTAAACTAGACTAATTTATAAATTAACTAATTTAAATACTATTTTTTTTTAAACTAATTTGTAGGCCACTGTGGCGCTATGACTTTTAACGTTTGGAGCAGTTTTTTCGGAAATAAAAACAGTATTGAAAAAATGACATTAAGGCCACTCTGGCTCTCATGGCCTCAATAACATCACCATCACGAGTAACAAATGCAAAAAAAAACGACAGTATCTGTAACAAATCACAGATACTGTTGAAAATAAAAACAAAACTTACAAAAAAACCAAAAACCAAACCAATAAATAAGCGAATCAAAATAATTAATAAAAATAAATCAATAGGATAGGATGCAACTTCTGTTTTCTATCTTTACCTTATATCTTCAAAAGATAGGCAGTAGACTGATGATATGAAAATGCCCAACCCTGGAGACAAGCTGGCACACCTACAAATGCACCAAATAATCAACATTGGCTACATTTATTTTATATTCTTTATTTGTTTAACCATTTATGTACACACATATATAAACAGACAAGAAGAAAGGAACAGAAAAATACGTACAAAGGTGATGCTTATTTCTAAAGAAATCTCTTCCAGCATACCTGCGATAGGAGAGTATATTAAAGAGATGTAGACAACGTGTGTAAGAGTAGAAGGAACAACAATTTTTTTATTATTATTTAATTGCCATCCAGTGTACAATAATAAACATGTACATGACATTATATTATTGAGGCAATCACAATCACCATGCTAGGTAGATAAATTGGCTGAATTTGGTCCTCGTATTCTTAGTTATTAGCAGACAGGAGGGCAGCTGTTCATCCTCTTGACATAAATAATAGCATAATTTAATAATAATAAAAATACTTTTAAGAATTTCATAACAATTACCTACTTTATTCTTGTGCAATACATAAAATAAAAATTAACTAATATACTAAACATAAACTTGATAATATATATATACATATACATAATTATACACCTTTTAATAATATTGAATTGCTTGAATTGCTGCGTAGCCCTCTTCCTCTCTCCTAACTTTGCTGTGCCCGACAGGGTCCATAATGATCTTTTACCTTGTTACACAATCTATGTAATACATATGGAATGCAATAAAGAATTGAGTAATGGGTATAATCGCAAAATACACAGAGTCTCTTTTCGACACAATACAGAAACTAAATCATTACATTCACTAATTAGAACAATTAGCAACTGATATAACAAGCACAATGTTTCATAATGAGTTCCACATCGCTGGTCGCTAACACGCCTTTCCTTAATCAGTAGGTACTCTTACTTAATGAAAACTATCTGGGTAGTTGAATAATTAACAATATTTATAACTTACTAGCTTCTAACCGCGACTTCGTCTGCGTGAAGTTTCTTGTTCCCCCGACTCCCGACCCACCCCGTCGTATCGCGTCACCTGCCCGCGCTATCACTTCGTTTTCGCTAAGCGTTCTTTCTGACTTTTTTTATTTTTATAGCGTGATGTTAAATAGCCTATAGCCTTCCTCGACAATTTGACTATCAAATGAAAAAGGCTTTTTTCAATTTCGACCGGTTGTACCAGAGATTATCCCCTACATACAAACTTAACAAATTTTACCTATTTATAATATTATTATAATTAAATATTATAGTATAGACTAGCTGACCCGACAGACGTTATCCTATCAAAATTTCAATATAGTCTTGAGGTCTTACAAAAATCCAATACAAAAATACAGTTTCAGTTTTACCCGAATTTTCCAATTTTCCGGTCAACTTTTCCAATTTTTCTTTCCATAAAAACCTAATTCAGACTATAGCGAAAACATTTTTAAAAAAAATTGCCGAATCAGTCCAGCCGTTCTCAAGTGATGCGCTTACCAACGAACAGCATTTCTTTTTTATTTATATAGAAGAAGATCAAGAAGCATAAGACCATGCTATCGATAACGCGCGTGAAGACTAGCGGAAGCAGAAGCATTGCATGGAGTTGCACAGGACATCATGCGTAGGTACCGAAGTAGAAAAAGCCTTTTTCCAATTATGTTGGGGTCGACTTCCAGTTAAACCGGATGAAGCTGAACACCAGCGAAAAAGTTCGGCGGCAGCATGATAATTCTTTCCCACTCTGATATTCGCCAGATGCTAGGTAATTCTTCCAGTGCTGCACAACTAAGATCCTAAGTATTAGATAGTTAGTAGTAACTAAGTAGTTTTCTGAGCTTTTTGGCATTAACACAGTTGTGTCACCTTCCTTCAACTTTTTCTATAAGTAGTATTATTGTACAGCTCGATTCAAACTTGATGGCGGCTCGGAACATGAGGCGAGTCGCTGCGCAGTAACACATTTACGTGTCAGCGGGGGTGAGGGGCGAGTACTGCGCACTTCAGAGCCGCCATAGAGTTTGAATCGGACTGTAGTAGAAATTTGAGTCTATAACCAGCTGCATTAGTATGCACGCACTATCACAAATTACTTTAAATTAAGCTGTGTAGGTATTACCTAACAGTTTTGATACTCTGACCCCGCATCACCGAACAATAACAGACTGACAATTATTATGAACGCGACAATCGCGGTTCTGGTTAGGACGCTGCCTTACTAAGAAATATAATAAAATAATGAATCCTTTTCTTAGGTCCTCCTAAGGCATGGCGAACCTCTATACATCTATGTGCTGTTTTTTCCAAATAAATATTTAATGTGGCCATGACGTGCCAATTAAAAATCTTGACTTAGTGACTTCTGGAAAAAAAACGAAATACTTTCACAATAATACGTAGGTAGGTACCTACTCTTTAAAACAGAAAAAGTCCTTTACTATTATACAGTAGGTAATCTTAACATTAACAGTTTTATATTTATTTAAACGAATGAACAAATTAGTGCAAATTCTGCTTTTGCAAACTAGATGCCAAATAATTTATAATAGGTTCATATTTTGTAACTTTTATCAGAATGCGAGCTGAACTAGAATCATCTGACAAACGGGTCATAAAGCGAGTCTTTAATGTTATTCTATCTGAAAATAAGGACAGGTATAGGTAGATGAGAATCCTCAATTGGCTGCCGTGACAAAATTATTTTGTCGCGTGCGAGCAAAGGCACGCGTGCCTTTGGTTCGCCATCCCTGTCCTAAGGCAATGGATTCATTGGCAACTATAAAACAATCAACACGCGCAACAATCACACAATTTATCTCATTTTGCTACGGTTAAAAAAGAGAGAAGAAGAAGCAGGAGGTTTTATAAGAGAAGCCTACCAAACGAATTAATTACCAAACACTTCACGCCAAACATAATCCACCAATCAACCACCATTCTTTTTCCAGCTCAGGTTCAGACTGGTCCAGCAACTCTTGGGCAGACAAAGACTGGTCCATCAACTCTTGGTCAGACAAAGACTGGTCCAGCAACTCCAGCTCACGTTAATGTCCTGCTCCTGATTGACCCAATGTTCCAAGATACCCAACCATCCCATCACGACCCTTCCGTGGAAGACTGCGACCCTGACGAGGAATATTACTCCTGCGGATGGTGCGAGCCCAGCTGTTCCGAGCCATCCCCCTTTTGTCCCAACAAGGTCTGCATCAGGGGATGCCTGTGCCGCCCTCCATTACTGAGGCATCATAGTGGGTACTGTGTGAATGCGAAGGACTGCTTTCCAGGTAAGAATTTGTCTTTAGAACAAAAAAAGTAGATCAACCACTTTAAAGATCTATCTAGGAAATAGACTTCGTAGGAAAGGCTGGTTTAGCGCTGGACAGCAAATGCCTATGAAATGAATATGATGATGATGATGATGACGAATAGTGCTGCAGCGGCATCTACAAACGCCACATGGGAGCTACACGTCACACTGACGTCACGCAAAATCCTGCATCGCGCAAGCAGAGTTTACCGCGCAACTAGCATATATACAACGTCCCGACATCAATTGCCGGGCAGTTGCCCACCAGACACAACACCCGTCTGGTCGGAGGTTCCTCCCTTTTCTATAGAGTATGAGTAAACTTTACACCCTGTTTCTCATACCTCTATAGTGCAATAGCGAACGGATGACCGACAACTCGAGAAGATTTGAGTTCCAATAATATCTAATTAGTTTTAAAGTGTTACTGCCTTCGCAACGACGCGGTCGTATAAGATACAAAACCAAAAACGACTTATCTGCGGAGTAGCTGTTTTCCTGGGAAACACGCTCGACTCAAGGCTTCAATGGGGTCCTCATTTAACATCCCTTGCAGGACGGCTAAGTCCAGCAACATATACTATGAGAAAAGTCCGTCAATTTACTAATGTAGGTACCGCGAGGCTAGTCTATTTTCGTTACTTTCATAGTATTATGTCGTACGGTATTTTACTATGGGGATGGGCTGCAGACGTCGAGTCTATTTTTATTCTGCAGGCGCGACTCTCTAAGAGAACGGTTTAAAGATAATAATCATTATTATTAACATCATGACGGTACCTTGTCAATATAAGTATCTATGAAAACATCATGTACGTAAGGAAAAATCTACATATTTTTAGTAAAAGAGGTGAAAGACACAATTATATCACTAGAAATAGGGACCAATATATAGTTCAACCCGCGGGGTAATTACGTAACACACTAACATTAGGAATGGGTTTCATTTTGACAGTTCAACAACATTCATTGCGTTATTCACGTTGTTGAGAACACAAATTTTTCGAACATGTGAAGCAATGGATTAGCAATACGCTTCAAAATGATTCAGATTGTGACAGATAGTGTGTTACGTAATTAGGGTGCAGGTTTCAGGCTGGCTAAAGTAGATTCATCTTTCATGGGGTACTGTTTAAAATGTTACAATAAAATACCTCCCCACATACTTCAACTGAATGAAACAAATCTTGTATTAAACGCACACTATGCAGCCTAGCATATTATAAGTTTGGAGATTACATCGCTGATAAAAATGCTTGACTCATCACTGGTCCTGCTCCACAAGGGCGCTTAAACTAATTGATTAGCATTTGAAACTACTGTTGGAGCTGCTCGAAAATTGTAAAAACTATCTTTGCATTGTATAAATTCAATCTCTTAGTGTTGTATAATTGCATAGCACATGTGTGAGCACTATGTACCTACTATAAAGCTACCATTTACTAGGTTCGTCTTTCATTGACTTGAGTGTGCCCTGGCGGCTGAGAGTATGTCATGCTCACTCAAATGTCTAGCTGGTGGTGGCGTGTGTGTTGGATCATTAAGTTCCCCTCAAAATTGTTGAGCTGAATGGTGCTAATCCATGCGTCATGTTCGTGAATGGGCACCGTCAGCAGGGACTGGTCATTTCTTAGCTGCCACGGCAAATTTTAATTTAATTTAATATTTGAATTGTTTTTGTCTTTTTATGATGGACGCTTTTAACGTTCTGCATCGTTCTCACATGGATAATTTCAACATGAATGATGTTACCAAAATTTTGTAACCATATTTTGATTTAAAAGAGTGTCCATGGAGTTTCTTGGCCGTTCTTCTCCATAGGTACCTACTACGCTTTGGAATGGGCAACTAGCTTCATCTTTCTGACTGACCGACAACTAGAGCTTTGAGTTTTTTTTTTTTTGGGAAATTGCGTAACATGCTGACAGTAGGAACGGGTTTCATTTTGACAGTTCAACAACATTCATTGTGTTATTTACGTTTATAAGCAGACTTTTTTTTCGAATATAGAAAGCCAATATCCTTCAAAATGATTTAGATTGTGATTGATAGTCTGTTACGCAATTAGGGTACTGGTTCACCTATGTCACGAACACTTAGGTAGACATTTATAAATATTTCTTTACACATCATTGACACTTTCAGGTAAACTGCATTCTTTAGTCTTAACTATTGACATTAATCTATATTACTTTTTAATTTCCTAACGATAAAGTCCCGTACCATAGCTACTAACCACTGCCACAAGATCCCATAAGACAGTTATGACCAAACAATGTCAATGTTGAACATCCCCATTCATAACCTCTGCTGTCAGACCCCTGCCATAGATCAGCTGTAACATTGTTCGCCGTGTTATCATGTGGGTGCAGTATTTATGTGACAAGTATGAACTTGGCTCTATTCTGCGCACACGCATCGATCACGCCCTTATGGCTGGGTGCGGCACTCCTGATCTTGAACTTTGATTTTATTTATAACTTTTTGGTATTTGCGATAACATGATCTTGGATTGAAAAAGTTTCGATTGATTTTGGATCAGCCAATATGGATGGTTTAAAAAAAGCACGCTTTTATCACGCACTAAAAGTTATAAAATAATTAAATTGAATTGCTTGAAAAAGCATGGAGCGCTTTGTTTAAATTAATTAAAATTACACACAACTAAAAAGCGTTGCACGCTTTTTGATTTGATCATTACATATAAAAGAAGAAGTAATACAAGTCAATTTTATAATTTTTAGTGCGTGATAAACACGTGTTTTTTAGTTTTTTTTAACTACATTATTTTACTTTTTAGTCTACTACATACCTATACCCCTCATGTAGTTTATAAGTCTAAAGTCAGCGAAGTTACATATGACTTGAGCGGTTTACTAGGAGCCACTGAAGAGTTCCACTATCACCTCTGGGCTCCATCATCAGACCCTCTTTACTAAGCACAATCTATTGGACTCGTCAAAACGAATCATATGAGCCCAAACACGAGCGGTTTACAAGTAACCACTGAAGAGTCCACTATCCACCTCCTGGCTCCATCATCAGATCAGCTCCAAGATACCAAATTATAGTTTTGTCATCCAAACTACATATACATACAAAGTTTCATTTCGATACGGCAGTTAGAAGTAGGTTAAAATTGACTTCTAAGATTTTATTACATTGTTTGTTAGTTAGTTACAAGTTAAGTTAATAATAAAAGCGTTTACTCACTATTAATCACAATTTGAAGGATATTGCTAATCCATTGCTTCATAATTATGTTTGAAAAATTCGTCTGCACGATAATGTAAATGAAGCAATTAATGTTGTTGAACTGTCAAAACGAAAGCAATTCCTACCGTTCATTTATTACGCAATTACCCCGTTGATAAAAAATATTTACCTACTTATCTCCCTTATTTTTCATTTTCCAGCGGGGCCATTGCGTAACACACTAACAGTAGGAATGGCTTACATTTTGGCAGTTCAACAACATTAATTGCTTTATTTACGTTGTTGAGCAAACAAATTTTTCGAACATAATGTAGCAATGGATTAGCAATAACCTTCAAAACGATTCAGATTGTGATTGATGGTGTGTTACGCAATTAGGGTGCAGGACACATCTGTCTGTATCTGTCTTCAGTCATCTTGCTATTAAGTAGAAGGATGGTTTCAAAATCTCATTAAAGATATTTTCCAGGACACTTAAAAGCGAACTATCGAGACCCAACAATTGGCAAATAAACACATAAAGACCTAACCGCAAAAAAATGTACAGAAATCAAACGATCTGATGCGAAATAACGATGATTCAAAGATAACTCCCACATTTAATGCCTCAATTGTTTTAAGGATAAAAGGAGACGAGAAAGTTAGGGACATTCGGCTCGTAAAATCGTTAATAAGTGGCTTGAAAGGCAAGCCATGTTCGGTGGCACTCGTAAATTTTTATACACTTATTTTGTTGAAAACCAAATTCGAAAATTGGGGCTTTGTTTCCGAAATTATCTGATTTTACCACTCAAACTTCCATTTGGATTGCATGGCTTATGCTGTTTGGGCAACTTTATTATAAGTTACTAGTTTAAAAAAATCGATCCGAACTTTAAATTGATTTAGTTTTAAACTCAAACCGTCGTGAATGATCTGCGGGGTAATTACGTAACACACTAACAATAGGAATGGGTTTCATTTTGACAGTTCCACGACATTCATTGCGTTATTTACGTTGTTGAGCAGACAAATTTTGCGAACATAAGAAGCAAACGATTAGCAATAGGCTTCAAAATGATTCAGATTGTGATAGATAGTGTGTTACGTAATTAGGGTGCTGATCTTGGTAGGATTGCGTTTGGTAATGTTCTGGCTTCGCCAAAGCCTGTAAATGTTGACAATTTAAAAAGGATTTGACTTGACCTCACAATAACAAACTTATAGCTGACGAAATCTGTAAATAGCTTTAAACAAGAACAGAAATATTTTGAATACCTTAAATAAGTTCAAGAATTTTGCTTGATATTTTGGGTTTAAGAACTGAAGTTCGCACTCCGAAATTCGGGACAAAACATTTATAAGAAGAAAAAAATGTGTGACACGAAAAGAGGCTTTTAAAAAGTACGACCCAAAAACGGGGCATGCATTAACGAGACAAGATCTCCTATTCTGTAAACTCTTGAATGTAAACGTAGTGTAGGATGCTCCCTGACTTGTGAATACTACATCGTCGTCGTTCAAATTAAAACACGTGCCACCTTCTCGTAATTTTTTTCTCTTGGTTGTGAGCAGGAGTCGACACTTGATTACAAAGGAGGAATTTCTTGTCTTTTTTAACCCTACGTGCTTTAAATATTCAAACTACTATTTAAAGGAAAATATCTCGGTGTGGTTCCTAGTATTTAACTGACCATCTTTCTAATGTGATGTTAAATAAGTAGTGAGTGAGGGCCTCAGTTTATAAAGACCAAACTGTGGCTACAAATTTGTCTGCTTAGCGGGTTAATGGCAGAGATTATGGCAGCCTCTTTGTCCACACCCAAAATCAGCCCATTTTCAGCAATATACGTTTGCGGGCTGCTTGTGATGGCGATAGCTCATCTGCCTCAAACTAATATCGGGGTCTGACGTGACAATAACCTAAGAAACTGGCTTGGCGATTTGGGACTCGTTCCTGACCGGTTGGCTGGAGTAGACAAAACAAAAAGAAAATTGGAAAAGTATGGGAGAGATCTTTTCCCAGCAGTAAGACAATATATACCGATATATAAAGAAAACAGTACAATTGTTGCCCCAAATGCGTTGATTTTTATAGACTTAAGGCACGAAGCAGGTTTCTGTTCACATTCCGGCCTTCATGTTCCAGAAAAGTGTAAGGACCCCAACGAGGAGTTCGTCTGCCTCTTCGGATGCGAGCTCCGCTGTGACAAGCGTTGTGTGCGCCCGCGGTACTGTGTGCTTGGCTGCTACTGCAGGATAGGACTACTGCGGGACAGCTCTGGTCTCTGTGTCGTCAAGGAAAAGTGCTCCAGCAGCACTGAAGTTAACAGTACAGCTGTCGATTTGAAGACAAAGGTTTAAAATGATGAGACTATAATATTAATGCCTGTTGAGTGATATTTAGCTTATGGTGAAGCCAGAATTAGGGAAATTTTAAGAAATAACGTAAGTCAGTCAGATTCAAATAAGAGTAGGTACGAGTACCTATGTACTTAATGTAGTAGTATCTATTGCTAATATATTTTATTAAGTCTTATTTATTTTTATGTTAGAATAGAATAGAATATATATATTGTAAAACATGAGTATACATCAATTAATATGTGCAATGTATTAAAATAACAGGTAGATCTGCATGTTTTGCCATATTATGGCGTACAAAACATATTTTCGGTTTAGAATAAACCATAAAAGATTTGAGTATACACAACAAACTATAAAATTAATAACTTAATCCTAATGCTAATTAAAAAAAGGGGAATGTATTGTTTTTACATATTTGAGGGCCAAATTGTGAAAATGTCGTACAACAACAATAACAACACACAATATATTTTTTAAGTGGGTTGCCTATGGTTATTTGTTGATATTGACTGTTGATTAGTTGTGTAGATAAGTTACTTGTGTTGTATAACGGGCTGGAGTCCGCAAATCTATGTCCAAGCGCGTATTTTGCGTACGAATGTAAGGTCACACAGTACAACGCGCCACACGCCACGCGACGGGGCGCTGGAAACGGGGCCAAATTCCCCGCGCGAAAAGGCTTGTTTATTGAATTTGTATGTAGAAAAATTGAGCCGTCGCGGGACGCCTGGCAGATGTGAAACATCGAAACAATTTTGTATAGAAATATAGCGTGGAAACGCGTCGCCACGGCATACGTCGCCACGCCAACTATCGTTTTTACCCGCGACTATAGATGTTTCACATCAAAAATCACGCGCGTGGGCGCGTTATCGTTGTAGTGTGTGATCCGCCGTAGTTACTCTTATTTTCTGTATCACAAACAGGTAGGTACACGTGATAAGTATCTCTCTGAATAAAGGCTCCTGCAGACAGGCGCGACGCAACAGCGCTACACAAAGACGCCGCTCGTCGCGCAAAACGCGGTCCCTTTGTGTCGGGCGTCGCGTCGCGCCAGTGTGTACGAGCCTTAATGAATCTCATAGAGAAGTGTACTACTCACTAAGTAGGTATAATTCTTTATTTATCGCTGTATTAGTGAAGTCATGGATTTTATACCCATGTCGAGCAAAGTATTTAGATAGGTTTTCGGATTTTAAATGACTATTTTAGGCCACTTTTATAGGATGGCAGTGCCGCTTAGTTAATTAAGTTTAAGTAGGTAAGTATAAAGTTTTAGTACTGCGATAAAAATTATCGAATAATGGGTACTTACCTACCTAAAACGAAGGTAGGTAGGTA
Organism: Dryobotodes eremita; assembly: GCA_917490735.1. Taxonomy (NCBI): domain Eukaryota; kingdom Metazoa; phylum Arthropoda; class Insecta; order Lepidoptera; family Noctuidae; genus Dryobotodes; species Dryobotodes eremita. Next base: position 4,666,563 of record OU823256.1, read on the forward strand.
AGTAGTAGTAACAGTTTTAGGGTTCCGTACCCAAAGGTTAAAACGGGACCCTATTACTAAGACTCCGCTGACCGTCCGTCTATCTATCGTCCGTCACCAGGCCCTGCAGTCTCGACATGAATAGCGACAAAAATCGGTCGTTAAGTCCAATCGTTGTCAAATTTCTGTAATAGATTTTCAACCTTATGCTTTGAAAATAAGGTTGAAAAACTATTAAAGGAATTTGACATCGATACGACTTAGCGACAGATTTTTGTCGCTATCTAATGTCGAGACTGCAGGCCCAGGCTGTATCTCATGAACCGTGATAGTTAGACCGTTGAAATTTTTAAGATGATTTATTTCTGTTGCCGCTATAACAACAAATACTAAAAAACAGAATAAAATAAATATTTAAGGGGGCTCCCATACAACAGACATGATATTTTTGCCGTTTTTATGGATAATGGTACGGAACCCTTCGTGCGCGAGTCCGACTCGCACTTGGCCGGTTTTTTTTAAATTCCTTCCTTGATATAGTACCTATCACAGTCGGTGATACTTTATTCACATTATCTAGCTTAGTAGCTAAAAATTAACTTAAACTGCTAAGTAACGATACAATTTATAAACCCTCAAATAACGTCTTTCTTAATACGTCTACTTGATTCACGTGTTCTATATTATACATTATTATTATTATATATTATATATTCTATATTATTCTATATATTATTCGTCAGCACAAGACTTGCACTATAGTTTAAGTTCACTCACACTGCACTAAACTAACTCAAAGGGTGTTGCCCTTTTTAATAGTAAAGTTACGTAATATCGGTATCAATGGAAAAAAATCAAAAGAGATTGTGACCTCTGAGTTTGTTTCGGCCTTTCTTCTCAGAGTAGTCAGATAGGAAACGCCGACCTCATCTAGTTTTTAAAATATGATTGCCGTGTAAAAGTGTTTGTACAAACCTACTTACAGAAATACAATCATTTTTCATGTATCAATCACAGAACAAAAAAAAAATTGTTATTTTTTTATTTTTATTTATTTACAATAGTTTGAAGTTTTGTTATGTAAAATAGTCTAAGTAAATACATAAATGTTACATGCAAGTGTTTTAAAATACCTACAAGAGTGATAATAAAGATATAAAACAATTACCTACCTAACTTTTTTTTTTTCAAAGCCCTTCTAGGTACGGAGACACCCGTCTACACTACCAAGTACCTACAGATGACTAAATAAGGCAAGAAAAGCCACTGCGCACGTGCGCACTGTAAGTGTCATCAATTCTATTTTCTTGTAAATCTTGACGTTCAAAAGTTTTAAGTACTTGAATTAAATTATATGACATTAAGTTCAGAAAGTCGCAAATCATTGCCACAAGTTGCACCTGCAACACTAAATTATAGTATGTCGCTTCACTACAGTGACTACAATCAATTTATTTCACCTGACAATGGATTAAAAACTAAAATATTATTTATTTAAAACACAAAAAGATTCTCTCCGGCGGGGAATCGAACCCCGGTCTCCCGCGTGACAGGCGGGGATACTTACCACTATACTACCGAAGATGTGGTAACAACTGCAAAATGGCGGATTAGTAATGGTGAAGTATTTAATTGTCGTTCAGAAATATACTACTTCAATTTTAATGTTACTCGAGCAGTTGTTTTATCGTTGTTTTAAATTATTATACAATTTTGGACAATTTATAATAGAGTCAATAAAGTTATATTTAACTTAATTTTTCAAAAATATTTTGTGTTGAAAATATTTTAAATTTATTTTCATTTTCTTAGTTTCTGCACGAACATTTTCTTGTCACCGCCGAGTTGTTTATAATTTCGTTTCGATGGCTTGCATTTCTGAATAGAAACTAAATTGCTATAAAAAACTAGAATGAGTGAAAAACTAAAAGAATTGCGTGAACGATCACAAAAAAGGAAGAAGTTGTTGGCACAAACTGTTAGTATATTGAAGATTGTTTGTGACATAACCTAAAATCTATGCTAGATTGTATAGAATCACGATAGATGTGTTGTTTTAATTTTAGCTTGGCGTATCGAGTGTGAGTGAGCTGCGGCATGCTTTGGGGGCTACATTGGACGTGCCGGCAAAGAAGCAGGCGGTTCCAGGCGTAGAAAATGAAGGCAATGATAAACCAACAACTAAAGATCAAAATGATGAACTAGTTTATAAAGATTCTTCGACTTTCTTGAAGGTATGTCGTATTACTTTATATTTTACATGTTAAAAACTATTTTAAAACTGTTATTGGCGTTATTGCTATTCTACTTGAAATTATATCTACTCTATTCTAAAATCATATTATTATTTATTGTGCTTGAAGAAAGCAGTCAGGGGCGACCTATTTACCTAAGGCCACTTTATTAAACTAAACAACTTGATATGATGACAAACGCTAACAACTCAACTCGTGTAAATATTAAATTAAGTAATTATTCACAAAAAATCATAATCAATGTTTCATTATCTGAAAAAAATACATATTTATAAATCTCTTTATCTGTCTCTATTTATTTGATTAGTAATACTATTGCGATCAACCAATCGCAAGGCAAATATCATAGACAATTTATCTTTATGAACAGGGTACCCAGTCTTCAAACCCTCACAATGACTACTGCCAGCACTTCGTGGACACAGGCCAGAGACCGCAGAACTTTATCCGAGATGTTGGTCTTGCTGACCGGTTTGAAGAGTACCCCAAGTTAAGGGAACTGATCAAACTTAAGGATGATCTGATCGCACAGACGGCTACTCCACCAATGTATTTGAAATGTGATCTGAAGGTAAGTTGTAGTTCTGAGAACTAAAGTAGGAAGGACAATGTCAATAGCTCGTTGAGCTCCTTAAAATTTGAGTTGAGCTGCACGATTACTGACAAATGCGTGCACTGACTGGACAGGTCCACTCATTCTGTGTGGTATTTTTTCCTCAAAAGACCATTTCAGACTCAAATCTACATGGTCTTCACATGTCTGACCAAGATTATGTCTGGACTTTAAAAGAGACTGTGACCTCTGAGTTTGTTTCGGCCTTTCTTCTCAGAGTAGTCAGATAGGAAACGCCGACCTCATCTAGTTTTAAAATATGATTGACGTGTAAAAGTGTTTGTACAAACCTACTTACAGAAATAAAACCATTTATCAATAAAATCAACACAATTACAGCTTTATTTCTTTGCGAATAGTTGGCTCAATGATATAAGCTTGATTACTGTTCGAAATAAAGGTTTAAAAAAATATTGCCAGTACATGAGTACAGCTATATCTCTTTCCAAAAAGATGGTGAATGCATGGAATGGGTTTGATTCCTGACTAAAATAAAGAGCTTTTTAAATTATGCAGTTCAAACTAAAGTTTATTTGAATTTGCTCCAGTAGTTTCCCAGTCCAATACTTCTAAAACATTTTAGTTTCTTGAGGAATTATGGTTTCTGTTGTTTTCACTCATGTCTACACAAGCTATAGAAACTAAACTTGAATTCAAAAACTAGATAGGTTCTTAATTATAAAATTTTGGAACTACAAACTCAAGGTCATAAGTGACAAAATTCAAATTCCATTGGAACCAAATATTTTAGAACCTTCTTGGTCACTCAAAAATCAACTTAAGACCTCTTGTTGGTTAAGTAGATAGTTGAATAAGTGGTGTTGAATGTAAATTGTATAAGATACATGAATTCACATAAAGCTAACTACTACTCAGTACTCAATACTGATGCTGTGACAAAAAGACATGCCAGTTAACAAATTAGTAGCAGAACCAGCTTCTCAAATGTAGTCAGTTATGGAGGTTCTTTTAATGCTTTCCTGTCTCCAGTATTCTTTTAAGTACAATCAAATATGTACCAGAAGAAACTAATACCTACATGCAAGTGAAGAATCCATTTTTTTTGGGTGGGAAATCCTCAATAACTTCTCCTGCTCCGGGCGGAGCGGGAGGGCATGTCACACTTTTACTGACTAAAACCCACCCATGTTCCTTCTGTTGCCTGTGTGCCAGGGCCACGGTTACCCTTTCGGACAAACCCCCAACCCTAGCAGTAGTGGAGAACCCTAGTGAAGCGATTAGTGTTTTAACTTTATTAACCTTCTGAATAGTACCATCGTCTTTATTGTTTTTATCTACAAATATTTGTAAAATAAATAAATACTAAACAATTCATACTAATAATATAATAAATTCTAAATTAACTGTCTGTCTGTATATTACCTTTTCATGCTTAAACCACTTAACGGATTTCGATAAAAACTTGGCAAGGAGATAGATGGCATCCTGGGGAAGGACATAAGCTACTTTTTGACTCAAAATTTTTCTTAAAGGGGATATAGGGAATGAAAGTTTGTATGGGAAACTTAGCATTTCTTAAGTTAGGTATATGAAAATACAAATTTAGCTTTTGGTAAGAAATAGAAAAATATGTGTATCAGCGTTTTTGTAAAATCATCCCCTGAAGGACCCCCTTGAGGGAAGATTTTACAAAAACTATGGTAGTATGAAGTATGGTAATTCTGGACTCCACAAGGTTGTACTGCAAGGCAAGTTGCTGGTGCATAATCCTAGCCACTAGATTGTGTCTGTGCAAGTACTCGCCGTTAGCAAGACGAGAACAACCGGAAACAGTATGTCGGATTGATTCACCGGGACGGTGGCATGCCTGACAGATGTCAACCGTACCGGACGGTACGGTTGACATCTGTCAACAATGAATTTCCGATAATTATTCGTCATGATAACTTCATCCATAATCGAACAGACAAATCCTTCGGTTTCCCCGAAGTGGTCGCCGAAACGCAACCAGGATACAGACGCCCAAAAGTCTACATCAGGCACATGGAAGGCCCGAAAAAAGCGTCCGTGAAGCTCTTTACCTTGCCATACTTCCTTACGATCGTTAGTATCTAGTACTGCAGGTTTGCGCCAGTTCTCTTTCGCCAAGGAGAGTGGGGTGAGGCCCTTGTCTATTGCAACCACATCTCGGTGCATCCCCTCGTCAGTTTGAAGAAAATATTACCTGAGACTGCAAATCTCGCGGTTGTGGAGGGTTTTAGCATTTAAGAAACCTCGACGCCCACACTTTCGCGGGATATACAGTCTCATCACTGATGATGGTGGGTGATGAATCCCATATGCCGTCAGCCATGTACAGACTTTCCTATCCTCAGCGTCAAGTTCCGTCTGAGTCCATTTGAGTATGCCGAAAGAATCCATCAAAACCGGCATAACCAACCGTTGAAGGCTCGCTCCTTGTTTCCGCCTGATAAAAGACTATTTAACAGTTTATTCAGGCGGCCAAAGAAACACAGAAGAACACTCCCTCAACGATTGTTTCATATCGGCAGCATTTATGCCTAATGCTTCCGACATACCCATACTTGTAGGTTTCGGTTGAGGAGAGATATCTAAGGTGTATGGAATCCGAAAGATGGGTTCCCACGGATTCCATAATCCCCCCTCGCTTTACATGCATGACTACACATTTTTCCACACCAATTACCATCCTGATGGCTCTACTGAACATTTCTGTTACCTTCAGTAGCTCCATCAGTCGCAAATTGTTGGAAGCAAAGCAGAGTTTCAAATCATCCATGTAAAGGAGATGTGATATCACCTGACCACCTGTCTTGACTTACTATTATTTTTAAATTACTTTTAGAATCATAAAAACCAGTTTCATTAAATTTAACCGTTTATTATCTGTCTGTTTGTCTGATACCTTTCACGCTTTAACAGCTGAATGGATTTGAATGATAGGTATACAGATAGGCCATGACCTGGGTTAGGACATAGGATACTTTTTATCCCGTTAGCACGTTCCCATAGAATAATTTTTGACAACCACGCAGGCGTAGTCGCGGGCAGAAGCTAGTCTTCTATAAAATTTAACTTATATTTATTAAATGCTGTCCCCAGACGTTTGACCTGAAGCAGATGGGTAACAAGTTCGACGTGATCCTGGTAGAACCCCCGCTAGGGTCAGGCTGGCGCTGGCAGGATGTACTCGCGCTAGATCTGCAGCAGATTGCTCAAGCTCGATCCTTTATATTCCTGTGGTGTGGAAGCTCTGAAGGTAAGAGAAAACCCATTTTTTTTTAATTTAATTGTTTCTAACTTTCTTAAACTCTGCTGACTCAGCAACCCTAACTGTGTTGGCCTGAAAAAGATAACAAAATTTTTAATTGACTTCAAAAATACTTGTTGACCCGTTTGTATCTTTGCGTGTATGTACATGAACATTCCTTTTTAACCACACCAACCGAAAATTAGCTTTACTGAGACATTTGAAGTTAACTGTTAATTCGGAATTTCGGAAGCCCCAAAACACGCATTTAAGCAAAGCAAGACTTCTACTACAAACAAACTAACCAACTACTACAATCTCCACAGGTCTAGACATGGGCAGAGAATGCCTCAAAAAGTGGGGCTTCCGTCGCTGCGAGGACATATGCTGGATTAAAACCAATATCAAGAACCCTGGTCACTCTAAGAACCTGGAACATAACGCGGTCTTCCAAAGGACTAAGGAGCATTGTCTGATGGGCATCAAAGGCACGGTCCGAAGGTCTGTGGATGGAGACTTCATCCATGCAAATGTGGATATCGACCTGATCATATCTGAGGATCCTGAGTTTGGGAGCAGTGAGAAGCCTATCGAGATATTCCATATCATGGAGCATTTTTGTTTGGGGAGGAGAAGGTGAGATATTGTTTTTGTTACTAACGAGTCTTGTGTATTTTCTCTTTTATTTCGGTACAAACATCAAAATACCAAAGACACGCGTCGCGGAAGACCTCGGGAACTAAGAACCCCGGTAAGCATTAATCTATGGCCTTTCTTTCGGGTGGGAAATCATGAAATAACTAACTTCTCCCGCTCTGGACGGAGCGGGGGCGTGTCAGACTTTTACTGACTAAAACCCACCCGAGTTCCTTCAGTTGCCTGTGTGCCAGGGCTACGGTAACCCTTTTGAACTAACCTGCGACCCCGGCAGGCATCGGCCCTAACGGATCCCATCAATGTGTGCTGACATTTCTTTGAGGCGCGCGTGGAACACAACGCGCCGTCGACCCGGGCCTGGTCCTTACCGGACGGCGAGCTACCCATTGCTCGCCGTCCGCAAGCCCGCGCCTACGGTGGCCAGGAATCTATGGCCTATAGTTAGAATGGCCATTTGGACAACACTGTTGGTTATTCTTATTTTTGATGGTGCTAATTAGGACAGGTAGTAGTTTAATGGCTTTTAGACCAGCACTTGCGGTTGCATATTTGTAACTTTGGCATTCAAACTTATGCAAAGCAGCTCATTTGAAGACCTAAAACATTTTCCATGTTCGATTATAACTGTAAAATATTTTATCGCATCTTCTAGAATCCATCTATTCGGCCGCGACTCCACGATCCGACCAGGCTGGGTGACCATCGGCCACGAGCTCACCAACTCCAACTTCAACGCAGAACTATACGCGTCCTACTTCACTGAGGGCCGGGAGAGCACTGGCTGCACCGAGAGGATAGAGGCACTCCGGCCTAAGAGCCCTCCTAATACCAGCAAGGGGGCGCGCCCTAGGGGCAGGGGAGGATTCAGAGGAAGGGGGCGGGGTAGAGGCGCAATTTAGTTGACGCTTACGATTGGAGGATGAAGAAGTAGCGTCATTGGTTCTATAAATGATGCTTAGAGGCCCGATGGCGGTAAAAAAGTCGCCGTCAATATCTTCGGCAACGGATCGACGAAGGCCGACGTCCAATGAGAGAAGAGTTTGAAGAAAAAGAAAAGTGATTGATTGAATCATCACTAAGACCCTTTTTTAAGATGTTCGTGTCGGCCGATTTGGTTAAATATCAGCTTTTTACATGGAATCGCTACTGTCTGACTGTAAGGATATCAACGTCCTAAAGTGGTTTGACAAAATGATTGTTTTTTAATGTTCCTTGCTAGGAATGAAGAGTACTGTGCAAAAGAACTGCAATTCTCTAAATTAAACGAATATTATGTTATTTTTATACTAGATTAGTTAAACTTAAGCGTTATATTTACTCATGATTTTGAATTGAACCAACATTGTTATTGACTATCAATTTTAAAACTTTTAAGCCAGAAAATATAATACTTCCTGTCAAATATACAAGTTTGTTCTACAAAATAACGGCGGCAGAGGAAAGAAAATTCATCGTCCACCTCTAGGTACGTGTATAAATAAGAACCGTACAAGCCAGTTAGTTTTCACAAAATACTTGTGCCCGCTCTGATGGCAAATAATAATTTAAAAAAAGTTCAAACTCAAGGGTGGGTGGTCTTCTTCATTATGTCGATGTGAATTACATTTTGTTGGCCCAAAACTGGAAGCGCAGGGATCACTATGGCTGCATTTTTTGGGACACAGAGGCAGGATAAGAGTTGGGACATAGTTTACGCCAAGGGAGTTGCCCCGTGCCCATACAAGAAACCTCGAAGAAATGCATGTTTCTCAACATTTTATTTCGCTGAGACTCGCACCTGGCCTTTTTATTTGAAATTTAACATTGAAAATACATTGACATATCTGCTGGCAAAAGTTCACAGCTCAACATAAAAGATGATTCTATGGAAGTTGTGTTTAAAAGCAATCTCTAGTTATATTTACTTACCGCAATACAGCACAAACTCATGTTTCCCGGTAAGGGCCGTTCTTTACGTTTCAAATAAAGTTAGTTTCTCACACTCACACGTTAATTTACGTCGGTAGTTGGTACACACACTACAATAATTATATTTTCTTATGCAAAGCTTGTTACTAAAACTGTCACAATATAAAGATTTGTTGCACGTGTATTTTGATATGAACCAACATATTCGGCAGGGTGTTTGACTAATTATAATGTACTACGTATTTAGATTATAAGAATTACAATGAGTATTTTGTGTATCGTGACTTAATAAACACGTTTTTAAAAGTTAGTTTGTTTTATTTTTGACACGAGTGAGCGGTTTTTACAAATCACAAGCGTGTATGTGAGTTGTATGGACATTGGAATAAGGTTTAAATTACAATGGAACAACTCTAAACCAAAATGAAGGCCCCTACTAAGTAGATAGTTTTCAGGCTTCTTGTCTGTACTATTGTAATAAACAGGGTGTTTTGCAGCAGGCCAATGAAAGAACCAGTTCACATTAGGTCGGACCGACACATTTATCAGAAGGAACCTCCTTTACGCCAAACTATATATTTTCGGGTATGGTTATGCAAACAGGTTATTAATAAAACAAAGTAATTATATACATCCATAAGTTTTATTTTACATTGATTGTCTTTAAATCAACTAATCTGCTTCTCAAAATAATTATAAAAGACAAAACAAAAAAAAAATAAGGTGATGAGATCTTTTTACTAAGATAAGAAATAATTTACAGTGTATTACTTTACTGTGAAACTAAGAATTTCTTAAGATTTATAAAAAAATTATATTCTTTTAGTTTCTCTATCTGCGGAGAGGGCTTTACTAGTTTTTGTGAAAGAATCGATCACAAAAGCCCCCTGTGCACGCTACGACTTGTCGCATTTGCAATATAATATAGAACCACATAGGTCTTAGTTGTCAAACATGGATTTGATTAACATTATATTAGAATACTAGACATTTATCCGTGACAGTCGTTTTCATAATCATTCGAAGAACGTCGTTTGCTAACTAGCTTTCATTCTAACGATGACATTCATGTTGCGACTATCGCAAATACTGCAGTATACAGAATTAACTTAACATTTGTGATTATGATACTAGAAACATGTTTTTTATAGAAAAAAAAATACAATTTATATTCCTTAATCTATAAATTGGCAGATCAGACATTGTTGCACACAAAAATAATAGCGTTTAGTCGCAACATGAACGTTAGTTGACCAACTTTTTAACCAATAAAGCCCTTTTCGCCTCTGTATCCAATTGACAGTCATCTTTACTGAGCCTATCGAACATTGTCAATTCTTATTATATTAGATAATTCATTATTCTTTTTATATGTTACCATATTCATTATACAAACAAGGCATTATTCTTTCATACTTATTGTGGACGTAGACGCGTTTGAGTTTAATTTTATTTAAGGTATAATTTACACGGATACGTTCGCCTGATTAAAATATAGCAGGGTTTCAGTAAAAGTGTAAATTATGCCTAGGTTGGGTAGAAAAGAAGTAATTTTAAATTTAATTTTACAAAGAATTGAACGACAGTTGTGTGTGCCTGCATTTCGCATTGCTCGTCCTTCGAGTCGATACCGTGACGCGATGCGGCTCGAAGGACCAGCTACAACAAAAATACAAAATCTGTTGGCTTTGGTATTCAGACGCTGCCTACGTCCGCAACACACAGCGACATCCTTTAAGTATAATCCTCATAAGATCACATTTTTTATAAGGCAAACAACAATCTTTAAAGCTAAACCTTTGATGAAAGGAGAGGAGAGGTCGAGCGGTTAACCGATAACGAATTTTCGTGCGAATACAATAAAAAAAAAATCGAACGTCTACCACTTTCCTGGAATGGGGGTAATTTTAATACTAGAGGTGGCTGTTTATTCAAATGTTACCATTAAAAAATATTTATTTTGGAGAATAAGTTAATAACTTAGACCACTCCGTCTATCTAAGACGGATCAAACTAACAACTCCTAAATTTGTACTTCATGATATATACGCGTATATTAACCTCCGGACGCCAAATAGATTGTAATTCGCTGCTTATATAAAATTTAGCACAAAAAATATTGTAAAAAAAAAACAGTAATTTAGAATTTCACCATCCTTATTTACAAATCGGAAGTTAAAATGACGCATAGAAATTTCAGAATAAAAAATATTACTGAGCCAAATACATATACTTAACAGATAACTAGAAATCTGAAGCGATACAATTAAAAAATTACAAACTAATTAATGAAAAAAAAAAAAAACAAAATCATGACACTTAATAAAAACGTTTTTAAACTGGAAGCTTCATGTGACTCCGTCTTAGCCGTATTAAGAAATTAAAATCGTAATGCCTAAAAGAATCAAAAAAAAAATATTTTTTGTCATTTTCGAACTCCTGCAGCTCTGTTCGTTTCTATGACGTTATTTAAACCTATCTAGACACGATCTAACCTAACTACAATAACCATTGCTTACGTACTACATTAAAACTTCAGCGAGTTTGTCCAAAATGCCATCCTTGCTCACATTCCCTTTCCGAATACCCTTATAGGCCATAACTCTGACGAGATGTAAACTCCGAACACGTGATCTGATACATTCCCACTCAGTACGCGTTACCGCAATGAACCATACTCCGAGTGTACCACCTAGGCTAGGCTAGGCAATACCTATGTCCATTCGTTTCGCTTTCGCATCCAAAGACCCTCATACTTCACACCAATTTACTGGCATTCACGATAAACCCGTCGTCATAACAACTCGGGAGTGGCTCAAATCTTTAGTATTACATCGGGACATAACAAAACACGGATTGTAGTCGAGCGCAATTTTCCTCGGGGTATAGGACCCCCCACTCCATACTAAAGTATTGAGCCACCGTCCGCCTACAAAGCCCTATATCACAATAACCGTGAACTCTCCTAAACGTCATAGAAACATAAACGAGATATGGTGTTGTTTTCATTCTTTTATTTTAATCATACTCTTCTATATTGTATATTTTTAGAAAGAGTCATCATAATTCGTTAAGTCACTAATTTAAACATAAAATTTTGAGAAGATGAATTTTGAAGGTAGTTATTAATTATATGAACCAAAAGTAAATTGAAAAGCTATTAAAATAACAGAAGAAAACTAACACCTATATTAGACATTTTTAATTTCTCTCCATTGCAAATGGACCAGCCATAGACAACTCTCAATATGCTTTTGTCAAATTGATAAAACTTTTTAAAGGCGCTAGGTTGTGTTACAACCTACTTATTTAAAAACAGATCTCGTTTAAACACTATGTATCGTAACAATAATATTTACAATTAAATAAAAAAACATCGGCTTTTCATCCAACTTTTTAAGGTACAGATATTGTCTGTAACTTTACCTACGAATGGAGACTTGACTTTCTAGGAATCATAAATTAATGATCAAATATTTCTATGAGGTTTCCTAGTATTTCTATATGTAGGTATGTAGGGTACTATTGCAGTTACCCGATATTATTTATCTTGTATAGCAACCCTTTCTATAACCACATAATTCGTATTAGATTGAAACGGGAGTCAAAAATGTGGAGTCTATTAGTGAGGGATTCCCATTCGAATAAGAAGATGAGAAATCATGCATAATCATTATAATATGTTAATAAAATATCCAGTTATCCTTGGCATCATTTCGGTTCATGGTTAAAGCACAACTTCATATGATTCCAGAAAGTTAAACTCTCCATCCATAGCTCCAATCCTTTGCTGTTATTAATAAACATACTTGAATTGCAAAAAGACAAAAAAGACATTGCATATCAGCAACTCAGTTCGAATATTCCAGGCTTTTAGCCCTTTCAATGCCTGCAAACCCCTGATAGTAATTTAAACTTCCATAAACTTTGAGATAACCAAAGACAGTCAAAGGCCGTGGGTCTTTTTGTTAACAAAACTGGCACTCCAGTCAAAGCTGGTCTTAGATCTTTATATCCTCAATTTGTTGATCTTAAACGAATAACGCCACTGCGGTGTAATGTTCATATATTCATCATTGAGATTTTATTGATAATACAATAAATTTACACTATTTATTATTGGTTATCCTAAGTTAATACAAACGATCTGCTTCAGTGTTAGCCAATCAATAACAGAGCTTATAAAAATACATTTGTAGGCATTGTAAAGGTGCATAAAATCATACGAACGCACGAAAATCGTGTTGTCTCTTTCACACTTAGCGTCGAAAACCATTCTCTGAGAAGACCTAGTACTTGCAAATTGCAACCATTTGTACTTTTTCAAGTGACCACCCTAGCTTTGACGAAACACTGCAGCAATGAATATGATTTTATTTGAATTCCATTTCTTTCTCTCAATAGTTTTTTAATTTCTATTATTTTGTTAAACGGCAAATATGCTATGTGTTGTGAAATAAATATGATAAACTTGTATTGTTGGGTAGAATATTAAATGTATTATAATTTAATCAATATTCAGATAACGGACCAGCTGAGGGTCAAAAATTTAAGGTTACTAGGCCTTCAGTACCGTTCATAAAATTGTGTCAAGTATCAAACTTGTTTTTTGGAAGTTTTTTTTCTACTAACAAAGTGTCTACTGTGGGATTTTTATTGCATGTGTTACATATTCGTTTTTTTTGTTTCTTCGATATTTTTGTTCCTTCAATATTTTCGTTTCTTCGATATTTTGGAGAATACGAAGGTTGATTATAATAGAGATTTAGACCCTAACTGATGAATCAGTGCTTTTTTTATGGCGAAGTTTTATCATGTATCCCATTCCTTTTTATTAGATTTTTCTATGGGATATGGCCCAATATTTGACCCATAAAAACCCCGCAGTAGTCACGTCAAGCCTAACAATTTTTTACATTTATGACGGCAGTTAGTGAGATCTTTCGAAAGTATACAAAAAAAAAACATTAAAAAAACTGTCCGTCAATGGACTTAGTCGAAATGGTGGGAAAATCTGCCTCGCCCTCACGGCATATTGTAGTTCTTTATCAATAAAAATACTTATAAATAAGTGAAGCTGACATTATGGTACATTGTATGAACAAACAGACGATTTCTCTTCAATATTTTCAGTTAACTATGAAGCCGGTTTACCAAGATGATTTTTAATTATGAAATTATTAAAAGAAATAAGAGCACCTAAAAATTGGTTCATTAATATTTTTTATATATTTTCAAGTTGTTTCAAAGACATTGACTAGGTACGTTTAGAATACAGTGAAATGGTGACGTTTATTGAAACAATAAGATGAAAGTAATTTTTTCTCTGTGTATAACCCTTAATTGGTTTTTAGTAGGGGGTGAAGATAATTGAAATAAGAAAATAATCACTACACATTTCGAAAATACGAAAAATAATCGTCACCATTTGACTTCACATTGATAATGAGTCCTAAATACATAAATTCAACAGACAATATTATTTTCGAACTATTCAAGCGAGTCACACAGCTTTTCCATCATCAATAGAATCCTTTCCTCAACTGAATTGATCTAAAAAACTTTTCCAAACATCCGATTGACCAGTAATAATTTCAGTCTGTTAAAAATTCGGCAGAATACACTACAAACTTCCTTGTATTTTTAGTCTTTGACATTTCAAAAGTACAAAATGTTTATTCACTGAAACACATCTATGACAGTGGCCAAAGCTTATAATTAAAAAAATACCGAGAAATGTACTTATCAGTCATAAGAGTTATAACGAGAAACATACCTTGTGACCATAGAATTTAATGTCGATATCTTCGACGGCTTGTAAACGGGTGTAATGAAACGATACCTCCACTACGTCGGTACGTCGACGTATAAGTCCATTCAGCACACTATTATTATCACAAAAACTTGTTTTTATATCCAAACCGTACGTTTAGTCCGTCGGTACGCGGCAATGGCACAACCCGCTCATTTTTGTTAAATATCTACACATTTTAGACACACATAGAGCACTACTTGTTCAGTAAACATCACTAGGATTCAGGGTTATAAGTGTTTCTGGCACCGTGTTAGAGTTCAAGCCTTTGCCAGTAGGGGGGAAAGCAGGGTTTATTTATAGAAGTGTGGAGAGCTCACCGAGGCCACGAGCCAACCTCACAAGTATGTCGATTCACCTGAAAATTTAAGAAACCCATATAAGCCTTTGAACGATAACATAGCCACGGACAGATTCATATTTGTTTGAGCTATTAGGCTTTTTAGTTACAAATTAACATGAATAATTTTAAAGCAACTGCAATTTTAACTGTTTGTAAGAAAGCATTAGATTAAAATTGTTATAATAGAAACATTACAAATATTTAGTCACAACAAAAAGCCCAAAAATTCAAATAAATTATTTAAAACATATTTTCTAAACGCCTTATAAGTTAACATTCTTAGAAGAACAAAAAAATAACAAAAACAAACAATGAGGCGTTTAAAAAGATCCGTATGTGGCGTGTGTGATGCGTTCAAACTGTGCAAAAGCGAGCAATGTACAGCGAATGAAATGTTAGAGGTACTACCTGGCGAAATATCTGGGCCTTGAGGTCTTTCTGTAACCCACTTGGTCCATTCTGAACTGATAAGTCGACAGCCGAAAATAATAAAACGACAACTGCAAACCTTGCAAAGTTCACCTCCCACACAGTTCAAAACGGAATATCTTACAGAATTGAATTGAATTGAATTGTGCAAAAAAAGGAGTGTATCTCGCAAAAATTTGCACACAAAATTGGCCCACAAATTCTACCAGGTAGTACATAAATGGTTTTATATGATAAAATGTGAATTCGTTCGCGATATGTACACATAACACAATCCACACAGAGGGACACATAGACGATTTGAATGACCATTATCTTTTTGGTAAATATTGGTTATTAGATCACTTTTGTGTTGGTCATTCTAATCGTTGAAAAAGTTCATAATAATGCTGTATTTGCTCCGGATTAAGGTCAAAACCAAAGCTTTAAAAAGTAGAAAACTTAGAACAAAAACAGCATAATTATACACTTGAAGCATGCACATGAATTTAAGCATTATTAGTTACATCTTGAACGCTATTTAGAATTTTAAACAGTGTTAATAAGATTGATAATGGCTCATTCATCCAATAATAAAAAAAAAGTATTTATTGTCTATTAATAAGGTACTCCTTCGTTTTTGTTAACAGACTCTCACATCTGATGAAATTTTATCTTCACTGATAAGTTCAATAATAATTGTTAGTGTTCAAGATGCAAAAATTTTGTTTAACAAAGACGGTCACATTGAAAAAAATACCAAAGATTAGGTAAGAAACATATGCACAAATGATAGTACCCAACTGTAAATACAGCAATAGCGAGATTTAGAAAAGTTTTCAGCTTTGTAGAGCGTGGTCTCACTCATAAAGTACTTTTATGTCACAAAGCGACGCGCGCTTTACTTGTGGTTACCAAATGTACAAACATGCTGTGCTATTCACAGCGTGTATAAGCGCAGGAGCTTTCGGTACCGTCCGAGTCAATGGCGAAGTCGGATATGTGTGTGTGTGTTATGTGCTCACGCTACTCGTCTTCACGCACACATTCACAGCATGTTTGTACACTTGGTTATCACAAGAAAAGCGCGTGTCGCTTCGTGAGATAATACTGTACCAGTATGAGTTACTTTCTAGAGCTCGAAGTGTCATATTTACAGCAAGGTACAGTAAACACACAGCGAACGAACCTAGAACATGACGATGCGGTAAGACACAAGCAATGAACGAAACGAACAAAAAACGAATCAAGCGAGGTTTAATCGTGAAAGCCGAGCAGTCAGTGACAAAACGTGCTATAGAGCAAAATAAAAAGATGACGCAGTTTATGATAGGAAAATGAAGTGAATTAAAGATAAAGAAAAGATAGTTAAAAGATTCTAGTAATTCAAACTATATTTTAAAAGGGCAGGGAGGTTTAAGGGTTTTCTGCCCGCGGAAACTAATTTTATAGACTAGAAACCGTAATTAATTAATTTAATGATGCACAATATTTAAGTTTTACAAAAAAAATATCGTTTACAAAATACTTTACACTATTCAAAAACAAAAAGTTACTTATTTCTAAATTTTATGTCTGTCTTTCAGTCAAATGTGATGTGATCATCAGAAAGCTTAACTTTACACGTGCGACTACTAATTTTCGTTCGAGAAACTGGCCCTAAGCCTCATATTCATTAAGGGACAAATGTCCCGCAATACGTGTCGCTAGAGATGTCGGGCAACATCGGGCGATATCGCCAGACATCTTATCGCACGACTTTCCGTGTATTTGTCTCCTAGTGAATACGGGGCTTATCCGACGCCTATATCAGTAGCACGTGGACGTGTATCTCTCGTGCGGACGTGTGAATGGGGATGGTATATAGTCACAAGCTGCGTCATCGTGTGTGTAAGGAGATAGTTACGTGTGCGGCGTGTGCTCGGGCGACAGCGGGCGGTAGTGGCCGACGCGTTCGCACACCCGCCCTGCGCGACCAGATACGATTATGTATCATATCACATCATGGCATAATATCTATACCTAGCTTTTTATAGAGGAAATGCAACCAATTTTATGGAGCTTTTGTTGGTTTGTGGCCCAGTTATGACTGTTTGGACATGCATGTTGTTGATATATCGTACGGACAACTAAAATGAAAGTCCGAGTCCATATTGCATGCTTTTTTCAAATGTTAATAGACCCTTTATGACAATGTTTTGGCAAATCCTGATTATAAAGATAGTTAAGTTACAACCAGAATCAGGTATTCGAATGCATATTTATCTAAAGTAAATTTTTAGCTATGAAGGTATGGAAGCGGATTCTTGAAATTTTTTTTTTTGTTAAATAAGTTCCCGGGATGCCAGGAACACCGTGAATTCATAAATAGTCGTGTGTATAAGTATGGAAGCGACTTCTAAAAAATATTTATATAATTTATAAAAACCTTGGTTTCTAGGATTGCATAATAACTATTCAGATGCATATTTATTTAAAATTAATGTTTAACCCCCGATGCTAATATATGTATGTAGAGGAGCGGTGGTGTGAAGATTTTTTCGACACAAAAGCGCATTCCATATTAGCCAACATCTCAACTTTAGCTGAATATGCATCCGAATATCCGATCTCTGGTAATAATCCATAAAATTGGTTCAATTTCAATAAAAATGCTTCCTAAATATCAGACTTTACTATAGCAATATCATCCTCAATTTTCTATAGCTATCAAAAACAAAAATAAACAAAAAAAGATCCTAAGCTGACTGAGTGCTCAGCCAATATATTCAGAAAACTAGTGACAATTGCTTTGAAAAAAATTATCTGTTTTGTAATTTTCTTTACCAATGTGAATGTATAATTAACGCCCAATCGAAATCAGTTCATTAAACCCTATGGAAGATAGATTTAACACTATCTAGATTTCAATATTCCTCAATAACAGCTCCAGTATAATTACAGGACCCACGTTACACACAGAAAGTGGTTTATCGATGTCGATACATATAATTATGTTTATTGTGCATCCATTAGTCGATTATCGACAAAAGATGTCTCAATAACTTGTTATACGGTGAGAGGTATGATTAAATCTTCCGAAACACGTAAGTAGACGTAGATTTAATCGGACCTTTGGTTAATTCCGACTAGCACCTATGCAACCTTTACTGCCATGAACATAAAGGCTATATTGCCATATCTATCGGCATCAATACCACACAGAGCATGTTAGCCATCACCAACATTAAAGGGGAACAGGTAGTGGCCTGCCTGCTTTACTAAAAACTCCGCTATTTATATTGAAACGAGATGTTTACGTGAAAATTTCTAGAAGCACCAGGATTTTACGGAAAACGTACGAATAAAGACCCCTCCGACAGATCTAAACTTTAGTGTACTAGAAGAACGTATTAATTACTTTTACATCTAATCATTTGTGTTGTTTTAGCCAGTACTTTGAATTTATGGTTAATTTTGATAAAATAATCACACTTTAATGACATTTTGGCTTCATTGTGATTGATCTTGAAATTGTTATTACTCTTCACTTTGTAGTAAAAGTTAACTGACATTTTATTTTATTTTTATTATAGTAGATGCACAATACTAATATTCATATAATCTTAAAATCATTATAACTCCGTTGTTTTTGGGACCAGTAATAGACCATTTCAGACACCAATCTACATGGTCTTCACATGATCTGACCAAGATTATGTCTGGACTTTAAAAGATACTGTGACCTCTGAGTTTGTTTCGGCCTTTCCTCTCAGAGTAGTTAGATAGGAAACGCCAACCTCATCTAGTTTAAAAAATATGATTGACGTGTAAAAGTGTTTGTACAAACCTACTTACAGAAATAAAATCATTTATCATTAGTTTCTTACTCAAAATCATCATGGATATTTTTGTCACGTTCTCGTAAAAACCAATTTATGTTCATAAAAATCAACGATATAATCAAGGTACTGGCACAAAACGACACTAAGAAATTCGTTATCGGTATAAGAGATCAACGCACGGGACGTCCGCCCGCCTCCCCGTATAAAGGTATACTAAACCTGTTTAGTAATTATAAACGTTATTTATTATTATATAAACTATAAAACCATTTATCTCTGTGTTCGTGCACCGTATGTTGGCGTTTGACAGCAAATATTTATAAAAACAAAGCTAGGAATTGATGCTTTTATTTGGCTCTAGCTAAGTCTAGTAAGTAATTTAAAAATATACAAGGTCAAATTCGGGCGAAACCTCAAAGACGTGTATCGAATCGATATCTCATGTTTGTGAAGTTTTGCTAGTTAACTTTATTTGACCTTTCATTTGATTCAGAAATTAGAAAAACAAATAATAATTATTGTTGACTGTGTTTAAATTGATAAAGCACCACAGTTTTGTCTTTTTTGAAAAGATACAAAGCCAAACCCTGGCCAGAAATATTTTTGGCTAGTCCCGAGTCCTGACCATTCATTTTGGGCAATTTTTAACCAACCAATCACATTGCACGAACACATGTAATAAATCGCGGTGAACGCTCTGCGTCCAGCCTATATTCAACAAGTACATCGCACACGATTACCACTTCATCCATACAAGACTAAGAGCGAAACGCTTTTGAGTTCAAACTAACTTTTATTTAGCACATACTACAAACAATAGTACAAAATCCGACTTTATTCACGAGACTTACGACTTTATTGAGTCTTCTATATGAGAAAACTGTGACTATTATAAGTTGTATATTTTCAACTGTCCTTTGGCGAAAACGCCTTTAAAAAGTTCTAAATCATCATAGACCGTACTTTCTGTACATTCTCACTACGAGCGAGTGAGCGAAAATCACTGATTCCGATACTCTCTCGCTCTATGACCAAAAAGTTCTGTATCACAATGTCGGACTGTGAGAAAACGCTATCGAAAATCGCTTTTTTTTTAAGTTCCGATTCACTTTGTATTCGCGAGGCATTACACTTAAGACTGTCCAGTGCCCTACATAAAAACACAGCGGTTGTTTAACTATTATAACCGCATCAGAAGTTAACGTGAAAGTTTCGCATCGCACTATGAACCGCGGGCGAGTGACAAATCAGTGTGCAACAGTTCCGTGCGCACTAAACGTCGTGCCTATCCTTGTGCGCGCGGGCGTGCGCGGCGACGTTCCCGCGGAAGTGCGTCCAGTGGCGCGGGCGGCGCGGCGCGCGGGCCTCACCCGAGTCCCAGTGCGCGTCGGCCGAGTGCTCGTCGGGCTCGCTGCAGCACGACGACGACGACGACACGGGCGGCGACTCGCGCGCCGGGTGCCCGCTGAACGTGGACGACGATGGCATCTTCTGCACTATTAGCTCCACC
Source organism: Dryobotodes eremita (assembly GCA_917490735.1). Classification (NCBI taxonomy): domain Eukaryota; kingdom Metazoa; phylum Arthropoda; class Insecta; order Lepidoptera; family Noctuidae; genus Dryobotodes; species Dryobotodes eremita. The sequence continues at coordinate 4,687,104 of OU823256.1, forward strand.
TGGAAAAATATGTCAATGTTAGTGTTAAACTATCTTATAGTCTATAGTGGTAACTTTTTTTGTTTTGTTATTTTTTTTGTTAGGAGGGAACCTTCAAAAGGCACCCGACCTCTGGAGATGGAGCGATGTAGGATTTTTACCTCACTAAAACCACACCAGTAATCACCATCAGCACAGAGAGGGTCCCCAGTCCCAGGGTGGGACCCACAGGTCCCAGTTGCTCTTAAAAAACCAATTCCGCAACCCCCCCTGTATAACGCCTGTAAAGCACATCCCTGAGGAGACTGTAATGGGGCCTCCCCTGAGCCTCGCTATGCGCGGCAGCACATGACCACTGTGCCGCCGTTTTCCCTGGGGTCACTCTGTAGCGGTATCTACATCACCACATGCGAGCTACGCGTCACACTGACGTCACGCAAAAGTCCTGCATCGCGCAAGCAAAGTTTACCGCGCAACTAGCATATATAATACAACGTCCCGACATCAAACGTCGGGCAGTTGCCTACCAGACACAACACCCGTCTGGTCGAAGAATCCTCCCTTTTCTAAGGAGGTATGAGTGAACTTTACACCCTGTTCCTCATACCTCTATAAGTCTGTTCAAGAATGGATTGGATCCACACGACACGATGGCAATACTTATTTCAGAACTTTGGCACGACTTCAATCTAAAGATGTTTTTTGGTACGAAGTTCTTTAAGGCAGGTTGCGGTAGGAGTAAACTTGTAGAAATTTTGAAAAAATCGACACGTAACGAAAAAGCTTTATTGCGGTCTTACTATGCGACTTTTTATTATATGTAAAAGAATGAGATAGAGAAAGATAGTTTTCTTAGTTTTCTAGGGTGCTGAAGCCGATAGCGAGGTCAAAATGAAAATACAAAAGGGCAGCTATGATTTTTTTTAAATTTTCCGTCATGGTTGTTGATTTCGTGATTTTCGAGGGTGCTGAAGCCGATAGTGAAGGCAAAATGGCAGCTGCGAAAATTTTCAAAAAGTTTCGAGTTTATAAAACAGCAAAAGGAACTTCGTTCCTGACAGGGGTCCCCCCAGACTCCACACGTATTTTTTAAATTATTATTAACAGGCTCACATTCGACCACGTTTGAAGTGATCGTAAACAATGGATGATACAAACTTGCCTAAAAGGAACCTGTTCGTTTGGAAATCGACTCGCTATCGGGACGAAAACTCCGGCTAGGAATTGCGGAAGTAATTACTACAAAACTTCCCAATGAAGCAACGCCGTGTTTACCCAATAAATACAGTCATAGAACAACTGTGCACCTTTAACTGTACAACCGTATTCATCGTCCATTAACGTGCCTTTTCGAACGAATACGGAAAGGCCACTTTCTTTTCCTAATTATTATTATAATTCCAAAATATGACGTCTTGTATGGTTTACCAACTCGCGCTGGGCTCGCGTGGGAGCTTACAGCCCACTTCCCATCACAGAGAGGAGTTCTGAGTCCCAGCCGTGGGAACATTATAGGCTAATATTATATGCTTTACCTTGAAGTCAGGGCTGTAGTGTTTATGCTGTTTGTCCTTGTGCGCCTCGTCCAACTGCCATTTGTTCAGCGTCACCTTGAACGCCTCCAGGTTCGGACCTGCAATGTTTACATAACTTTTTTATTCACTTTGAAACCCGATGTTTATAGTACTTGTTTTTGTCATGATTTAGGGTCTATCCACTTAAATTATATCAGGGTCAGTTTCTTATTCGCTCTTTAGGGACACGAAAAAGATTTTTTGCATATGTATTGTGTGAACTCATTGCTCCGAAGTATGGTGTAAGACCATACGAATATAAGAAAACTATTTGAGGGGTATCCTTACCTGTAGCTTGCCACATTAAAATTTTCTTTGGTTTTTTTGCGAATTCCAGCTCTGTTTCACGTCGTATGTTGATCAAAATGTGATTCGTGATTGTAGGAATGATATATTTTTTGAATAATAATCATCAATTTCATATCAATCGTCAAACTTTGGAAATTTGTTCCACTTATATATTTTCATATGAAATATTTTGAAAATTCTTAGGCGAGACGTAAAACAGAGTTGCAATTTGCAAAAAAAAAAACAAATAAAATTTGAATTTGGCGGGCTACAGCTGAGGATTCACCTTAAGCTAAATTGTTTCCATGAGCGTGTCATTGACTGCATATTGACACTGAAAGGGTCTGAGAATTCGCCATAAATAATACTGATAATATTCACCAGCATTTGATAAATTACATCCAACTGTAACATACTTTAACTTAGATAAACTAATTCTTATTATCATCCAACGCTGGTATTATCTCGGCTATCCGCTCAAATAATGACGCCAAATAGCGTGCAGTAGTTTTCACAGCGCTGCACTATTTAAGCGAACAAACTTTAGTACAAATATGACATATAATTTAACTTACTATCATCCAACGCCGGCACCCTCTCGGCTCCCACCCCCGCGGCCACGAAGAAGGTGTTGAACCAGAAGTGGAACAGCTTTTCCTTCCGCATCTTCATCTTGGGCTTGTTGTAGACGTCGACGCGCACGTCGCCGTAGAGCGGCGTGCAGTGCGTGAGGCGCACGCGGATGGCCGCGTCGTCCTTGTGCACGTCGTGGCAGCCCGACGGCGTCTGCGCAGGGGGGACTGTTAGTGGCCTACTTATTGATGCCAGAAATGGTCTGGCTATAGCGGGCATCGATCCGCGGATTTTCATCGATTCTAGTACAGAAACATACTAGTGAAATGTGAGAGTTACTATACGCTTCTGCCCAAACCCCCTTCGGTGAATACAGGCGTGATATTACGTTGATGTAACAAGACACAAAGTGCATTTTCCTATCGTTGTAATTAACATTTTTTACGAATTAAAATGACTTCTATTATTACCCCCCCCCCCCCCCTGTTTACGTCAACATTGTTTTTTTTTTTATTCTGTTCAGGTCTCTTTATTGTTATTCATGAGTCTAGAAATAAGGACTTTATAAACTATGCCCATTATGATAAATGATTTTATTTCTGTAAGTAAGTTTGAACAAACACTTTTACACATCAATCATACTTTAAAAACTAGATGAGGTCGGCGTTCCCTATCTGACTACTCTGAGAAGAAAGGCCGAAACAAACTCAGAGGTCACATTCACTTTTAAAGTCCAGACATAATCTTGGTCAGATCATGTGAAGACCATGTAGATTTGTGTCTGAAATGGTCTTTTGAGGAAAAACCACACAGATTGAGTGGACCTGTCCAGTCAGTGCACGCATTTGTCAGTAATCGTGCAGCTCAACTCAGAACTTAAGTAATTTCTCTACTTGAGTTCTTTCAACTTAACCATAAAACACGGCTTGAAAGCGAGTAAACAATATCAATTATTTTGAGGAATCCCTGGACATGATTTTCGCTTCCAATCATTACAATTAGGGTTGCCATATTTGTTCAAATCAGAAAATGTAAATAGTAATTATTGCTGACGTAATCACCATCCAGACCCCCGTCCCCGTGTCATCAAAAATAAGCAAAGCAAAGACCCCACCCCCCCCCCCCCTCTTTGGTGCTTAAATAATACTTGAATAGTCCCTGGTGTTCGGATGTCTATGAAGTGATATTAGATAAAGGGCATTCATTGACTACTATTGTCAATGTCAGTTTATGGTGTTTGTTACTCAATCAGTTTTAACGGCTAAGTAGATTTGGATGAAACTAGGTAGGCTACCTGGAATCACTTGGTTCTATTCTACTTGTCATCCAGTTAAAAGAAGTAGTTTCCCAAAGCGACAGCAGGTGGAAGATTACTTTAATTAATTGCTGAGGTTGCCTTTGACCACTATCTCACCTGACGGTAAGCGATGAGGCAGACGTAGATGGCGCACGTATGCTTAGAGGTAACCTATCCACTCAGAACTGAAGGCTCCCAGGTTATAGATATCGGGAAACACAGACTCCGACAGTGAGTTCCACTCCTTACCGGTACTCGCAATGTGCTGGAGTTGTTGTGAAATTTATTTAGTTATAGGGTTCAAAGCAGTTCTCAATAACCTGTTTGGAATTATTAAGTGCCTTAAAAATGTGTTAGAAATTTTATTGCTTCCCTCAAAGATTCTCCAAATGAGTATTTGATTTAAAAAATTGTCTCGAAAAGCATTTGTTGATTTTTATTTCAAATTGGCTCGTCTGTACAATTCAGAAACAGGAATCGTAACAAAATAGAGTGCATATTGACCAGGTGGTCAATGCCACTGCGGAGACTAGGGTATCGTTTCTGTAAGAAGACCCCAGGGCCGTAGTCCATCACGCCCTTACTTTGGGCGCCGTGGATTACTTCAATGATGCAGACCTCCAGTTATAAAAGCAATAGTCCAAAGTAATAGGTGGTACCTTGAAGGAAGGCTGCGCCTGCGAGACCGTGAGCTCGGGCGAGCAGGTGCCTCCGTTGAGCATGGGCGGCGGCGACATGACGAGCTCGCGGATGTGCACCTTGGTGGGCGAGTACTGCAGCCCGGACGTCACCATCGCCGCGTAGTACTCCACGTAGCGCCGCTGCGACGGGATCGTCACGCCTGGAGGGGGGAACCCACGGCGTTAGAGAAACCAGGTACAGTACAACTATTTTCTTAAAGTCCCTCGGGAATCATCGTATTTCCGAATACAAACGAATGCTAATTTCCATGTCCATCAATTATTAGATTTATCGTGTATAATAATTTGAATTCAGATCTGAGTAACTTTATTGTGTTACTACGTCAAAAAAAAAAACAATAATAAAGTACTTAGTTGAAATTATTATCCTAATCCTAACTTCCTAACTAATATTATAAATGCGAAAGTAAGTTTGTTTGTTTGTTTGTTACCTTTTCACACCTAAACCACTGAACCGATCATCCTGAAATTTTGCATATACGTTGTCAGGGGTACAGAAACGGACATAGGGTACCTTTCATCCCGCAAAAAAGTACTGTTCCCGAGGAAAACAACAATAACGACCTTATGATAATAGGTGGCGCCACGTGTCTTTCGAATCATGATTGAATTATAACCCGAATTGATAGTCAGTCTAAATTAACGCGAGCGAAGCCGCGGGCAAAAGCTAGTACAAGATAAATGTAATAATTGATGGACATGGAAACTAGCATTACTTTGTATTCGGAAATGTGAGGATTCCCGAGGGACTTTAAGAAAATAGTTGTACTGTAATTAAACAGACGCGACAGTAAGACATGTAATGGTTTTTGGCGATGTTTGAAAGCCCCTGATACTGTATTTTAGTAGTATGGCATGCCTAGTAAGGATCTCGTAAATATCAACCACTGCTAATGTTTATAACAAATGATAAATGATTTTATTTCTGTAAGTAGGTTTGTACAAACACTTTCACACGTCAATCATATTTTTTAAACTAGATGAGGTCGGCGTTTCCTATCTGACTACTCTGAGAAGGCCGAAACAAACTCAGAGGTCACAGTCTCTTTTAAAGTCCAGACATAATCTTGGTCACGTCATGCGAAGACCATGCAGATTGGTATCTGAAATGGTCTTTTGAGGAAAGAACCACACAGATTGAGTGGACCTGTCCAGTCAGTGCACGCATTTGTCAGTAATCGTGCAGCTCCGAACATGAATGACAGCACTTCAGTTTGTCCAGCGTATTTGGAACCACCTACACTAATACAGCCTTAATAACTGGCTATAATTTCATCACGACAGAAGCTATCCCCGTTCAGCTCATGAAGACCTAGAGAAGATGAGTGTTAACATCATTCATCAACAGAAAGTCAACCCAAATGAACTGTCATAGGATATACTAGCTGATGCCCGCGGCTTCGCCCGCGTCTACGTCGGAAATTATTCCACGGAAACGTGCTACCCGAACAAATAGCCTATGTTACTCCTTATAACATTAGCTATCTGCCAGTGAAAGTCACGTCAAAATCGGTCCAGCCGTTTCGGAGATTAGGCGGAACAGACAGACAGACAGACAAAAAAAATATAAGTTGTTTTTTTTTTTGTTATAAGTACCGTATATACTTACATATATGGATTTAATAAAAATTTGTTAATTTTAGAAACAGACACATCAATTTTATTTATTTGTATAGATGTATAGATTGTTGCTATGTCTATGGTGGTTGCCGAAGCTGTTTCTCAAACCACTTTTTATCAGACAAAGGATTTCTGCGGACCCATTTACAACCATATTATCCTCCTAAAATACCGATGACCGAAGTACCCCTTTGTCGCTGAAATACCTTAGATGTTATCACAAAGGTATTTGTTATCTTTGATGTCAATTGTCAGACGATCCGTCAATACTGACAACGTCATAGCAACTTTTGTATTATCGAAAGGCGTGACAGTTAGACACACGTTCCCTTTGTACGCTTAATTTTCTGAGAAATTGTATTTTTAAGAGTCTAACTAGCTACATCATCACCTCAATGCTTTATTTAAAAGAGCCTCTGTGAGTGAAGATTCTTAAGAGGGATGCGCCAAGGTAGCCCGCGAAATTCAAATTTACTTATACTTACGTTTTTTGCAATTTGCAGGTCAGTATCAGGTTGTATGGTGATCTAAATATGATTCGCGGCCGTATCAAACATGGCTTTACAGAATTATAATCATTACAATCAATCAATCAATGCAACACCATAAGTTAGAATTGCCCTCAAATGTCATGATTTCATGAAATAGTCATTCAATAGGGTAATGTGAATTTATAGAGATGTATTTATGATTTTTATGATGATAATTCTTTCCATAAATGTTTGATACGGCCGCGAATCATATTTAGATCAACATACAATCTGATAATGATCTGCAAATTGCAAAAAACGTAAGAAGATGTGAATTTCGCGGGCTACCGTAGCGCTTCCCCCATAAGTACGATTGACACACCCAGGTCTGTCAGCTCTGTTACCATACTTCTTAAACAAGAAATTGTCAAATACAGAAATAGTTGTGCTTCATCATCACAATAAAGGCTCCTTGAAACAGGCGCGACACGCGATGCGAATCGCACGCGACACAAAGGCACAGCTCGTCGCGCCTGTTTGTAGGAGCCTTAATGCTTTAAGAGCCTCCAGGAATGTCGATTTTGAAATACGATCGACACAACCTGGAGAATCACCCCTGCTAAAGCCCGATTCAAACTTGAAGGCGGCTCGGAACATGAGGCGAGTCGCTGCGCAGTAACACATTCACGTGTCAGCGGGGCGAGGGGCGAGTACTGCGCAGCGCGTAGCGCACTTCAGAGCCGCCATAAACTTTGAATCGAGCTGTACCAACATTCTTTCACAATAAGTGCTCAAATACAGAAATAATCATATCAAGAAGAGGTCCTTTTAAGAAGTGTTCACAGACCTAATCGCTTCCAAACTAGCTAATCAAGATTCAAAGTAAGAGATGATGTATCTCTTGCCAAAGCTACAGTGACCAAAATCCCAAAACCTCTTTTCATCACCAATCTATACAAATAAACAAAATTGAATTGTGTGTTTGTAATGTCATTTTTTTTTTTACTAAATGCGTATGAAAGTATATACGGTACTTATAACAAAAAAACAATTTTTTGTCTGTCTGTTTGTTCCGCTTAATCTCCGAAACGGCTGGACCGATTTTGACGGGACTTTCACTGGAAATATAGCTGATGTTATAAGGAGTAACATAGGCTATTTGTCCGGATAGCACGGTCCCGTTGGATAATTTCCAACGTACACGCGGGCGAAGCCGCGGGCAACAGCTAGTCATAACTAAAAATTCACCTGCAATGCTATAAATGGCTGTGTAAGATAGCACCGCCAGACGGCCGGCAATCGATACACTCGCTACACAAATTACACAAATAATAAACTGTCGTTTGTACAGAAAATGTGCGCCGACTGTTTCTATGTCGAAGTTATTGAAGAGACACGTGTGGCTTTATGAAAGTAATCGGGTTTAATGGGTGTAGAAGACGCTGTTGAGGTTGGTAATTTTATTTGATATGAATGAAAATACATTTTCGAGCGCCATCCCCAAATATGCTGGGATGCGTGACTACCGTTTAACTTTTTTCGAGAGTTAATGCAAATTTTTAGGGTTCTGAACCCTATTATTAAGCCTCCGCTATCCGTCCGTCCGTCTGTCTGTCTATCAGAGGGCTGTATCTCATGAACCGTAATAGGTAGACAGTTGAAATTTTCACAGTGTGTAATTTAATTGCCGCTATAACAACAAATAATAATAATAATAATAAAATAAAGTAAAACATTAACAGGGGTCTGTCTCCCAAGAAACATGTATTTTTTTCGCTGTTTTTTGCCTTGCGGAACCCTTCGTGTCCAAGTCCGACTCGCACTTGGCCGGTTTTTTTAATATTCAGATAACTTTTATCTGAAGAATAATTAATATCACAGTTTGTCATATTTTCTATAACAAAGTTGTCAAACCGCGATATTTATTCCTCAGACAAAAGTTCACAAAAGATAACAGACTATTGAAAAATCTGCCCTAAATAACATTAATTTTGGTATGCAATAATTTTGCTCTTACTTCTAAATAATTGAGAGGATTGATTTGTTTTAACTATTGTCCAGACGTGAAAGAAACGTAATGATTTATTATATTAAGCTTTTAGCCTTTCATTTCTATTATTCTTAGCAAACAGAAGCCAAACAACACAATTTGACTCTTTTAACAACTCGGAAGGAAACTACTGAAGCTTCTTTCCACAAAACGTTAATAAAAAATGCATTCTTGCATCCTCGAACACAAAGCGGACAAAAAACTTGCTAGTGCTGTTATAAAATACCTTTCTCGTCGTGGGTTCTCTTCGTTCCGTAGAACTTAAGGGCTTCGTCTGCGGACGTTTTCTGCCGGCTGTACAGTAGGTAGCAACACACCATTGTGCCTGTAACGCAAAAACATTAAATTATTATACTAAGCCCAACTTTTGTGTTGAAATTTGCTTTGGATGTAAAAAAATAGGAACTTTCTTTCCTTTTGATCGTTGTGTGGGCGGTGCCAGATTTCGGTTGACATACCTTTACCAAAAGTACGTTTGAGGTTTTATCGTAATTTTGAGTTCAGATTCCAATCCTATTTTACTAGAATATTATACAGCAGTCTTCAAATTATGTAAATCGAAATATGTTATGACTGAACCGAATTAGATAACATCAGAGGCTCACATAAAGCTGTTCCAAAACTTGCATGAACAATAACATTTCCTTCAAATAATAATATATCGATGGATAATCGAATTGGTCCAAATAACCGAGGATTGTGGCACAAACACGGCTCACTTTACGTCCACGCAGCAATCATACAGTTTTTATATCCCTTCGGGGCTGCCCACAAAAAAGGAGGCGGTTTGAAAAGGACCTTTTTTAAAATTTACGACTTCGGCGTGAAAGCCGGTATGGTAGTAACACGACCAATTATGGCGTGTAAAGAAATTTCGCAATTACGCCTTTGAGATTTCGTCTCATTTTTGTTCGTGCAACAATGCCGGCCCGGCCATCCGTTACTATAGGCAATAACGCGCCACGTGTAATTTGTTACTTTAACCTTTGTTACCGAAAACGTTCTGGGACCTATTATGCTAACTTTTATCTGTCTGGAATGATATTAGTACGTAATAATTTATTCTTTTGATATTTTAATGTTCGATGTAGCAGCGATACACATTAACAAATGGTGTACGCAAAAGGTCACGTTTGTCGACGAATAATGGAGCCGTTCCGATGCTAAAATTGGACAGCCAACCCCTTTGGAGTTTTTGCTTGCAAGTTTATTGCAGGAACCGGAGAAATTGTCAACTTAATGTTGGAATCCGCTGCAGGGCTTCTTTGTCGGTGTTGAGAGCAGGATATCATTTATACTTGCACAAAACGGACTTTTACCTTTTGGAGTCAATGGGAGCTATTAAAAGATGCCTCACATGAAGACACCTGGTCCTTAAACTTTCTACGTTTTACATTATTTATGATGATACTTAGAAAGGAAATTATAACTTCAGGTTTTGTCCGGACGGTCACGGTAATAGAGGGAGTCTTACCCGTCCGTCCCTTTCCAGCTTTACAATGCACAGCGGCAACATTCTTGGAGTCTGCAGACAGCCAATTGTGGACGTCTTCGCAGAACGGCTGGATCAGCTCTATATTCGGTGGCGTGTGGTCTTCTAACGCGTATCGCGCCACCTGGAATTAGAAAAGGGGGTTTAAAATACTTTGTCACTAATTATTTATCTAAAATAAAAGTATGTGTGTTTACTGCATACAGTAAACAGCTGTCTTTGGCACAGCTGAAATGCAACGGTTGGAGGATCCCCTAACAGGCAAAGTAGGAAGATTTTCCCAAAGATTCAGATTCTGTAATAAAATCCCTATGACCGCTACTAAACTAAAAATACTGCGATCACTTGTTATTTGCTAATGCTTATGATAATATCCTCACGACTGTTCAAAAAAGCGTGATGTTTTGAGGGTTGTCCGAAGTAGTGTAGTTTCCTCTCCTGATGGCTTCAAAGACTGGAGACCTGTTGGCAAACGGCTTAGGCTGGATGCGGAAGGCAGCTGAACCAGGTGTTGCCAAGCTTAATGGACGGTGCCTATGTTGTGCGGTGGATTGAGATATTGACGCTGGTGGTAAAAGAAAAACATTTAATGTATCCTGTGCCTATTTTTCGAAGATTCGTGGATGTAGGGAATTGTTGTAGAAGTAGTACGCGGTTTGGCAATTTGTCACTAGGTAAAAGCTTTTTTTTTTATACACGGGGAACTTTTTTCTACCATACAAACTTCTGCCAAATTCTGTACCCATGGAAACAATCTTTGGAGCGTTTTCTTTGAAGCGACTGACGACACCTATACATCTATACAAATAAATAAAATTGAAGTGTCTGTTTGTAATATCAAAATAACAGCTTTTTACTAAATGCATAAGAAAATAAGTATATACGAAACTTATAACAAAATACCATTTTTTTTTTATCTGTCTGTTTTTTCGGGTAATCTCCGAAACGGCTGGACCGATTTTGACGGGACTTTCACTGGCATATAGCTGATGTTATAAGGAGTAACACAGGCTTTTTGTACCGGCAGCACGGTCCCGTTGGATAATTTCCGACTACCACGCGGGCGAAGCCGCGGGCAGCAGCTAGTGCTAAATAAAAGTTTGCTTCTTATTTCATAAAGTTTCTGTTTCTTTTTTTGTGCAAAGAATTTGAATTATTTCAGAACTTTGGACACTTTATTAATGTTGTGGTGCTTTAGCTTGTCATATGGGAAGCGTGCTTGGAACTCCTCCAAATTTTCAAATAATCTGCATGCAATGAATTTTTATTTATTGTCGGAGTAACCTGCACTGATATAATTTTAAAGAAGGGCTATTTGGAGAGATGTTTATAAATTAATTTATTGATGCAGGGGAACGTAGCTTTTCGACACGTGGCCAAGACGGAAGCCAGCAAATGTTAGGTACTAGCACAGTTATACGGTAAAACTGATACTAGTCTGGTGCAAGAACTATTTCTCCGCATTAACACACTGAATTGTCTCTGGAATATATTTTACACGATCTATACCACATAGTTACTTCGGTAGTCTCTTGGGACGCGTCCTATTTACAAGCTTTTTTCAGTCTAACACACAGAACAGTATTAGGACAAGAAAATTTTAGGTTAATAACCACAGAAAAGACCTAATTATTTTCGCTCTAGGATTTTAAGTTACCAACCAAAAAGCCTTCTTAGAATTATTTTATGAAGAAAGAATAAAGACAGACCTTTTAAAAGAGTTGATTTAACTTCATTAAGTAAATATCTCTTTAAAAGCTGTCTACCCTTTTAAGCGAAGCTCGGCTGCATAAATAAAGCCTTTTTAGAACCGTCTCGTCATTCCAGACCATTAGTAATAGTGCTAATAGCAATTATTTCGCTCACGTACGGCTTCCTTGACGTCTGCAAAGGGTGGACATTACCACATCTTCCTAGTAATAATTAATATTGATTTATAAATTTATAACGTATTTTCGCCCTATTGGTTATTGACCTCTTCCAAAATTATACGCGATATATAGGGCATTACAGGGTATCGTCTGATCAATCCATTGATGTAGAAATCATCAGATCGGTAAATACGGTTTAGCATGCCCAAGTGACGGCAGAGCATGGAGAACATTATCAAAACATGTATAACATCTATACCCCTACCCATGTTGGCAAAAAAAATTAATGATTTGATTTGATTTGATCATTGTACCGTGTAACGACATTGATTCAAGGAGCATCTAACCGTCCGATGTTACCATGCAATTTGGATCTACTCCGGGTCTAATAATCTCATCATGTAATTGCTGATAAATCTCGTTGAAAAGCAAGATTAGAAAACAATTAACAGAAATCACTGCAGTTATATTTAAACGTTCGTGACGATTATCAACAGCACACCCCGCATGTCTACATGTGTAATATTGTGTAGGTTACTCCCAAAACCTACAGAATTAAATTTCTAATTTGGGTATTAAACCTACAATTTGTACTACAACTCGTACCTATTTAGGCAATAATCGCTCGAAACAGCGTCAGGACCACCCAACGTGACGCTGACATGATTAGATAAGTTACTACGTTCTATGTTTTCCTTAAATACCTAAATTATTATGAAAATACTGACAATTGATAAATGTAACAAGGAAAATGGGTCGCTCATGACGTCAGATAAGCGTTGCACGCGACATTTTGCCAATATTATACAATACATATTAGTTTATTCCATTTTTATGCTGCTCTAAGTGTCGGTGGACGTGTGAAATTGATGACCCATATTTGGCAGACAAGTTACAGGATCATAATCCTGTCATATTATATTCTCTTGTTTAGCCCTTGTGTTAGCCTGAAAATAAGCTAGACCAGAAAGCAAGATTTAGCTAAACCACTTCGGAAATCACAACGTATACTCTTTTCTGTTCGTCATCTGAACTTGGTCTTTCGTCTTCGACATGAACCAGCTTTCAGGAGCTAGGATACGCGTTCATATTATTGACAATAGTCGACACCGCAAAGTAGGTCCCGATAACTGTATCCAGGCACAAGTTATCAGCAACTAGAATAAGCAACACGAAGCCTTGAATCGAAGACTATGACGACATACCTACTTACTTGCGATACAAATGAGCCCTGCATCTAGGTGTGTGTAGTATTTAAGTTACCATGTCGATTCCATGTTCGAAGTATTATTAGGTAGCTGAGACTTGCAGTCTCATAGTCTCATTTATTTATTTAATTTCGAAAGACCCTGGCAACATTGAAATCACCATAACCCGTTCGCTGACATGTCCTTGCTTATATTACACTCGCAGCATTATTATATAAGCAGACAGAGGGTAAAGTGAAGAAGGAAATACTTATCACAATCATACTGATTGCATAGCCACACCCACTGATATTAATGGCGTGAAGATAGGACACGTTTAGTTCTGATATAAATTATCAAGAGTTAAGTGAGTCCAAAGAGGTTATTATCGAAAACATTATCGGTGAAATTGGACGTGTTACATAAGATACTTAAAATGTCGTAGATAATTATATTATTTTAATGGATGTAATTGATGGTTTAGCGCTTTGTAAATTATAATAATAAATTGAGGTAGCTTCGAGAAGGTTTCGTTGGAGTAGCTCGATTACATGCGTCGGTTCTTGGTTCTTTGACGTTTTCGAACATGTTCGAAGTGTACTGCACGATAAGACCACGCCTTCGCACATAGCCTACAGTGTGCTAAGCCCTTGTGTAGTCTTTAAGTCGATGAGCTAAGTCCTTAAGCACCCTATAAAGTTCTTGTACGATTTTGCTGGCAGCTCCTGCTCAACGTATAAAACGGAACTAATCACCTACTCGTTCGCCGTTAGCAACAGTGTTATTTTGAGTGAAATCAAAATAGAATATCTAAAGAAAGCGTGGACGATAAATCAGAATAAAAGTCTTTTTTAACCCAAAACCACAAGTTATTAATATTTTCACCGTTATTAGGCCACATTATAAATGTATATTATTTTTTTATTCCACTCTGGGAATTTGTCAACTAGACTAATTCAGTATTTAATAATCGTTATAACATCGGCGTATCGCATTATTGGAACTATAAAGATGCAAAATTACAGTGTCATTATATATAAATTATGATAATTTTATTATAAGCACGCAATCAATGTCTTGGCAATTCTGTCTAAATAAAAAATTAAAATAGCATAGTAGACTTGTAAAATATTATAAACTAGCTGTTGCAGCAACTTCGTCTGTGATCCAGGATGAAAAGTAGTGTATGTCCACCCAAGTCATGGTCTATCTGTGTGCCAAATTTCATCCAAATCCGTGCAGCCGTTTTGGCGTGAAAACGTAACAAACAAACAAACTTCAACTTCGCATTTATAATATTAGTTAGGATTTCGGATAGTGTCCCTACTCCCATTTTTGTTTATTCTTGATTAATTTGCCTACCTAATTTTAACCTATTTATTTAAATAAATTCATTAAATGCAAGCATTTTTTTACATCTATACGGACTCAGCATATTAATTATTATACTGACATCCAATTTATATTAACTACACACAACTAGCCTCACGCTAACCAGTCATCACGTCAAGATAAGCATAGTAAAATATGGTTTTAATAAAAGTCATAATGAATGTTAAATATGAAAAGATTAAAAAAAGAAAGTATATAGCTTCATAATCTCTTCGATACCACCCAGGCAATACCTAATATTTTCTGCTTGTAAATAAATATTAAAACGATGCGATAAAATATAAAGCATACTGATAATGAAGTCGGTTAAAAATAAGCGGAGGACACAAATGGAGCACAACATTTTCTGTGTCGGAGTTAAGAACAGATTCCTTACAAAGCGCCTGGTCATTCCTTAGTCTAACAAGTGTCAAATAAAATGTAACCTAAAATAAAGCAAAATAAACCGAGTATTTTTGGAAATATTATCAATACCTACACATTTTAATTCACCACTAGAAAAAAGGAAACCTAATTAATTTAACTGATACACGCCAAAATGTATAGGATAACAATACAAAATATTCCTAAATGGGCATCGTTAAGCAAATTGCAGCTCTATCTTGCCAAGACATCGACCATTTAGTTGTAAAACGTCAGTTGAATTACAACGTCCTGCCACAAAAACTTTAATTGCAGCCGAGATAACTATATAATACCACAGAAATTGTACCTAGTATCAATTATAACTGGGTAGCACAAAAAATCACAATGACATTTATCTAAAAGTCATTACAGCAAATGAGTGGAGCATACGCAGACTGTAGGTAGTAGGTATCATGTTATAATTATAGCGATTACATGTCCAGATATAAACATCCTAGGATCAGACTTATCAGCTAAAATACGAAGCTAAAATATGACAGATAGACAGGCTAAGACAAATTACACGAACACATATTATGGCGATCATTCTAAGCTTCATTAAAATATTTAAAGTTTAATTTCTATTTCAGCTGTTCCAGTGTTTCATAGGTGATCGTACTTTGTATCGATCGATATGATATTACTTGTCTATTGGGTGGCTTATAATGTCAATCAAGTGTCAATTTATTTATTAATATCATAATCCCGGATCACTCATCGACGGACAGTTGAACCCCTGACTTAGAAACATGAAATGGATAAATATTAAATGTCAGGAACTTTAGTAAACCTGGTTAAGAAATAAACGATGACTTTTGCAACAGAAATAATATTTATTTTGATTAATGTGATAATTATAACATGTCAGGATGATGCAAAATGTTTGAAGTTTATATTATAATTTGATGTATACCCAACCTAAACTTTCACGTGGAAATCGAGATTGTATCGATCCATGAAATGCGCTAATCATATTCTTTATTTTATCAAAGTGTCGACACTAAAATGTCAATGCTCCGATGCGATTTGTTATCAGGCCGATATATGTAAGATATGTACTAACGTATAGGTACATAATATCGTGGTGACTGAAAACCACACTCTAACTATGGGTATATTCTACTTATCCATTTAATATTTTTGACAGATTTACCGATGGACCTACCCATAAACACAATGGGTAGGTAAAATTTACGTACAATGAATTTTCCTGCAATTCTAATCTGGATTTATTGTGCGCACTGCGTGCGTCTGTCTGTGCTAGCGTCAAACCAGAGTAATCGTGACGTGAATCACGTAGTGAAACAAAATTATTTTTACGAATTTAAATACTCTGATTTTAATTCCTCATACCATTTACGGTCAATGGGTTTCTCATTACTCGTGTTGGAAACCGATGGCATGACATTTTAAACGTCAACGTACCTATTGGTAGCAGAAGCGTCTAAAACGAGTCATGTCCCAGATACTGAATACGCAAACCGTGTGTAAAGATGCAACGTAAAGTACAAACAAGTAACGTTCACACTTGACATGCTCTCATAACGAAACAATGACTTCATTTAAACCTTTCCCCGTATAGCAACAACATAAAATCCAAATAAAAAAAAAACACGACATAATCTGATAAAAACTAGAATAGATTTTATGATACGATAAATAAACATTTCTATTTCCTTGAAAACCGAACGTTTTTAGTGGAAACTGCGCGATCCATTCTGTGATACGCGTTATCAGTGAACGAGTGATAGCGGGTGTAGTCAGGACGTCGGTGGCGACATCTAGTCTGGTACTGCGACACACGCCTGACTCAAAGAACAACCGATAGACATTCAAACGTATTCTACCTATGCGGACGTTTATCTGCCCGACTGGCACAATCACAACGCGAACGATAATGATCGCATCGTCCAATTATAGAAAGTAATATACTAATGGCATGTCCAGCACCCTAATTACGTAACACACTATCTATCACAATCTGAATCATTTTAAAGCCTATTGCTAATCCATTGCTTCATATGTTCAAAAATTTGTCTGCTCAACAACGTAAATAACGCAATGAATGTTGTTGAGCTGTCAAAATGAAACCCATTCCTACTGTTAGTGTGTTACGTAATTAATTACCCCGCCGTTTGAGGTGTTAATGTTAAAAAAAAATATTGCACGCTTATTTCGGGCGAGTGATCATTTTCCTTAGTTTGTCTCCACGTGTCATATGAAGGTCGTATGGTGATGAGTAATTATTTGAGCCTAAAGTTCTGAACTAACTATTTACTTAACGACCTGACCCTAAATAGTTTGTACACGTTCATAATTAGCTTCACGAGCGAAGACATCCAGTAACAAGACGTTTGACTATACGCTCATGAACTTTTATAATTATTATTATCGTCTGAGTCTGAACGTACAAGTACCTATTTGATGGTTTCGCCAAAACACTTTCAAACTTTTCAAGTATTATATACGCTTCGTAGTTCGCTTCGTCGGTAACTAAGAAATTTCAGGAGCGTGGTAAATGTCAATGGCGCCAGCGCTGGATGGGGCTTCATTACATAGTGTACAATAAATCAAGATTATACACATAGCTCCCTTTCAGGTACAAACCGTTTTGCCTGTAATCTAAGTACACCATGATTTATGGAAACTGATTATAATATACTAGCTTCTGTCCGCAACTTCGTCCGCGTGAAATTTCTTGATTCGCCCAACCCAGCCCGTCGCATCGCATCGCCTGACCGCGGTATTACTTCGTTTTCGCAAAGCGTTCTTTCTGACTTTTTTTTGTTTTTGCACGGCTCCTAAGGGTTCTAGCGTGATGTTAAGTAACAAATGCAAAAAAAATAAAAACAAATCTGATTGGCAGTTCCAGAGATTAGCGCGTTCAAACAAACAAACTCTTCAGCTTTAATAAGATAGATGATTATGATGATTTATTATTAATAAGATAGATGTATAAGTACTGTTCTTTCCATTTACCAAATGACGTTTACATTTAGCAGCATTCTAACAGTGAAATTACCAAAAAATACTTTCTACCTATATTATTTTATGAAGATCATTCGTACAGAAGAACCAAATATTAATGACAGATTTATCAGAACAATGCCGTATCAGCGATGACATTTAATCTCGGATCCACTGCATCAGGGGTTCTCAGCATCATCACTGCCAGAGTTCCTCAATTTTTTTCCTGTGATGATTATCACGCGGGTCACAGACAACGACGTGGATCTATGCTTGCTTCAGAATTAAATAAATTTTGAAGAAGTTTCCATTACATTCGATACCAAGAACACCTCCGTCAACAACCAAATTTTTTTTTTAATTCATTCAAAAACGTCCATAGGCAAGTCAAGGTTGTTAGTAACAAGAATGCAACTCCAGCATTTCTTGGTTCTCAATCCTGATAAAGAGTAAGACAAATTATACTTGACTGGCCATTTAGAAATGGACAGATAAGCGGAAGCCGCAGATTGACTATCGCTGGCATATATAGTAACAATCTAGCAGCTAATGGGCAACATTTACTAATTCCTAAAATATCATTAAAACCTTTATTTGTATTAGTCTTATTAGTAGATTCGTTTCAACTTAAGGCGCGGTAAGAAGCAAATTGTTTGGTATTTGATAATAGCGCATCGCGGCAACAAATAAGGTTCAAAACAGGGATCTGTTTGATGTTAGTTGAATCAAATGACTACCAAATTTTGCAGTTTTAATTAAATTAATAAAAAATACACGACTCAGTGGAATAATGTTTAGGTATTTTTTAGTTGATTGAAATACCTTTATTATCATTACATAAAATATGATAGATTACGCTCAAAATTTTGAGAATTATGCGACGATAAATATGTTTTTAAGCTTGTTTTACGATTTTTTTCATAATACTAGTTTATTTTTATGAAATATTTTTAATAAATCTTTTATTACAATATTTGACAATATGTTAATTTTTTTTTCTGGTTTTTATTATGTACCGATACGCCTAACTGTGCGACAAAAAACTGAGTGGTTTACGAAGTCCTACGTTTGGGCAGCGCTTTAATTAATTTACGTAATTTAACATCAAAATAAATAGAAAACATTACAATTATGACATATTAAGCGATTTTTTGTGAAATATACGGAGAACAAAACAAAAATATTTTGACACGACGGCCTAAGTTCTGTCTGTGATACTGATACCTTCTTACATTTAACAACATTTCAAATAAGAGAGTGCCTATCAGATCTCGTATGGGGGTACAAAGTTGTTCATTATCTTCGACCACCAGGCGGGGTCGTCGCCCCTCATTAGTGTTGTATTTCAGATTAATTACGGTCTCAATTAAAATAATGCTTTTAATCATTACGCGGAGAATTTCCTTATAAACTTGGCTGGTATTGCA
Organism: Dryobotodes eremita; assembly: GCA_917490735.1. Lineage (NCBI taxonomy): Eukaryota > Metazoa > Arthropoda > Insecta > Lepidoptera > Noctuidae > Dryobotodes > Dryobotodes eremita. The sequence goes on from OU823256.1 coordinate 4,706,397, forward strand.
ATGGCAGTCGCCATTTACGATAACTATTTATATAGAGAAGTTGAGAATAGCTATTTCTAAGCTCGGTATTTATTGAGTCTAATTGCAGGTCCAGCATCATTGCACTCCGGGTTCTGACGTAAAATGCTGCCGATTCTATAAGTTATACGGATTTTGGATATCGAGAGAAGATATATTTGACAACGAAAATTACAATTACAAATTGGAATCATAAATAGGGAATGGCTTGTATATGAGGCAAATCAGATTTGAATAACAATCACAACTTATCGATGAACGATCTAGGCGATAATTCAATCCAGGATATTAGACAGGCAATCGGAGTAAAGGCAAATACTGCAGCACCTCAACCCGAAGTTACACGTGTTATAATATTGGCATATGTATAATGTAAAAGACGAATAATCTTAGCTCAAATCAGACATCGATATTCAGTAAAGGCTAATTAATATTAATTATCAATTGCCACTAACTCACACACAAAAGAAACTTATTACAAACGAAGGCCAAATATGGGTGACCCATTTACCTCACCCCATTGTAAATAAGCTTTACACATAATAATATTACCTAAGACATAAATTACCTAAAACTTGACGCAACTAACACAAATACACGCGAATGACGCATCTTGCCATTTAACATTTCTATGGCTGGCACACATTGTTCTATAATAAATAACGTATTGAACTTACTAGCACATTAACACTGTCTGTGACATATTTAGAATGTATACAAAAAATACATGTGTTGGCCGGATGACGTCACTATGACCCGTATAGCTGCCAAATCCCCCGTACAAAAGGTACCCTAGCATTTGTAAAGGCTCCAATTTCTATAAAAACTTCAAGGAAATTTTTCTACTAGAGTCACGTCTCGACTGTCTACGGGGTGCCTCAGGGCGGAATAGAAGACGTCCATAAACGTCGGAATAAAATCAACTTTATGGATGATTCAGTTTATTGTTTAATCTTTGTTTAAATATTCGGAGCCCTCGGTAGTGCTCGTAAAACGCGCGCGAATTAAATAAATAAAGAAATAAAACAAAGAGAATGAAGTGTGTATACAGCATAGACGTAGCGTAGCTGATACAAGAGCTTACAGAAAGTTTCAATTGTGAGTAACACGGAGTTTTAACGAACTCTTGCTGATAGCACAAAGACCAAAATTACCTTTAGAAAATATCTACTGTTGCTAAGGCGTGATCCAATGTTCTAGTCTAATATAGCTTTACGAGATAACCATATTCCTACACATGAAGCTACTGACACATTTACCAAGAATCTCAACTTGGTACATAAATCTACAGAATAAACTAATGCCTCCGTACAACGTCAAACAATATTGAATATTGACTATTACTGTGCCGTTTGACGACAAAGTAGCCTTTAGAACCGGCTAGAAATTATACACAGGTGTTTCTGGAGGTCATCGTAACGAGAATCTTAGCTGTCAGCTGTGAAAGACCTTAGGATTATTGTACTATGTGTACCTACCGGGTCCATATTGGCTCAACTAAAGTTCTTTACCCGAAATTGTTCTTCCTAACGATTTTTAATCCGAATGATCACTCTTCCTAAAATTTTTCATCCTAAAGTTTTCATTCATACTATTTGTAGTGCTACCGGCGATGTTCATAACACTCATGTTTCCGAAAATTGTAATTAATAATATCATTAATGTAAATATATTTAAAGTCCTACTGTTTTTTATCATAACGCTTTTATCCCTAAACATAATTACCATAATATTTTCACCCAACTTATATATAACCTACCCACTATATTTTAAACCAACTGTTTAGAATGATTAAAGGTCGTTTGACTGATTTTTGTCTTAAATTAATGAAATTCAGGTCAGAGTGTCGTCTTGGGGGCACTATGAAAAAAATACTTAGAAAAATTTCGCGACCAATTTCGAGGTAGCGCTCGCCGGCCGCTACCGCGGCACCGCTCGCTTCGCTCGCTCGGCTCGCGCGTAGTTGGTCACAGTTCTAACCTAACCTAACCTATGGATATATTTGCAGGTACACACCGCTATAAATAAAATTAAAGAATACGCTTTATTCTTATATGTTACACATGTTATGTGAAAATAAAGTTACGCAAAATTTATGTATATAATACTGATTATTATGAATAAAAAGAAATCTAAACAAAAAAAATATGACTTTGAATAATAGTGTATAAGATGGTTATGTTGAGAAAATATAGGAAAACAAATACAAGTATAATAGATGTTTATTGCTACTGACATTATGAAGTTGAATGCTTCGGAATTATGAACATTAGAGACAGAGTAGTTAGGAATTGTGATTGTTAGGATGAAAAATGTTAGGAAGAACATTTTCGGATTTCCAGTTATCGGAGTTGAAAATTTAGGTGAACTTTGGCGCACCCGTACCTACCAGCTACGTCATTTGACGGCCGCGTCCTTTTAATGTAGGTATGGTTAGATTTGGAATCACCTCGCACAGTCTGTTGCCAGGTGGTGGAAAGGGCGAGTATATGATAAAAAAAACAGAAGCACTTTTGCACAATTTTATGAACGCTGTATTTCTTTCATAATTCAAATTATAAACAAAAATTCTTAATAATTAGTAGACTTGCCAACTCTTTTCGTTGATTAGAGAGCCTACACGAGTACAACAGATAGTTTCGAGAATTGCAAGCATCCAAGGCATTTAAGCTATAAAAATGCACAAAAAATCGTCGTTGATTTTTAGAAAATTAGGTGAAATTAATTACTATAACGAAAAGGAATATATTGAACGTTTATTTCGGTACCCTCGTGCCACTCCCACATTAGAAATTGGCAGAATACACAATGTCGAGTCACGTATTACCAGTTAGAGCAGTTACCATAAAAAAACTAGCTTTTGTCTTTCCCGTTAAACCGTCCCGGTTTCCCAAAATTCATATATGCAAAATATTTACGATTCTATTTAAAAAAAAATAACTTCCTTCCTTCATGTATACATAGAGTATACGTTTGTATTTGTGTGTCGTTTGTCGTCTGTCGTTTGTTACATTATAGTCGAATAACATTCAATCACGCTTTCCTAGACAAGATTTCATTTTTTGTATGTTTGTTTGTTACGCTTTAACGCTAAAACGGCTGATCGGATTTGGATGAAATTTGGCACATAGGTAGACCATGACCTGGAGAAGGACATTAAGGCTCGTACACACTGGCGCGACGCGACGCCCGACACAAAGGCACCGCGTGTCGCGCGACGAGCGGCGCCTTTGTGTAGCGCTGTCGCGTCGCGCCTGTCTGTGGGAGCCTTTATGCTACTTTTCATCCTGGATCGCAAACGAAGTCGCGGGCAACAGCTTGTAGGAGATATCGTAATTTAATTTAGGTAACAAGACGATGAAATTGCCTGCTCCATGTGTGGTAGTTTCGTGGTGTGAGAAAATATGCTGCACGGTACCAACGTCCCTAAATTAAACTTGTGCCAAAATGGATCAAACACGACCTTATTTCATTACAATACATCCTTTATAATTGCGCACTATTAAACAATTCCTAGCCTAATCATGAGAATTGTTATATACTAAATTCTTCTGAAACCGCTAGTTGTTGAGGAAAACGATATTGTATTAAAACAGCTGATACAAGTGTTAAACGATTTGGTGACAAAAAGTTAAAATTAAATTGAAAAAATAACACTGCTGTTGGCATTTATAAATTGTTGTACTGACATCAGAATTCAAGTATCTGACATTTTTAAAGGATTATCAGCTTTAGTTTTTGGCAAACGGGGGGTGAAATCAAACGAACGATTTTGAGAGAAGTTGAATGTATGATTCGTGTAAGAGCACACGTACGCAGAGTGTGAGTCACGGGCGTGACTTCGAACACGCCACCTATTGATAATCATATTTGTGTTGTCACAGCTTGCAGCAGATAACGCCTCGACCAACAATTATGTAAGGGTTAACCCCTCACTGGTGAGTGGTGACATTGGCTGTTGGCTGTACTAAAACTTGAAATGTTTGCACAGCGTCGTAGGTACGACACCAAAAGGCAATCGAATGGACGTTATCTTGACAGCAGCGTTGAGGCAAATGCACCCAATTGAACATTTTCTGGGAAATAACACGGCACAATATTGAAATGTCAACGTCAATCATAATCGTAGGTTTAATGAATACTATAATAGTGGAAACGAAAGGAAACAACATTTTTGATGAAGCTTTCATTAGAGATGGACTGGTAACTTTACGTTACCCAACATTGTCGACTTTTGAACTGCCATCATCATGCTGAGCAGCTATTTACTGCTTTTCTGTTACAACACAGTAACTAACATTACCGTGATGTCCATGTGTAAACACCAAGAAATTTTCATAAATCTGGTAACTTTGGTGCACAGCATTATTTGCAATTCTTACGTTAATTAAATATGCACGCACACTCATTTATAAAGAAGCGTTTAGTGCATCTCTCAGTACAGCATTACGAATTTATGAGTACACTGTCTTAAATACAAATTTTAAAAGAAATATCAAATCGTACAGTGCACATTACAATATAATTCATATTTGCAGTGGTCTTTTGATCCGTAAGCCATTGGTCCTTTGTTACATCGCGAGGGTTAACGAAGAGGGAACGGTTACTTTGGAGTAGGGGGACCATTCGGCAATGATAGGGATTTGTGCAAGAATATTGCATTGAACTTGTAACAATTTAACCTTGAGCACAATGGACACACGGTCGATACCCAAAAAAATTGTCCGAGTTTATAGAAACTGTATCGTTGAGAGCATGGCGAAATTATTAACATTACTTTCATCTAAATTTAAATGATGACACACATTATTTGAGCTCAAGTTCTGTGGAATTACGACATTTTGGCTAAAGCCGATTCTTATTTAATGAATGAAGCTATTAGACCGAAAAATAATCGAGTCATCCCCGCGCTAGCATTTCCAATTTTATTCGTAGTTCTGGCCGTAGTCACGTCAAATAAATCTAGGCGTAAAGGTATGTAAAATATTCTCGACTATAATACAGTAGTCAGCTTCCGTACATAAAGGATATTAAACAGAAATAACAGTCGCTCGGCGGTCATGATAACCTAGATATAGTGCGAACACTGGTCATTTGATTTCTTCCAATAGGAATCAATCACAGTAATGTTATTTAGTACTGCCATACCAAACCACACATTTTTAAGTGCAACGTTTTTAAGCATATTTTGTACTGACTACAACGGCACCCTAATTACGTAACACACTATCTATCACAATCTGAATCATTTTGAAGCCTATTTATTGCTAATCCATTGCATCATATGTTCGAAAAATTTGTCTGCTCAACATCGTAAATAACGCAATGAATGTTGTTGAACTGTCAAAATGAAACCCATTCCTACTGTTAGTATGTTACGTAATTACCCCGTGGGTTACAATTTTAACAGCTTAAGTTTACAACTAAATCAGAAGCTTGCCGTTTTGTTTTTATTCAATAAAAATAATCATTCAACTTGATGATCGTTGCTAAAAGGTTAATGTAAAATCTTATACCTCGAGAGACTGAAAGTAAACTCAGAAAAAACGTCGAAAATAACCTAATTAAAATTAGGGGAGATTTTTGTCGTTGACCCAAAAAGGGTAATTAAATAATTAAAAGGTTCAATTTAAATATTTACCAAGGTGATTGCATTGACATTGTTTCACTTTAAGGTATGTTTTCAAAATGAAATTGTAGTGTGTAGTCGTTAAAAAATAATTGCTCAAAGATATTAACCGATTTGAATTTACAGGGTAATGACAACGATCGATATTTAGCCATATTGGGCATTGGTAGTTTACCACGGTAGATTTTTCTTTGGTAGTTCTTTTTTTTTTAGTTTGGTAGTTTACCACGTCTTCCAAATATGCAGAAGTCTTTAAATATACGATCTCCCTTTCCAGAACACAAATATAGTAGTAACGTTTTCGTAATCAAATTGTCGAGCCCAAATTCACGGAATACAACGTCAGCACAACAAAGCAAAACGTACAAGGAGTTCAGGACCCTCGGCGGCAGAATGTAATTAATTTCTAACAATACAGTAACGCAACACTACAAACAACAATTTACGTGTAAACGTCTCCAATCACTCTGAGATTTACGTAAATTGTATGTAAGAGTGTATTCCAATTACTGAACCTTACCTTATACATAATTCCGACATTAGGAACAGGAATGAATAAGGAAAGAAGGTCGAATGACAAATCATGTCAATGATTCCTTGAGTCATTAAGCGGGTAAAACCTCGGGTTATTTAATGACGGTGGCATTGACTTCAGGATTCAGGAACTCCTTCCTGTAACGCCATTCATGCCAGTGACAAATAAGCAGAATTTAATCTCGATTTGTTTTGAGCAGTCAATCAAGTCCAGATTGTTAAGGCGGGTATCACATCTCCGCCGCGAAACCGCAGTAGTCCCGTCACGACTTGTTCGTTGTACGACAAGCGAAACAGAAGCGAAACTGCCAGTTCTAACGCACAGATTTTATCTCTTTCCCGCGTGATTTCGCCGATCTACTCGGAAGCCAGTTACACCTCCGCGCTCAGCCCGGTATTAACCGACAAGTATATAAAGCAAAACTTTTTTGTAAAATGGCTGTTGATTTTACCGAAAGTCTAATCTTAGAGGTCCGAAGTAGACCTAACCGAATTTATTAAGTCGAAAGCGACGACATTTTGCTCCGATTGCTACAATTCAACTAACTCTCATGATGTTTCGCTTTTCGAATCGCGACATAGTGTAGTAATGTTTCTTAGCGGAATTCGTAGAGCGGTTTCCCGTAATTATTTTCGCGGCGGAGGTGTGCTAAGGCCCTTGAAAGCTCTCAGGGCGAAATCTGGATGTTTTGAGTACGGTCCGATTTGTAAAATCAGTTAACCTAAATTCGGAAATTTAATAAAGGGCAGAAATTATAATTTTAATTCCATTGAGGGAAATACTGCTTGGTTATTCCGGAAACATAAACGTACAAACTCTGTCGTATATGAACAGAAACTTCATGAGAGTGATATAGGTCTGCGGTTACATTACAAGCATCCCCTCAAGGACCAAGAACACCAAGGTGGATGACAATACGGAAATCCGAAGAGCTTTTCGTTAAGTTTCCTTATTAAAATTTCTAATATCCATTTTGTACACACGAATGTTGAATATAAAACAAAAAAAAGCTGGTACTCACCCTTTCGTGGAATTTGCTCGAATCATAAGACCTCTCCGAGCAGAGGTTGTATATCTTATAGTGGTCCTTGTGCATCTTCTCTAGAAACCTGTACACTTCGTCTATGTGATTCCTGTATACTCCTTCTAACTTCTCGGCGGGGAAGCCCATCGCTATCAGCCTGTCTGTGATGTCTGTACAATATGGTGTTAAGGAAATATTCAACAATAATTAGAGCGTCACATTATAATATAGATTATTAATGATATAGTGTTTGGGTGGATGCGAATACAGAGTTACTATATTTGCAGTTTAGCCAGCTTTTACAAGGAAAGCTTTATGAATTTGTTATGGCAATGGTTTTTGGCAATATATTCAATTCAAAGGAATTAAGGGTTTCAGTAGTAACCATTACTTATCGTGACCATCCAAACACATATTCAGTAAAATATTTTAAATATAACATCGATGTTGTGTGTGGCGTATAGCATAAAAATATTTATCGAATCCTGGTAAAGGGTTATGATGAGGATATATTGTCGTGGGCGCAGAATTGGGATACGGATAAACAAGAAAAATAACTCTTTTAACATCTACACAATTTATTGTTACAGATTTAATTACTAACACTACAGTACTAACTAAGACTCCTGAACTTAAAAAAAAGACAGAGCAGTTCCTAGGCTAGTATGTGTCGCGACCACGGCTAAGTATCACTGTCGCTCCATGGTCCTTATGGGACACCATACTTCTAGACTCCGCCAAAACACTCAACAGGCGCTTATCTCATTTTAAGTACATACTCATAAAATAAGCGACATACTTTACAAAACAATGTGCGGTAAATTTAATGAAAATCACAGTATAAATAAATAAAATTACATCCTTAAAATATTTCATATAGGCAAATGGTGCATACTGTACCCGAAAACTTAGGTTAAAATATGAGCAGCACCCTAATTGCTTAACACACTATCAATCACAATCTGAATCATTTTGAAGGCAATATCCTTCCTAATCCATTGCTGAGATGTCAGCACTTTTTGACGGGGTCCAATAGGGCCGATGCCTGCCAGGGTCGCAGATCATTCGAAAGAGTTACCGTGGCCCTGGCACACAGGCAACTGAAGGAACACGGGTGGGTTTTGGTCAGTAAGAGTCTGACACGCCCTCCCGCTCCGTCCACAGCGGGAGAAGTTATTGGATGAAGCTAAGTAAGCTGTCATTCTACATGATGCTAGGGATTGACACTATTGACAGCTCACTCCACCTAAGTTTTCACGGCGAGATTTTTAAAGAATAAACCGGCTGGATTTCCCAAAACTGTACTTAATTATAAACTGATTCCTATATGCCATCACTACATTACCACACCCACATTTCGGACTTCGGCATTCGAAATGGTTGCGATGGAAAGGAGACGGTATTAGAGATGTTACTGCTGCACTTCACGCTGCAGCAGTAACATCAACATCTAAAGGATTTAGTAATATAATCCTAGCCGGAATAAATGACAGGAGCTGTCATTAAGGCGCTGCACAAACGTAGGAGTCCGTAAAACGCTCAGTTTTTTGTCGCACAATTAGGTGTATTGGTATTACAAGCCCGAAAAAAATTACTATTTTGTCAAATGTTCACAAAAAGACTGATTCAAAAATATTTCATAAAAATACAATAGTATCATGATAAAACAGTCGTAAAACAGAGCTCAAAAAAATATTTTTCATCGCATAATAATCAAATTTTTTTGTGTAAACTATAATATTTTATGTAATGATAATAAAGGGAACGCAATCAACTAAAGAAATACCTAAAAATTATCCCACTGAGCCGTGCATTTATTTTTTAATTTAATTAAAGCTGCAAAATTAATTTTATTTTGGTGTTCATTCGATTCAACTAACATCAAACGCATCGCTGTTTTGAACATACTTGTTGCCGCGATGCGCTTTTGTCAATTACCAAAAAATTTGCTTCTTACCGCGCCTTAAGGACTGTCCTCGCGTCCCGATTGACAGCCCAACAACAAAGAAACAAGGATCCTTACAAAATCCGCTTTCTCGTCACGCATGCGCCATCGGATCAGTATTCTTTCGCTATCCACGTATGTCATGTATATGTTCTGAGGTTCTAACCGTAATGTAACAGTCATTGCACTCAGCTTAACATCGACGTGAATAAAATATTTAGCGTGTCAGTTATTTGCGTACATATTTAACAATGGCAGACAAGGTTGCGATGTGCAATTATGCGTATAATTACGGGCCAAAGTACATACATCTATAATTAGGTAATACGAATGTATTGATTTTGGAATACGTATGAGAGTGCGGTGCCATAACAATCCTATAATCTTCCCACTGCTGGGACACAGCCCTCCTCTCTTTGACAGGGAGTGGGCTATAATCTACCACGCGGGCCCAGTGCGGGTTGGTAATGTCACATGACTTCGAATTTTTGGTTCTAGAACATGCCGGTTTCCGCACGATGTTTTCCTTCACAGTTTTTCATAGAGCAGTGGTGATTAAATTATTTACGCAAAGTAAAGTGCCTGGGTTCGTACCCACGACCTACAACTCGTAAATCGGAGCCGTTCCCACTGGGCCACCACTGCCCGAGTGCGGTGGGTCTTGCCGAAATTGTGTTGATACATAACCGATTCAAAGTTACCCTAGTCTGAAATTGGTTTGCTGAACCTTTTCGCTTGAATGAACATTAACAAATAGTACTAATCAAATACCTCTATCCTTTAGAAGGAGACTGGCAAATCAGATGGGGATGGTCATCTAAGTATTTTTTCTCGAGTGTATTTACGTCAAGAACTTGTAACTTCCCTCGTTACAGACCTTCCTTTATTTGTCTAGTCTAGTTTCTCAGTTCGTAATAGATAAAAGCATTGTTACTACAAGAGAATTGAAGATAGCGAATAGAAAGAGAGAGCGCCTTGTAACTATTCGAATCTGTATTTGATCGCCAAAAAGTGCAAATGCAAGCGTTTTCCTCCTCTGTTGTGGCATGGACCACAAAGACATTAACCTACTAAGTGTGTTGAATTTGGTATTTGGTAGAATAACAAATATCTTTCAAAGGCATCAGTAGCATCTTTTATAGGCTCGTGGTGTGTTGGTTCTTCATCTTCTTCTTTAGGAGATTTGGTTTCCGCACTTAGTCCTTCAGGTGGACCATTGTGAGTGGGCCATGGCGGCCGTCGGTGGTTATTCCAACCAGCCCACCTCGATCCAGAAGTTGATTAAATCTCCTGGTCTGCTTAGATGGTGTGTTGGTATATCAATATTCGATTCTTCGATGAATCAAAATATATGCATCGATCATAAATAAGTTAACCCAAAAATTCCGTCGTGCACCAATTTTCTGAATTGCCAGATTTCGGAATTCCCAGACCCTTAATTAAGCATTCACTACAAAGATCTAAATTTACCATCCTTCGCTTGACCTACATTAATAAACCTTGGATCTTTATTCAAATAGAATCTGATTGAACTACCTACACATGGCAATAACCTTATACAATTCTTCCTTACGATAGATTCTTAATTAAAGAGATTCTATCGTAGAAGTTGCGTCACTACACTGGTCGAACTTATTCGGCGATGGCCGAGTGGCGTTAGGCTAAAGGCTCGTACACACTGGCGCGACGCGACGCGCGACGTGTCGCGTAGCGATTCTGCGACAGAATCGCGTCGCAACACCTTTCACACTGGCGCGACGCTACGCCGCGGCCGCGACGCGACGCGAAACAAGAGAGTATAAATGGCGGTGCCATCCACGCTGAGCTCAGTAGTAGACGATCTTCGTCAGAGGACGAAAGCAGGTCTGTACGTGTTTGCTGAGCGTGGGGTCCTAGGTTCGATTCCCCGGTCGGTCGACATAACCCATCCTAACCTAAGTAGGTATCTAAGCTTGACCACACAAGCACAAACGACGAAACTGGCGAATTCGGACATGCTTTTACGTAGTATTTATTTAAAAATCATTTTTTTTTTTAAATTTCTTTGGTATAAACTAATTAAGTTTAATTTTTTTATGGACTTTTTAGTTACCAATCTATGTGATTTCGGAAAAATAACTTTAATTTCTACATATAAAGTGTATTTTTTCAGTTACAAAACTTTTTATGGCCTTTTTAAGAGTATGTAGGTACTTACATACTTAATTATCATTTTGAAATCATCTTTATTTACACACTCGTAAAGTTGATATTTATTTAAGTTGAAACAACATACGAGTAGGTACCTATATTGGAACTAAACTAGATAGGTACTTACTTTTAATTTACTTATCAAACTAATTCCGTAAGTATCTACCTACCGTCAAACGGAGAGAATATAGGGATGCAGGGATGCAGTTGCAGGGGTGAATCGAGACGAAACTTTAAACGGGTTTTTATCATTGAAATAATATAGTTGGTTGCGAAAAAGGACTCTAATGTGTTTACTGTATTATAATTAACGATAAGTGTCCTTGTTGGCAACAAACTATATTATTTGAATGTTAAAATCGCTTTTAAAGTTTCGATTCACACATGCATCTCTATTCACCCCGTTTGACGGGACGTGAATTCTTCTCTAATAAAATTATGCTCATAACTGGCGAAATGCGGGTGTACTAACCCTTTGGGGATTACAGGCGTGAATGTTATGTATGTGTATTTGTAATACTCAGTGATAACTTTTTATGTCTAATGAATGAGTGATCTAATTATAAATATAGTAAAGTAACTGACTGCCTCGTAGGTCTAGTGGTCGCAAGTGCAACTGCGCGTGCGGTGCTGTGCGTGTTGTAATGTAACACAGCCGTTCGCATTCAGACGTTGAACTCGAAGTTCGATCTCATTCACGCACTGGCCCTGCAGTCTCGACATTAGATAGCGACAAAAATCGGTCGCTAAGTTGTATCGATGTCAAATTTCTTTAATATATTTTCAACCTTATGCTTTGAAAATAAAGTTGAAAATCTATTGAAGGAATTTGACAACGATTCGACTTAACGACAGATTTTTGACGCTATCTATGTAGAGACTGTCGGCCCAGGCCCTGCAGTCTCGACATGAATAGCGACAAAGATCTGTCGCTAAGTCGTATCGATCTCAAATTTCTTTAATAGATTTTCAACCTTATGCTTTGGAAATAAAGTTGAAAATCTATTAAAGAAATTTGACATCGATACAATTTAGCGAGAGATTTTTGTCGCTATCTAATGTCGAGACTGCAGGCCCTGGGCCGGCAGTCTCAACATTAGATAGCGACAAAAATCTGTCGCTAAGTCGTCAATAGATTTTCAACCTTATGCTTTGGAAATAAAGTTGAAAATCTATTAAAAGAATTTGACATCGATACGACTTAGCGACGGATTTTTATCGCTATCTAATGTCGAGACTGCAGGGCCTGGCCTTGCAGTCTCGACATGAATAGCGACAAAAATCCGGCCCAGGGCCTGCAGTCTCGACATTAGATAGCGACAAAATCTGTCGCTAAGTCGTATCGATGTCAAATTCCTTTAATAGATTTTCAACCTTATGCTTTGGAAATAAAGTTCAAAATCTATTAAAGAAATTTGACATCTATACGACTTAGCGACCGATTTTTGTCGCTATTCATGTCGAGACTGCAGTGCCTGGACTACTAGTGGAGCCCAAGCGCTCTTACGATGAATCGGGCGTCCGCTAAAAAGTACGACGAACGCAGACCGTTTCAACTCGCGCCGCGCGCCGCCATCGCCAGTTCATTTAGAATTAAGTAGGTACCTAGGTATTATTAGTGATATACATTTTTTCATTTGTTTGCGTTTAAATATTTTACAAACAATACTTATTAAATGCATTGAACAGTTGGGTAACCTAATGTTTTCAGATGTCTTTCATAATGTTAATTATGAGGTGCACGGCAAGTACGCTGACTGTAATGAATGTTGAAGAGCACCAAGAAAATTATTGAACAAACTTCCTACAGATTCGAGTAAAAATGTTTGACAAAGTATTTTTTTTTTGTTACCTATCAATGACTCCTGCCAAATTAGGTGCTATATTCCCGCGGTCGCCAAGGAAATTCAAATTGTATGGAGTTGACATTTGCTTACCACGTGACATTACAGGTCTTTTCCGCAGGTAGGTATTGTCATTGCCATACATTTTGACGTTAGCGTCTGGCGTTAAGGCTATCAGAAAAGTTTTTGTCTAGGCCTACAGATCTGCCCTCGCCCTGTACAAAGCCACAAAAATGTGTTGCAGCCTGCAGGCGAAAGTAAACTTTATGAGTAAAAGTTAATGTTACTTTTACGAAATCAAATAAATTGATAGGTAAGAGTCCGTAAAAAAATCATAAATTACGCCTACCTAAGACACTTAGCACGTCCGAATTCGCCAGTTTCGTCGTTCGTGCTTATGTGGTCAAGCTTAGGTACCTACTTCCTACTTAGGTTAGGTTGGGTTATGTCGACCGACCGGGGAATCGAACCTAGGACCCCACGCTCAGCAAACACGTACAGACCTGCTTTCGTCCTCTGACGAAGATCGTCTACTACTGAACTCAGCGTGGATGGCACCGCCATTTATACTCTCTTGATTCGTGTCGCGTAGCGGGCGCGACGCGATTCGCGCCCGCTACGCGACACGACACCGTCGCGCCCGCTGCGCGACGCGGCGCATAGCGGCTGGCTTGCGGCATCTTCAAAGAGGTACTTTCCTTTGACCGCGCCGCGCGCCGCCAAAACTATTAGTAAGTCATTGCAATGTAACTCTTATACCACTGCAATAAGATACAAATTAGAATGATTGACATTTGCAAGGAATTTTAGTTTCAAATGGTTCGTTGTTTGGTGGTTGGGTCTAACATCCTAATTTATACCTTAAAAGAATGAGATAACCGTCACATTTCAATGACTTACTATTTTGCTTATGATTTTATTTTATTTTGCAACAAAATCGGAGAATCGAACCTAGGAGTCTAGAACCCCACGCTCAGCAAACATGTAGAGACCTACCTTCGTGCTCTGACGAAGATAGTCTAGTTGACGGTCTTCGTCAGAGCACGAAGGCACGTCTGAGCGCAGCTTGGATGGCACCGCCATTTATACTTTCTTTGCGTCGCGTCGCGTCGCGGCCGCGGCGTAGCGTCGCGCCGCGAAATCGCCGCGAAATCGCCGCGATTTCGCCGCGACGCCATACAAAATGGTACCTTTGCTGTCGCGCTGCTCGTCGCTCCGCGACGCCGTCGCGGCGCGACAAGTCGCTCCTGTGTGAACTGTCGCGCGCGTTTTCATAGAAATTGTTCTACGGATATAATATCGCAGAATCGCGTCGCGCGACAAGTCGCGCCAGTGTGCACGAGCCTTAACGGTATCGTTGCCATGGCAACCGCTGATAGGGCCAACGTACTATGGTAATACAATAACATACTTATGCGATCAGATACTTCTTTAGGGACAATGAAGCATCTGTGTATAAGAAATAAAGAGAACCAGAAACTTTTTTTGGATTGAGATTTGTTTTTCATTGGTACTTCGATGAAAAAACAAATCTCAATCCAAAAAAAGTTTCAAACGCTATCGAATACTTTTGTGACAGTTTGTTGGTTTGTGGAAAATCCCTCGTAAATCATCCTTGACGTGACCCATGTTATTAATAATATTACTAGGTAGATTCTACTAGGTAGATTCACCATTAATTCGGTCTACTAGATTACGTCACAAATTCAATAACCATTAGCGACAATTATAACGACACAACGAGTTAACCAAAACCACGGTAGAAACGTCAACGTCTGACGTCACTTACAAAATATAGAAAGGTTTTTTTTTTGTTATCAGTCGTGGGCGAAGGCACGGACGATGGACCGAGTGTGGTATTAGTGACCGCAAAATGTATGTATTACGGTTAAATTTACTCGCGGTAAAAAAGGTAAATAAGCATAAAATCATGTTTTAATAGGAATATATTATAAAAAGTCAACTTAAAGGTCCATGACCCATTTATACCTACAGCCTCTCTGTTTGCTGTTACAGAGTCGACAACGAAGCCACGAATGTGTGAAAAAATTTATTTAATTAAATATTAAACGAGAAATAATCGATAATGTGTTTTATTTCAATGAGCAAACGGAATACATTCATAAAAATATATTTACGGATTGGTTGACCGCAATAAAATATTTTAAAGGAGAAAATGCGAATATCGTGACTGAGGCAAAGGTCAGACATAGCAGGTGCGAGTTAATTGCAAAGTATGACTATATTAACGCAGACGGCGTAAATGAAGCAAGGGCAGGGGCAGTCCTGGGCAGCTGGGCTCAATGTCGCCGTTGGAACCGACGAAGAGTTTGTAGCGAGAAGTAAGACCTCAATGCATTTGCCTCATTAAGGTTTAGTGCCCACTAAGGAAGAGGTGCATTCACGGATATCGATTGAAAACTACGGATAATACATATAAGTAAGTAAGGCTATCAGACTCCGCGGACGCCGCGCTGGTCGGCGCTGAGCCAGCTCTAAATAAATCTGCAAGAAATACGCGTTTAGGTATGTATTTTCATGGCTTTTATCGAAACCAGTGAATTAGTGTCTCAGTGTGGTAATCCTAATCTGTATTTTTTTTTTTGTAAATAGCCCATATTTATATTGAGATCAAATTATTATAGTATGCAAATAAAGGAAGAAGTACCGACTGTCTCTTCACACATAATGCACTCTGAAGGTAGTAGTAACTCGGCACTGACGCCGATGGTAAATGACGTTATGTCAGAGGACTCAGAAGGAAGCTCAGATAAGCGAAGAGATACAAAATACAACGAAACAAATCTCTAACTTTAAAATTAAAGATAAAAATATGAAATCCATTTAGAACTCCAATTTAAACTTCCATGAAAATGATTCAAAAGATAGCAAGTCGACGCGGCAAGTGGTTTCAACTTTCAACCTCGTGATCGTTCAAATGAGATGCGAGCCTTGACTGGTCGCCGACCGAGACTCCTCAGAGATACATTGACGTAAATGTATATGTAAGGAATAACATAGGAACGGAAATGAGTAATACGAACTCGGAGAGATAGAAATAAGAAAAATGAGAAATGTAACTCAATTTGTAAAGAGCTTATAGAGTCCTACTTTGGGGTCGTCCAGCCTTTGAGCGAAAACTCAGAGATAAGCAATTAATCTCTTCACCGTGTTTCAAAGTAAAATTTTCCAGGAACGAGTAATGGTAATCAAAAGATTAAACTGATGGTTAAGACAAAAAAAAAATAAGTACCCCAGATTTCAACATCTCAATGCCGTCCATGAGTCGCCCACTGTAATGTAACAAATAAAAGGAATAGAACCTCCGTTTTTCAAAATTTGTCGTGAGAAAATCAAGAAAACGCGAATTTGTATGCCAGCATAGTAACACATACAAGCATAATTCGTCAGTTCTCTTAGCGACTGGTAAAAAACGACAAGACACCGCTAAAAACACGTAATATCAGATTACAACACTAAGATAACTCTAGGCGTAATAGTGAGTGACGGACTAACTTATAAGCGCGCGGCGATTGCAAAACAAAACATTTGTTGTACGCGTCTAAAATATTAAATGAACCTGCAATTTTTCATGGCTACTGTATGCGCACAAACCGTGTGACTATGCAACTATTCGCCAGACAGATTTACTGAACAGACCTTGGAAGCTTTGTCTTTGAGACAGCAACAGTGTCAGAACATTACTGAACTCAATGATTTTTGATTATCGTAAATCGATTACAATAAAACCTGAAATTGAATCAGTTAATGGCGAAGGACAAAGAACGGCATATTATGGCTTTTGAATGTGAGGCAGTCTTGCCAGAAAATTCGAGGTTTATTACGAATTGTGCAGTTAAGTTTTGTTCATGTGGAAACAATTCGGTTTATAGGAGACATTGTGCACTGAAGTTTAAATTATCTTGCAGGACGATTAAGAAAACTATGTTAAGGTGGTTTGTTACATCACAGTGGCACTAAAATGCATAGGTTTACTTGTTAAAGAGTGGTACTATGAGGGGCAAAATGCTATGCATAAAAAACAGACTAGTGTTTACTAAAGGTAGTGGATTCCGCCTGTCAAGAGGGCGTGGCCATTAGGCACGGCGCGTCATCGCAGCATCAAGGACGGTCTGCCTCGGTCGCCCGTAGCTTCCGCACTGGCTTTCCAATCTCCTGCCTTAGAGCAATAACTTAATTTTTTGTTGCAATTTTTTTCAATCCTTTCCCAAAATCTCTATCTTTATGTTGCTCGTTCAAAGATTTTTGGCAGAACTAAATAATTTTCTGACCATTTTTATACGGCTCTACTTTCAGATCTAGGGACGTCCCTAGAACAAAGTAGAAAGAAGAAGTTGGAACGAATGAGGCAAATGCAAATTCGCGCCAAAACGCGTTGATGATTTATTTAGATACTAAATTACGCAGGTGGACATGCCTAAGGCGGAGTAAAGGAGGTGATTATAATTTTTGTTACTAACCTCCCCTCCACCGTAAGAAATGTTGCTTTGTAAGTCGCATAAATAAAACAGAAACTGCCAACAGTTAAATTAATTGCCGTAATAATATTCACTGATAGCAATAATGGCATACATTGTTACAGTCACTGAAGATGGTGGTCATTATGAAAAAAAAGGGAATATTCACAACAAAAAACAAACACGACAAGTGAAAACGAACGAAGCGATATGGTCGACGAATAAAAAAACGAGAATCATTTACGTAACTGCTTGTTGCTATGGCAGAGTACAGTGTATAACGCAAATGAGTTCAAACATTTGATCTAACGCAGCGTAACATTTGTAAAGAATACGTGCAGTACATGAACACGCACAGTTTAGTCTTTAACAATAAATCCCCCTTTTCGAATAAGCTTCTACTATTGAACCGGCTTAGGGAGCAATAACCTAAAGAAATCCAATTACACAAAGGAGCTCAACGCTGACATATGTGAAAAAAGATTATCTACCATTTGCAGACTGCAGACTTAAATTATACATGCAAGGTACCATAGCGTGCATATGAATCACCCCAGGTGACCTAGATGTAGGCAGTTCAATAAGTGTTTAAATAATGCAATTGAAGACGTTCGGTTAGTCGTCAAATGGGGAAATTTTCAATCGATCCTCTGGCCGCAACACAGTCGCTTTTAAAGTCTTTGTCTTGCAAATAATTTTAGCTATATTCATAGCGATATCGTAAACGCCCCATCAGGTTGTTCTTTTCATATTTACTTTTCGGAAACTTAGAACAAATAACAATATGGCAAGGCTTCAATAAAGATGAAAAAATCTTCCGCGATTTGGTCGTAATCGTGACTGAACAAATGGCCCAAAAACTCATTCTACAGCAGTAGAATCAAAACGTTCGCTCCAACAACTTCATCCATAATCAGCGTCATTTACAGTCATTAGTTAGTCGAAACACGAGCCCGTCCTTTGGGAGCACCGAGAGAATTTCCTCGCCGGAATATTATGGGTAAAACACCATTGCCTTAACACGAAAATGAAGCGGCCAAAAGTCAAGATGAGATTTTAATTAAGTCATTAAATCATGACACGGGTGCCGGGACCCGAGGGCAACACCACAGAATTATAAAAATAAGGTTATACAAAGTGACAAAAATGACAAATTACGTTAAACGAAAGTGTACAAACATGAAGGTGGTGTGTCTAAATGAGTTAACAATTTGTTTCTGACTTGGTTAACTGTTGATTCTAGAGCTCAGACAGTGAGATGCGATGGCAACAGGTTTCGAAATGAAGTAATAATGAATGCTAATAATTATTGGTTATGATTTCTGAACAATATAATTTAATTAATCACGCGAAGTAATTACCATAAAATATTGAAGTGGCGTTCAAGTTTGATCTATTCTTCTTTGCATCCAATCTCAACTAAAAGTAACAACATGATAATAATACTCGTAAAAAGAGGATGAAATAGAATTAATATTCAGTCCTAGAACTAAGCAACTTTTGTCTTGAAAATTGGCATGGGATTAAATAAGAAATAAAATAGGAGATGCAGAATATTGAATCGGAAAACGAAAGAGAATTAAAGAAAGAAAGGGACCTAAATATTCGAGCAACCTTCCGGTCGATTTCATCAACAACCTAATCCATTACGGAACCCTGGCGGATTTGGTAAAATTTTCGACAGCCAAACTAGATTATCTGTCGTGTACAACTTTTATTATTTATTATTTTTTGTCCGTTGCTAAGCAAGTTTTTTGCAAGCATGGAGGAAGCTCTTCAAAAGACGTAGGTGGATAGTTATTCAATCAGTTTGTCTTGTCGCTAGGCTCCAAATCTTCATTTGGCATATTTTCCGTTAAGATTTCACTTTGGAACGAAGTTGTATGATTTAGCCTCATTGTCAACTTTGACCCGCAATCAGCTCAATTCTTGACTTCAATTACGTAAATCAGCACACGATTCTGCAGAGTAGATTATCTTGTTAGAAGCAATTATCGTCACTGTATGTAGGCAATGATGTTTAATATAAGTACACGTATTTCAGATGGCCGCTAATAAACACGTTTTATAGTTTCTGAGCCTAGTAGGTGAGGTTTTGTTGAAGGAAAACGTGGTGATAATATCAGGTTGTCAGACATCCCTATTTATGGAACTATTTGACGATAAAGTAACACAATTAAAGGAAATTAACTCAAATAATTACACGAGTAAACAAAATTGTGCCAGTTTATTGTAAAAGTTATTTGTGATTATTCCAGTGTTATCAGTGTACCAGAGCCATGTACAAGAGTTGGGCAGGATAAAGGCTTCATTGATATTTCAACTCCAAATCTACGGATAACATTTTACAATGTAAGCCTTTTGCTTTGAATATCCACGTGTGCCAAAGTATGAACATTTGTAACAATGAAATATGTTACTTACAATGGCCGTAGTAACCATCGTTACAGGCCTATAGACCTTTATCGACAGAATACTTTTTAGAGGCCATGGGAACTCTATGCATGACGTTGGTATCTCGTTTAAAAATAAAAAGCATAGGGAATCCGTACCACTGACAGGAAAACGACATACGTGCTTAGGCAGAGACAGCAGAAAAAAAAACAACGCGATAATTGGCACGCAACATCTCCATAGACAATGGGCGTCTTCATCTAATTTTGTTATAAAATCACGTTCTCTCAAAAAAATAAAGCAAACGCCGGGACAGTTTACGGGCTAAAAGTTAATTAAAAAGAGGTTCAAAGCCCACTTATGGAAATGAAGCATTGTTGCTATGCTCGTTTAACTTGTCACATAATTTCACTGCCACATCTTTTGTGTGACGACCTTGGGTTTAACAAGTTAAACGATGCTTTATATGGAAACGAACCGGAAGAATTGCATTTTTTTACATTTTTTTGCGAATGAACTACGATATCAACCCAGTTAACTTAAAAATATCAATTGCTTCGTATTGAACATTCGAGAGATTCGATTTTGGTGATAATTTTTTTATCATGGCAAGAGAGTTATAGAATAAGTTTTTAGCCAAAGCACTGAATTTCAGAGAAGCAATATCCAAATGGATACTGACATAAATAGTATGGATGCCAGGAGACTCGCTTGCCCGAATTCAGATCCACCCAACAATCCATCTTCTCAGAGACGGTGGGATGAGCTTCTCTGCAGAGTAGTCCAGAACAATTTACTTGACACGTTTGCTACTACTGCGGAGCGTGCGCGCCTGCTGGCTTCATGCACTACCGTCGTCGAATATAGGCACTTTGTTCGACGTCACTACTTTCCGACTAGCTATTTCCCTGTGACTAGGAGCTCCTTGTTGTTCTCCTCATCGCTGTCTCTGTGGCGAAGTTGTCAACACCCTCGGACACCACGGCCTGTCTTACAGCCGAAGTACGGGCAGCTTAGCGCGTCACGCGAACATTAATGACATCATCCGACGAGCTCTTGTCACCGTCGGCGTTCCACCTGTATCAGAACCTAGTGGCTTGGCACGCGATGTTGGCAAGAGACCGGACGGCATGTCTTTATTTCCATGGAAGGTGGGTAGGCCTTTAACGTGGGACGCAACGTGTCGATACTCTTGCGCCATCCCATCTTCCTGGCTCGGCGGGCTGTGCTAGCGCTGTTGCTATGACTGCAGAAAACCTCAAACGGCGAAAGTATAATAATCTTATCGGTAATTATATTATCGAGCCGTTTGGGGTTGAAACCCTCGGACTGTGGGATCCAAGTGCTCATGGTTTGTTGAACGAAATCTCCAAACGGCTGGTTGACACTTCCCGTAACCGATTTATCAGACTTTGTACCCAAGTAGGCCGCAGCAAGGACAACCTCCACAAGTGGAGCTCCATGGACGGCTCAGGGGGTCTAACTCCCTAGTCACGAAGTACGCGGTTTCGGCCGTTACGGCCGTTTCCTGCTCTGTATAACTTACGGTAATTTGATTAGTTTGGGTCCCGAACTAAATGACAATACAATACAATTTGTCAGTAGTCCCTACTACAGAAATGTATTTGCCCGTCCGAAAAATGAATTCGTCACGTTTTCACGGATCAACTGCTTTCGGTCCGGCCCGTATCTTCGTCAACGGACATAGAGAGTAGGCCCCCAGACTTTCCGGTGTATAAGCGGGGTCTCGCCGCAGACAATGGCTCATCTCCCATCTTGCACCACATGCCCTGTCACCTATACAAGTGAGGAACAGCGAATGGGGTTCGCGCTGCTCAATTATGGGCCCAACAAATTTTAAAAAACTAATATATAGAGAACCTATAATATCCTATACCGCAGAGAGAGAAGACCAAAGAAACGATGGAAACATCTTTCACACAGTCCATCCAGGCCAGAAAATGACGGCTAATACTTGGAAGGAAACTACATGCTGCGCCGATTAAAAAAAATATGTGATAAGAGCAGGAGGACCATGACTTGTTGATAACAAATAACCTTTTCATTTTAAATCCTTTGAAAAAGTTTTAAAGTATTTCCTTTAATTGTTCACAAAACTGAACTCAATCCCTATTCTGTTTTAAAATTTAACCTGAATACGGAAAACATCGTAATTTATTTTCAGCATTCATGGCTATTCCGCTATTTAATTTACCGACTAGAATTTTGTGGGTATGAAAAGCTTTGGGTAGATAGGTACTTAAATCTCCATAAAAATTTTATTTGTGATTTTTATGGATTTAGTTTTACTTAATTAGTAGCTTCTTATTTGTAATATAAATTATCAATTTAGAGGCAAATCAGCATTTTTTTGGCTGAGAGCTTTTATTTATTTATTTAATTAAGATGGTTCGTCACTGCATATAGTAGTCCATGAAGAGTGCATCGGACCATTTGCATTTTGAATAGCACCAAAAGACTCGAGTTAATGCCCAATAAGAAATTATGTTAAACAGGCGATGGCTTGGTGTACAGACACTTCATCACGATTTTATTACGTGCATAGATCTTGAGTGGAGTGCGAATTATCCCAAATGTGTTTATGTCTCGCAACCGTCGACCAAATGGATTAACTTCCAATATTACACAGAACACAGTATGGCGGCCAATTTTAGTGCATCACATCACGTGCAATATTGTTATATCAACGTGTTTTTACTTATAATGTCAAGTACGAAACGCTGTTGAAACAATCGAGCGGTTTAAAACATTTTTTTTATTGTTAACAGCCATTGTTAATAATGCAGACCTTTGTTGAATGCTAACGCTTTGGGATTAGGTAGTAACATTGATTTTTTACAATTGCATATTATAAGTCAATGACCCCGCACCAGACGTAAGGCGCAGACTTTTTTGTAATTTCAATCTACCACAGTGACCATTAATGTCTTTGAATAATTATGAAACCTGAATATTTTAATTTGCATCGTTATTCACGACACCATATTAATTTGTCGTTCCCTAATTTGATAATCTGTAAACTTTTTTGAGACTAATATAAATCGATTAGGGCAATTGCACTTACGAAGCGATACCACGCTGTAAATTGTTGATAAATATAATAGAATGCCTTTCACTTTAGTATAAATAAAACAAGATCTATTATGTCTTTCCACGCGTGATGATGCTCACTAAGGGCCCGTTGAGTGAATTTAACAATTAGTCACTTGACAATAGTCAATAGCTGTCAAAGTTTAACTACTCTGTCTGCGCATGGTTAACTTTTATAGCAAATTGTCATTTTTTTAAGTGTATTTAGCTTAATCATGTGTCAAACAACATACTTCTGTAATTTTTTGCAAATTGTTAGTTTAACTAACGCATTTTAACTATTAGTATGTTTGACTACTGATCAAACCACGGGCCCTAATAGCAAATATTACGCAATTTCTCAGAAATCACCATAATACATATATAAAGTATACATAAATAAAATAGAGTCATACATGATAGAAATAAATCGTAAAATTGAAGGACATTAATAATAATAATTACATACATTGTAACAAAACGTCGCAGCAAGAAACACTGGCTTACGACGTAGTCAAATGGATCTGCGAACGAAATTGAATTGGTCATTATAAAGGCAAGGAGCCACACGCAAAGCACAATTGATAATAAATCAATAGTAGTGTTTATACACAGTTGTAAGCATCTAAGCACGGGTCGTGTTATCGCAATCTATAAGTATACTTATCCTTAACATAATAAGAGCCTTTTTACATCGTACTATTCATTTATTTGCATCGATTACAGTAGCAGATATACAATACCTGTTCGGGGCAAAAAATCAATGCAAATCAATTATTCCTTGGACCATGATAATTGTGTAAGGCTATAAGATATTTTATAGCTGAATCTCCGTGGGCCCAGTTTGTCGATATCGAATTATCGGCACTGTTTCCATGCATTTGGGATGT
The DNA here is from genome assembly GCA_917490735.1 of Dryobotodes eremita. Taxonomy (NCBI): domain Eukaryota; kingdom Metazoa; phylum Arthropoda; class Insecta; order Lepidoptera; family Noctuidae; genus Dryobotodes; species Dryobotodes eremita. Next base: position 4,730,434 of record OU823256.1, read on the forward strand.
CCGTTAAAGAAAGTGTTTTAACGAAAACTATAGCTTGACATCGCATCGCCTCGCAAGACAGTACAGCCATAGCATGCCGAATTGTATTAAAATTATAGCAGAAAGCGAAACTACGTACAATTCAACACGTGTTTATACGTCCTTAAAAGTTAGTCATAAAGTCAGGCATAATAAATAGACATAATGAAACACTTGTTTCAGAACTGATACAGCTAAATTAGTAAGCGGTTATTCAGCTAGTGTTTTGTTGTAATTTGTTTTTAATTGTAGATAATTATGTGTTCAGCCTTGGTTTCACTACTTCATTTTTAGGATTCCTTGTTAGTCATTTTAATATGTAGGATTTGTGTTAGAGCACTAGGTTTGTTAATCTACGTATATTAATTATCAAGATATTAAACAACACGTATTGTAATTGTCATTATATTCAAGAATAAACGCTACGTCTTTTATTTCTTGCAAGTAAACGGCATCAATTTATTTTGATTCCACGATCCTATTAAATAACCTGATCTCAAAAAATGCATCCACGCATGAAAGCTAAGAAACCAACCTATCAACTCCTTGAGTACTACTACACCTACATTTTTTTAACAGCGACCATTTTTTATACAGAACCCACATTATTATGAGCATAGATGCTTGTCAAGTTTTTTATAAAGCTCAGCTCACAAGGCAACTTCTAAATTAAGAACGGTTTAATGATACCTTTTGGAATCAATTGAGTATTATGCTGTTGCCAAGCGGAGTGGCGACCGAAGGTCATCTATGAAGTTTGCTTTAACTCGGCGGGTACGAGATTTTTTATTTTATATTACGGCTTTTTCTTTTCTAGTTTTAGCGGGGATATAATGTTAGATGATGTGTCGTAGAACATGGTAGTTAGTAGGTACCTATTTTCGCGCGCGATTTTTGAACTTTCAAGATTAAAAAAGTAAATGAAGTAAATCCATAGCAGATAAGTGATTTTGTGTTTTGCATATTATTTTATGTTTTAGAGCATTTACCTAAAGGGTTTGGAAGAAAACAGCTTTTCGTCCAACAAAGTTTCCCTAAACTTTTAAGATAAAGCAAAGTTACGAAGTATGCTGAATGCGAAAAATGCAATGAATTAAAGATTCACAAACTCAATTTATGGTTGTTTTTCTGAAAAATAAGTCTTTTAGAGTTGAGTAATGCAGTAGTGTCTAATGGCTGAACTTTAAATGGTATAGTAAGCGCACGACTACGCAAAGCGTAAGGCCTTTTGTTAACGACCGTTTTTGTCAACGGGTAACGGGCCGACGCGAAACGGTTACCTTTGTACACGATCCGCTAAAATAATTAATAATTAACAAGAGGTCTTAAGGTACAAGTTCGTAGCCCAGCAGCAGCAGCAGGTGACGTCTCGCCGCAACGCTACTGATTTCTATGAAATACCTTCCGTAGCTAGCGACACGACATTTTCATAGAAATACATAGAAACCAGTAGTGTCGCGGCGACACGTCGTCTGCTGCTGCTGCCTGCAGTCGACCTACTAACTTGTACCTAACTTGGAAAAATCGTACAGGAAGAAATTTAAACAACTAATCATCTGGCACCTGGATTTGATAACGCCCATTTGGCCATCTTAGTAACGTGGTCTTTTAAAATACGCTTTCCCTAATCATGGAGACCAGAAATCGGGTTCTAAAATCCTTTGCAATATTCGGCTTTTTAGATTAACCGAGAAGAAGGAAAACGCGCAGCATGTGCCGAGCTGTCCACACTGCAGAAGACCGCGTAACTTGGGAGACTCGTCGTATGTGAAACGACAAATGAACTCAAACAATGCTAGCGAGAGCTACGATTTGGATGAACGACATATTTTGAGTTTTTTTCTGTGCATTTTCAGTGTACAGAAAATCGCCATTTTGGATGTAAACTGAACCTTTTTCAAATTTATTTATTTACCTGTTGTAAGTTAAGCTGAGCACAGGCACAAAATGGCCGAAATACGAACGAAGCCCAGATGCCTTTCCGAAAATTATGAAAAGCAAAAAATACCACCACTTACATATTGCTTATGTTGAACCTAGCTATGATTGAATAAATTACTTATGTAAATTGTTGCACAAATAAATATTTAAAAAAATGCGCTATCAAGAAAAAATAATATGAATTTTATTCAGCTAATAATATGCAACTTGTATCAATGATTTAATGCTTAGTTTTAGACATAATAACATTATCATTTGATGACCAAACACACTAAAAATTAAGTTGATTAATAATAATTAAGTAATCGTTTTATTAGAGATATATTGAGAATATTACCACGTTTGATAGACTTTTGAGAGTTAGAATTTATGATTAGTACTTTCTGATTTATATCCTTAGTGGTCACTGGTACCTACAATGTAATGTACCTAATATTTAAGTACAATGCCATGAGACTCGAAGAAAATACAAGATCCCTATTAATAAATTTTATAGATCATAGGATTAATAACTCTTTAGAAGTAAGTCATCCCCTAGCCTAGTCTTTACCCAACTATGTTGGGGTCGGCTTCCAGTCTAACCGAATGCAGCTGAATACCAGTATTTTACATGGGGCGACTGATAATCAACAATTAGACATTATAAGTTACACCTTTAGCTTGATGGTCATTCATAAGAGGCTTATAAAACTAGATCATTAGATATTACCAAACTACATTTTCAATCAACCTGTCTAGATAGACATCTCTCTCTCGGCTTCCAAATGTTCTTCAAGTGATTTGAATGGATTTAGGAAATCTAATTTGTTTTGGGCATTCGTTGGAGAATGGTGATTATATAAGGCTGATATGAGCAATTTGTACTCTTTCTGTTCACCATAAAAAAACTCTACTTTACATGTTAGTTACATTGTGGCCTTTCCAGTAACAAAATAAATATTAATTGGACTTTATTATGGTAAAAAAAAAAATATATAAGCAATCCAAATGCTTTAAAATAACTCTTTCTTGTAATGTGCACTTTAACAAAGAAATTCAAATGTGTGAATTTGTTTCATTAGACACCTAAGAAGTAGATAAATAGACTTAATGGGGACAGACATACAATTTTATTAAACAACATAAAATACATGTAAACAGATACTTCATAAATGTAAATAAAGCTACATGTATTTATGTACCTATAGAATAAACTTAGAAACACCAAATTAATTATGCAGTTCAACAACACTGAAATAACACCATCATATTCATGCATAAATGCCATTCATTTTGATGACCAAAACTCTTGTAAGTAATTGATTGCCATTTGAAGTGTATTTGCATGATAAAGACTATGCTAGGTTAATGAATGGCCAGTGTCAATAAAAGGTGCATTCTGTCCTTATACGTTCAGGTCATGACCATCTTGTGTTGAAGTTAAGACAGAATCATTAGCTACGGACTCCCATATGCTCCAGCATACGGGAGTCCGTAGCTAATGATTCTGTCTAATCATTTGGTTCTCTATCCATCCATGGATAGAGAACCAAATGATTAGACTAAATAATCAATTATTTGTCAACTGCAACATGTATAGGTGGACAATATGAACGTCAGATCAATAGTGAATGTTATCTATTTAGTAAGCCAACTGGTTATTCTAACATTAGGCTATTGAAATCCCGACGGTGATACCCAAGCGTGAATTATAATGGATTGAAGAAACATAGAGAATGGATACTTTGAAACAAGTTTCTAAACACTCTTCAAATTAACTGGTTTTTTACAGGTTGCTTGTGTGTACTCATATCAATCTCTACTGCACTTCAAAAATATTATTTTAAATTGAATAAATTATGAGTTTATGTCTGCACAACCGACTCCTTTGCTATTGCAAAATGTGTCAAACATAAAAACAATACAGTTGTTTAAAAGTTCACCTTTGAGGTAGCTCTAAAAACCAACTTCATCATGTTAATTCATCGAAAACTTTACTTTTAACAAACATTCCATGAAAAGCATTAGTTATCAATGATGTGTTGTCTAATCCTGAACAACTTTTCATAATAGATGCTCAAAACGTTGCATAATTATTTTGCTTAACTGTGAGCTCCGATAAGCACTATACTTGTTATAAAACCATTCAATTCAAGCAAAAAATGCAATAAACCACCATTTTATCAACTTATAAATCTTCTAACATTACTTTATTTGCATTAAAGTTATGATAGTGTGCAAATTTTTTCAAACCAGTACATTGAACCATGCTCAGTCAACTTACAACAAAAAATATAACCAAGAAAAGCAACAGTTAAGATATTTTCACACATTCAATGTAATCAGATTAAAACCCATAGATATTATAATGCCTAACACTCAACACCACTCTTCAATGATTATCAGATAGTTTCTATGTACACAGCCATTATAGGCATGTACTATAAGCCTATATATACAACGTTATAGGTTATATATCTTGTTGCCATGCGAGATTTAATTGCTCTCTCGTTAGATAATTGTTGCGTTGCGAACGAAAATTAATTCGTGGTTGCATTTTTATAATCGTGTTTCCAATACATTTATGCATTTTCAACACAATTACATTGGTTATTTCACAGTAAAATCAACGTTATGCGCGTACGTACATGAACGAGACCTTGTAATCCTAATATGACCTGACAGATCACTTTATGGACATGTAGAGGACTCTACAGTTAAACGTAAATTACCCATTTTCATTCTAGATCTAGCCAAAAGCCTAAAATACCATAACCTTTATCACCAGAGTTTTATGAATGTAATTTATAGGTTATAAATTGAGTGCCCTTGACAAAACTAAAAGGATGGTCAAGCCAGGTTATCACGCTAATTCCAAGGTGATTTTACGAGGATAAATGAAACCGTATTGGGAACATCGCTCTAATGAAATCTCAAGGCCGGGAGTACGGGTTTGATCACATAAAGGACTCACCAACACACAACATCGATCTTGGGCCGCGAGAGCGGATCGCGGCACACGGTAACAACACTATAGCACTTAAAAGGATACAGGCTAAGTCCAGGTTGAATCCGTCCTTGATGTAGCGCTTCCGGCGCTTGCTAACGATGCCCTTGATAGGGTTTGTCATCTTGATGTTGGACATGGAGTTGGCCATGGCTGTCAGTTGCTCGACGCGGCGCGGCAGCAGTTCTGCCGCCGCAGTGCCCTTAGCGGGCCCGCCCGCTCCCGGCACCGTCCGCTTCTCTGGTGCCTTCCGCTCTCGGCGCCGGCAGCTCACGCAAATCCCCATAAAATAACCTCCGCCGCGCAGAACGTGCCCCGCTCATCGGGCCGGCGGCGGAGCGCGAGCGGCCTGACACCGGAGGCCGCGACCGGCGCTCAGCTCGCACCCGCCATGCCTCGCGCTGCACGCGCCTCGCCTCGCTGCCTTGCCTCCTCAAGCCGAGCCTCGGCTCCAACCAGCACCGAGCACTTCCACACCGCACCGCCAGACCGAAAGCACGGCACACTACATACACTATAGCTATAGCATAGCCTGTGGCATAGCTCCACGCCCGGCACCGAACGCGTTCAAATATCGCTTTACGAGCGATGAAAAAATTATCTCGCGCGAATGGCGTCCATCCTGCGTTTGCACTAGTACACGGACGAAGAGAAACAGTTGCACAAGAAAGAAAGATGGTTATGGCCGAAAGAGTACTGCGTGTCTCTTTCGCACTACGGCAGTTCGCGCTCGTATGATAAAGATAACACACAACCTTAATTTCTAGTGGTGGCTAGCTAGCTCTCTTTGTTCATTACAGTTTCCATTTAGGCCCGTAAGGTGGCGCTGGGGGTATTCATGTTACCGCCACTTTTCAAATCCAAAAACCTTATCAACCAGGTCATCCGTATTTTTCTAGAGTCGTTACTCTGGAAAATTAATATAATATTTAATAGTCAACGGTAATACGTGCTTCATATTTAAAACAATTAATAAAATAATTGTTGATGTGTGAGTCCGCACGTTACAGCTCTTTTACCTTCATGACCTTCACGACCGTTCACGATAGATGGCGGTGTTGTAGCATAGAGTAACGATAGAGTACAAGCATAGACAGCGCTTTGTAGCGGTAACCTTTGAAAAGTTTTTCATAAAAGAGGATTTGAATAATAAATTAATTAATACCCATATAAATTGTTTATTTACATTTTGATTTATGTTAAATAATACATTTTAACATAAAATTATATAGCACACTGATTTATGCGAGTAGTGAATTTAAAATTTATGTTTTACTACAAATAGGTTAAGTGTTACAGAGGTTTCACAGAATTGTGGGAATTAATAGGGACCCCGTGAACTGCAATAACTACAAATCATTGTGAAATATAGGCAGTCATTGGCCTTGCATGTACATTTAAGGGAAAACTGGACAACGTCGACTACAAGGTATACCTATTCAATAGAAAAAAATCAACGTTTCTAAGAACGTGATATTGAATGCAACACGAGGTACAATAAATTATTGTGACTATTGTTACTAATTTACTTATGTATTTATTCATTGTGGAGCTATGCAAATAATATAAGAAACTCCTCGCGTAGCTATGTACTTATTTTGTGATTTCATGTGAGTTTTTGCGACAATAGTGTCGCACTCTGATCGTTATTCAAACATCCAATGATATTCATTGCAAACATCTTCAACTTCTTGGGGCCAGTTGTGGCCCACTTCTATAATCGTTTTATGCCCCACAGTTAACCAACGTAGAGGTACCTATTCATATCCAATCTGAATTTTAAAAAAATGTTTAAATTGTAGCTAAGTAGGTGTCCAAATAATATTTCACGTTTAATCTAATTGGACGCAACATTATAAAATATTGTATCTTGTCTTCAAAACGCATCACGGCTCAGTAGTTTTAAGTATGCCATTTAATAGATAGATGCGTAGATTGACCCCTTTATTTATAAAAGTTAAGTAGTGATTAGCGGCTGATTAACCATACATTTTACTTTAGGCAACGCTTATGAATAAACCCCATAATGTTTTGCTAATTGGGTCTAGCTTCGGTTAACACCGTGTGTTTATTTATAGAATTATTATTTTTTAACTACTTATATTATTTGACTGACGGTGTAAGTGTAACTGGTGTAAGCAGATAACTCCGTGGCGCAATGCAACCTATGTTTGTTTAGGATAAGTTTCTAAGAAACCACACACAACTCGTGGACCAGTGGACTCGTGGACTGATACTTGAGTTCTTCCCCAGTGCACCGGTTATTTGCATTGAACAAGAATATTTGCTCGATCACTTTAGGAGCATTGACGCATTACCCAATTTCAAATATTTGTTGTTATATTACCCACACCCACATAATAATATCAGTACGAATTTACTGTATCTATTATAGTGGCATAGATAATTGGTGGCGAGTAGACAGCTTGTTGCCACCCGGCTCGCGCATACGCACTGCACGATGTTTGACGATACAAATAGGGCTGCCACGTACGCGGACTCGTCATACAAATGAAGGACCTAATAACTTTTTGACAACTTTATTACACAACGCACTGTGAATTATAATGTTATCGGCGTCTATTAAGGATTTTGAGTTATAGTGGTTTTCGGTTAACGTGACTGTAACTTAAATGAGCGATCACGAAAGCGGGCCGCTTCAATTGTTTCTGAATTTGGGTTGGTTTTTACTAGAAAATTATTCATGGCACCTAACTTACCACTGGTCTGCAACTTTTGCTGCATATTTCGATCTTTTAAGCTATTGCATAGCTTTTATCGCGGGCTTTGAGCGCGGCGACCGAATCAAGAAATTCCGTAACGAAAATAAAACCTAACACCCCACACTCCGCCTACCATGTAGCTCGGCCGAGCGTTCGCTTAACGTGTATGTATATGGTACGACTGTATTTAAATTAATATCAAAGAAAAAAAAATACTGCATAAATAAAAAATAAATAAATAATTATATTATAATTGCATAAGTTGACAAAAATGCTATGCAATAGCTTTACCGCGGCAGTCCCCGAGTGCCACACGTGTTTTTAACAAACTTGGATTTGGTTACTCAATGAAGCTTTGCAACCATCAGCGTCAATATTTGAGGACCTAATTTCGTTGATCTTATACCAAATTTCTTATAGTTTACTATACTTACTTTTAAATCAAAAACATAAAAAGAAATCGCGATATGAGTCACAGCCCTAACTACTTATTATTAGGAGTTATCAGATTCTAAGAACTGCCTTTGATGACTATGCAGATAGAATAAAGATTTCATATCTACTTTTCAGTTTTTTTGTGCAATGTAGGTGTAATTTTTTACTAGTGTTAGCTAAGTTGCATGGTAACAACTGCTTGGCTAATTTTGATGCCCTGACGAAACCTATGTTTTGGAGCAGTTACGTGTACAATTTCAAACTTTTTGTTATTTATAGCAAAATTTTCAGTTTTTTGCATCGTAAAGCAAATCTTAGCGTACTACACAACTAGAAAGAGATACAGTTTCTCATTCCACAATAATCGACCGTGCAGCCTGTTTTAATGTAGACATACAGGCTGTATGTCTACACGTACAGTAACGGACTGGGTTGTATGATACAGCCTTCTCCAAACGGAACATCAGGGTCCGATGTGTTGAAGCAACAGGACACTTTAACCAGTTAACTATACGACAAAACTGTTTTTCTTATGTATATCTATGCTTTATAATAACGGGTACCATCCAGCGTTTATCTTTTGGTTGTCAGAGACATATCTTCGCCTGTGTTGGTGGCCACCAGCCCTTATTCTATTCACCGGCCAAATCCGAAGAAATTCTATTGTTCCCATTGACGTCAATATCCTTTAAACTCTCGACCTTCTGGTCACCATGTTTCTTATCAAGATTATCTGATTAGTCCACATATTTTGGCAACCCTACCGGCTACAACAGTCGGGTCGCACCTTGTCGATATCGATGTACCTACAGATGAAGTACGCTCGTTGACAGATGATTCATATGCCTTAGTAATTAGTGATGACCTTGTGAGTAACGAAGTGGAATAAGTCATTATCCGCTGTAGGCATTTACAGTTTACAGCGTAAGATTGTGAAATGACGACAGATGAGACAACGGATAGAAACTACCGACTCAAGATGTACCGTATGTTCCTATTCATTGTGAAGAACAAGTGTTCATATAATAGAATGTACCTTGAGTACTTCAACCTCTAAGCTTACACGTGCTGCCTGCATATTCCTTTGTGTCTCACTACTCGCCAGGTACACAGGTTGTACCGAACTAGATACCTACTTTATAAGTGCCGATTGTAGTACATACAAGTAGCAGGTGAACAATTAAACTTATATCTGTATAAATACTCGTAATTATTTTTGATTGCCGCATTTCAACAGGTGTTGCAGTAATTCACTTGTGTCTACCAAAACTGAATAAAGAAAAGAAATATGTCATCATCGAGAATAGTCTGAATCATCGGTATCGTGTCAGTCTATAATCCATAGTTCGACAACAAAGGCATTACGTCCCGTAGAGCATCATGTCTACAACTGAAGCGCTTTGCTAACCTTCGCCAGACTGTCTCTGGCCTTAAAACGACTTTCTCGAGTCCTCTATTAATAGGGAGACTAGTCCAGCCTAGTCGAGTGTCTAATCAATAAGTTATAATAAGACTGGGTAGGTACCTAAGTAGGTTCAAATCTTATCTAGCAGGTATCTACTTAGAATCAATGCATATCACGTCATGATAAGTTGATATCACCACTCAAACTCATAAAAAAGAAGAAAGCCTAGGGGCTGGAGCACAAAATGCTAGGGCATAATCGAAGATATGTGTCTTACTGTCTAGGTCTGAACTTCATTCAAGAGGGTCGGCTACCAGTCTCACCGGATGCAGCTGAATACTTACCAGTAGATCTGACTTCCGCAACCAAGTAACTGGGTAACATAACGCGCTAGGTACCCCTTGGTAAGCACTGAGTCCGAATGAGGTTTTATAGAAAGAAAACTCGGATAACAAAAAGAAAAATTTCAAATTCGGGAAAACCTGCACCCTATTTACGTAACACACTATCTATCACAATCTGAATCATTTTGAAGCCATCCATTGCTTCATATGTTCGAAGAATTTGTCTGCTCAACAACGTAAATAACGCAATGAATGTTGTTGAACTGTCAAAATGAAACCCAATCCTACGGTTAATGTGTTACGTAATTACCCCGCAGAACGTCCTTTTTTCCTATGGGAAGCTTAGGCTGGAAATGATAACGGTATGAATTATCATTGAAGGCGTTTCATTGCTCACAAATGGCGTAAGATAACGATTACATTTAGGGGGAAAACATGGTGAAAGAGATGTAGAGAATTTCGCAATGATTGCTATACCTAAGTCATTTAATGATTGGCATCGTCGGCATGTCCGGAGTTTCAGAGCTATCAGAGTTTGTCGTTGTATCTATACATTGACGCACACGGCTGACGGAACGGGGTCTTCCGTTCCGTCAGCCGTTCATGCAACTTAAATTGTTAATCATTAATGATTGGCAATTTTAGTTGCTTTGCGGACCTAGAATAGCATTTATGGCTTGTTTGCCCGGTTAGCCTACTACACTACCTTAGGTCAAAGATACTTTGAACAATTTTTGGCGTTTGTTTGACGAGACGAACTGGGTAAAACCTACAAGCAATGGTCTACGTCAGCTCAAATGCATCTTCTTAATTAACTGTCAGTAACTAGATTCAAATCACAGTCCATACTGCCATGTACTAAAGGCCTGATTTGCAAAAAGACGCTATCCATAGCATTTTATTATAAATTAATAAACTGTAACCTAATCCTAGCTAATATTATAATGTGAAAGTTATTTTTAAGCTATTGCATAGCTTTTATCGCGGGCTTTGAGTGCGGCGATCGAATCAAGAAATTCCGTAACGAAAATAAAACCTAACACCCCCCATTCCGCCTACCATGTAGCTCGGCCGAGCGTTCGCTTAACGTGTATGTATATGGTACGACTGTACTTGAATTAATATCAAAGAAAAAAAAATACTGCATAAGTAAATAAAAAATCCTAACTTCCTAACTAATATTATAAATGCGAAAGTAAGTTTGTTTGTTTGTTTGTTACCTTTTCACGCCTAAACCACTGAACCGATCATCCTGAAATTTTGCATATATGTTGTCAGGTGTACTGAAACGGACATAGGGTACCTTTCATCCCGCAAAAAAGTACTGTTCCCGAGGAAAAAAACAATAACGTTCTTATGATAATAGACGGCGCCACGAGTCTTTCGAATCATGATTGAATTATAACCCGAATTTATAGTCAAAGTCTAAATTAACGCGAGCGAAGCCGCGGGCAAAAGCTAGTAAATAAATAATTATAAGTTGATAAAAAATGCTATGCAATAGCTTTTTCATTTCTCATACACGGAAAGTACTGTTTGTTTGATCTGAGTAGCGGGTGGAAGACGCTGTTCCCCGTCTTAGGGCGGGAATTACTCATAGTAATTACTTCCCTCTCTAGGGCGGGAATGAATTTTAAAAATAGAAATAAATTTGGTTAGGTAGTCGGCTACGATTTTTTTTACATAATAGTGACTTCATAACAACCAGTGTGAATTAAAAAAATACCCATTAAGGGGGAGGCGCTAAAATTCAAATTTACTTACGTTTTTTGCAATTTGCAGTGACTCACCAGAAACACAATTGACACAGAGCTGCAATTTGCAAAAAAACAAACAATATTTGAATTTGGCGGGCTACAACTGAGGATCCACCTTAAACGGGACGGCCCGCGGCGGTGAGGCGGTGTGTTCCATATTTAAAATTTAAAAAGGACTATCATTTGGCGGGATACTAACTCTGTAAGCTTCCTTAGCTTTGTTTTCTTCGTAATAATTAAACTAAACGTGACATTGGCTGAATGAACAAACCGTGCGAAGCCACAAGAAAAAAAAAATCTGTAAGTTGTACCGAAATTCAAAATATCAGTTTTATAGACTAGTATTTGATTAAAAATGAGTCTCAAATTATTATTATTAATTAATATTTTAGAAAAACTGCTATTTTTACTTTCCTTGTATTCGAAATGAAAAGTAGAGTGCTTAACACGGGTGAAAGTCATCAATTCCTACTCGGACTATAGCCGCCCTCGCTGCGCTCGGGCGTCTAAATACCTCGTATGGGAATTGATTCCTTTCGACCCTTGTATAACAATCTACTATACCGCGGCAGTCCCAGAGTGCCACACGTGTTTTTTTTGTTTGTTTGTTACGCTTTCACGCTACAAGTGCTGAACGGATTTGGATGAAATTTGGCACAGGGGTAGACCATGACCTGGAAAAGGACATAGGATTCTCTTCATCCTGGTTCGCAATCAAAGTCGCGGGCAACACAACAGCTAGTAGGTACCTAATACTTATTATAAAGAGATAAAATTAGTGAGTTTGCAAGTAATCATCGAAACTACTGATTCGATTCCGAAAATTCTTTCACAAGTGGAATTAACATCATCCCTGAGTTTTATAAGCTAGATTAAAAAAAACATGAAAAACGTTTTTTTTTTATTAGAATTTTGTATGAGAAAGTCTGCGTTACATGCGGGCTAAACAGGGAAGCGCTAGTTTTTTTTTCTAAAGTACAAAATAGAAAATAACGGAAATAGAAATGTCTGCTTCATTTGGAAAACGATTTAGGTACCTACTTATCAATTTTATGTAAGCTATAGGAATAATACCTAATGCCTACTCAAACTCTCCGCAAATATACAAGAGCAAAGCAGCGAAGCCTTTACATATCGCATTAAATACCTACAACACTGTCTATTTTATTCTATTTTTCTCTATGGCAATGGTGCCGATGTCGACAATTCTGCCAATGTCAGATGTGTTACGAGAAAACGTGCGAAACGAAGATCAAAAAAAAAAAAAAGTTTTGCCATAAACCAAAATCCTGATTGAATTCAATGTGAAAACTTGTTGACTACAACACTGTCAAACGGAAGTTTATCAGGCCCTGCAGTCTCGACATTAGACAGCGACAAAAATCGGTCGTTAAGTCTAATCGATGTCAAATTTCTTTAATAGATTTTCAACTTTATTTCCAAAGCATAAGGTTGAAAATCTATTAAAGGAATTTGACAACGATACGACTTGGCGACCGATTTTTGTCGCTGTCTAATGTCAAGAACTCGAGACTGCAGGGGCTGGGAACCGTTTATCAACGACTGCGCGCTCAGTACAACGATGTAAGTACACAGCAACACGATAAATATGGTATTGCCATTTGCTCGTGCCTTTGAAGGTAGGTATTATTTGCTTTTGTTGAAGATACAGCACCCTAATTACGTAACACACTATCTATCACACTCTGAATAGTTTTGAAGCCTATTGCTAATCCATTGCTTCTTAAGTTTGAAAAATTGGTCTGCTCAACAATGTAAATAACGCAATGAATGTTGTTGAACTGTCAAAATGAAACCCATTCCTACTGAGTGTGTTACGTAATTACCCCGCGGGGTCCCGTCACGTAAAAAGAACGCTGAGTGACATGGAGGGGATGAGTTATTATATTATATCATTAATATTATTATACTGTTACTATAGGCTGTTGTCTATACTCTATACAAATAAATAAAATTGAAGTGTCTGTTTGTAACGTCAAAATAACAGCTTTAAAAAAATGCATTATGATAGTATATACAGGACTTATAACAAAATACCAATTTTTAAATTTTTTTGCCGTCTGTCTGTTTGTTCCGGATAATCTCTGAAACGGCTGGACCGATTTTGACGGGACTTTCACTGGTATATAGCTGATGTTATAAGGAGTAACACAGGGTACTTTTTGTACCGGCAGCACGGTCCCGTTGAATAATTTCCGACATCCACGAGGGCGGACCCGCGGGCAGCAGCTAGTTTTATAAAATAAGTGTAGTTGTTTTATTGTAGAATCATAATAGGTAATTTACTAGCTACTAAGTACTTTGGAATAGGCTGGAATTAAATTAATCGCTCAGTTCGCAGGTACAGACTAGTGGAGAATTTAGCCTTAAAATAGAATACTCTTTAATACGCGTACACCATAGAGCCTTTCTTTCATTTAAATCGGTGCTAAATAAATGTATTTTCTTTCTTTCTTTTCTTGTTTTCAAACCGGAACATAAGTTGTAAAGCAGACATAGAAAGTTTTAATTGAACAAGACAGTTTTCAGTTAAAATGACCAATCATTTTCAGTATTTTATCAAGCATTTCATTTGACTTGCATATCTGCTGAATATCGTACATTTCATCGCATCGAAGATACGATATCTATCTTGTGGACTTTCTCTGAGTGTTAACAACCGTATAATCCTATTAAATATATATACTTACCTACTGGAATATAAGTAGGTACAGCTACACAAAAAGGTGTGGCATGTGTATTAGTACCTACCTCTCTACCTATTTTAACTTTTAATATCCTCAAGTCTTTAAGTCTTGAGCATGGTATAATAATATTAGAATAGAATATAATAGAATAGAATACTCTTTATTATGTACACTATACAAATTACAGATATAAATGTAGACATTATACACAGGGTGACACAATGGGCGGTCTTATCGCTAAAAGCAATCTTTTACAGACAACCTTTGGATGAATTCAAGGGAGAAGGAGAGACAATAATGCAGGTAATATTTTGCCAGGTATAGCATTCCGAGACACAGTGGTCACGTGGGAGACACAAGCCTACGTCATCACCGCTGTGTTACCAGTAGTGTGTAATAATAACTCCCCAACCGCCTTTATTACCTGTGCGAATCCGATAAAACAATGAGGTTTTAACTAACAATTACGTTAGTATATGTTTAAATTGTACTGTTTCGTTTGATTGGAAAACGAAACGACAATTTAAATGCTTTTTTCCATAATTCGTGTTTTGTTTTGATAGTGACGTAAGCATGTGTCACTCCCGGAATGCCAGACCTTGTTTTTTTAGACCTCGGTCTTGAGAGCATAGCAGGATCGTACTCAGCTGCTTTCTGCTTTGCATATAGTCCTAGTGTTAGCTCCTTTTCGACAAGCTAGCGTGATATTCTGCTTTTATTACGGTCTCTTCGTTTAAGCCCTATGAAAGTACTCGCCTTTAGAGCTTCTATATATCAAACCATGAGAAACAGTGGTCAAACACGAGCCAAAGCAAATCAACAAAGCGTGCAGTCTTACCAAAGTCTGTACCTATTTACCTAGCCGGTGTTATTCCTGTCAGAAACGTCTAATATTGACTCAATCCAAGCACATAGAAGCTCTATTATCCCCACAATCAGCAGGCATCAGTGTGCATATTATCACTTGTTATCAGGAGGTGGCCACATTACCATCGGACAGATAAGCCCCAGTTGTTAGACAGACGGGTTCTATGATAAGATAAGATATGGCGTCTTCTCGACTCGTGGTGCACTGAGAAAATTTAGGTTCCTTATGTAAAGTCACGGAAATAGACTACCAACTTAAATTGTCCGTATAATCAAATCAAAACTGTCATATTCTTTGACAGTTGTCTATGAAATGCCTATAGCACGGTAAATTGATGTAGGGTGCAAAGCTTGACCAGTAATTTCTCTAACTATTTACATGAAAATAGTCGATATATGACATGAAAAGCGATTTTGTTGCAAGACGCTACATTTAATAACTCAGCATTCAACTCGCTGGCTGAAGAGTCCAGCAACTTTAGTAGGAACAATAGGCCGCACACCGGTCGTTACGAAACTAGTATGTATATGCAGCGGGGTAATTGCGTAACACACTATCACTAGGAATGGCTTTCATTTTGACAGTTCAACAACATTCATTGCGTTATTTACGTTGTCGAGCAGACAAATTTTTCCAACATATGAAGCAATGGATTAGCATTATCCGTCAAAATGATTCAAATTGTGATTGATAGTGTTACCAGTGCCGGTTTTAAAATTACAGGCGCCCTGAGCGAAATTTCGGCGACGCCCCTCTCCCCTCTTGGAGAGTGGTGAACAATTTTAGCACTCCGCCTAGGTTTTCTTATGTCCATTTATAAAGAAATAGGAGTTACTTTGTCGGCTTATGCAGAAAAGTTTGAGAATTCAGAGAATGTCGGATGCAAGAACAAGCGAAGAGATCTCAAATATTTTTTTGGTTTATTAACTCCAAACGAACTGAAACAAAAGTACTCTGCAGACGGCAAAGGTGAAGGGGCACCCAGTCACCTCTGGCACCCTGGGCGGTCGCCCAGCCGCGCCCTACCGTAACGCCGGCATTGTGTGTTACGTAATTAGGGTGCTGGCTTCGTATTCTATTTAAGCTCCTATGATGCAGGGGTGAATCGAGACGAAACTTTCAAAGAAATTTTAACATTGAAATAATATAGTTTGTTGCCAAAACGAACTCTAATGTGTTTACTGTATTATAATTAAAGATTAAGTGCACTGGTTGGCAACAAACTATATTATTTCAATGTTTAAATCCCTTTTAATGTTTCGTCTCGATTCACCCCTTCATTTCTATTCACCCCGTTTGATGGTATTATGCTATTTATGACTTATGGTTAAGTTATGTATTAACACCAAAACTGGTCATGTATTTAAGTTTGTAATCGAAGCTCATAGTCTACCTACGAGTGTTTGACATTATTAACGCTCCCGCAGACAGGCGCGACGCACGGTGGATCGAAAATCGGCTGTAGAAGACATAGGATCTCGATTTCTTAAATGTTATTTTTTTTGCTGGAAATTACTTCTGCTGATCATTACTGTTCTATAAAATGTCATATGAAGTAAATATGTGCACAAATGGAAGAGTTATAATTTTTATAAGAAAAAAATGTATGGAGCTAGTATGAAAAATCGAATTATCTCCTAAACGGCATGTTTAACCGTAATATCCTTGGAGGTAGTCATAGTGCTAATTATTTATAATTTTTTGGTTGCGGATTTGACGAAAAATTTCATGCCGTTTTTTTTAAAAATCGTCAAAATATTTTCATTTGTTTTTTCATATGAAACGATTCCTTTTAGTGTTTATGTTGAAGAACACGGACTTTTAACTACACGTAACATAAAATAGCATCACTCCTATATTTCCGAAGGAGTTGGCAGAGGTTTATAGTACACCCACACGTAGACAACTATGCTTGAGCTAGATATTTATCAACACATCATGAGTTTTAAAACTTTTCATACAACCAAATTACCAATTGTTTACTCTTCTAATGAGTCCGAAAAGAAGTGATTAAGTAACTACACTGATTAGGTCTTCTAATGAGTCTTTATAGGTGATTTAATGATTTTCAATATCTCGCGACAATACCAACTATGGATTACATTCAACTTTTCCTGATAAGTAAGCTAATTTGTTAATTAGCAGTGCTATGAGTTCTAAGAATAGTTAGTGACAATTATAAATTTTCATTAGCTAATGAGAAGATAACTAATGAGGGTAGTTACCTAATTATTGGCGTTTTTCAATAAAAGGGCTAAAGTTTAGTTTTATAATTTAGTTTGTTCACAACTGTGTAAGTGCTAACACTAAATCTGCGACTATAAAATCTTAGAATGGAAAGTTTAATCACGAATTTAGACTTGTTTGTTCTTCTACGAAGTGAGAGTACTTCATTTGATCATGAAGTATTGTTCAGTGCAGTTGTATCCCGCATAGGCGATTGCCTGTCTGACGAAGATCGTGTTGTTCTCAAAGAATTTTGTCGGAGATTTACGCGAGCCGCTTTACAAAGGTGGCAGAAATCCAACCGATTCCTTGATAATTTCAGGAGAAAGTACGAGAATTGGTTGGGAGCAAATATTGATTGGCCGAGTTTTGTGCAAACTTTAGTTAATCAAGAACCAAGTGTTGATGAGATACCAAGAGCGCCCTCAGTCTCTCCAGAACCGTCGACATCAACGTCCATTGGAACAATGACGAAAAGATCCCGTAAACCATTCGAAGATCTGGGAAGTAAACAAAAAAAGAGAAGATCTGATGAACACACAGGCGAAGATTCCAGTGAATTGGCATATGCAGCTGCAGCACGTTTAAAAGAAGAAGGGCATGGAGATATCGCCTCTGTCATCGAATACATGATGAAAAATCCTGAAGCAGCCGCTAAATTAAATGAAACGCTTAAGAAACCAGCGAAAACAATCATATTTACGTCAGAAAAGGCGCTTGGATTGCTTCTTTCGCTAAAACTCTCAAAGTGGCAATATATTACGTTGCGAGAGGCTGCCATTCGGGAAGGTGCTAAGGATATTTATCCATCTTACTATAAAGTGCAACAAACTAAGCTTGATTGCTACCCTCCGAAGCAATCAGTGACAGTTACTGATTCATCGGCTAGGATTACACTTCAAGCTTTACTTGATATCACAGTTACAAGAATCCTTCAAGGCCTTTCTAAGGAAGAGCATAACAAGCAGTTGAAGCTGATATCCAAGTGGGGATTTGATGGTGCTTCTAACCAAAGCCGATACAAGCAGAAAATGGAGGGTGAGGAAGATGACTCGAGCATTTTCATGACCTCCTTGGTGCCACTTAAACTGACAGATGGAGACAACATCTTATGGACGAACCCAAAACCATGCTCAGTTTTGTATTGTCGTCCAGTTCAGTTTACTTTTGTAAAGGAGAGTGAAGCAGTTGTCCTTGAGCTGAAAAAACAAATGGATGAAGAAATTGAGGCCCTTATCCCCACAGAGTGCAATAATAATAATAGGGTGACTCATGAACTAATGATGACGATGATCGACGCTAAAGTTTGCACTTACCTTTCTGAAGCTAGATCAAATGCATCGTGCTACCTGTGCTTAGCAAAGCCTACAGAAATGAACCGCTTAGATGCTGTAACATCAAAAATTGTGTGTTCTGACCTGTATGAATTTGGCTTGTCATCCCTACACGCCCGTATAAAAAACGGTGGGCAGCGAGAAGTGATGAGCACAAAGAAATGCTACAGACAAGGAAGAAAATAATTCAAAATAAATTCAAAGATGAGCTCAATCTGTTGATTGATATAGTAAAACAAGGCTCGGGAACCACCAATGACGGGAATACTGCAAGAAAATTCTTTGAGTTTCCTAATAAAACCGCAGCTATAACCGGTTTGGATGAAGACCTCATCAAAAGATTTGCTGTAATTTTACAAGCAATTACATCTGGAGAGCAGGTCGATATAATAAAATTTAGAGATTATGCCCGCAAAACAGCAGAAAAGTACGTATTATTATACGACTGGTACTACATGTCGTCAACCGTTCATAAATTATTAATCCATGGGGCTGACATAATTGAGAAAAATAATATTGTGCCGATTGGGACTCTCTCGGAAGAAGCCTCAGAGTCTCGAAACAAAGATTTTAGGAGGTTTCGAGAACATCATTCGCGGAAAAGAAGCAGGCAGGATTCCAATCAAGACATTTTAAATATGCTTGTTGTTTCTTCGGATCCTTTGCTAAGTGCACAAAGGCCTAAGTTAGATGCCAAGAAAAAGCAGAGCTTTTTTGCTGAAACTCTCGACTTAATTCAATTTCAGGAAACTGAGTTCGAGTTTTTGGATATATCCAATCTGGATGCTGACTCAGAATTGGAGTCTGACAACGAGAGTGATAAGGAAAATTTGTAAAAAAATTATATATGTACTTATTTGTAAATTTGTATTTGAGTCTGTTTGGGTTTTTTTTTGTAATATTTAATGATATTTTGTCTTTTTTTTTATTTATTTTACTTTATTTTACAAATGCTTAGTATTAATTCCTTAAATTAAATTATTTTGTATATAATATAACTTTATATGTTACTTAAATAAGAGTTTGATAATCTTTTTTTATTTAAATTAATAAAAATGTGTCAAAAAACAGCAATTTTTTTATTTAATTTTTCTTGTTTTGTGTGTTCTTAATATTTGGGTTAATAACATATCGAACTTTTTAACTTGGACACTAAAAGGGATCGTTTTACATGTAAAAATAAATAAAAATATTTTGACGATTTTTTAAAAAAAAACGGCATTAAATTTTTCGTCAAATCGGCAACCAAAAAATCATAAATAATTAGCACTATGACCACCTCCAAGGATATTACGGTTAAACATGCCGTTTAGGAGATAATTCGATTTTTCATACTAGCTTCATACAAATTTTTCGTAAAAAAAATATATTTCCTTCGTTTTTGGGCAGAATTAACTCGGGTGTCATTTTTGTACATAGTAATGATCAGCAGAAGTCATTTCCAGCAAAAAAAATAACATTTAAGAAATCGAGATCCTATGTCTTCTACAGCCGATTTTCGATCCACCGTGCGACGCGACTTTTGTAGAACAATTTCTATGAAGTTTTTATAGGAATTGTTCTACTAGAGTCGCGTCGCGCCTGTCTGCGGGAGCCTTTAATTCTAACTCAAACTCAAACTCAAAGCATTTATTTCAAATAAACCAATTACAGGCACTTTTGAACTGTCAAGGGGTCGGTCAGTCAGAAAGATGAAGCTAGTTGCCCATTCCAAAGCGTAGTAGGTACCTATGGAGAAGAACGGGCAAAAAACTCCATGGACACCCTTTTACATCAAAATATGGTTACAAAATATTGGTTACATCATTCATGTTAATTATGCATGTGAGAACGATGCAGAACATTAAAAGCGTCCGTAATAAAGAGACAAAAACAATTCAAATATTAAATTAAATTAAAATAAGCCGTGGCAGCTAAGAGATGAATTACTTATGGCTTCCTACTTGCAACAAACATCAAAGACCGCTTTAACAAACCACTACATCATAATTATAGAAACTTCCTATCTAGCTATTTTTTATTAGTAGAGAAATTAGTACCGCGATTACTTATGTGCGCAGCAATGAATTTATGTTTCCTTAAAACGGTCTAGTTAAGTCGCCAATGGTGGTATAATTCAAGCCGCGGTCAGTGGTTTACAAGTCATGCGCGATTTGCGAGAGCGGGATAATGAAGTAAGTAGCGATCGTCCATTTTAAAATTGCACGCCCCTCCACTGAAAGAAAGAAAAATAGGTTTATTTGTTACGTGCATATAAAAAAGATAATTAGCTCTGGTAACAATATAAAATAAAAACAAACAAAATAGATCTATAATCACGTGCACAAAACAGAAATAGTCGACAGCTGCACGTCATAACTGTGACAAGAAGGCTTCCACTCAGCATGATGCTGTGCTATGGTGGCCCACAGCACAGCGCTGATTTTCAGTGGTTACCCAACTGCTTGTTGTATACACATTTCAAATGTTTGTATATACATTTTAGTGGAGGAGCGTGCAGTTTTAAATTAGACGATTTCTACCTACCTATTGAAAGGGCTTGGGGTCATAAAACTTTGCCATTATGGCTGGTAGTTCTTGGTTACAACCGCGGCAGGCCGATTTTTTGTAGGAGCTAAATGAAACTGTAGAGATCAAATGATGTAATGAATGTACAAATCAATTTATTTATGGTATTGTATGTTTATTACGTTATCCATGTGTGTATTTATTGGAAGTTGTATGTGGATTATTAGAATTTATGGACAATAAAGATTTAATTTAATTTCAAATATATCAACGCCAACGCACACGTCTAAGTAAACTGACCGATTGTAGTACCTACAAAAAGTATGCCGTGTGCATGGGTGCCAGGAGTGGGGTGCAAGAGGGTGCACTTGCACCTCCCTGGCTTCAAAATAAAATATAGATGTAAATGTTTTTACATCTATATTTTATTTCAGAACTTAAAAAATATCCGAAAACGCCTAATACAATAATAAAGAACTTAAGCAATTCGAGATTGATCCTAAAATTTTCGAGCAATCTCTGAATCCTAAAGCTTTTGTGCATTAGTCAACAAAGTACCGAACTACTATTTCCGAAAGTCTAATAGACCCTAGGCGGGGTGCTAAAATTATCGAGCTTGCTTCGCTCGCTCTTGCATCCTATTCTTTCTTAATTTTTAAGCTCCTTTATATAAATCGATACATTTAAACCTCTTTCTGTATGAATGGACTAAATAAAACCTAACTTATCCTATAGAAGTATATAAATTATCGAGTTTACTTCGCTCGCTCTCTCATCCTAGATTCTCTTAATTGTTGAGATTTTCTACATAATTCGACAAGTTACTCCTTCTATGAATGGACAAGCGATAACTTAACATATTAGTATCCGACGTAAACTGCAAAAATGATCGAGCTCGTTTCGTGGAGCTGAAGATTCACCCCCTTGAAAATTTGCTTGCCGGCGCCCATGGCCGTGTGCGAGCGCGGTTATGAGTGGAAATGACGTAACTAACAGTTCAATTATTGCAAGGGAAGTAGGGTTTTCTCATTTAGCTTTCACTTGGACTGGTTGAAGGATCATTTTAAAAGACGATTTACAATTATCTGTAGGCATCATTTTGCCATCCATTAATATTTGATTAGAACGCACTTAAACTACCGCACGGTCTTACAACTTGAACCACACCACAAAAAAAGCAGTCAAATATTATTATCTACTGGTCAGAAAAAGGAATTAATAAAGAAAAGGTTTATTAATATTTCCTACAGTATCCCCTTTAAGATACAAAAAAAATTGTTTGTTGTAATTTTTAAGAATCATCATTCATTTGCACTTGGAAACATGTTGCGTTTCCTACTGCAGTTTAATGTCACTGCCCCGAGGTTAAATAACATTAGTACCTATGCAATTAGAATCATTAAAGTTACGACGACAATTGTTAGGTACGAGTAAATGTAGCTATATTGGGAGCAATTTTAATTACTAGTTATTCATTAAATAAATATACGAAATAATAAATATTGTCACTGAACTTAACATCGGCATGGTTGGTCCAGATAGCCGAGAGATTGGCGTCTGCGCTAAGGATTCGAGCATATCAGGTTCGATACCCGCTCGAAACAAATACTTTGTATTACTACGGCCTATGACACACTCTCTATCAAATCAAATCAAAATATTTTATTTCACATAAACATGGGCATTTATGAAACGTCAGAAGTTAGGTGCACGGTTCCAATTGGTCGTTTCCTATGGAGAAGAGCCGGCAAGAAACTCCCCGGTTACTCTTTTAAAAATAATTGGCTGTTACAATGTTTTCAAATTACAGTGTCTTATAGGTATGGGAAGACAGTGAAGTTATATACTATGAATACTATAGCCTATTGCTACGGAGAGTAAAATCCAGATAGGGCGAAATCACACCATGCGTTGCCGACGCGTTGCGATTCCCGAGCGCAGCGGTGACGCTACGTCATCCTATAAACAAACCACAGTAACATGAAATGCAACAAGGGGCGTTGCGGCGACGTGCGGCTACGCAACGCACGCTCAATTGACAAGGTGACTAGAGAGACGAAGCGGGGAGGAATGTTGCCAGGCATCTGTGTTGCATGCGCAGTGTTGTTTGTACTGCATAAAGGACTGACCCACCCAACACCGAGCCGCTGCGAGTCATCGACGTCGTTGAAAGCGGCCTTGCGTTGCGACACCGCATTGCAGCACTCAGTGCTTTGAAATCATAGTGGTGCGGTGCGACGTCGCAACGCTCCGGCAACGCCCGAGTGGCCGCTCTATTAGGTAGTTTAAGTAACGCAGCCACGACGTAGAAGGAATTACTAGTGTAGGAAAACGCTTTTGTCTCTAAAAAAACCGGCCAAGTGCGAGTCGGACTCGCGCACGAAGGGTTCCGTACCATTGACTAGGTAAATAACAGTAGGTACACAAATTAGGTGCCTACCTGTTACCATTTATTGATATCGAGCAAAAATAGGCAAAAAATTGCGTTTTTTTTGTATGGGAGCCCCCTTAAATATTTATTTTATTTTGTGTTTAGTATTTGTTATTATAGCGGCAACAGAAATACATAATTTGTGAAAATTTCAACTGTCTAGCTATCGCGGTTCTTGTGATACAGCCTGGTGACAGACGGACGGACAAACGATCGGACAGACAGCGAAGTCTTAGTAATAGGGACCGTTTTTACCTTTTGGGTACGGAACCCTAAAAATTGGAATTTTATAAATCTGCAACTGAATTTTAGTACCTACCTAATATTTTTATCATTTATGTACAATCATATTCCTGTGCCAATAAAGGGTTATCTTACACGTGGCACGCGGTTGCCATGCATTATGTGAACTGCACTTATCAGTTTCCTCGATATGGTAATACCCTTGCAGTCTGTGTGGGACGTGGGTAGGTCCGTATCTTATTATTATTCTTCTCAACCGCATGGTCTTTACCTAAGTGCCTATGTTTTATACCTTTGTAACTATTCTGCTATGTACTTTAGTGTCCGACCGCGGTCGTAGCCTCGTAGGTCAATATCGCACAGTAAGTCTTTTTACATCGTTCTCACATTATAACAAAAAAATTAACACACGTTGACTGTTCAAGCAAAATTTACTTCGTACCACGAGACGTCCGTTTTTTTCGATATTTTATTTGAATGTAATTTGTTTACAATGGGAATAATCACGAACCACGTGTTACGAGTATAATGAAAATTCCTGAAATTTCCGTAAATTTCAGTGTGCCTTATGTATAACTAGCTTTTGCCCGCTGCTTCGCTCGCGTTAATTTAGACTTTGACTCTAAATTCGGGTTATAATTCAACCATGATTCGAAAGACTCGTGGCGCCATCTATTATCATAAGAACGTTATTGTTGTTTTCCTCGGGAACAGTACTTTTTTGCGGGATGAAAGGTACTATGTCCGTTTCAGTACACCTGACAACATAATATATGCAAATAATATTAGTTAGGATTAGGATAGTTAGGAAGATAGGATTAGGATTAGGATTAGTTAGGACTAGTTAGGATGCATGGACGTCATAGCTTATTTTGGGTGCATTACATTGGACATCGCAACTGGTTATTTGTGCATTGTATTACCTAATTCATTACATGTAATGCACGAACGTCATGGCTGAGTCGGAGAAAACAAAAGAATAACATTCAAATAAAAAAAATATAAAAGTCTTCTAAAAAGTTTATTATAGCCAAGGAGTTTGCAACAGTCGGAAATGCATTACATATAATGCACGGACAGTCAACGTGTTAAGTAATGATGTAAACAATTTTTTATAACAATACTAGCTGCGCCCCGCGGTTTCACCCGCATAAGTCTCGATCCCCATGAAATATCGGGATAGCAAGTATCCTATGTTTTAAGCCAAGTCATGGTCTACCTATGTGCCAAATTTCATCCAAATCCGTTCAGCCGTTTTTGCGTGATTGAGTAACAAACATCCAAACATCCACACTTTCACATTTATAATATTAGTAGGATAATTGAAACCGCCACATTTGCCCGTTCTTCTCCACAGGTACCTACTACGCTTTGAAATGGGCACATGTTTTAAGATTTACCAAGTTACTGCCGAGATAATGGAGCCTCTTTTTCTCTTTTTAGGGCGATTCAAAGGCCTGTCTGTGCCATAAAAAAGTCCCATAAAAATATATTTTACTTTGTCCACTATACACTAGTATTCTAAATTATACTTGTTTTTAAACAGTAACTTTTGATTTAATAAATAATCAAGTTGATTTAGTCACTATACTAATACTGTGTATCCATTTTTTTATGACCGTGTACCTAACAATTATTAATGACAGGGTGCCGAGATGAAAAAGTTTAGTAGGCATGATAAATAAATGCATGGGTGCCGAGATGGGAAGGTGCCGAGATCGGACTAAACCTATCTTTCTGACTGAGCGACTCCTTCGACAATTCAAAAGTCCCTGTAAATGGTTTAATTGAAATAATGCTTTGAGTTTGAGCTCACATAAGTTTTAGAAAAATAAGGGTGTGTTACCACATGATAGATCATAGAAGTGAAAACTTAAGACTGGAGCCGAGTATATAAAAGTACTCTGTGGTATACGCGATTCAGCGTCACCGACCGACTAGAGCCGAGTAGGTATACCCAATTCAGCGACAAAAACCCGAGCGGAAGGGCACCCTAATTACGTAACACACTATCTATCACAATCTGAATCATTTTGAAGCCTATGCTAATCCATTGATTCATATGTTCGAAAAAAAGATCTGCTCAACAACGTAAATAACGCAATGAATGTCGTTGAACTGTCAAAATGAAACCCATTCCTACTGTTAGTGTGTTACGTAATTACCCCGCTGTTCAGAGGGCCTAGACAAATAACAATCGCTTTCAAGACGTTTCGAATTTTTACAACGACTTTCAAGGATTGACATAAGCTCTTCGGTAGCTTATGTCAGTGCCATACATTTCTGATTTTTCCATCATCTTTATCGTTGATAGGATGTCACTTTGACTAGGACCTCAATTTCCTTCTCTAGTCAGAAAGAGGGCAAAGAGGTTTTCACTTCAAAACTCTGCATTGTAAAGTTTCGTGTCTGTCAGTCGTTCCTGTGGGCCTCTTTCTAGAGCTCAATGTATTTACGCGTTGGTAGTTGGGTCTTGTAATATATGGTAAATACGGGGCTACAAGGATCTTTAGGCGCTCGTATGACGTTGAAATGGGGACATTATTAGCCTATAATGTTCCCACTGCTGGGACACGGGCCTTCTTTAAGTGAGAGGGAGTGGGCCGTAATCCACTACGCGGGCCCAGTGCTGGTATGTCACATGTCTTCGAATTTTTGGTTCTAGGACATGCCGATTTCCTCACGATGTTTTCCTTCACAGTTTTGAGAGCAGTGGTGATGAAATAATTTACACAAAGTAAAGTGCTGTCTGCATTCGAACGTAACCCTAGAAGTTGCGCCCTACAGTTACGCCCTAGAAGAACATACAAGTAAACGACTACTGATGTTCTTCAAAAAGGTCAGGTGCGTGGTACTTAAATTACTCGTACGTGTTGCGCGTGTAAGATTGTGTGAACGTTCATACATTTTGGCAGCATGTTGGTATCGTCTGACCATTTCAAGCGTGGTGCTTAGGGCAAAATCGAACAATTCAATTCAATTAGAATAGAATATAATAGAATACTACTTATTATGTACACCATACGAATAACACATATAAATTTTGAAATTGAACATATGGTGTCACAATTGGCGGTCTTATCGCTAAAAGCGCTCTTATAAACTTAACCTAATTAGCTACTTTATCTTGGAATTTATTATGTATATGAGCTTAGTACTGATCTGTGAACCCCGTCTTGTATTGAAATCAATAGGTACCTAATAAGTATATTGAACGTGATTAGATCTTGTAACATTTACCTAATGTGTTTAATTCTTTGTAAACTTACTAATCACTAGCGCTTTATCAAAGTGCAAACAAATCATAAGTCATTGTAACTCATTGTCATTTCTAATGTCAACTTAACCAAAATAATATGTAATCCGCCATTTTGTGGTGGCGGCCATCTTTGGCCATCATAAAAATCGGTTAATCCGTTCGGGAGCTACGGTGCCACAGACACACACACACGCACACATACTCACAGACACGTCAAACTTATAACACCCCGTCGTTTTTGCGTCGGGGGTTAAAAATGAAATGCTGTTCGTTGGTAGCCGCAGAACGGCTGGGCCGATTTGGATGTTTTTTGTTTTAAATTGTTCGTAATACTCTGTATAAGGAATAAACGAAAGAAAAAATTGGAAAACTTTTCCGGAAAATTGGAAATTCGTGAAAAGCTAGTTTTTTCTATGGTATTTTTGTATCAATTATTGAAATTTGGACAGCACAACGTCTGGCAGGTCAGCTTGTTAACAAAATAATAAAAAATACAACACCGTACTTTATATACAAAAATTTATTAAAATTAAAACTTCAACTTAGATTCATGTAAAGTCAATAACTTATCGACTTCCTGTGCCCTGTCTTTTAGCGTCACCATTTCTTCATCAGACAACACATCACTTTTCTTGCCAGCATTCTTGATTAAAAAGTGTTGTATGAAGAGTCGTATGCTCTCCCTGAACATGTGGAGTTTGGGCGGCTTCGAGATGCGGTTGAAGACTTCCAGTGAGGAATGGAAGTCGGTGTTCATGATAATGGAGAGGAGAATCTGACGCATGAAGCGGACTGAGTGTTTGTTTAGTTCGGAGAATTGGATTACCTGGGGATAGAAAGATTTGATTTATCTTATGGTTATTAACATGAAGAAATATGAACGCCACCTTGAGTCACGTTGACGAACGCGACCATTATTAAAGTGTCAAATTCAAACATAACTGTTTCCTGTGTCCTTCTTGAAATATACTATTGTAACTAAATTTATTGTAACTTGTAACCTACTCTTTATACAGAATTAAAATTATATGTACATAAATAATAACTTACATCTAATTAATTAACCTAACCTAACTAAAACTATGAACAAACTAAAAATGTCGTCAAAAATTTCCTCCACGTCGATGTCGACTAGTAATGTACCCAAGAGACTCGCGGCATTGCCACGTTGTATGGCAATGCTTAGCCTCTGGCCAAGGTAAAAGCCAGCCCTTGGGTCACGGGAAGTGTCAAACAGGCGTTTGGAGCTTTAGATTAGATTTTTCATACTCTTTATATGTCTGTGATTATAACGAAAGCCACGCTTTCTTATTTTAATATTTATTTCTCACAACTAGAACTAATCATTTTATAATTCACACATATAAGTTTCCTTCTGTTCACCAATGAGGTATTTACAGGATAGAGAGTGGTACGTGCAGAAAAACTTTATTAACTATTTTATTTGAAATTCGATTCGATTAACTATTTATTCGAGTTGAAATCGAAAGTAGAATAATATGAGAACGAAGTAGGACCTCATCACAACACATAAACAGTTAAAATTTTACACAAATACGCTGCGTTTACTTGGTTTCGACCCGTAAATGTAGCTGAAAACCAGCTAAACAGTTGACATGAAAAAACATTTTCCAAAAATAATAATATAATATGGCGTTCGGCCCCTCGTACGCCTTCCAAAAACCGGGATCCATGGTCACGAGATTTGCAAATATACAAATAATATTCTAAAGAGGTAAAATTTGTCTGTAAGTTTGTATGTAGGGGGTAATCTCTGGAACTACCGGTCGTATATGAAAAAATATGTTTGCATTTAATAGCCCAGTTCTTGAGGAAGGCTATTGGCTATTAAACATCACGCTAAGACCAGTAGGAGCTGCGCAAAAAGAAAAAAGTCAGAAAGAACTCTAAGCGAAAGCTAAGTGATAGCTCGGGCAGGTGATGTGATGCGACGGGGTAAGTCAGAGGAACAAAAAAATTACGCGAACGGAGTCGAAGGCAGGAGCTAGTTTAAAATAAAACATATTAAGTCTAGGTTTTCACTAAAGCTCTATTTACACGATGCAAATTTCTTGCCTGTGATATATAATATAAATGTAGCAACAAATGACTTGCAGCATCTAAACGCTGTTTAGACAGGACAACTTTTATTTTTACTTCAACTTATAATATACCACAGGCAATTAAATCGCACCGTGTAAATCAGCACCCTAATTGCGTAACACACTATCAATCACAATCTGAATTATTTTGAACCCTATTGCTAATCCATTGCTTCATATATTCGAAAAATTTGTCTGCTCAACAATGTAAATCACGCAATGAATGTTGTTGAACTGTCAAAATGAAAGCCATTCCTTGTTCGTGTGTTACGCAATTACCATGCAGGCTTTAGATGACAAAATTTTGTTTACTAAATGATATGAAATGCTGTTTACTTCTGTAAGTAAATCCTCTAATACACTTTTACAAGTAACTTTTGGTCAATATTTTAAAACTAGATGGCGCCGGCATTTCCTAGGTGACTGATCCCTGAGAAAAAAATTACGAAACAAACTCAGAGGTCATGGTCTCTTTTAAAGTCTAAACATTTTTACTGAACTACCTGTCTTTAGTCCTCAAACTTTTGGTTGATCCTTACCTTCAACACAGAAAGCGGGAGTCCCTTCTCCATGATGAGATGTATGAGGAACTGCGCCAGATTCGTCATGCACTGCCTGGGTATGCTGTCCAGCTCCTTTATCTTGTCCCACACTGAGAACTGGATTGATAGCTGCAGGAAAACAATTTTTTTATTTATTATTATTAATTAATTTTATATTATACAGTTTAGAAGGTACTGTAGAACAATAAAAATGCCTGCATGAGCGGTGATACTTAAATTCCGTCCTAGGAAGCCCCCAGTAAATTTTCATGTGATACGAGAGAAAATAGGAGGGGGGGGGGTGTTAAATTACCCTAGCTAGAATGATCTCCTTGTTTGCGTTCTAAAAAGATAAATTGCACTAAGAAAATCGTATTATGTGAAATTGGAAAAAATAATCTTGAGGCGAAGGATCCAAAATAAATTGTAGCAAAGCACCTACCGGAAAGATTTCCGGTATCTTCTATTTTTAGTTACTATTTTATTTTACTATTCGAATTACGCAAAACACATTGTATAATGAACTTGCCATTCAACTTTGAATCTTACGCACGTAGTACTTGGGGTTATTATCGCAATGCTTCTACCTTCTACTACACTGCATAGTATGGATTATACATCTATAGATAACAAGTTAACATGTGTTTCTTTGCCATTCAATTTGGAACCTTACGCACCTAATATTTCCTATCAGTATCGCTGTTATAGCAAAGCTTCTGCCCTAACAACATGACGTGTATGCTTGCTATTCAACTTTAAGCCTATTTACCTGGTATTTGCGGTCAGTATCGCATAGTTTCTGTCCCAGCACTGCATAGTATGGATTGTAAGTCTTCTCCTGAAGACAGCACGCTAAGAGTACGTGTATGATCTCTCTCTCTTGTTGTCCTTTTAGACCCAAGTGTTGGAGTTTCTCGAAGGCGTCCATGTAGTCCTGGCGAGAGTAATAAATAAAAATATAGATTGTGTTATTTCTGTTATTTAGATACACATAACTCTCGCTTGAATTTATAATTAGATTAGGTCAAGTGGGGCTTTTTGGCTTGTATGAAAATACTACTACAGTCAGGCTGTTGTACTAGAGCTTTTTGTGAAAAACCTTATCTGGTGAAGTAATACCACTATGCCCATGTCTGTCACCAAGCAGCCTTGCTGTTAGGGTTGTTAAAAATCATGTTTTTTTTTAGAATATCAAAAAAGTCGGTTATTTGTAATTTAAATCGGACTTTTTCGATTTAACTCAGACTTTTTTGATTTTAATAATAATTTACTTTAAATTTGGTATTCAGTTTTAAGATTGTCAGCTTAAGATAAGCACTAACATTATGGTTTATAATCATTTAAATAAACAGAAAATCAACGTGATATTAAACAAAAAACGTAACCAAAGCTTAAAACGCCGTGCGTGAAATCAACTCACTTTGGACAATTTGTGATCAAAATTGTCCAAAATTATTGATTGATGTTTGCGAGAAAGAGACAACAAAAATAACAAAAAAAACTTGTTATTGTAAGAGTCAAGTTCTAATTCTTGAATGTGGCTGCAAGGGTTTTTATTAATTCTCGCTATTATGCCCATTAATTTTATATTACAAAGTTTCATCCTCTCCTTGCGCGCTAGTTTTAGAAGCTTTTGGGCAGCAGATGTTAACACTATGTTAGTAGCTTCTCTAAATAAGAAGATATTCCTTACCTCGGCCGCCATTATAACACAGAAATTGCTCCGTCTCACATCGCTGTTCATCCTCACCTTACGTGCCGGTTCCAAAAACTTCTGGTTTGTAGATGTAAGCACTATGTTACTAGCTTCTCTAAATAAGAAGAGATTCCTTACCTCGGCCGCCATTATAACACAGAAGATGCTCCGTCTCACATCGGTGTTCATCCTTTGCTTGCGCGCCAGTTCCAGAAGCTTCTGGTCGGTAGATGGCAGCACTATGGCAGAAGGCTTCTCTTCTGGTCGCGTCATATTGCCTTCCCATGCTGAACCTACTACCCACCACTTGCCGCGCTCGTCCGCTGATTAAGAAAATGACAGTTTTGTAAGGCGAAAAACGAATTGTAATAGTGGTAGCAATATCGATATGTCAGTACAAATTTAATCGAGTATTGATAGCTATCATTTTAATAATAATGAATGTAATAAGTTTTTTTTTATGGTTTACTTATTTAAGAGTGTTCTATAATTTTCCTTTGGCAGCAGTTTGTCAGAGTTAAATAAATAGGTACGTTATTCAGTTTTTCTTAACATAAATTCTCTTTATCTATGTCTCAATATTTTTGATTCGATACTGATCCGAAACTGAACCGATCGACCGACCGAATTCTAGACTTATTAATCTGAAACTTCCGTCTTCGATTCCCACAATATACTTTCTACTCGGATGAGTGGCAACTTGTCGTCAACCTTTGGAATTCCAGGTGTACAGCCACGAGCATAAATATGTATACACTTGGTTAAATTTAAAAGCGATTTTCTCCTTAATTTTTTAATGAAATTTTATGTTGTTACGAACATAGTATTTTCGAACCCATAGGTTTATATAATACTAGCTTTTGCCCGCGGCTTCGCTCGCGTTAATTTAGACTTTTGATCGGAAGACACGTGGCGCCATCTATTATCATAAGAACGTTATTGTTGTTTTCCTCGGGAACAGTACATTTTTTCGGGACGAAATGTACCCTATGTCCGTTTCTGTACACCTGACAACGTATACGCAAAATTTCAGGATGATCGGTTCAGTGGTTTAAGCGTGAAAAGGTAACAAACAAACAAACAAACTTACTTTCGCATTTATAATATTAGTTAGGATGACGTATTTCAACGTTGCATTCGGTATTTCACAAAAAAAACACTATTGAAAGTTGCCAAGTGTTGATATATTCCTGCTCGTGACTGTACCCTATTAACATTTTAATTTTACCTGTCTAGCAGGTGAACCAACACTATTTCATAAAATAAAAATGGCCCTCTTTCATCACATTAAGCTGTGGAGTTACCATGCTTACCTTTCAACAGATCCTCGAGCCTAATATTTAGAGGTGTGATGTAGTTTCCTTTCCTGACGACGCTTCTGCTCATCTTCTTTAGTTGTTCGCAGTACGTCGGGTCGTAGTTCGGTATCTTCGTCAAGTTGTTGTTCTTCACAGCCATTAGGACTTCTAGTAAGAACTTTATACGGGATCTGTGAAAAAATATACAAATGAGTGAAATTAACCCATTGATGGACTCTGAACGAGATACAAGAGAAGTTTTATTGTAGATACGTCTGGGGTTATTTAATGAACTTGTGTTTAAACGTCTACCAGAAAAGTACGGTCTATTTTACTACCAAAAAATTCGAAATACTCACCAAATTGTGTTTCATAAAGTATTGTAGAAATGAACCTATTTTCCTTTTTTATTTATAAGGCGTAGTCGACGGAGCCCCGCTTTGCAGGGCTCCTACTTCTGGGTGGTTTAAAAAAACTACCCAGAAGTAGGAGTAACTTAACCTGTCCAAGTCGGGGTGCACCAAGTACCGAGCTCGCTTCGCTCGCTCTTGCATCCTATCCCACCCTTGCATTTTGAAGCAAACTTATTTTTGGTGAGCAACTTAAACTAGATTTGGTGAGCATTTATCCATTTTGGTAGGCAAAAAGAATATAAATACAACACATACAATTATTCTGATGAGTGTATAATTATTTTGGAACTTAAAACGTTGTTCTTTAGGGACCTCGGTATAGAGTAGGTTTTTTTTGAAGTTTACATATTTTACACGGTACTTAGTCTTAGGGTCTAAAAATTATTTTGGTAAGCATTTAAATTGTAGCCCATTTAATGTCACGCAAAGTGTTTAGACATTTCAGACCGAGAGTTCTAAGGAGTTTGTTATGCTGCCACTGTGCTGAGATTTTCTTTGACATTTATGACAGCATTATGTAGCCAAAACTAGACCACCTTATAAAGCATATATAATCAATAAGCTACAATGCCAGTTTACAAGTAGCGACTGTCGAAAGATTTTACTAAAATACAGTCCCTGGAAAGCAGCAATGGATGTTAATGAAATCACACAGAAGTAACACATAGCCTAGACACATAGATAACCTAACACATAGATACCTTTCATTGAAGATTCCACAGGAATTCAAAGTCAAGATAAAGCTAGTAACCGAATAAAACCTTGGCAGAAACAAAGATGAGCAAAAACTATAATAATTATGTCTCTTACCCAGTAGCCGAATCCTCAGTCAACTTAGCGACCCGCCCCTGCGTGTCGTGTATAAAGTTCTTCAAAGCTAACGGTTCTTCCTTCCGCAATACGCCGCCAACGCTCCGCAACGCAACTAGTACGCAATCTATGTTCTTCTCTGATATCGTGTCGAGTAAACGGGTTAGAATGTCGTAAAGGAGAGTCGCGTGGTAGATCTGGAATGGGGTTAGGAGATTTTATTAAGGGATTTGTTTGGAAAGATTTGGAAGATATTTTTAGCGTAAGGATGTTGCATGATTTCCCGGAGAGAGAAAGAAAAAAATCTTTCTTCCTAGTTAAATTATTACTTATTCAAGAGGTTTTTCTAACATTCTGTGAACATCAATATTTTTGCAAAGAATTTAAATTATGTCGGTTTATGTTCTCTCTCTCTCTCTCTCTCTCTCCCTCACTATTCTGAGCAATAAATACAAGGATAAGGTTAGGCTATATTGAGCAATAATTGCTTTAACTGTAACATGGCCGTTGCCCACAAAGCCATTTCTCGATTGATATCAAAATCAAAGCATTGCATCGGGTTTTTTTTTTAAACGAATTTCATTTAGTTTTGTGTCACATGAATTTTAAACTATTCGAGAAAAGCTGAAATGAACACGGGTAACAATAGAGTTTACCTTAAAACTGTACAAATGCGCCAAGCACGAAACTAAGTTGTCAAGCGTTTTGTCTGCCACGGACTGTGGACTCTCCATCATATTGTCAAACTTTTTGACCAGATCCTGAAGGAAGTGAGCACCTGAAACAAATATGAAACGTAAGTGAAGAAACATTATTCGAAGCCACAAAAAGACCCGTTCAATAATAGGGTCTTCTTCTTTCGTATCGGCGAACGTAATAAGAATAGCTCATGCAGGGGTAACCCTGGTCACTCACAAGCGCGCAAACATTCGTTCGAGGTTCACGCACTTTGATGTGCGTTAAAAACCGACACGGCTTGGAAAATCCTGAATGTGGGAAAATCTGTACATTATTCATTTGCGAATGTCGTCCTACACTTGCGGGTTCGCGTATTCATGCGAATGTGAGTGACTGGCATAATAATATTTAACAGCCAGCAAGGTGGGGCTGACTGATCAGGTTCCTGTTATCAGAGTGCAAAAATATGATCATTCTCCTTGAAAGCTCGATTGATGACGAAGACTCATCATTCTCCTGCCCTTCTCCCAATTTATATGGGATGGGCGCAACATGTATTTTTCTTCCATACTTCTCTATTAAACGTCATCTCGGTAGTCACTCTCTTTCTAACCATATCATCATTCACACAGTCCATCCATCGTTTCTCTGGTCTTCCCCTACTCTTATAGCCTTCGGCATTCATACTCAAAACTGAACTGAAAAATATCTTACAATTAAATCAACACGAAATCTCTGGGGAATATCTGTAAAAGTCTGTAGATCTCTAATCGAAACCATTACGCCTTATTTAGCGTACATATGTATCACCAGTGTAGACCAAGGAGTCTTTCCGGTTGTTCAAATCCGCTGATAGTAAAGAACCCAACAATTATAGGCCTGTATCAATTCTGCCAGTTCTCAGTAAGGTGTTTGAAAAGTTGATGCTCAATCAAATGTTACATCACTTTAATAAAAATTCCATCTTTCATGAACAACAGTACGGTTTCACCAAAGTGCGTTGTACCACTGACACTGCTGTCACCCTAATAAAGAACATTTTTAACGCCTCGGAAGAAGCACAAGTTGCCATTGGAATCTTTTGCGATTTCTCAAAGTAATAATAATAATATTTATTCATAAAATTACAAGGTATTAAAAATTTCACAGTTTTGCTTAAATGTAAATTATATTCCTAAGATTTACGTGCCTGAACTAGCTAATCCTGTGTTTCAGGCGGAAAGTGCCAAAATAGTCATAAAATAAATAAAATAATGTAAAAGTTGACAATAGACAAATAAATTATACTAATGTTGAATAGCTTAACTCTTAGTTTCTAAATTTGATATATACTTATCGTAGGTGAGTATACGTAATATTTACTTTAACACAGTTAATAATTTCTCTGTATCTTCGTAAGACATTTTTTGGAGAGCCTCCTTGAGAATTCTCTTACAATTTGTGTAGTTCAGGGAGTAAATGTTTGCCTTTGCGTTTAGTCTATTATAGAGAAGAGGACCGAGGTACAGGTAAAATTTGGATATAAAAGCATGTTTTGTTGTATTTTGCGGGCAGACTATATCTTTACGTATTTTTTTAGAATGTTCAGTGCTGTAGGGTGGAGCTGTGTGTTGTTTTAATACAATACCCATTATAAATAGTTGCCGAACTGTTAATACTTCACAAGATTTGTATAGGAGGTTGGTAGGAAAAAGGAAAGGGCGGAAAGTAGACACTTTGAGAATCGCCCTCTGAGCTCTCTCGATGGTTAGTAACCTTGTTTTACCCGCTCCACCCCATGTAGTAATACAGTAAGATAATATCGATTGACATAGAGCAAAGTAAACTTGTCTAACTATTTTTGGGTCAGCAATATTGCGTAACTTTTTAAAAACAAATATCAACTTGCGAATTCTATTATTTAAACCTTCTACATGTTGTTTGAACGAAACTGTTTCATCTATTATGACACAAAGGTATTTTGTTATATTTGCCATTTTAATTTTGGGACAAACACATTGGTTACCTGTGGGCATTGAGCAGTAATGAGCATATAATGTTGTGGTACTAGTTGATGTTTGCTTGCGCATCGAAAACTTAATGTAATTTGTCTTGTCTGCATTTAATGTTAGTAAAAGTCGTTCGAATGCGTAAAACATGAGACATTTCTGCTGAAACTAGGGCACTATGGGATTAGGAATACAGCTCTTGATTTGCTAAGATCATACCTGAAAGATAGAAAGGTTCAAGTTCAAGTAAACGGCATAAACTCATTAGGGTCTGAAATAACCATGGGCGTTCCTCAAGGTTCGATATTGGGTCCATTCATCTTTTTAGTTTACATTAATAATTTACCCTAATTACTTCAAAATTAACCGAAGATGGTATTATTTGCAGATGACACATCATTGATCTTTAAAAAAGACCGACGGTCAATAAATCTTGACGACGTGAATAACTCTATTCTTCAGATCCAAAATTGGTGATGCTAAATAATGTGGTACTAAATGAAAAAACAAACACAAATGCATTAGATTGAAATTACCTAATTTTAGAAGTTCCGATTGTGACATCATATTGAATTGAGAAAAACTAGAATTATTAATCAGACGATTTTCCTAGGAATCACGCTAGACGAGAAATTACAATGGGGACCTCATGAAACATCTCTAGTGGGGCGGCTAAGCTCGGCCCCTTAATGCTGTTAGAAACATAAGACAGTTCACAGATGTAGAAACCGCGCGTTTGGTATATTTTAGCTACTTCTACAGTATGAAGTCATACGGCATTTTACTGTGGAGTCGGGCTGCTGACATTTAATCCATTTTTATTTTTCAAAAGACAACTGACAGCACCATTTATAATTTATCTCGCCGCGAATCTCTTAGGGAACCATTTAAAAAGATTAATATTATGACGGTACCGTGCCAATTCATTTATGAAAAAATTATGTAGGTACATTCAATAAGTACCTAGCCTCATCGCCAGAGGGCGCTGTAGTTTCAAAAGAGTTTTACCACAGTGTAGCACATTCTTTTTTAATTCTTTTTTCAAATTTTCATTCCAATCCCTTCATTTGTTTTAATTTGACAACTTATGGAAGCGAACGTGTCGATCGGTTTTACAAAAATGGAAAAAGAGCAATATCGTTCGGTGATTCGATTCCTATTTTTGGAAGGGAAAACGCGCATCGAAATCAAAGAGCGCTTGGATGCTGTGTACGGTGACTCTTCTCCATCGATGGCCACCGTCAAGAATTGGTTCAACGAGTTTGCACGTGGCCGTACGTCGGTTTTTGATGAACCACGTCCAGGTGCACCGAAAACAGCTGCTACGGAGGAAAACATTAAAAAAATCCATGATCTCGTATTGGCAGATCGCCGATTGAAGGTTCGGGAGCTAGCTGAGACTGTAGGCATTTCAGAAGGAACAGTGCATCATATTCTTCACGAGGAACTCGGCATGAGAAAGCTGTCGGCGCGATGGGTGCCGCGTTTACTCACACCAGAAAACAAGCGCAACCGTGAGACCACATCGGAGACGTGTTTGGCGCTGTTTAAGATGAATCCAGCGGAGTTTTTGCGTCGTTTTGTGACCGTCGATGAAACCTGGATCCACTGGTACACACCAGAGACCAAGGAGCAATCAAAACAATGGATCCAGACCGGGGAACGTGCTCCAAAGAAGGCGAAAACTGTAAAATCGGCCGGAAAAGTTATGGCCACCGTTTTCTGGGATTCACAAGGTGTGATCTACATCGATTACCTCGAGAAGGGTAAAACAATTACAGGGCTTTACTATGCCGATTTATTAGGCCGATTCGACGCCGAATTAAAGAAAAAACGACCCCATCTGGCGAAGAAAAAAGTGCTGTTTCACCACGACAACGCACCGGTTCACACGTCTGCCGTTGCCTTGGCCAAATTGGTCGAATTACGCTACGAATTGCTGCCCCATCCACCGTATTCTCCAGATTTGGCCCCTTGTGACTTCTTTCTGTTTCCTAATCTGAAAAAATCACTCGCCGGGAATAGATATGGATCGAATGAGGAGGTCATCGCCGCCACGGAGGCCTATTTTGCAGAGTTTGACAAAAACTATTTTTCGGACGGGTTAAAAAAGTTGGAGCATCGCTGGGCTAAGTGTATCGAACTAAAAGGAGACTATGTTGAAAAATAAATTGCCACTTTTCCAAAATTTTCGTTTACTTTTTGTAGGCTAAGTATTTATTGAATGACCCTCGTATACAAGAAAAAATCAACATATTTGTAATAAAATAAGTGATCGACATAGTTTTAATACTAGAAATAAATTTAAAATAGATCAACCATTTTTCAG
The DNA here is from genome assembly GCA_917490735.1 of Dryobotodes eremita. NCBI lineage: Eukaryota > Metazoa > Arthropoda > Insecta > Lepidoptera > Noctuidae > Dryobotodes > Dryobotodes eremita. The sequence continues at coordinate 4,769,476 of OU823256.1, forward strand.
ATTATCTAAAGTACGAGTACATATATCTTTTATGGGGTACTGGGTTAAATGTTACAACAAAATACCTTGTGATATACATATTGCAATTAAATGAAAGAAAATTTAAAACTCATATTAAAAGTACACTTTGTAAACAAGCTTATTACCAATTAGAGGATTATATCCTACATAAGAATGCTTGGAAACATGCTAGTCCTGCTCCATAGGACAATCTAGAGTCTAGACAAAATCGAACTGGTTGCTAATTTAATTGTATAATTTTTATGACATTGATACTACATTCGATGATTACTTTAACTCACACACTAAATGATTACTTGTTAAAATTTTTGAAAAATCATCTACTTTTACAGTATTTGTACCCTATCATACGGTTTCTCCAGATCAATGAGCACCATGAGCAAGTTCTTGTGTACACGTGTGCACTTCTCGCACAATTGGCGGAGTGCAAAAATGGTGTCCATTGTTCCTCGACCTGGTTTAAACCCAAACTGGTTCGGGGTAATCTCACTATCCTCTCGCAGTATTTTCTCTATTACTCTCTGCCATACCTTCATACTATGTGACATGAGCTTTACCCCTCGATAGTTGTTGCAGTCCTGTCTTGAAGATGGGCAGTAGCTAACTATTGCATCATTCTTGTGGGATCCCTCTTTCATGCAACAACTTATTAAAAAATAAAGTCAGCCACATGGATGTATCATCCATCTTCTTTTAAACACTTCCATACTTCTACTGGTATAACATCTGAGCCAATGGCCTTTCCATTTTTCATACTTTGTACTGCCTTTCTTACTTCATTCATGCTAATTTCATACTAAAACTAAGTCTCAATATTTGCGACTCACAACTGAGTTATAGTTACAACTTACCTGATCAAATAAATATTCTATTCTTATTCTATTCTACCGATCACAGGCAAAATTAACGTGTAACACTGACACAAGTGTAACATGTTTCGCAACCATTTTATCAGGCGTAGTCGAAAGAGATACAGTTGCATCCAACCACAACTGAGATAAAGCTGTGTTCACTAAGTTTATTCTATTAGACTACAAGTTACAACTTACCGATCTCAGAGCCAACATTAGCGTGTAACACTGATACAAGGGCAGCATGTTCCGCAATCATTCTGTCAGGCGTACTCGACGGAGATACAGTTGCATCCAACCACAACTGAGTTAATGCTGTGTTCACTGAGTTTCTGCTGTTGGATTGGTATAGGTTCTCTATTGAGGTGCATGCCCAATGAAGGTTAGTGCCGGCTAGCTTGTTGAGGACACCTAAAATGAAATTGTAAAAATATAATCAGGTTATTTTATTGATCGCGTAATGCAACGAAAACCACATAGCGAAAGTGGGCAGAGCATTTATGTCCTGAAATCTCCTATAGTATTTTTGGTGGTAATCCATGTGATTGGTTGATATTCAAAGGATGTTTTTTTTACCATGTGATTCCTTTACCACCAAGGCAGTCGCCTTGGGCCAGAATACGCTATTACTAAAAGAAAGATGTTTTTTGAAGACTTACTTTTAATTTGTCTTTTCAGCTGCAGCAGTTGTTTATCAGAACTTGAGTCTTTGTTTCTGAGGTGTGGTGGAACATACACGCCTTTTTCTTCCTGTAAGAAGAATCACAATTCATTGATTTTCCTAAGATTATTAAAGGATATCAATTAAAGTAACTCTTGTACTAGGATGTATATTTTTTGTTGTACTTTCAAGAAACGCCATCTAGACACATAATTATAACGATTGGCCTATAGCCTAGACTAGACTCTAAGCAAACCCATAACACATTACTTCAAGTCCAATTAAAATCACAGTACCCACCTTAATAATATTTCCTTCCTTATCCCTCTTTCTTCCGTAAATATCTTCCCAAATATCAGGCTTCTCTTTCTTCTCCACAACAGGTTCATCTTCTTCTTCACCAAATGCACCTTCTTCATCATCATCACCTGACAGATGTGATATTTCATCATCACTGAATACTTTACTCAAATCTTCTTCAGATATTATTTTCTCTTTTTTATTTGACTTTGGTTCTGGCTTTATTTCTTTTTTTGTGGTGTTATTTATCTCTTGCTTGGTTGGTTTTTGTTTGGAATTTGCTTTTAGAGTCTTTGTTGGTTTTTCTGTAAGGAAGATCACAGAAATTAAATGTAACAAACTTAGCTTTGATTTACTTTCTTCATACATTGAATGCAAGTTGACCGAATATACTCCACATAGACTTCCATTGTTTCATAGCTGGATCATAAATAGAATTTACTTTTAAAATAAATAAAAACCTAAACATACCTTCAGGTGCATCATCTGAAAGATCTTCACTAAGATCACCTTCGTCTCCTTCACTTATTTCACTATCTTCTTCACTCATATCTCCCACTTCTTCACTGTCATCATCACCTTCACTGATATCTTCATCTGTTTCTCCTTCACTGCCCATATCATCATCAATATCTGAACCAATGTCTTCATTGGAGTCATTTTCATCATCACTATCATCTTTAGCCACTTTTCTTTTACTGTTTTTATCTGTTTTCTTTTTATCTTTTATTTCTTTGCCAGTGACTGCTGCTAAGTCTTCATCAAAGTCTGAATCACCTTCAACTTCAGCTAGATGCTTCTCAGCTGCCACTATTTGTTCTGTTGTTGATTTATCACATATTTCCAGTAAATCTGTTTTAAGTTAAGGGTTTTATGTTCTGTATGATTTCGAATGTAAGATGAAAGAGGCATATGCCTTTACTGTTTGACAATTCCCAAGCCAAAAAAACCCTCTGACCTCTTTTGTAAAATAGAAACTTATACTCTAACATAAAAGGTATAAATCCTTTGCATAAAAAATACTACCCTGTTAGTATTTAGCTTTAACCTAAGAGGAACAAGTAACTAAACTTCAAGGAACCTATATCTATTAAGCTAACATGTTAAATTGCAATTTTTTACATCTTCTTCAGATAGGTCAGGTGCATAGTACTCGCAATCGGCGTGCGTGTATGACCAGATATATTAACGTAAACAAGGCAAAAGGAGTATGTAAGGATTGTAGCAGGGTTTTCTGTAGTTTCTGCTTACCACCATGGGAAGAAGGCGTAAGTTTATGTATGTATGTTAAATTGCAATGTAGCCCGCCACCTGCCATAAACCACCATGATGGTAAAATCAATCATTTAAAAAAGGATACAGTCAAGTCCATCATCAGAAAAGAAATTATTCTTATTCTTAGTTTTGTTCAATCCCAGTTGCTTCTCCAGTTTCTTAATTATCTTATCCTCATCTTCATTAGCTTGCAGAAACATCTTCCTTCTCTGTTCCTCTATCTGATTCTTTAGTTGCTGCTCAACTTTCTTCTCTTTCTGCCTTTCTTTGTTGAGGATGTCCAGGGGTGTTTCCAGTTTTGGTTTTTTCTTCTGGTAAGATAAAATAGTGAAATGATTAACTTAAAATTGATAGATCACATAATAGATTCGGATCCATAGTACTGTGAAGTATGCTGAGTGCACCCTTTCCTTTTGATGTGATACTTTAATAACCTTTTAATCTATGAAACTCACGGATGAAGGGAGGGATCGGAACCACATGGTAATTATTTATTATTATGTATCTTTCAACAATAAATACTTATGGATCGTTATAAATAAATACAAGGCCTTTAAAAAAAATGTAACAAATCACTCAAATAATGCCAAAAATCCACCTCATACAACCATTTATCGAATTGTTTACAAAAGTATTGTTTTCTATCGTTTTATTTACCTTCACTTCCATTTCTTTTTCTGGTTCTGGTGATTCTGCAGGTCTCTTGACAAACCTACCGGCTGTGTATACTGGTTTATTATTATTGTTATGCCTCTCATCATTTTTCTTCAGATAATGTTCCTGACGATGTGCCTTCTTCTGCTGCCGTTTTTGTTTTCGTAATAATTTTCTCGTATTCTCAAACTTAGGACGGGCACTAGGTTTATTTTTTTTCATTTTGTGTTTTATATTAAAAAAAAAATCATACAAGTATATAATAAAAACACTAAACACATTAAATTAATTCAAAACATAACCTTGTTTGTTATTTATAGGTTATAATATGCACTAGTTACTAGTTCCACGACCAATACGAATTTTCTGTTTGACAGAATTGAGTTCTCATCTCATTTCGTGAAACAGAGCCATATTGTTGACAGCTGTTATCACACCTAGAAAAAAATCTGAAACTAAAAATAAGGTATTCTTTTGTATTATTTTCAGTATTTTTAACACAAAAAATGCGTAAATTGATTAAACAAAGACATAATTACTAAAGGTTAATTGTTACCAATATATATTCGAATTAAGGCACGAACCGCGCAGTTAGTTTCATCGTTTCATCTGACGATGATGGTATGATTAGTATGAAGTTTCAGAACGAACACATCAATTATCCATACGTTTCATTTTAACAAAAAAAATTATTTGATCCCTGTCATTAAAATGATTTAAGTGTTTAAAGTAATAACTTATTTGCTGATTAAAACAAACATCATAAGTATATTGCTTTGTTAATGAAAAGTCTCACATATATAATTTACACACTAGGTTTATGTTCCATTTTGTAAAATTTATCTCAGTCTTTTCTTAGAGGAATGGAACAACATCGGTCCATCAAATTGTCTATGATGAAAATTCACAAAAGCATGACGGCTGTTACCTTTTTCTGAAGAAACTAAAAAATTATTAATAAATCGAAGAGCACACGGGTTTTAACGTATACTACGTAGTTTGTTTGTGATACGTTACTTATTTATCTTACGGCATGATGGTGGAAGGGTCAGCGTTCACGCGGAACGATGTGTTCCAAATGGCTATACGCGTTGCGTTTGTATCTGCTGTGACTTATTTCTCAATAAAATGGCTCGTGAACCAGATAGATCCAACATCCAAGAGTCGGAAGAAGGCTGAGGAACGAGCCCGTGAACAGTTACGCAAGTAAGTATCGATCGATTCTTTTACGTCACAACACAGAATTTTAAACGCATTTATTCTTTAATTAGCTATTAGAATCGACTGGGAATGCCTATTATAGTTTTTCTTAGCTAATTAGACTGTAATTCTAACTACTTTAAACTCTAGGTAATGGCTAACTTACGTTTTCATCATATTTTTTTTTTCTGACATGGTGGTGGATAATCATGATAATCAAGCTCATCATAATATGTTTTTGTTGTTGATTTTATTTGAGATCATAAGATCACGAGAGTACACATAAATTAGAATTAAAATTCATTCCCACATTAATTACTTACATACAATTAAGAATACTAATTATCACAATAGCCCATGTTCTCAAATGTTTAGGGAATTCATAAGAAGAACTTCTGTCCAAGTAATGGAAACCAAATATTGAATGATTTTAGATTTTAGATTAAATAAACTTGTATTGTGCACATTCGGTATAGCAAATTGAAAGACCTGCATTTATAATGTTCAGTACCTAGTGGATGTTTGGCTGATAATCACCATGAATTAAACATTCAGTCTAAAATGTATTGGTTCATTAGAATCATGAGTTTCATCAACTCAATATTATTGGATAGAATTCTGATGACCTGTATGAATTATTACTACAAAAGTATTACTTTATATATTTATTTAATTTAAGATTACTCAATATCATCTACCACAAACTTACAGCATCATTTTATGTTAATTTTCTTTAATTTACTACTTATACTATTCTCATAATAAATCCTCTTATTCATAAAATAAATAAAACAATTTTCGGGAAAAAAAAATACATCAATAATCACTAAAATGAATATTTCATTATCAAGATTTTGTAAATATTTAGGTTTGTTTGTTTGTTTCCTTGTTTCCTCTCTAAAAAGACCTGAGTTTTGTATTGGTACCAACCAATCAGATTAAAGGTGCAAAACTTATGTCTCATTGAGGGGGAGTTCATTCATGTTTGTTCTCTACATGTGGCTGTTTTAACTAAGATGTGGCTTTAACCTCATAGTTTAACTGCAGATGCTTTATATATAAAATGTAGATCATATGATGATCTATTTACTGTCAAGAACAACAGTGGAACACATAAATACACAATAAAAATAATTTAAAAAATAAAATGTGGAGCTACTTAGCTCTATTACTATAATCCATAATGAATGAATTATGGTACAACAGTACACCGCATCCACTGTGTCCCTGTATGAGTAAAATTCTTAACTAAACCTTCTAAGAGTTCCACTTAGAATACTCCTCCAGTTATGGAACAATAAATCTACAAATGGAACAGCAATTTCTAACGTGCTCATTCACAATGACAATTTATTCCTATGATATTAAATATTCATTTATTTTATATCAGACAGAAATGACTAAAGATTTTTATTATTAAAATCGTAATTTATTGAACAAATAAACATGATTTAGATAGAGTGATTTTCTACTTCTCCATTTCTGTAGATGCAGTTATGTTCTTCCCCTCTCAGGACTTGGTAACTCATAGCTTTGGGATTTCCCCGTATTTTGCAGAACCGATTTTCCCTGGGCTTAGTCTAGACTAAGCCCATATCCTATCTAGATATGCAGTCCCATAACAAGAAACTTTCAATACTACTAATATTACTAGCTTATTTACAGAATCCGTAGTTTTAAAACCAGTAAAAATAAACCATATAAAACACAAATTTGACACGCATCGGCAGTTAACATGTAAATAAATCGAGCTTAGTAGTTGCATGAGTGTGGTGTCCACTGTCCACATATGTGTATACAAAGATGGCCACTGTATAGACCGTGCATGTGTTAAGGATGTCTTGCAGAGCCGGGCTGGGCAACAAACACTCCATCGCGCTGGACAAACTCACCGACCATGAGATGATCATCGCTTCACAGCTGGTTGTGCCTGATGAAATCAATGTGAGTAAATATTTTCTTATTTATTTTAGTTAAGAGGGAATACACACTTAGATCCATACTTTTTAGGGTTCCGCACCCAAAGGGTAAAACGGGACCTTATTACTAAGACTCCGCTGTCCGTCCGTCTGTGTGTCCTTCTGTCACCAGGCTATATCTCATGAACCGTGATAGATATACAGTTAAAATTTTCACAGATGATGTATTTCTGTTGCCGCTATAAGAACAAATACAAAAAAAAAAACAGAATTAAATAAATATTTAAGGGGGCTCCCATACAACGGACATGTTTTTTTGCCATTTTTATAGATAATGGTACGGAACCCTTCGTGCGCGAGTCCGACTCGCACTTGGCCGGTTTTTTTCTATAATAAATCAAGGACTTTGATCCACAAGCGGCCTTCCTGGTTTTTAAATCAATGTGTGTTCTTTCTCACTTACAGTTTTTTTGTATTGAATATGTATGTTATTACTTTAATTCTGCAGTGACCTAAGGTCAGAACAGACATTGTTATGCCTGCAAGTGACTACCAGAATATTTGTGGAAATCAACCATAGCATGCCGATAATACATAGGTACTTGTTACAATTTATTGATAGGGATGAGAATTAATGAAGTCTTATATTTTTTTACATAATATAATACATTATTATTTAGAAATCACTTTGTTTGTTGTTATTCATGCATCTATCAACAGAACATTGTGAGTTAATTTTGTTACATGAATGAATGGCTCATTGTTCTAAGATTTGATGACAATTTATTTGTAAATTGTGTATTGTGAATGGAAATTAAAATAGTTAAACTGAAATCTTTGGAATGCTTGCATAAATATTTAAAATTGAAGGCCACTAGGGGCCAATATTAATTCAGCGCCTGAACCGAACAACAAATTGGTGCAATTGGGTTTTTCTAGATTAATCCTGTTTTAACAAATGAATGGTAGCGTGACGGCTGACAGGGGAGGATGGAAGAAGAACATGTGATGCGCAGACCACAAGGAATAATGTACAAGAGCAGGAAGATGATGAGTTTAGAGTGGGTACAGAAATATATAGGAACATACACATGACCAGCCTCGGAGTCGGTGGTCAGGAGTACTTGGTTCTTTATTGCATTTCTTAATCAATACAAATATTATGAAGAGGTTAAAGGAGGATGGTACCAGAAAACTAATAACAATCAAAATTATAAGTTTATAACCTATTTAGGTACTTGTATACCTATTTTATTTATAATTAATTATGCTATCTTTTTAATATTTTTTATTATTATTATTAACGCCTGTTAAACAGAGTAGCTGCCATCTTATCTCTACACCACCCTTGGTTGACTGGTAGAGAATGCCTAAGGCATTAAGTCCGCTTTTGTATGTTATTGTGTGCTAGAAGTTTAAATAAATAAACCAATAAAAATAATGTATTTACAGTTTTAAAGGTCTAATTACGTAGAACAATAGTTGTTAAGGGGGATAGTCTCAGTTCGCTGCCCGTTCAGAGATATACAACCTTAGCAAATAATATGATTCACAAAAAAGGTTGATGTTAAAGGTTGTATATCTCTGAGTGGACAGCGAAACGAGACTATCCCCTTTAACAGCTATTGTTCTACATAATTAGACCTTTAAAACTGTAAATACATTATTTTTATTTGTTGTTATTATTTTTTGGGTACCAGATCCATACATTTTTGCTCATCCTCCTTTGTTTGTTTGTAAGTTTGTGAGTAGGGGGGTAAACTCTGGAACTAACGGTCTGATTTGAAAAAATGTTTTTGAATTTGGTAGCCCATATTCTTGAGGACGACTATAGGCTATTTAACATCACGCTAGGATCCTTAGGAGCCGAGCAAAAAGAAAAAAGTCAGAAAGAACGCTAAACGAAAACGAAGTACAAGCGCGGGCAGGCGATGCGATGCGACGGGGTGGGTCGGGGGAACCAGAAATTTCACGCAGATGAAGTCGCGGGCAGAAGCTAGTGAAAAATATGACAACAGTTGGTAGGCTTAAGATTATGAGATCAGCTATGAACTGTCTTGTTAATGTGCAGTCACTAGCAGGTCAAGCTACACGAAACTGTCAAATTTCTCCAAACGGTTTTAAACCTTAAAATGCTGATAGTTAAGTTTAAAGCCGAATGAGAAAATCTGACAGTTTGTGGTAACTTGATGTGGTAGCGACTGTACTTGAACGTTATTTAGGACAACTTTGACTCATTTGAAAGGTATCAGAAATATCAAGAATGTGGAAGCATATTTACTACTTTCGTTTTCACTGTTATTTGATGTTTTTCACATATTTTCTGGCTATGGTGCGTAACTAATCGCAAGGCACTATTCTATTCATGTCATTCATGATTATGATTGCATATGAGGTCACAAATGGAACTCACGTGACTTAAACCGTAACCAATTATCAACTGAATACATACATTTCATGATGGACAACCGCCAACCGACAATAATCATTGGCCCAGAGTGGCCCTCAAAATGATTGTGTAAAAGTTTGAAAGAACTAAATATTTTAACCAAATATTATATTTTTCTAGGTTTCAAACGCACCTAATACTAATTATTTGAACAGCTACTATAATAAAACAATGGAAAGTGGCCTAAAATCACGCGACGTCTAGACACTAACACAAAAAAATAATGTTTTATTGCTATGAAAATTACGAATTTCAATGCGGGGTAACTAGGTGAAAATTATGAAAACTTTTATTAGGGGTTTGTATAATATAGTGAAAGTACTCTGGTAAACGCGATTTACAAGCCTGTCTGTCCCAATTATAAAGACCATCTCGCATTATATCAAATTGGACCTACTCACATCTCCCTACGATAAAAAAATACTGCGTCATTCCATCCTGCAATATCGCGTTTATTTATCGGGGAGATTCTGGATGCATCGCCTGCAGGAATTAGGTCGCGACCCAGCCGCAGTGCATGCCCTCCTGTTGCACGCCTGCGCTAGAACCCTTGCCATTTAACATCGATCGGACGCAGCAGTATTTGTCCTACGCATATCTAGATTTATCTACCCAGCCCGGCCAGGTGATGCGGTACTTGGACCCCGGCAGCCGCGATGACTAGCCGATCACGAAATAATACCGCGAGTGATTTTAAAATTAATCGGTTTTCAATTTTAATACGGAGAAGAAAGATAAACTTTTGTTTTTTCTCTCGCGATGGTGGTGCAGCGAGGTGTCGCCATGTTTCGACCATTTTTGATTCCTGTATTAGGTAATTGCGTAATATCTACACCCTCATCCTCAGTATGTTCTACTCGTTTTAAAAGTATTTCTTCTTTGTTTAGGTGAACTGGAAGGACATAGCGGGCTTGGACCACCTGATCCAAGAGCTTCGCGAGACCGTCATCCTGCCGATCCAGAAACGCGAGCTGTTCGCTGACAGCAGGCTCACGCAGCCGCCCAAAGGTGTGCTGCTTCACGGACCCCCAGGTACGTACTTCTCACTTGCATTACGTTACGTGTTTTCTGTAACAGCACCCACATATCGATCGCTTACGTCATAATTTTTACTTGGACCACACTCTTAAAATCGATCGGTTACTTAGAAATTATTTTCTTGGACCAAATTCTTATGATTATTATCAGTTGGTTAAGCAATATTTTTGACTTGATTACCGACCAAACATAAAAGTGTGGCTTAGTTTTATGTTTGATCGGTAACGTAATTTTTTTTTACTTGGTTCACATTTTTTTTGCTTGGTCGGTTACGTAACAATTATTTTCTTGAAGTACACTCTAAGGCTCGTTCTAACAAGCGCGACACGAAGGCACCGCCTGTCGCGCGACGAGCGGTGCCTTTGTGTCGCGTTGCGTGTCGCGCCTGTTTGTAGGACCCTTTGTGATCGATCCGCTAAGTAACAATTATTTTTCTACTAGCTTCTGCCCGCGACTACGTTCGCGATGAAGTCGTAATACACAACGATATCTATAGATACTAATATAATGAAGCGGCTGAGCCGCGCGGGATGGTACCTCTTCATCACATTTCGGCTCTTCTCGATAATGCTTGGTTCCCGTTGGGCGCCGCCCTCGGCCCCGACCCACAACGTCATATTGCATCGCCCGCCCGTGCTATTACTTCGTTTTCACTTAGCGTACTTTCTGTTTTTTTTTTCTTTTTGTCCGGCCCCTAATGGTCTTAGCGTGATGTTAAAAAGCCTTCCTCAAGAATCGGGCTATGTAATGCAAAAATACTTTTTTTAAATCCTATTGGTAGTTCCAGAGATTAGCGTGATCAAACAAAAAACAGGCCAATTGCGTGTCGGAACACGCACAATGAAGAGTTCCGTAGTTGGGATGAATTTATCCCGACAACAAACTTTTCTTTGTAGTTGAATAAATGTTTTTCCATACATCGATTTACTTCACGGTCAATTGTCCAACTGCAAACATTAGTTTGTAATCGCAGAAAAAAAAAAATGATGTGGTAGAAGTACAAATTAACGATTTTCGGACTTTTCCCATACCTGTGCTGTAAGACCTTACTTCTTGCCAAATTTCACGATTCTAGGTCAACCGAAAGTAACCCTATAAGGTTTTGATTTATTTGCGAGTATCAAAGTACGTCGCATAAATGGCCGTATTTTTTTTTTATTGCGTTGACTTAAAAGCTTTTTTTTGGATGACCGTAGACCTACATATTTGTTATTAATTTCAACTTGATACCTTCACGCGATCCTGAGAAAAAGGGGTTTGACAGACAGACGGACAGACAACGAAGTGATCCTATAAGGGTTCCGCTTTTTCCTTTTGAGGTATGGAACCCTAAAAACCAACAAACTCTTTAGTTTTATTATATTAGTATAGTTTCCACACTCGATAGATCTGTTAACTTATAAATTAATATTTTTTTACCAGGTTGCGGCAAAACCCTCATTGCTAAAGCGACGGCAAAAGAAGCAAACATGAGCTTCATAAACTTGGATGTATCCTTACTAACTGACAAGTGGTACGGCGAGACGCAGAAGCTGGCAGCTGCAGTGTTCAGCCTTGCAGTCAAGTTGCAGCCCTGCATCGTGTTCATAGGTATTTTATTGATACCCCAGAAAATACGCAACAAAAATTAATTAAACAATACAAAACGGGCGGCCTTATCGTATTCTGCGATCTCTTCCAGGCAACCTTGGAATGGATAGTGATATATTTTTCTACAGGTCTTATTAAAAAGGTCTTTTGGATACCAATCCTTAAAACAAACGTTTGGAATGGTGATCGGAGTATTTGTTTCTTTAAATCCCCAGCAGACATTTTCAGTAAAGATTTGAAACAAGTTTTGTCTGAAAACGGTAATAAAACACACACATAGATAACATCACGCCTGTAATTGCCGAAGGGTTATCCAGGGAGGGGTTAGTGATATTGAGTTTTTCCATCTAGATTTTCTCAGTAGCAGCCCGGAGTCTGAATTTGTGCCCGGTTAATGGCAACAGGCTCGCCCCCTATTACTGTACTATTACGGTGTAATAAAAGTGCATCATTAAAAGTTTTCCTCAAATTTTTCCGTTTTCTAACTGGCGTTAGGAGACTGAAGGTTTAGACATGTCAATAGAATGTACAGCATATTCATCTAATATAAATGCTCCATTTATTCTATCCAGGTATTAAAATCGGTAGCTATACACATTGTGGCCTACGTAAGAAAGCGAAATATGTGGAAACATTTATATTTAATTAAAACCATATTTTATGCAAAATAAATATATTCTATCCTATGACGACTGAAATCCCGTATTGAATGCAAGTAGATACTTCATAATACGGTCAACTGCACGTCTGTGGGTAAAACTTGTACTACGAAACTCACACTTTTCGCTACGAAATAAACGTCAAATTGTCACAAACAACGCTACAAGGTTCTAATGGTGCGAGGCCTAAATTGGAACTGACGCCGCCATCTTGTTTTGTCAATACAATTTCTATGACAATTTCACAAATGTTTACCGATAACACCCGCTTGTCGATGTCATTCAGGTGCCTAAAGATCCTTTTAGCACTTTAAACATCCTGTTACCCGTACCAATAAACCTTGGCAGACGAGATCGAGGCGTTCCTGCGCACGCGCACACAACACGATCACGAGGCGACCGCCATGATGAAGACGCAGTTCATGTCACTGTGGGACGGGCTCATCACGGAGCCGACCTGCACTGTCATCATTATGGGTAAGTCGATAACTTTGACTCATTGAGGTTCAGTATAAACTAGAGCAGAAACCGTGCATCGAATTGTTGCGCAACACGTTGCTGTCTACGGACAACAAACATCTCAGTTAGTACCTGACGTTTGTGGTGACAGGACATGATCACATGACAAATGATTTAAAAAATAACTTCTTAAGTGATGAAAAATAGTTTTCGTGACTTGAGAAAATCAATTATAACTCTTGAGACACTTCATGAGACAATAAAAAATCACTTGTTTTAAACACATTTAAAAATAAATATTATTTACAAAATAGCCATTTTGCGGTGCAAATCATAGATTATGAAAAATAAACGGAACAGACAAGATCATTATCTTACTTACCTATGTACCTACCTTATGATGTAAACAAAGAGATTTAAATGTCTTTGGATGTAAATATATGTAGTCTGTTAGCAGCTATATGCGAAAAATCCTTTTATATATTTAAATAAATTCGTAATATTAGGTGCACACGATATACCAAGCTATACATTTCAAGTTTTAGCTGACCTCACATTCTATAGGCTTTTCGTACACTTAGAAGTCAGCTTGTACTGGAAATGTAGAGCTTGATAATGTCGTCGTGCGTACGTATATGTATAAAAAAAACCAGCCAAGTGCGAGTCGGATTCGCGCACGAAGGGTTCCGTACCATTATCTATAAAGACGGCAAAAAAAATCATGTCTGTTGTATGGGAGCCCCCTTAAATATTTATTTTATTCTGTTTTTTTGTATTTGTTATAATAGCGGCAACAGAAATACATCATCTGTGAAAATTTCAACTGTCTAACTATCACGGTTCATGAGATACAGCCTGGTGACAGACGGACAGCGGAGTTTTAGTAATAGGGTCCCGTTTTACCCTTTGGGTACGGAACCCTAATAAATACAAACTGTGGATTACGTTAAATGATCGTCATTGTTTATTTTATTTACCTATGTTATACGTAATACATTATAACTTATAACTCAATGTAAATAAGAATAATGTTCTGCAGTTAAAAATACTCGTTTCAATTATACCCTAGTATGTTTGGTTAGGTATCAAGTAAGTAGAATAAGCAGTGTATCGCATCTGCGCGCATGGACTGCTCTTTGATTCCAGCTCACACCGCGCATGCCCCGCGGTTGTCACATTTAAAATCCGCGGGTAGATCTTTTGTTTGTAATAGCTACTCTAGTTTACAGTTAACTTCAATTCTTTGCCTTAAGCCGTTTTCAGATCCCTCACTTTTCATTCATTTTTGCCTTTAATTCGGTATCTTTCACTCGAAGTGAAACGTCTATATCGACTCTTAAAAAATTAAGCTTTTAAAAAGTCTAAAGATTCTAAATTTTTGAGGTCATTTATGTCAATATCAAAAATAACAAGCAACAAACTATGATCTAGATTTTCTTTGCTAAGCAAACAAAATTATGACCCGTATTAATTCGAAATTTAAAGAGTAATTTTTTTTTATTATTTTCGGCTAGTCTTTGTTGTAACGGCCAGTCCATCCATCATAAAAAAGTAAGTTAGAGTCTCATTTCCTACGAAATGTATGGGTTAAGTTATTTTGCGATTTCTGACTTTTCTAGTACTCAAACTTCAGTTGGTCCAATAGAGTTTTTTGATCCCTGGTATCAAAAAAAGTTTATGCGAAAACCGCCCGTTTTCTTGCTGACTGTACAAGAATCTGTGAATGCAAATCAAAATTTCTTAAGAAGTTGAGGACAGTCTCTTGAGACGGTTTTCCTGAATCTACGGCGGTTAAGGCACTTGCCCTTCCTGCCCCATCTCAAAAATCCACCCTGTATATTCCCCTCACTGCCATGCAGCTGACCATTTTTAAATATCAGTCCATAAGAGGAAACGTGGTCACGTGGTTGTTGACGTTCATTCCATACTAACGTATTTCTGTTTTCTACCTGGTTAATGATACTAGTCCATTTATTTTTTATTTTTTATGATATCTATTCTAGAAGATTAAAGCTGAAGAGTTAAGTTTGTTTTTTTGTTTCAACACGCTAATCTCAGGAACTACCAGGATATGATAATGCTAGAAAAAAAAAATTACGTGGCCGATGTCGCGGCGAGGATCTAGTAGTGTTTAATGACCACTACCATCTACGGACATGGTTTGGTTTAGGTTTTGAAAAAACAGGACATGGCAGTGGTAGATATTCACAAATGATAACGTTTCACACAAGCCCTCAATAGTAGGTATCATTTGAATATCATGTCTGTCCAGTTCTAGAGGCCCTGAGAAGAATTATCACAATTTTATCGCAGACCTCTGGAACTAGGGAGACGCATCAGATCAAGAAGACTCTTTAACGAAGATTTACATCAAGTAACACTGAATATTGTGTATTTCATGACCTTGTATTTATGAAATTATGACCTTGCATTCAAATAGCAAGTACTGCCGTATTCACTGTAAACATCAGAACTAAAGATTGAGCATCACTCAAAGACCATGTCTGTCGAAACTCTCTCTGTTAAACCTCTTGGAACTTCAAACTCTCTGTAAAAACTCCTGCCTAGTTACAAGAGATCTGCGATAATTATCACTCCATCATATCAAGACTATTCATCACATCATCATGAAGACCATGACACATACATTAGTAAAGAAAATTCTTCAGCGAAGATTTACATCAAGAAACACAATGTATTTTATTCATTTCATGACTTGTTACATTATGAGTAGATCTGCATGCAAAATAGCAAGTACCAATGTTTTAATCATTTTATATACACCCATGCTATAAATCTTCTATAAAAGTTTCAGAAACAGTTAGCTTATTGCCAACATTAAAACAACCAGCATCATAGTAACCATAATATCATCCAAACGAGTGTTATAATGTTTACTAAATTTCATTATGAAACTCCTTTTCAAAAAAAGAACATTGTCATGCACGCGTGTTTCACTACCACATCGCCGTAATTTAAAAAAAAAAAAAAAACTTATAGATTATTCGAATTCACGTCGTATCGCGTCATTTTTGTTCTATATTAGTATTGCAAAAAATTATAATAATTCTATTATTACCTATACATAGTTTGTTTGTATTCGTTACTCAGCAATTAAACTTTCCATGAATTTAAATAGTTCTTACAACACTGTACCCCTATGGTTTCAGAACCTTTTATAGAGGATTCATATTGTGTGTGTAGATAAAGTCTTGTATGTAAGTGTACATAATAAGGTATTAAAACGCTCGTGTGATAAACCCACAGTCGTTTTTTAATACCCCGCGTTATACAACATTTGCATAAATAACTATTAAACATCAAAACTCAAGAATGAGCATCAGTCGAAGACAATGACCGTCGAGTTTCTCCGGGTCCCAAAGTAATGAAACATTTTTCAGCTATAACTTGAAACCAGCCAGCCTAGTTACAAGTTGTATCCGAAAAATGTTTCTTCCCTTCATCAAATCAAGAGATTTCATGAAAGAAGATTCAACATCAAGATGCAGAATTGCTTAATGAAATTGTATTTTGAAACATATTTGGTACGTTATGACTTTGTATTTGATATCTTGTATTCGCAATACCAGTTACCAATGTTTTAAGCTTCAACATTGTAGAATTTGCAGCATTTGATGATCATGTCTGGTGATTTCTAGACGCCTGAGAAAATTACTAGAGTTTTTCGCAGACTTATGGAACTGGTGTATGTCCAGTTCCAGAGGTATGAAAAGTTCTGGTAATTTCCTTGCATCGGTAAAGAAGATACTTTAATGAACATTCAGGCCAGTTGTTAATCTGTTTGTTGTCTGGCAGTAAATTTTTCATATTACATAGAACAATGCAATGAGTGTGTCATTGTGTGTTAGATATAATTATTTTTTATTATAAGGATATTAAGGTTATTATTATTTTAATTAGGCGTAACTTTACTGAAATCCATGTTAGTAAAATTAATAAAAAATATTTAGTTTTAATTTCGCAATAATTAGCATCCAAGCCATTTTTTGTTTTCGGCTGGGATATCATCAAATGACCTCTCCCGCTCTGGGCGGAGCGGAAGGGCGTGTCACTCTCTTACTGACTAAAACCCACCCGTGTTCCTTCAGTTGCCTGTGCGCCAGGACCACGGTAACTCTTTCGAACAATCCGCGACCCCGGCAGGCATCGGCCCTATCGGATCACGTCAATGATGCTGACATCTCTTTGAGGCGCTCGTGGAACACGACGTGCCGTCCTTGGTCCTTACCGGACGGCGAGCTACCCATTGCTCGCCGTCCGCAGGCCCGCGCCTACGGGGGCCGGGAGTCCGCAATCGACTCTCAACGCCCAGGGTGTCTCCTCCTGCGGCGACTAGGGGCGTGAGGGCGTAACGATTGAAGCCTGGGTGGCTTTCCGCAAAAATATGCACACGCAGAAGATACGGTTATTATGACACAACATGCAACCCAAACCTGTACTCGGGAGTATAGGTTTGGGATATAAGCCTGGATAGTTTTGGCGGAATTAAAACTAGGAAATAATTATTACATAATATTTTGCTATAAGGCCGCGTCCTAATCAAAAGCGATCGTCGCGTACTTAAGTCACGTTTAGTTCGGTGAACTGCCGTCGATCGGCGCGAGCGCGCTGGTCGCGCCGACAGAGGGCGCCATTCGGTTTTTTCGAACTACAAGGTAAGGATATTATCAATAATTTTTTATCCCATTGCGAAATGTTTTACTATAGCTTGACCGATACCGCTGTACCGCGCCTTAGGTATGCGCGGCGAGGCGGGGGGCGGGACGCCGCCGTGAGCGTTAACGAATGAGCGGCCTGCACTGCCCCCCCGTTTCGCCGCGCACATACTTAAGGCGCGGTACAGCGCTATCGGTCAAGCTATACCTACGAAAGTATTTAAAGTTATTCCTTATTTAAAATTTAAAAGCAAAGTTTAATCCACCAATTGGGATTTATCTTTATATTTATTTGAATAAAAATATAAATTGTTGATAAGAGAATACGTTCCTATTATTATAAATATGTAATTTGTGGTATTGGGGTTTATTCATAAACATTGCTTAAAGTTAAGTAATGATTAGCGACTGTTTAACTATACATTTTTGACGTTTAAACGTCATTTAACTATAAGCAACGTTTATGAATAAACCCCTAAGTCTAGTAGGTATGAAATATTCTGTGTTAAGTATAACCTAGCTATAAATTAAATATTCTTACATGCTGTGCCCTAACAGCGTCATGCACTAATAAGTTTAGCCTATTCTTAGCATAATTGTGTGTAAGTCATGCAATAAATAAATAAAATTGTTCATAGGTGCCACAAATCGGCCTCAGGACTTAGACAAGGCGATTCAACGCCGGATGCCGGCCACGTTCCACGTGCCCATGCCGAGTGAGACGCAACGCGAGAGGATCCTGCAGCTCATACTGCGCTCTGAACCTGTTGCCACTGATGTTAGTACCGTACCTTCAAACTTGATCGTGTTAGCATTGGCACCTATAAAATTACACTCTTATTTAAAAACATATTTTTTAAAGAAAGAAACAAACAGTACAATAACATAATAAACCCTCCCCCCGCTTTAAACCAAGAGTACCATAGTCGGTGCTGTCTAGTCGTTTTCTTCGACTTTTTTAGAATTATTTCCTTTATCAAATCATGATACATAATACCTTTTGAAGCTACAGTACTGAGCAGACTATTACATGGAACACGATATTTAATTATTCGATAACAAAGATCGAAACAGCATACACTTTTGAACATTTTTTTTAATGACTTGGCCCTTTTATGAAATATAAAACAATTCTTTTTTCAAAATTTTATCGTTAGTCTGTCAGTGCCACATTTTTTATTAGGTTTTTTAATGACATAACGACGGAATATACAGGGTTATTGGTAAAACACCAGCAACCTCTTAAGGGGTCGTTGTGCTCATCATTATAAACAACTTTTACTATGGACCAAACCTGAAATCGCGAAAAAAATATCAGCTGTTCCCTACGTTTTGACGTGTTATGCGAATATAAATATAGGGAAAATCTGTTTTTTTTTTCGTGATTTCAGGTTTGGTCCATAGTAAAAGTTGTTTATAATGATGAGTACAATAACCCCTTAAGAGGTTGCTGGTGTTTTACCAATAACCCTGTATACTGCTCGTGGCTAAATGAAAATAGCCGCACGGGTCTATCAATGGTTAAGCTACGCTTGCCGCGGTCGGCTCGTGGATAGGTGACCATCCATAACACGAGACACGGGTGCCGGTATAATTACAGTTTCCTCACGATGTCTTTCCTTCACCGATGTCAGTTATGACCAAGATAAACTCAGAAAGTACATATAAATTGAATAAGTCATGTAAGTACTTGCCCGGATTTGAATCCACAACTCTATATATGACTTTGGCCAACAGATTGATTTCAAGAAGCTAGCGGGTTCTACGGAAGGTTTCTCCGGGTCGGATTTGCACGAGCTGTGTCGACAGGCCGCTGTGTACCGCGTCAGAGACCTCGCCAGGGAGGAGATGGCTAGAGAACTGAACAAGGTAGATATGTCAACGTTAAACCAGGCTACGTACAGAAAACCTATCTGAGGCACCTATTCTACCGCTATTAGCGAGAATCGAGTGGAGCTAGCAACTAAAACCGATTTGTTAGTTGGACAGAGTTCTCGCCGGTTGTGGCAGTCAGCGATCAACTATTAATATATGTATCTCTTTTACTGAGACGGGACCTGCAATCTAATCTTTTGTACGTTGCTTGAACGAGAAATTAGTCAATAGCTAGTCGCTTCCTCGTCGGTGGTGGGACAGGTCCATTAATCACAAGACAGGCAGACAAAGGTTGAGAAAGAAGAAGTATTGCAACAAGATCTTTAGTAAAATTTCTCGGAGTGAGTGGTCGGAACACAAAAAAAAACAGATTTGTAGTGTAGATATTTTATCTGCCCAATTTACTATGAGACACTATCCGGTCGTGGGAAAATACCAACGGGGCATTTTTTTCTTTTTTGGGCTGGGTAATCATCAAATGACCGAATCATCAAACGGGGCGTTAACTGTAGAGCAAAGAGTCATGAGCTCGATCATTCCCTTTGCACTTGTGCGTCAATCTAGTCCAAGCACATATTTTTTTATTTTCCTTTTTTCAACTGAGCCGATGTCGACTATTCTGCCAGCGTCATGTAGTGACGGCAGCACAGCAAGGCAAGATGAGCCGTCGAACTTTGCACTTTGTGGTAGTTGTTGTTTATTAATTTTAGTAGCTGAAAGCCAAGCATATTTATTTAGCTTAATAGGAACGGAATACTAATAATGGGGAAGGCAACTGTCAAAATGGCGCTGTCGTAGCTAGTTTACAAAACAAACTAATGATAAGCGTGAGGTGGTTTTACAATATTTTTGCGAAAACAACTCTTGTTGTGTTTCTAAATAAAATACTCCGAAATTGCGAATCCACCATTTTCCGAAAGACCCTAAAATTAGAAGATTGTAGCTTAAAGCTATTCGAGGAGATTTTTTTTAAATTAAAAATATTTCGAGGTTATGTCGGAAACATTTTGAAGAAAGTGATTACGAGGAAATAAACAATACTTGAAAGTTTTAAATTCTGTCATTTTCTATGTCAAATGCATAATTGATTTGAAATATTGAAATCACCGATATTAAAGAAATTGTGAAATAAAACCAGTCATGAATGAACACGAAATGGAATGAATGGACGAAAAGTCAAATCTATTGTAAGCCGTTGGGACCAAGTTTAGTCACACCATCTACAGTTAGCTTTGCAGCCAAAAATTAACAAAAATACGGTTTCTTTTACACCCAAATAATTTCACTGCCCTCTTTTTCAGGACGACAAACCTGAAGTAGGCACCTCAGTCGAAGATTCAGACGATGAGTTCGTAGATGCCGTCCGTCCGATCACAATGGATGACCTGCGTGTATCCCTCAGCAAACTCAAAGAGTCCAAGATACAGTGCGGTACCCTCGCGCCCTCTATGCGAATAGAACTCGACTAGCACCCGGAATGGTCTAGCGATCTCATTGATGGTACTGAGGATTCGATTTTTGAAAAGTGTACGTGTTATAATTATTAGTTTTAACACTCTTTGTAATGATGGGTTTTTGGTCTGCTGTCAAATGGAATGCAGCTGTTGTGATTGGCTGATTTAAATTGTGTCGTGTACAACGCTACAAGGCCACTTTGGCGCGTGACTGAAATTGTAACGAACGCCGCCATCTTGTTTTCGCAAGACATTTCACGAAACATTTGTGAATTGTGTCACAGAAATGAGGGTTTTCATGAAAATTCACGCCACCAGTTGGCGCCACTTTGACAAGAGGTCTTCTGTTTTGACAATGAATATAAAATATATGATGACGTTCATCATTCGTTTCATTCATTCTTTCATTATTCAGTCACGGCTAAAGAAAATATAGGCGCTTTGACACTTTTGACATCTGTCAAAAGTGTCAAAGCGCCTATATTTTCTTTGCATCTGCAAAGCATTCGCATCTGCCTCCTGCCCGGACTTGACGTCTCAGTGCTGCCATCTAGTGGACGACATTTCAGAAAACCCTCATACAGCTACAGGTAAATGAGATTCGGATTCAGATTTTCTCATACAGAAATAGGTACGGCCTTCTTTGGTTGAAATTATTGAAAGGCCGAAAATAGCTGTCGTTTTAAGGTGAGGAGATAATATAAGGTCTTTTATCATGAGTGTTATAATTAAATAATGTTCCTTTAAATACTGAAAAGTTCGAAAGAGTCAAGATGGCCTAGCTAGTTCAATAAACTTAAAAAATACTTCAATGTTTTTGCCGATACTTTATACAGCGCTTGGTACAGCCCGATTCAAAGTTTATGGCGGCTCTGAAGTGCGCTACTCGCTGCGCAATACTCGCCCCTCGCCCCGCTGACACGTAAATGTATTACTGCGCAGCGACTCGCCTCATGTTACGAGCCGCCTTCAAGTTTGAATCGGGCTGTAATATTAAAATGTTATTCTGATGGCAATTTGGTTGGTTGGTTGGTCAATAGAAAAATGAATGTAATAATAAACTGGTCTCAGGCTGTTTGTACGGAGGCCGCAGTGGTAACAAAACAAGATGGCCGCTTATTCTAACGAAACTCCATACTATGCTAGGCTCAAGGTCAAAATGTTACAAACGACGTGCGGCCTACTGTACAATGTCGCGCCACTATAATAATTCTAATAAGTAGATAGTTAAAATGTTGACGTTTGTTGCATTGACGTGAAAATATTGGGAATAACTGAAATCGGATTACAAAGTTCAGATTCTTTAAAGCTTGATCAAACATGTGAAAGTTATGATAATTCAGGGTGGCAGGGACATTGACGCACCAACTGTAACCATGAATTGAGCGCATGATTATAGACCCTAGCGTAGATTTTTTTGTTGGTTATCAAAACTCAACGCCAGGGGATCAGAATTTCCAAAACATAAAAAAGGGGGTTCAGAATCATACTATACTGAATCTATGGTAACAGGCTCCGCGTCGATTTCCCTGCCACCCTGTATAAGGCTCTGAGACTGGCTCTCTTGTATTCTCGTCACTGTCGCACAACTGTCAAACTACAAATGCAAGACAGAGACGGAAACATATCTAAGCCAAAGCACGTGCTGAGTAACGATAACAGCTTAAAAAATCCTTTAAACAATAGACTCTTAAGAACATTATTCAGTACATCAAACGACATAATAAATTGAAGTCATTCAACTTCCGTCATTATGGCGATGACTATACGTACTAAAATGAATTGACTCGAAGATCGCTAGACTATATTAAATCGTTAACTATATTTAGATAAGATCTGCCTAGGTCTATGGCTGTGCCTAGGCTGAATCTAGTCTTAAATAAGAGGGTTAGTGCAGGGCTAAATGGAGTGGCTAGATGAAAACGTGTTTAAGGCATTATCTACGTATTAAAATGTGATATTAAGTAACTTTAAAATGTTATAATTTAATTGGTGCTTTGATTTGCGCGACATACTTTTTACTCTGCAGCTGGTTGCGGAAACCCTTTCAAAATAATTCACTAGTTTTGTGAATTTTAAAATAATTTCTTGACTTTTCAGCTACTAGAAGTTCAAGAATTCCTTTAATACCTATAGAAATTATTACAAGTTCAAAACGTTAGCTATATGCGTGTAAACTGACTTTAAAATTACTGTTTTTTTTTTCTCACTGATTAGCAATAACTCTTAATTCTTACTCCTCCTTTCTCGGAGAATATTTTAAAGCCCCTCAAAGAAGTCTTGCCGAACATGTAAAGAAATCTGACCACTCCATTTGGTTTTTTGCATACTTATTGTATTTAATTCCGTTACCATTGATATTGTAAATTATTATGTTGTAAATATTCGAGTGTCTCTACAGTCGAAAATCAACCCTATTCTTTTAGATATAACGTTTGTTTTAGCCCAAAACATTTTGTATTTATTTTAAGACAGTCAAGCCCCTATTATGACCGGAACGGTCTAATCTGAAGATCATATGAAATAACATTTGCGGGCTAATTAAATATCGTGTCTATAAAAATACATAATAAAATGTTTTGCTGTAGTGTAGTATCTAAAGTTAGTTAAAAACTATTTCCTGTGACTTATATGGTGTTTGGGAGTGTTCGGAAAATTGGAATATGTTGAATGAACGAAGATGAAAAGTCGTAGATGTTCTCAATTCGGAACTTTACGTCTTGCCGTTAAAGTTGAAAATTGCTAAGCATGACTTGGCGTTTCAGACTACTTGATATTTTCCTTTTTCGTGTCTGTACTTTTAGTTTTAAACGAATATGTATGAAGAGATAAAGTTCCAAATTGGATACATTTCCAATGATTGCACATCGTTTAGTAGTTAGTAAAAATATTGGTGTTGTATGAGTGCGATTGTGACGTCTCTTTCTTTTGATATTTCACTCTGTAAGTGCGAGAGAGACAAAATTGTATTTGGACATAATATTAAAATAAAAAGGCTCGTTAAGTAGAAACATGACAGATTCGCTGAAACTATTCTAATTTCAATTAAATAAATGCTAAGTTTATTTTGCTAATGACCAACATGTTTAATTATCATGTTACATACTCAATCGTTATTAAATAATTATGCGGGAGACGACGTAGACATTTGATGAAATCATAATAAATATTTACCGAGTAAAAATATTTATATTAGTAAAGGTATATTTGAATTATCGATATGCATCGTGTTGCTTACCGGGCTTAAGTTTTGTTTTCCTTGGAAAGTGGTGAATGGTCACACAGTAACGGCTATCCAAATATTGAGGCCTTTTTTTTGACAAATACTGGTGAAAATGACAGATTTTCAAGATGGCTATAGAGGTATGAGGAACAGGGTGTAAAGTTCACTCATACTCTATGGAAAAGGGAGGATCCTCCGACCAGACGGGTGTTGTGTCTGGTGGGCAACTGCCCGACGATTGATGTCGGGATGTTGTATATATGCTAGTTGCGCGGTAAACTCTGATTGCGCGATGCAGGATTTTTGGCGTGACGTCAGTATGACGCGTAGCTCGCATGTGGCGTTGTAGATGCCGCTACATCACTCCCCCCCGGAGACCGGAGGTCGATAGTGGGCTGAGTCGTGTATCTTGCGATGCTTGCCAGGGCCAGGTGAGGTTCCAGTGAGTCGGAACCGGGTGCCGCATAGTTCACGGTGAGTCGGAACTGTCTGCGAAGATTCCCCAGTGAGTCGGGGTGGCGCTGCGTTATGCTCCAGTGCGTCGGATGTGGTACAGCGCCAAGTTGTGGCTGACTGCTGGCGTCGACCAGGAGAGGGTTTGAAGGCTCTGCTTGTGGACCGGCCGAGAGTGCAGTGTGCTGTGCCAAGGTTGCTGATGAGGCTGAGGGTGATGACCAGGTATGCGCGGTCGCTGCATGCTGGTGGTCAGGATACCCGTGGAAGCCGTGGGTGCTGGCTGGCTGTGTGACTCGCCGCTCGAAAGCTTGAAGGAAGTGATGATGACGTCACGCTGAAGTACTTGCATGAAGGCTGCGCTGACGTTCATGTTCGGGGTCACCAGTTTAGAGGTATGAGGAACAGGGTGTAAAGCTCACTCAAACCTCCATAGAAAAGGGAGGATCCTCCGACCAGACGGGTGTTGTGTCTGGTGGGCAACTGCCCGACGATTGATGTCGGGATGTTGTATATATGCTAGTTGCGCGGTAAACTCTGATTGCGCGATGCAGGATTTTTGGCGTGACGTCAGTATGACGCGTAGCTCGCATGTGGCGTTGTAGATGCCGCTACAATGGCCGTTATAATAAAACGGAACCGCTTTTCTATGAAAGCAAAGCTTTAGAGAAATTATTGACAGTGAGCTAAATAAACACGGCGATATAATACGATTATTTGTTCTACTTTAAAAGAAAGTGCGGTAATCAATTAGTGTTGTCGTATTTATTATACTTTCGTTTGATGGATAGATGTTCGATGCAGTGGAGGTGAAAGAATCCGTTACGACCTCTTTACGCAGATGACATTGTAGGCAGTTTTTAACAGCCAATCAGATGTGCGGTCACCGTGACGTAGTCTCGTTTGATTCGCTAAGCAACTCAACAGTAAATATCCGGCTAAAACATGAACTGCATTGGATAAAATCCAACTGGATAAAAAGTGAGAACGAACATCTATCTCTGTCTACAGTGGTTTACTAGAAAGGGACCGAGTTATCTCTGCTACTCGCATCTTCGTCTCGGAATGATATAAGAAATAGAATCTTAGTTTACGTGTCTACTTTGCCGGCGAAGACAGACAAAAAGATGGCAACTACAAAATGTTGATTAGATATTTAAATTCTAAAGTTTGTTCAATTCAAAGATAAAAGTTAAAATTATATTTATTGAATGTTAAAAACGTAGATACGTTTCTCGATTTTATGGTGGATGCTGATAGATATAATCGCAAGAAAGATATGATATCGTTTGTATGCTCTGAATGTTAAGGTTCAAATTGGTTTGGCTAAAGAATATGGCTTGAGTAGTGGATGTTTGATTTTGAATGGGAAATAAACTTTAATTCGAACTTGCCCAAACATATCGATATATCTATTGGCATGGGAGCTCTGAGCACTATGTACTAAGATGGATGTATGTTTTAGTTGTATTGTGGAAATGGGAATAACCGGAGTGGGGGTAAATGAGACAGGAGCCAAATAAAATCTGGTCATAGTAGCACTTATTTCATACCTAACCCTCGGCGTTGCCCATAACTGTGTGCATTTTATTCGGCTTTTTTATAATAGTTTGTAGTTTTTTTGTATTACGTATTAGCAGGGTTAAGCTCGGGCTGTGTCGATAAATTGTTGATTTATTGTAACGTTGTTTTGTCGATATCGCTGTGTATGCTATATTGTTGTCAAAAACCGTGGTTTTGTAACTGACACAGATAGATGGTGAAGATGGCAAGTTGCGTCACATCACCCAGTTCTCCGCATACCACATCCAGTCTAGATTATAATAAAATGCAATTAATAATGCAGTCAGCCAGACGAATAGGGTTGCCCCATCACTATCTGTTGGTTAATAAAAAAGTTACAAAGTGACGGCTTTTAAGTTTTTTTAGATTTTGCACAAAAAGCAATAAAAAGCTGGTGATTTTAACTAATTGTAATGAAATAAACAGTGATTGATTGTAGGTTATTTTTGGTTATACAGAAATAAGTTTCCTTGTGTCCGTATGTAACAGTTTTTTTGGTTCTTTTTTATCGTACATTTTGTTTCATATTGTATATTGTTACTATTTGTTGATGCGGTTTAACTGCTTGTTTTTTTTTTTATTAGAAACGATGATTTCTGACCGAAACGGGTGATTTTCAAAGACCATAATTTGTCAAAGATGTTTGTCACGCATGCAAAACTCGGACAAATAAGTGTAAATGTCCCTTTGACTTTTCAAACTTGTTTCTCGAATTGAGATGGCCCGGCAAAACTGTGACGGGAAACACATCATAATTTGATTTGATATTTTATTAAATCTCATGCAAAATTCGAGACCATAAACGCGAAGACGTGTGGCAGTCGCGGTCATAATACGTGCGAGTAGGATGGGGAATACTTTGTAGCGGATTTAAAAAATATTCATACCAAGTTTCGAGTTCTCTCGCTCCCACATTTTATGACCACTCCTGAACGTTAGCGTTTAGTATAGTTTTGTCACGGTTGTGCTTAGCCCGCAGGTGTCACAAATGTGTGGCCAATATTTGATTAAAGTTTTGAATTTCCTTTGGTCTTTTTAATATACTCGGATAACTTTTTTTTGATGTTTTTTTGCGCTAAACAGCTTCGTTTTTTTTATTGCCAAGGAAGAATTCGTTATTGGGACTTATTTATTGTGTAAATAAAAAACAATAAATTAAATAGAAAATATTTGTTTTATTTCAGTATCATACATGTTACTCGCCTCTATACTTTCAATAGTATTTATAAACCCATACTATACATAGACTTTCATAATAGTTTGATCATTAAATACGATAAATTCTTAAAGTAGTAGAACAAATACGAAACCATAGATTCTTTACGAGACCCATATTCAGGTCCAAGAAGATAAATACATACATAGGTTGTAATTCTAGGTAAATATCGAACACTTTGGGATTGTTGACGTGAGTCTTGTATTGGTTATCGGTGATACAAAATCTGAAAAAGAAAAACAAATGATTCATTGCCTACTTCAATACGGATGAACTGTGGTAAGTCATTTAGATTCAAGGAATAAGTTTGTAATAATAAATAATAATAATCATTTTATTATCAGGCTACTAAGGCCCATAGATAAAATACACAAAATAACATCAAATAACAATAAACTAATACATAATTTAAAACCATTTAAAACTAAAACTATACACGTAATGTTGTCGGCGTCGTGTTTCGCTGCGAGGTGTCGCGTAACCGTCCTCGGAAACGTCGATATACGACACCCTTCGGCCAAAAGTCCTCCTTCATGCAGGTCTGCAGATGTTGGGTTGGAACTCGTACCACAAAAGATTTAAAGTTGATGTTATGGCGCGATTCCAACCTTTCGGCCCTCAGAGTCCAGTTGGTCTTCACTTTCAAATACTGCACCACTTCTTCAGTTGTAGTGGAGTGATGCAGACGTGAAATGTACAGCTGCGTCGTAGGCACAGCAGGACGCAGCAGCATGTTGGGTCCACTCGGTGCGGTACCGCACAAGTTACGAGAACAGGGCTTCTTCTTCTTCCTTTCTACTTTAGTGAAGCCCACCTCATCAACTTGTGTCATTTTTGGCACGGAGCTAAGGACCGCAGTCAGGGCAGGTTGACCACCCTCTTTCCGTATTTCCCCTTTTCTGGTTTGTCGCTTAGGCTGCGACGCATCAGATTTTCCGCTGGTGACGATAGCAGCATAGGCACGTTTTGGGGTCGACGTACCTACGCGTGACGTATCCGCAGCCGGTGTTGCGGCGCGGGTGACGACGGCGGCGGGCGGCGCTTGCTCAGCGTTATCGGCAGCTGATGACGCACTTGTGTTCGCCGATTCAAAACTGCCGATGGTTGCATTTTGCGCCCCTCGACGTGTATTCACCTTTGAGGCCTCAGGTGACCCAAATACCGAACCAACGTTGCGCAATAACGCTATTTCTGCACGTAGTTCGGTATTGGTTTTTTCTGATATCTCCATTCTGGACTGCATCTTGGTCATCTCCGCTTTCAAGGTAGTGATGTCCTTTAGCAGCCGTGTAACGTCGACGTGATCGAAAGTGACGGGAGGCAGTTTACTTAGCTCCTTCGCCACGAAATCTGGCACGTCGTCCGGGTCAGTCTTCTTCAACATATCGAGGATATCCTGAAGACTCTTCTCGGTTCCATCTCTGCGCCGAGAGGGCATCTGGTCCAATTTTCCAAGAGACTGGAACAGTAACAGCTTTCCGCTGCTGATGTCGTCCTCCTTGAAGTTGGACCGGCATATCTGCAGGATGCTCACCTCGTCCATGTAGTCGATGGCATGGACTAGGAATGCCAGCAATTCATTCACTATAAGTTTTTTTGAACTCATTGTGATTTCGGGCAGCGGCTACGGCCGCGCAACACGCGAATAAAATTCGTGCCGTGCACAGTGGAAACACGACCGTGTTCGAGCGCGCATCGCAACGAACTAATGGTATCTTATTATCCCTGGCGTGATGCTTGGCGTAACGCACCTATCCCACTGCACCGCCGACGAGGAAGCGACTAGCTATCGACTATTTTCTTGCTCAAGAAACGTACAATAGAGTTTCCGCCTTGGCATGCGGCAGTGTAAACCGATCAATTTTTAGAATCTCTTACTGACAGGGGCCCACATCTATTGTACGTTTCTTGAGCGAAAAAATAGTCGATAGCTAATCGCTTCCTCGCCGGCGCCGCACGGTGGATCGAAAATCGGCTGTAGAAGACATAGGATCTCGATGTCTTAAATGTTATTTTTTTTGCTGGAAATGACTTCTGCCGCTCATTACTGTTCTATAAAATGTCATATGAAGTAATTGTGTGCACAAATGGAAGAGTTATAATTTTTATAAGAAAAAAATGTATGGAGCTGACATGAAAAATGAGGATATCTCTGGAATCGCTAGGATGGCCGTTATATCCTTGCACACTGTTATAGTACTATTTATTTGTGAATTTTTGACATACTTAATGTTGCGGCATATCTTGCGATTTGTTTTTTAAAAATCGGTAAAATTAAATAATAAAAAATGTTTATGATATGTACATTTTAATGCTTAAATATGGCTATACCAAGTGTAACTTACAATATTTTTTATGCTTAGACCAAAAAATTCTAAGAAATCACAAAGTCGTATTACCTACTTATTTGAAATGACATGGTAATTATGAATTACATAATATGTAATCTTGTCTAACGCCTCAAGTCCACATTAGCTAATGATTAATAAAACTTAATACCTATATACCTGTTAAAAGGATATGTACCATAATGAGGGTAATTAGATAAACGGTGATCATTAGTCAATAACAATAAATGGTAAACTATTGTATGATTTAAAATAAAAGCTAATTATAAAAAAAATTAACTTAACCTAACCTAACATAAACAATAAAAGTTAACTTATTTTATACTTCGTCACCATCAGAATCCACTTCAGAATCAGACTCTACAATAGATATAACTTCTAAGAACTCTGTCGGAGCTTCCTGATCCTGAAGTTTCAGTAGTTCTACTGTTTCCTTAAAGTATGTCTGCCTCTTGTGGGCATTTAATTTTGGTCTTGTGGAAGAAATTAGAGGATCAGAAGAGACGATAAGCATATTGAGGATATCCTCGTTTGATGCTTGTCTACTCTTTTTCCTAGAATGGTGTTCTCTGAACCTCCTAAAGTCTTTGTTTCGGGCCTCTGAAGCTTCTTCCGAAAGACTTCCAATTGGTACAATAGCATTTTCTGCAATTATGTCCCCTCCGTGAATCAACAATTTGTGGACGGTTGATGACATGTAGTACCAATCGTACAGTTCCACGTATTTTTCAGCGGTTGTTCTAGCGTATTCTTTAAATTTCGGCACGTCTACAATCTCTCCAGATGTGATAGCTTGCAGAATCTCAGCAAATCTGCGTATTAGATCTTCATCTAATTCAGTGATCGCTGCAGTTTTATCAGGAAATTCAAAAAACCGCCTTGCTGTGTTCCCGTCGTTAGTTATGCCTGATCCTTGCTTAACGATGTCAATCAAAAGGTTGAGATCATCTTTGAATCGATCTTGAATGAGTTTTTTTCATGAATGCAATAACTCTTGATGACCTTCTCCTCTTGCAGACCACTTTTTGAAGTCGAGACGATACGCTATGTGTAGAAGACATTCCATCACATTAATGCGGGCATGAAGAGATGATAATCCGAACTCATACACACCAGAAGAAATGGTTTTTGACGCAATGACATCTAACTTATTCATTTCTGTAGGCTTAGCCAAACACAGGTAGCAGGCCGCATTTGACTTAGCTTCAGACAGATATGTACAAATTTTGCCGTCAATCATCGTCATCATTAATTTGTGACTAATTTCATGTCCTTGACATTTTGAGGGAACGAGAGCTTCAATTTCGTTATTCATTGCAGTTTTTTCATTTATGACAACGTCTTTGGTTTCTTTCACAAAACTAAACTGGACTGGACGGCAATACCTAGGTGAGCAGGGTTTTGGATTCACCCATACGGTATCACCGTCAGCTGTCAACTTTAATGGAACCAAAGAGGTCATAAATATGCTGGAATCATCTTGACCACTCTCTATGTTTTGCTTATATCTACTTTGGTTAGATGCACCGTCAAATCTCCACTTTGATATTAATATCAATTGTTTATCTTGTATCGCATCAGGACTACGAATAGTTTCAAAAATTCTGTTCACTGTTAAATCTAGTAACGCTTGTAGTGCAATCTTAGCAGATGAATCCGTTACAGTCACAAATGTCTTCGGAGGGTAGCACTGTAGCTTAGCGTTTTGCACTTTATAGTAAGACGGATATATCTCCTTTGAACCTTCTCGAATAGTCGTTTCCCTTAATGTGATATATTGCCATTTCGATAGTTTTAATGAAAGTAGCAAACCCAGTGCTTTTTCTGGTGAAAATATTGTTGAAGGAGCTGGTTTGTTCAACATTTCCTTGATTTTTTCTGCTGCTTCTGGATTTTGGAGCATATGTTCAATAACAGATGCAATATCCTCACGACCATCTCCTTTCAAAAGTGCTGCAGCTGAATAAGCTACTTCATTAGGGTCATCGCCTATATGTTCATCAGATCGTCTCTTCTTCTGCTTGTTACTTAGATCTTCAAACGGCTTTCGAGATCTTTTTGTCATCGTTGAAGTTGATTTCATTGTTGAAGTTGATGGTACAGGTTCAGGTACAGGTTCAGTGGAAATATTTTCACTTGTTGATTCTTGAATGAGCAAATTGGTTTGCACGCAGTTTGGCCCGTCAATATTTGCCTCAAGCCAATTACTGTAATCACGTCTAAAAACTTCACTTTTCCTGTGGGATCGTAACCATCTCTTTTGAACTGCCCGTGTAAATCTTCGACAAAATTCTTTCACGGTAACACTGTCTTCATCTGAAAGGCTAGAGCCCAGTCGAATAACAAGTGTGTTGAACAATAGTTCATGATCGAAAGACGAAGCATCCTGATTGCTCAGAATAACAAACAAATCCAAATTTGTAATAATGCTTTCCATTATTCACGATCACTGAGTAAAAAGACACGGTAGGATAGATGTTAGTATTAGAAATGCTCTAAATGAACTGAAGTTGTGAATCCAATGTTTGACTATTTATTGTTATTGACTAATGATGGTATCACATTTATCTAATTACTTTCATTAAGTTAATCCTGCACTAATTGCTAAATTACCGAGTACCCCAAATTATTTTGGTACGTATCCTTTTAACTAGGTATATAGGTATTAAGTTTTATTAATCATTAGCTAATGTGGACTTGCGGCATTAGACAAGATTACGTATTACGTAATTCATAATTACCATGTCATTTCAAATGAAAATCACAAAGTAGGTAATACGACTTTGTGATTTCTTAGAATGTTTTGGTCTAAGCATAAAAAATATTGTAAATTACGCTTGGTATAGCCATATTTAAGCATTAAAATGTATCATATACTCTTTATTTTTAATTTTGAAGATTTAAAAAAAAATCGCAAGTGTTGCCGCGATATTAAGTATGTCAAAAATTCACAAATAAATAGTACTATAACAGTGTGCAAGGATATAACGGCCAACCTTGCGATTCCAGAGATATCCTCATTTTTCATGTCAGCTCCATACATTTTTTTCTTATAAAAATTATAACTCTTCCATTTGTGCACACAATTACTTCATATGACATTTTATAGAATAGTAATGATCAGCAGAAGTCATTTCCAGCAAAAAAAATAACATTTAAGAAATCGAGATCCTATGTCTTCTACAGCCAATTTTCGATCCACCGTGCGCCGGTGGGATAGGTCCTTAGAGGTATTTTTTTTGCGATCTTTTGGGAGACGGAAACTCGAAGATCAACAGCAGACAGAGGCCTTGCCGAGAGAGAGAGAGAGTGCATCAAGATGTCCGGAGAACGTGATTATTCTGGTAGTTCCACAGAGCTCAGTTCTTGGTCCATTTATATTTCTCGTTTATTTGAATAAGCAAGGTCAGTGAATTCAAAAACAGGTTTACCTACTGTTATCACTACATACATAGTGATGTGCCAACCCGAAGACCGTATACCTACATTATAGCAGTTCTATAGAAGACATCATCAAAAACTCTTGTTGAGAAAGGACTTAAGCGGTTAGCTATGTCTATTCTGTGGTCATGTCGCCATGGCTTACCTTCTTATATCTTCGTCGTTTCGCTTTTTTGCTGGTTTTCTTTCGTTTGTGTCGGTTCATGTATTTCTTTCGTGATTGGTCGCCGTACGACGGCCGGACGTCATGTATTTCGTTTGTCAATATGAGCAGTCTCAGGAGATCTAGAAATAGACGAAGTTTTATAAAGGGTTTATATACTCGTAATCTGTCTGGTATTGCCAGGTTTAGTAAAAACGTATTGCCTAGTTTCATATGGACTGCTTGAGAGCACTTAGTTTAGTCCGCTAAAGGTCTGTATTCTACCCTATAGTGACCATATGAGGGTGTCGGGAGGTGTGTTATCATTGTGTATTGACCCGTCGGACTTGGAGCAGTCCTATGTACCTATAGGCTGGCGCGCCATGACTTGCGGTGTTCCATTGGGCTCGGTCCTGGGCGCGCTCCTGTGGAACATCGGGTACGACCGGGTGCTGAGGGGCGAGCTCCAACTTGGAGTGGACCTGAAGTGTTA
This sequence comes from Dryobotodes eremita, assembly GCA_917490735.1. Taxonomy (NCBI): domain Eukaryota; kingdom Metazoa; phylum Arthropoda; class Insecta; order Lepidoptera; family Noctuidae; genus Dryobotodes; species Dryobotodes eremita. The sequence continues at coordinate 4,803,436 of OU823256.1, forward strand.
CGCGGACGACACGTCACGGCCCGGGGGAGCACGCACAGGGAGGCAGCGTTGCTGGCGACAGCTGCAGTCTCACACGTCGTGGGTCGCATACGGCGCCTGGGCCTAGCGGTGGCCCTCAACAAGTCGGGGGCCATGGTATTTTACGGGCCCCGGCGGGCACCGACACCGGGATCACACATCGTGGTTGGGGGGCCCCGTATTGCTGTCGAGTCCTCCATGAAGTACCTGGGCCTGCTGCTCGACAGCCCGTTGGGACTTCAGCCCCCAGTATCGGGCAGCTAGCGCCGAAGTTGATGGGCACCGATGGCGCGCTCGCAGCGTAGGAGATTGTACCTAGGGGTCATGCGATCCATGGCCCTGTATGGGGCCCCGGTGTAGGCCTCTGACCTGATGGCTGGCAGCATCGCAATGCTGCGAAAACCGCAGAGGGGAATGGCCGTCAGGGCTATCAGGGGGTATCGCACGATCTCCTACGAGGCGGCTTGTGCACTGGCCGTATCTCCGCCTTGGGACCTAGAGGCGAGAACCCTCGCGTCACTGTACAGATGGCGCGAGGAGGTGCGGACGCGGGGCGGTGGATCGATGCAGCGAGAGATCAAGCTGCGTCGGTCGTAGCTTCGCGAGGTCTTGGTGACGGAGTGGCAGGACAGGCTTCTGCACCCTACCGCCGAGGATCAACGAATGGCTCAGGAGGAGGTACGGCTCCCTGTCGTTTCCGGTGACCTAGGTGCATTCAGAGCATGGTTGCTTCGGGAAATACCTGTGTCACATAAACAGGGAGCCGGACGCTGCTCGGTCTCAGCACTGCGTCAACTGTTGGGAGGACACGGCGTGGCATACGCTGCCGCATGGGAGGAGCCGCGCCGTGCTCTCGTATCTGAAGTCAGAGCCGACGTGTCGCTGCCGACCGTCGCTCGTTCAATGGTCGGGAGCACCGAGTCGTAGGATGCGGTGATTTGCTTCTGTGAAACCATTATTTCACGGAAGGAGGCTGCGGAAAGGTTAAGGGAGGTCGCGACCACTCTCCCGACCCGCAGATGAATCGGCAGAGGGCGGACGACACCCTCTTCCAACCCCCGTAAACAGGTCCAGAGGGACGGCGGAGTTGGAGACGTTCGCCGCCCCCCACTCCCCATATAACAAACCCGAGGAAGCGGTGCGTAGTGTTTCACGCGCGCCCCTTTTTGACGTCACGGGGGGAGTCTTACACATCATTCCCCTCGCGGACTTGAGGAGGCTCGCTGAGGCGGGCCGGCACTAGCCGGGGAGCGTGGAAGGCGCACAAGTTCCCATGATCCCCGGTGCTAGTTTGGGAAGGGAACACCGGGGTGGTTTTTAGTTAGTTAGAGTCTGACAGACCCCTCCGCCCGCCCCAGGGCGAACGACATCCAAGAGGAGTTTTCACTCCGGAACAAAAAAAAATCCTATGTACCTATGTGTTAGGTTAGACTAGGATCTTACTTTGACTTTGCTAAGCCTAATGTTCAGTGTCTTCCCTGGGGTAATGCTTTAGAACTTTAGATATTTCTTTTGGAGCTTTTATTCATGGTCTTGTCGAAATTACAGTGCAGTTGTATCTAGCTAACGTCTATTCTTTGTTGTTAAAACTATCGAATAGATAGGTAGGTTAGGGTAGGTAGGTAATCTTGAATCTAGGCAGGACTGCGCCTAGTTCTTGAAAGAAGCCTGCAATCCTAACCTACATACATTTAAGTAAATCCATGTTTATCCATGTCAAGTTTGCCAGAAACCGCAGTCAAGTATTTGATATGATCATGGCAACTAGACGAGATGCATGTTGGGTACTTCATCAATGATAGCTGATCATTCGGGGCCAAGATCGTAACAATCAGGGATTGAAACACAAATCTTAACATGATACGTCATTATTTTATTATTAGAAACATAACATTAACACGATTTATTTAATAAGTTACCTAATTTAAAATGACTGACTAAAGGAAAAATAATCACATCGAAAAGAATTATGTACAAAATATAATTTATTTACAAAAAAAACTGGCTTATTACAAGAAGTCGGTGTTAAAGTTAATATTTATGGCATCAATAACGCTTGTTAATTGATATTTTGTTTTCCACAACCATCGTTAGGGATCTCATGGAAAACCATCCTCTAAATGCCGATTTTGCTTCGTAATATTTTTGGCTCATTGACTAGAGTTTACGTCTAATTTTCTTCTTTAGTTATTTTATTTACAAAGTCTCATTATAACATAGTGTTTCCGTGTATTTATATACAGGAGCTTTACCGTCATATTTTTACTTTTAAAACATGTTTTCCTCACCTCCATTCAGATTGATGATGGGTACTTCAACTGGGATATGTTCGGGTCCTTCTGTGTTCGATTCTGTATAAGATGAAGCGTCTCCTTCGATAGTTATATCTGAACAAGAGAAGAAGTTCTCTTGGTTGCCACACCCCAGACCCTGGGTGCCGTTGTCGCATACTCCCCAGTTGTTACCAGCTGTGTACTTCCATTGTAAGACACAGTGGTCGCAGACCAGGTTGGAAGGAATCCTGTAGTTTATTTCATAAGTCCCACTGCCTTTGGGGTAGTATTTCGTTTCACCGTCCTCTAATTCTAGGATGATTTGATCGAAGCATTCCTGTGAGTTGTCGTAAGGGTCAGTGCAAATTCTGAACTCCCAGAAGCCCTGGTGGTAGGCGCTGATGTAAACGCTGGTGGTGATGACGTCACCGGGTGCGTAGGTGGCGACGATGTACCCTTTACCGTACTTGCCTCCTAGCTCATGAGCGCGGGGCGATGCGCTGTCGTAGGCATCGCCGCAGATGCCGCATCTGGAAAAAGAACTTTGTTTAAAACTTAGCTACATTAACACTTTTACTGTTCGCGATTCCGTAAAGCAGACACAACAGTTATACAATCTCCATAAACCATACGGTTAATGGTGTGTCCCTTTAACCGCATGGTTTCGAATGGCAAGGGTAATCTGTACCCACGACTAGAAGATTTCGTAGCTTCAAAAAAAGACTGATGCTAGCCATCACTCAAAATATGTATTCTATGTTCTCCTCTTTTAGTATAACGACTATTAATGACCCACAGGATGGTTGATATGCTGAAAAAAACATTGAAACACAGTTCGCATTCTGGTTTAGGTTATATTTTACTCACTTGCCCCCATTAACCGACCATTGATGGTAGAACCCTCCACAGTTAAGGCCATCATCATCATAGTTTGGATCCGAGTTGTAACCGAAGCGCCATATTGAGGCTCTGTTGGGCGGGTCCATCACTCGCCCGTGTCCATGCGCGTACGCAGCCACGCACGCCAGCATGATCAATGTACACCACGCCATCTGAAGGAAGAACATTACGTCAAACGCGTCATTGGAATAGATAGTTACGAGTAGATTGCTAAATAGTTTAGATAGGAATTAGTTTCGAATTTTTTTATTGATAGATTAGGTGGGATCTTTACAGGAATATACATATGTCATGACATCTATTTCCACAACTTAAATTGTTATTGTTATCTGTGAAATTTATAATACTTCAATGAAAAAATTGCAAATTTTTTAAATGACAAAGTATGCTACCCGGACAGGAACTGCTGGATAAAGAGGGATCGGGACAATTTATTTAAATTTAATTTATTTATGTTAGGTTTAAAGATATTTTATTCTCAAAAAAGACACAAAGTGACTTACAAGAGAACAATGCGTAAAATAAATTATATGAAGTTCGTCATAGACGTCACGGTAGCAATTATTATTATTTAATTGCAGCTTTTAGGAAGGATGTTATTTGTCATGATTAAATATGCAGCTAATTGAGTTTTGAATGCATTTAATGAGTGTAATAAAGGCTGATAAACTAAAACTCAGCCGTTCAATCCGATCCAAGTGAACAGTCCACGATAGAGAACTATTCATTCTTAATCCAAGATATTTTTTCACAAGATTTCTGCTGTAAGGGCACATTGTTGATAACTAAAGGATTATGTGGAGGTGGTATTATTTTATTTTTTACTTTAAACAAGATATAACATGTTTTAGAATTATTTATCGTTAATAAGTTATATTGAAACCATGAAAAAATGGTGTTTCAATCATCTTGAGCCTGGGAAACTAAATCATGAATGGAAGATCCGAAATAAAATAAGCAAGTGTGGCCTGCGGATCGAGTAAGCTGGCCTTGTAGTTTAATTTCCTGAATATTATTTATGTAGATTAAAAAGAGCAGGGGCCTCAAAATTGGTCCCTGGGGTACTCCACACCTTATAGGTAATGCTCCACTTTGATCATTATTATCCGTTCTAAATAACTACGTCCTGTTTTTTAGATAGGAGTCGAATATTTTTAAGGCACTACCGGTAATTTGGTTTCTCGCATTTTAAGCAGCAATTCATGACTTACGGTGCCGTAAGTTGATTTCCAAATGGCTCAACGCATCGCTTTTCCAAAAGATGTTCTTTTGTAGGACTTAATACCGAAAATACTGGATAAATAGCGATACAAGACTCACAAAAATCCTCTCAAAATCAATTCCAATCTATAATAATAGCACATAATAAAATACTGACAAATTAAAATCACCGCGTAAGCCCTTATTACAACTGATGATAACAGTGAAATCAACCGAACCAATAAGTGTTGTAATCACAAGACAATGAATAAATACTTGTGTGCGACGAAAACATAATGAAAATGAGGCGATACCGTGGAAAATACCTATATTGTGTGATAAATAAAATACTTAATAAGTACGGTCATCAAAAGTGATAAGTAACCAGGACCGTCGATATAGTTGAAGTTTAGTAAGAAACCAAAGAATGTTTTTGAAAAAAAAAAAATTGAATTAATAGAAAACAAACAGGTCATTTATCAAATTAAATTTCATTCGATAGATCACAACATAACTCCTAACATAGATCCTTTTGTTATTTTTGATGATAACAATCCTTATGACTCCTGTAAATATTAGCAGCAGTAGTGCACGATTGATTGTAGATTAATTGTTTCAATTGGTGTTTAAAAAAAAAAATTATGTAAATGCATAATGAAGATCGAAGCAAAGCTTAGTTTCTCAGGCGAAAATTTAAAAGGTGTAGATTGCTATTAAAAATATTATATAAATATATTATTTTTTATTATTTAATTTATAATATATTTAAATTTTAGTATTATACAAATTATTATAATGATAAAATTGTTTAGAAAGTTGTCAATAAATATTACAAACTAAGTAAAATATCTCTAATAAATTCGTCTCTATTTACAAAATTATTTAAAACGTAACTTACAATCAAATTAATTTAAAAAAGTTTTCCAAAACTCGATCAAAATAGCAAGTTCGCAACACAGTATAGTAGGCAACTGAATAGAGCCCAAAGATTTCTTCAATATATACGGTAAAACCAAGTCATCACCGGAAAACCTTATCATTTACAATCAGATAGTAAGTTTCGAATGCACATAGTTAATTATTAATTTATTAACCATAAAAATAATATAAGGGCGGCTCTTTGAAGTTCAATCAGAGGTGTAAAGATTAGCAATTGCATTTTCTAATACTTTGTGTAAGCCAAACACCTTTGACTTCGAAGTTAAGTAACCGTATTTGGATTTAGTCATGAAGACTTTGGTGAATGAATCATTCATGAAAATCTGGCGTCAACTTTGTTATTGCAAGACAAGGACAAGTGATTTAAAATAACATAGAAATCATCACAGAGTATTAACTTCATGGTTATCATTCCCGACATTCCAGCCAGACCACGTCCATCCTCACGTCATCACGTCCTAGAACTAAAAAATTGGAAGATATGTGACATCAAACAACCCACACAAAAAATGGGGATAATGGCACAGTCTCTCTCACAGAGAGGAGGCCTGTGTCTCAGCAGTGAGAACGTTGTAGGTTGATTAAGGATTATGTTTAACACACTCTCCCTAATTGTGTAACACACTCTCAATCACAATCTAAATGATTTTGAATGATATTGCTTATCCATTGCTTCATGTGTTCGAAAAATTTGTTCGCTCAACAACGTAAATAACGCAATGAACTGTCAAAATGAAAGCCATTCCTACTGTTAGTGTGTTTCGTTATTACCCCGCAGACCACGTTATTTTGTTAATAACATGACTGTTTTTAATTTCAACATTACTCACAGTTATCGAGGTGTTTATTATGGGTGCTGGGTGCGTTATGTATTTTCAGTGAAAGGAAATTAGTGGAGCAATCATTTTCAATCAAATGGGTGATTTTCCTGTTCAAGTGACTGCAGCTGATACTGTTACCTTTACAGATCAGAAAACAAGGGTTTCACCCCCTCAAAATGACTGTATGAGTCAATAATAAAATGAAGTGCGGGAAAAATAATTGTGGGCTAGGTCTTCAGCACTATAAGACATACCTAGTATTAGGTATGTTTAATTACTTACTGCCCAAGAGTTTTTATTGAAGAAAAAACTGCATCTACTGGATCAGTAGCAACTAGGAACTTAACAAACAAAGAGGATCCGTTTGATTCACTTTTGATGACGTTCAACGTTTCATAAAACTTTATGCTTCGATAATGTTATTTTTTATTGAGTTAGACGCTGTTTATTTGTGGCTATAAATAATATTACCAAACATTTTTCTGCAATTGCTTTTTCCAGCAATTTCTTATCGTATGAAAATAACATCCTTAACAGTAAAATTCCAGATATAGTTATGAATACCACACTACACATAAAAATGAAAAACCCAATTTAATTAAAGCTTTATGTAAGTTTTCCAATGGACAGGTGACGAGGTGAACCTTTTTTAAATTCATGCTTAAAGGAATTTAACTGACCCACGGTGGATAAGCATTGTCGAGTAGTTTGATGAAAATGATAATGTAGTTAGAAAACAAAATACCATTGAGGTGACTACTGGAAGAGTAATATGAAGGAGAAGCACAATGGTTACTTGATATGCAAGGCTGCAAAGCTGTTTTTTGGCGCAAGTACCAATTCTCGCGTTTACGCTCGTAGATGACTCATTTATCATAAGGTTTCAAAAGTACGAGACGCAGAATAACTTTGCTGCAGAGCGAAACACACAATTGTTCACCTCAATACAGCGAGGAAAATGCTAGTTGCAAGAAAAATAAGGTAGTAGTAATCAGTGTTTATTCATTTTGAAAATTATAAGTTAAATTACTACAATTGGTAATATAGTATTTTCTTTTTTGGAACTGTTATGCTTGTGTACTATTACTAGGTAAATTATTTGGCACAGAACATTGCTCAATTTCATTGGATTCCATTGTGAATTTTGGAGACAGACGGATTGGCAGGCGATTCAAAACGATTTTCTATCGTGCTGGCTTTGGAAGTTGAGGGACGAGTCCAAGGATCTGGGCAAGACTGTTTTAAAGTTATACCTCCAACGATGCCCTTGCATATTTTTGCCTTGTAGAGGCAATCTTTGCGCCTTCACGCCCCTAGTCGCCGCAGGAGACGACCTGGGCGTCGGGAGTCGATAGTCGATTCCCGGCCACCGTAGGTGCGGGCTTGCGGACGGCGAGCAATCGGTAGCTCGCCGTCCGGTAAGGACCAGGTGCGTTGTGTTCCACGCGCGCCTCCAAGAGACGTCACCACACATTGACGGGGTCCGTTAGGGCCGATGCCTGCCAGGGTCGCGGGTTTGTCCGAAAGCCCTGGCACACGGGCAACTGAAGGAACACGGGTGGGTTTTAGTCCAGTAAAAGTCTGACACGCCCTCCCGCTTCACCCAAAGCGGGTGAAGTTTTTTGAGGACTGCCCAACCAAAAAAAAAAGGTGGTTCAAAACGATTTTCTACCGTGCTGTCTTTGCAAGTTGAAGGACAAGTCCAAGGATCTAGGCAAGACTGTTTTAAAGTTATAGGTACCTCCAACGATGCCCTTGCATATTTTTGACTTTTTGTCTATAGAGTCCTCTATGTATCCTTCTGTCGCGGTACTGGACCCCCAGCCGCCGAGACGCTTAAGTGTTGTCAGATCAGCGCCCGTGTCAGCCAAAAGTGTGGCCGACGTCCTCCTAAAAGGATGCCCGGTGTTTTGCTCTGGTTCCTGTAGTCCAAGGAAAACCACTGTCTCGTGGAAAACCACCAATTTTAGTACTTCCCATAGGCTATATAACAAATTATCCCTTGCGATATTGCAAAAAAAAATCGATTGGTGTATTAGCAAGGCGCATGGCTTGATATTTATCTACAATTTTGACATATTCGTCGCGAATCACCAAGTTCCTATCAATATTGGTCTTCGTGTTTGTTAAATTAACCAACAGCAACGTTTCTGAATGCTTCTCAATGTTTTTCGTTGTAAGATACGTGAGTTCATTAGTCCGGCACGCCCCACTAATGCCAATAATGAGGACAACCTGTTGCGTTATTTACGTTGTAGAGCAGACAAACTTTTCGAACTTAAGAAGCAATGAATTAGCAATAGGCTTCAAAATGATTCAAATTGTGATAGGTAGTGTGTTACGTAATTAGGGTGCTGTAACCCAAAGGAAGAAAATTAGTTTTACAGCAGATACTAAGACTATAAGTTCCTACCTACTTTCATATAAAAGTAACTACTTTGAACAAAGATATTAAGGTTCCCGCAAACAGACGCGACGCGACTCTAGTAGAACAATTTCTATGAAAACTTCATGGATATCGTTCTACAAGAGTCGCGTCGCGTCGCGCCTGTCTGCGGGAGCCTTTATATTAATAAAGCGAAATACTTACTTTTGTAGCAAGAAATTCGGAGTCGGGCGCTTCGTTGAGAAACTGCTTAATATTAGTAGTGGTGAAAATCTTAGAATTTTTCCGTTTGTTGCCGCTTGACTTTTTCTTTAAAAACGCCAGTAGTTTGGAATATTTTCCTATGTGTATATAATTTTTTGTTTTAATCGTGGCTTTTAGCATCGAGTACTTAAATACTCCAAAGTGTGCTTGATTTCCTAGTTTTAGATAGTTCAATGAAGTATGATAGCATTATCTTTGGAAACGTTTTCGCGCCTTTAGAATGTCTCTAAGCTGTGGATCGACCGGAGGATGTGGATCGACCGGAGGATTGTGGATCGACCGGAGGACACGGTGGAGCATACGGTGGAGGTCTGCCCGGCTTGGGCGGAGCACCGCCGTGTCCTCGCGGCGATCGGCGGCGGCGACCTCTCGCGTCCGGCCCTGGTTCAGGCCATGGTACGGAGCGAGAGGGAATGGGAAGCCGTCACCTCCTTCTGCGAAGCAGTAATGCTCGCGAAGGAGGAGGCGGAGCGCGATATGGAGAGGCAATCTCTGCGCCCTCGCGCCCCTAGCCGCCGCAGGAGGAGGAGACACCCTGGGCGTCGGGAGTCGATTGCCGACTCCCGGCCACCGTAGGCGCGGGCTTGCGGACGGCGAGCAATGGGCAGCTCGCCGTCCGGTAAGGACCAAGCCCGGGTTGACGGCGCGTTGTGTTCCACGCGCGCCTCAAAGAGATGTCAGCAAAATAGACGGGGTCCGATAGGACCGATGCCTGCCGGGGCTGCGGATTGTTCGAAAGAGTTACCGTGGCCCTGGCACACAGGCAACCGAAGGAACACGGGTGGGTTTTAGTCAGTAGGAGTCTGACACGCCCTTCCGCTCCGCCCAGAGCGGGAGAGGTCATTTGATGATTTCCCACCCAAAAAAAAAAAAAAAGAATGTCTCTAAGCATTGAACAAATTGTAGGCTTTTATGTACTTTTCGCGCGATTTTTCCGTAAAAAGAAACTCAATCCGGCAATATGTACCGCTTGCACTAAACGCTGCAGGTATTAAATATATATCTTCGTCGCTGCTGGACTCGCTCATCTAATATATAAAATTCTCGTGTCACAGTTTTCGTTGCCATACTCCTCCGAAACGGCTTAACCGATTTTGATGAAATTTTTTGTGCTTATCCGGTATCTATGAGAATCGGCCAACATCAATTTTTTTTTTTTTTTTTTGGGTAGGTAGGTAGGTAGGGTAGGTAGGTAGGTAGGGTAGGTAGGTAGGTAGGGTAGGTAGGTAGGTAGAGTAGGTAGGTAGGGTAGGTAGGTAGGGTAGGTAGGTAGGTAGGGTAGGTAGGTAGGTAGAGTAGGTAGGTAGGGTAGGTAGGTAGGGTAGGTAGGGTAGGTAGGTAGGTAGGGTAGGTAGGTAGGGTAGGTAGGTAGGGTAGGTAGAGTAGCTAGGTAGGGTAGGTAGGTAGGGTAGGTAGGTAGGGTAGGTAGGTAGGGTAGGTAGGTAGGGTAGGTAGAGTAGGTAGGTAGGGTAGGTAGGTAGGGTAGGTAGGTAGGGTAGGTAGGTAGGGTAGGTAGGTAGGGTAGGTAGGTAGGTAGGGTAGGTAGGTAGGGTAGGTAGGTAGGTAGGGTACGCCGTAGATAAGTACCGCAACCCGTGCGAAGCCGGGGCGGGCAGCTAGTATTTTATAATTTTTTACGATTAAAAAAATACTTAATGATGGAAAGTGAATTGAATAGAGAAGAAAATTTTAAAAAGTATTTTTTTCATGCTGTCGACGTGCTGGGCAGTGTGATTATTCTAAAAACCGGCTAAGTGTGTGTCGGATCAGGCACACTGAAGGGTTCCGTAGTTGGAATGATGTTATCCCAAGAACAAACTTAACATTGTGGTTGAAAAACATGTTCTCCCACACGTTCTAACTGCAAATGTAAGTTGGTCGACTATTACTCGTAAACTTGTAAAGCCTACTTAGCTGTGATAGATTTTCTTTAATTTCTTTATATAAACTACTGCCGTGAATTTTTTCACACATCCAAAAGCAACCATTTAGCTAGGAGGGGACGACGACACTTGACTCTAGCAAAAATTTGCAATTTAAAGCATAATTTTACGCAAACGGATCCCTTAATCCAAAAATGGTTTTGACAGACCCGTCATATTTTTTATTAGCCTATCCAACGATACCCCCACTATGGGATAGACGAGGAAAAAAAAACATCCCCACTTTACGTGTACAGAAGGTACCTAACAAAAAATAATAGATTTTATTTTATCACTTTGTCGGCGTGATTGATATGTATATCCATGCCAAATTATAGCTTTCTAGTACTAAGAGTCTCTGAGGTAAGCTGCGGACGGACAGACGGACATGGCGAAACTATAAGGGTTCCTTGTTGACTACGGAACCCTAAAAATGAGATTGGCGCACTGACATGAAATAAGTATTAATGCTTTTTTAGTGGACTGGCGGTGTAGGAAATTATTGAATAGAAACGTTCGAATTAAAAAAAAAAATCCAGGCTAGCGGATAAAATGCACTTTTGCACTCAGATTTCGAATGAAAAATCGAATCTTTCCGAGGTTGTGAGGTGAAAACCAAATTAATTGGGATAATGAAATGAGGATGATGACATACCCACATATACTATTAAAACTACGCACTAATTTCGCAATGTTATTGTTAATAAGGAAGCACCTAAATATATTTTATTACAGGTATCATAAAATATTATCTTCTAAAAAGGTTTTACGATCCTTTCCGTGAAATATTAGTTTTTTGTTACATCTATGATTAGTAGACCTACTTATTCATAATAGTAATTGCGTGTTAATTTTAACAAAAATAGATATTTTTCATAGATTTATGCTATTAGGAGGGCGCACTCCGGTCCACTAGCGCCACTCCTTTAAAAAAAATATTATCTCTTGACTGAGAAGGAATTTTGAATAACGGTTCGATCAGCACCCTCGGTAAGTGTGTCTAGAATTTTCTAATACCTTTTATAAACTTTCATATTGAGACACGCCGAATGTGGCCGCTTTTCTTTAGATCGAATTATGTTGCTTCGTGTCTCATTAAGAAACTTTATAAAAGGTATTAGAAAATTCTAGACATACTTACCGAGGGTGTTGATTGAGTCGTAATTCAAAATTCCTTCTCAGTCACGAACTAATATTTTTTTAAGGAGTGGCGCTAGTGAACCGGTGTGCGCCCTCTTAACCTGATGTATCATTTCACATTACTGCTGGCAAGTTTGTTGCACTACTTCTTTTTAGCTAAAGCACTAGGAAGTGGTGAAGGGACTTTTGGGGGACTGTCATATGTAATTATGACGGTCAGAAAGTGCTGCATGCAATGCATAATCAGCCTATAATATTCCTACTGCTGGGACACAGGCCTCCTCTCTTCGAGAGGGAGTGGGCTGTAATCTACCACGCGGGCCCAGTGCAGGTTGGTAGATGTCACATGTGTTCAAATTTTTGGTTCTAGGACAAGCCGGTTTCCTCTCGATGATTTCCTTCACCGTTTTGAGAGCAGTGGTAATGATATTAATTGCACAAAGTAAAGCGCCTGTCTGGGTTTGAACCACGACCTACAACTCGTAAGTCGGGGCTGATACCACTGGGCCACCACTGCTCCAGAAAGTGCTGATTCTCAGCTAAATTACTTAGAATAAATGACTTTTGATAAAAAATAGGCTTTGAAGGCTTGTACAGCGAGTTACACAATAAAAGAAATATAATATCTTATTATATAAGTATATTTAATGCAATAGAATAGGAAATATTAAGCCTTTGTTAAAATAGCTTTCACTTTACAAATTTTTCGTTTTTCGATTCGGCCTACACAATCAATACTTTATTGTAACCTTTTTATCAATATTCTTAATGTAATAGGCGTTGGCCATTCATGATGAAAATAACTAAAGAAAGCCATTAAAGTTATCTTTTCTATATTTTTTTAAAAGTTATTAACTAAATGGTTTAATTTTTTTTTGTCACTTATCGGCCTGTAGGTACTATTTAATATTTTTGTAAATATCTATCAAAACTATTTATTACGTTTTATTTAGAGCAAATGCAGGGTGTAAAAGTACCCATTATATAGCCGTCAACTACGCATTTTGTACATAAAACTAAGTAACATTGCACAGAAATAATTGCTGCGAAACAACTTTTTTGGTTAGTTATTTTTGGTGTGAAAATTTGCTATTTGCGGTAGTGCGCAATGTAACACATGCAAAACATTGTTCATATACAGGGTTATTTGTAACTCGACGTATTCCTTGCAGGTCGTCATAGTAGGGTTAAAATGCAACAAATTAAGCCACCAAATGTTCTACCGAAATTCAGTATTTTTTTTGGTAAGTTTTGTCTGACATAAATAAAAATAATTAAAAATAAAATGTTTAATTAGTGATCTTTGCCAAACATTTAGGCATTTTTGAACTTTTAATTATGAACAAAGATCTGGTATGGCATCAGCTATGATAATAACTTAAATTCCAGTAAAGTCGCGCCGTAAATCGTTTTTAAATTGGATTTTTCTTAAAAAAACTAAAAATCTAACTAACTTAGAAACTACCGAATTTCGGTAGAACATTTGGTGGCTTAATTTGTTGCATTTTAACCCTACTATGACGTCCTGCAAGGAATACGTCGAGTTACCAGTAACCCTGTATGGGTGCATGCAACGGTACTGGGGTCGTAGGGGTATTTTAAGTTGTGTTTTAACATTAAAAAACTGTTTTCGTAAAAAAAATCGTCAGTAAAAGTTGGAATTTTGACCTTCGATATCTCCGTAACCAGAAGGTTCCCAGGTATGGTCTAGTACAAAAATAAATATTACAATAACGGGGAGTGCAAGTGACTTTCGGCTTCGTTAAGTGTCTTTTTACACCCGTTATGTATGCATGTAGTTTCTCATAATATTTTTCTTCTTTATACGTCTAGCTATTTTTATTGCAATAAAAGCATAATGTCCAAATAGCTGCCATATGGGGCCGTGTAGAGAACCTGAACCTCCGATAGGCTGCGGAGGGGACCCCTCACAGCGGGACTTGGATGGACAGTCTCCTTTTGACTATGCTACCCAGCAGGCGTAGCATGACGCTTTCTATTTCTTGGAAGACAAGACATAGCTATCTCTATACAAAGTGATATTTCGTTTCCCCATTTTTGACATCGCACCGTAAAAAACCTTCTACAATCCGTCATTTTGTCGTTCGTTTCTACCGATCGTTGTCTAGGTCCTTTTATATGTAGACTATTTCAGAAGAAAGTTTTCTATCCCAAACGTCAAAATCACACTGACAACTGACAGTTGTCTAAGGTAGTAAAGACAATTTGATTTTTTAATCGCCATGTTAAAGACAGTTGAAAAGTTTTTACTCGACGGCCACAAAGTATAAAAATTAAATGGAAAAATGGAATTTTACACTTTTTGTATGGAACATGTGAAAAGTTATTACCTACATTTTTATTTTTAGGTGTTTAAGGGGATCGAAATTTTCATTATTTTTGCGATAGGACACACCATTTTCGAGATATAAGCAAAATAAAAGAAAAACGTGAATATACTACTGAATTTCGTAAAAAGTGCAGTTGACTCTTTCTACTTTACTGCCGCTGTCTTCACGGAACGTCATTTTTGTCTATTCTTCCGTCGACAAAACCCGTTTCTATGATGGTCAGGCTACGCGTGCAGGAGTTTTTAATTTTGTGAATGCGCTGCTTAAATAAGTAGGTGAATAGAGTTACTATTAATCCGTTTTTAGGGTACGTACTTATTCAATGTATTAATCATAATGACATGTAAACATGCCAATGAATCAATATCCGATTTAGATCGCTATCTAATTGGTTAACAACACTTGTGATAACAGTAATCATTAGTTGACTGATTATTTTGATGATTGATAACAGGAATAACAAGCAGGGTCTCAAGCTTGTCGTTTTAGTATCAATAAACTTTCGTCATCAATTAAATTATTAGTTTACAACAGATACGGCAGTCGTGGAACTCCTTAATTAATAGAAGAATCGGGGAAGTATTAATTTGGCAACGTGACAAATAGCTGTCAATATATTTACTGAAATAAATGATGAAATATCGACCTATTGTACCACTAAAGAATGAGGGCTATCGCGCTTGAGTTCGCCGCTAGAGGCGCTAGTATAGAGTAAGGTCTCTAGATGTCAAAATATGTACTGAACGTTCACTGTTTGCGGGATTTTTTATCACGGATTTTAATGAATGATTGATAATAGCTGTAATGGTTGTGCCATTCTTGATTATTTATGGCTTAAGATTTTAAGTAAAAAGTTAGGATCTAATTTGGTAGCACTTGAAGGAAGAATAAGATTTGTCTGCTTAATGCTTGCCAATTTTAGGAACATTATAATCTAAATATTCATTTGAAGTTTTAAAATGTAATTAAATAAACATACTATGAATATAAGGGTACTTAAACATATCCAAAACATGAAATAAAAGTACTGCCACAGGACCTTACTACTACTACTTACCTTACAGTGGCGCTAACTGGTGAGCACAAAAACGATAGCCCCCATTGATTAAGAATGGGGAAGGCAACTGTCAAAATGGCGCTGTCGTAGCGAGTTCTCAATACAAGCTAATATTAGGTCTTTACCTATGAAATTGCCGTTCTGCAGTACTGGCCATTTCAAATCAAAATAATTTTTGTTTGGCTATGAATTCTAATTTCAAATTAATTTTATTTTAAAAACATGGATTTTTTTTTCTAAAAGTAGTCATTTCTTTATTGATTAGTGTTACATTTTCATCGCATTTCAATATTTTTCGTCATCATGGATACGTTAAAAATTCGAGTAATTATGGAATATGAGTACCGTCGTGGCAGCAACGCGGCACAAGCGGCACGCAACATCAACGACGTTTACGGAGCTAACTCTACAAACCAACGCACCACCTGTTATTGGTTTGCTCGCTTCCGTTCTGGAAATTTCGACCTGAAAAATGAACCTCGCGGTCGTCCGAAGACTTTGGTCGACAATGACGAATTAAAGGCGATTGTGGAAGCTGATGATACACAATCTACGGCTGAATTAGCAGCAGCTTTCGACGTTAGCGTCAAAACAATATTGGTCCATTTGCGTCAAATTGGCAAGGTAAAAAAGCTTGACAAATGGGTGCCCCACGAACTCAATGATCGCCAGCGCGAAGTACGCGTCGAGACGTGCCTTGCACTGCTCAACAGACACACAAATGAAGGAATTTTGAACCGCATTGTTACCTGCGATGAAAAATGGATTCTGTTTGATAACCGTAAGCGCTCAGCAAGTTGGTTGGATCCTGGTTCAGCACCTAAACAATGCCCTAAACGAAAACTTACCCCTAGAAAAGTGATGGTCACTGTTTGGTGGTCTAGCGCCGGTGTGATTCATCACAGCTTCTTACCAAACGGGGTGAGCATTACTGCAGATGTGTACTGTGAAGAACTGAACACAATGATGGAGAAGCTGGCGCATCTCCAACCAGCATTGGTCAATCGCTCGTCTCCGCTGCTCCTGCACGACAACGCGCGACCTCATACTGCACAGCAGACGGTCTCCAAGTTGCAAGAACTGGGGTTGGAAGCTCTCCGTCATCCGCCCTACTCACCAGACCTTGCGCCTACAGACTACTACTTTTTCCAGAATTTGGATAACTTCTTGGCGGGAAAAAAATTTAATACCCGAGAGGCAGTACAAAATGCCTTTGAAGAATTTGTTGCCTCCCGTCCAGCTGATTTCTTTAAGAAGGGCATCAATAAACTGCCACTGCGATGGCAAAGATGCATTGATTGCATGGGTGATTACTTCGATTAATACAAATAAAAAATTCATGAAAAAAATTCGTTTAAATTTTTTCATACAAAACGGCAATTTCATAGGTAAAGACCTATTAGTATAAGGCCTGAGGTGATGTTATTAAATTTTTGCGAATATGACGCGTTGTTGTGTTCCTAAGTATTCCGAAATTGTCCACCTTTTCCCGAAAGATCCTAAAATAAGAAGATTGTGGCTTTAAAGCTGTTCGTAGAGATTTTTTTAAATTAAACATAGTTCGAGGTTCTGTCGGCATCATTTTGAAGAAAGTGATTACGAGGAAATATTGAAGGTTTAAAATTCTGACACTTTCCACGTCAAATACTTGATTTAAAATATTGAAATCACCGGTAATAATGAAATAAAACCAAACTCATGAATGAACACGAAATGGAACGAACGAACGAAATGTCAAATTTATTATAGACCGTAGGGTCCTAGCTATGATTACGCCATTTATAATAAGCTTAGCCCGACCTTCCCCACTGCAATAATTAATATCGTAACTCTAAATACTTAGTAAGTTTAGTAAAACTTTTGCAACACCTAATTCAATTTATAATTGCAATTCACAACATAACATCAATCCTGTATTTCCGACTATTTATAGAACCTTCTGGGATTACAATGGACATTTATTTATCCAACCATAGACTACCAACATTTTTTGTTGCGATTATAGCATTATAGGTGATCTATATCAAAATATGTCCAAGTATCGATAGTTATGTTCAGGAACCATTCGATTCATCAAGCGAAGTCAATCGCATACTTCCCTTGTAATAAATCTTTTTAATTGTCTTTGCGGAAGATTATCGAGAACATTAAACTCTTTTTGTTTCAGTTTATGACTACTATCCTACATTATTAATTTACTGATAATGTCCTATAGTTTTTGCCCTTTGTTTTTCCTGTATTGTACAGTTTGGGAATGAAAAGTTGAGCAGTATTTTTGGGGCATTTTTAACTTGTGTTTTTCCAACTATGCAAATGACGGTGACGCGTCAGTTAGGATTTGGTTACCCAGGAAAGCGGTTCCGTCATTTAATAACGGCCGTCAGGAAAATCTGTCATTCTCACCAATATTTGACATTAAGGTGTCAAAGAACGCTGTGTATTAGGATAGCCGTGTGTGACTGTTCACGGCTTTCCAAAAACTAAAGCTGCGGCGGCGG
Organism: Dryobotodes eremita; assembly: GCA_917490735.1. NCBI lineage: Eukaryota > Metazoa > Arthropoda > Insecta > Lepidoptera > Noctuidae > Dryobotodes > Dryobotodes eremita. The sequence continues at coordinate 4,821,205 of OU823256.1, forward strand.
CTTCTTTGCTGCGGCGTCTGCGGGGTGCTAACAATGGCATTCTGAGAGTCATTGCTGCTCGATTTGATTGCCCCATTCAAAAACACAGGGTGAGGGTAGTGAATGGTTTTATATAGTAGCACGGTTTTGTATACTAACATAATAATTGTTGGCTAATGTTGTTGCTAATATCTACTAAAAAGATATGGATTTTAATTATCTTAAATAAATTATTCTATTCTATTCTATTCTATTCTTAGACGGGAAATTAATATATTGAAAAATTCAACTTCTTATTCATAGACTGTACATATGTGAGCTATGTTAATTCAGGATCTTCAAACACGTATTCCCAAAAAACTACTTTTTGTTTTAAGCCTTTATATTACTAAGGGTGCGATATGTGAGCTATGTTAATTCAAACACAAAGGATAATCTACACAAAGGAAATGAGTCACGGGAGAAATGGATGACAGTGACACTGTAATGGATGACTGTGTCAATATAATGCAAATAATTTTGATTTCACTTAAGGAGTATTTACAACAGGAAATAGTAGGGTACAGTCAACAAAAAAGATAAGAAATATCTTGTGACTATTTACTTCGTTTTGAAACAATCCTCGGAACTGATTAGAAATCGTATAGGAATCAATAAGAATTGTCAGAGACTGCATGTTTTTATGAGAATTAGTGCGTTAATGCGCAATTATAAAAAGTAACAAGTAGTGTGTGTGTGTGTGTGTGTGTGTAGTAGTAGTAGTAGTAGTAGATGTAGTGACAAAATTGAAAAGAGTATGCTTAGATGGTTAGGTTATGTTGAGAGGATGAATGAAGGGCGAAAAACAAAAGGTATTTACAAGGCAGATGTGAGGGAAAACGCCGAGAGGGGACGCCCTAGGAAGACATGTAGTGACCTTATTGGTGATGTTCTTCAGAAAGGTCAGGTGCGTAGTACTCGCTACCGGCATGCGTGTATGACCAGCGGGGTAATTACGTAACACACTAACAGTAGGAATGGGTTTTATTTTGACAGTTCAACATCATTCGTCGCGTTATTTACGTTGTTGAGCAGACAAATTTTTCGAACAAATAAAGCTATGGATTAGCAATAGGCTTCAAAATGATTCATATTGTGATAGACAATGTGTTACGTAATTAGGGTGCTGATGTATGAACGTAAACGAGGCAAAAGGAGTATGTAAGGATCGTAGCAGGTGGTGTTCTGTAGTCTCTGCCTACCCCCATGGGAAGAAGGCGTGAGTTTATGTATGTGTGTGTATAAAAAGTAACTAGTACATAAATAAGTGTGTCTTTGAAGATCTTATTCTTGCTTAATGCTTAGAAGCTACTTATGCGTTTATGTGAAGTTATGGCTTTGTATTTAAAAGCAAAGTACTTGTAGGTATTAATTTTATTATAGTAGTAGTAAATATAATTATGTAGGTGGTTGTTCAATCTGGACGTTGAAGTTTCAATGTCTTAGCAAAGGTAGCTTGTCAAAAGAGTGGAGAACTTAATTCAATGACGTTGAAAAGATACTACCTTCAGTGGCGTATTTTAAGATTCAGCGCCCTGGGCCAGTAAGGTTTGCCACCCAATATATTAACGGAAAAAAAGAAAACACTTTTAATTATAAAATAAAATCCAGCAGTGTGTTGCTGTGGGCTGAGATTCTCAGCCCACAGCAACACACTGCTGGATTTAAATTTTTTCTTTCATTATCAACTTTCTCAGCCTGAGAATGATGATAATGAATGAAACAACTAAAAAGGCCATACAAAGAAATAAACATCATTTATAATTTTTATGTCGTATGGATAGATTGGTTAACAAATTCTTCAATGACACTGTCATAATTAACAGAATTTTTGTCAAGTCAGCTTCTATATTAAGAATAGCTAAAATGTTTTAACGTTCTTCGCGTAAACGGGAACGTAGATATTTTTTTTAAATTAAGTACGGAAAACTAAAGTCCCGCACTGCAATTTGTCACCGCAGTGAACAGATATATGCGTAATGCTATTTCAGTATATGGAAATGCTTCCTTCAAATCCTTTTGTTTATTAAAGAAGTTAAGTTACCGCCAGTCTCTTGGGTACATTACCAGTAGACAGCGATTTGGAGGAATTTTTCGACGCCATTTTTTAGTTGGTTTTGGTTAGGTTAGGTTATTATATTTTAATTGTAAATTCTATTGTAATTTAATTAAATTAACTAGGAAAGGAAAAAAAAAGTTAAGTTGCCTATAAGTTAAGTTGCGCGAGCTTCTGCTTGCGCCGCGCCTCGCAGTCTGCCGCCCCGGGCCATGGCCTTTTTGGCCCTAGGGTAAATACGCCCCTGACTACCTTATAACATCGACGCTCACGCAGGAGGCTGTGTACAGGGTGAGAGTTGTACAGATAGCCATGGAGCGTTCCATGCTTGGCATAAGACTTATAGATCGAGTTCCAAACGTCGAAATCCGAAGACGCACGAAGGTCTTCAATATCGGGAACGTGCTATGGAACTGAAATGGAGTTGGACTGGATACCTGGCAAGGCACAGTAATGACTAGTGGAGTAAGGCAGTGACTGAGTGGCGTCCAAGGACTGGAAGACGAGGTTTTGGTCGTCTGGCGGCGCGATGGGCGGACGACATTGTTGCCATCGTGGGTAGAAGCTAGATGAGGCTGGCACAGGGGCGTTCGGATTGGTAAAAGAGAAGAGAAACTAATGCCCAGCAGTGGGTTAAGTCGGGCTGTGGATGATGATGATGAAGTACATAGTAAAAGTATTTCACGTAATAATTACCTAGATTTTTTTAAATGACATCCACATTTTAAACTTATCTGTGGTTTTGCTTTTTTTTTTATTGTTACATTACTGGGCTAATGTCTCCCCCAAGTCATCCCAGGAACTCTTTCTCTAATTACCAAAAAATAATTTCATGTAGGTACGTACTTACGTTTGTAAATAATTTTAAACTAACACTAAAATCATTTTCAAAAACCACAACGCACTATTTATTAAAAATCTCCACCATTGTTTTGAGTTTTTAAAATCATAATTTTCTACAAAACACCATAGCGCACCGGAAAAACCGAATTAAAAAAAAACACTCAAACCACAGACAAAAATTGTTTCCGTTTTCAAATTAAACCGCGAGAAAGTCAGATTATTAAATTATTGAATACAAATAATTTGTACTTATGGCCGCACTCGGTGTCGGCTGCGTTAAACTGAAGGGAAATGCCGACAAGTTTTAACGCTCTTCCGAATCAAATAGATTTGCTTTTACTTTCTCCTAAACTGGCTGTAACTGTAGGACGACAACGCGTTCTAAATTGACATTAATTATTGTGGAAACCAAGCGTTGTACGCTTGGTTTCCACAATAATTAGAAATGAACTTCTTAGTACCTGCTTTATTTTTAAATATGAAATACGGTTCTCTGTGTGGTCGATATAAGGTCTTTGGTCTGCTGGGTCCTGGTGAGTAATTTTTTAGTTACTAACCGCAAATATTATTATTCCCTTTGTTGGTAATTCCATTGCAAATATGTACCTATTTACGTAGTTCGCATGCGTCATTTGTCGATAACAACTCAAAAGTTATATGTAAACTAATAAAAAATCATGACACGTTCTACGATTATTAATTTTGGTAGGTCCATACAGTCCAAAAACATATAATATGTCGTGCTATGAGTTTATTAGCATAAGAAAAGACAAACATAGACTAATGAGGCGATTCACACCTAGGAGCTAGGCATCCTCCTAAAAGGAGTAAGCAGATGTGACTAGAATAGGCTTACAGCTACCCAGCTTACAGTTCCAGTAGAATATTAGATTTCTGTCATCCCAATTGTGTAAAGTCCAAAGGTTCTCATGTTGACGGATTTTGTCTAAGAGCTTCTTATTTAGGCTGCAAATTCGGAGGGGCGTTTCTAGCAGCATGCAGCGGGGCGTTACATGGGCAATTCCATTAAACGCCCCGCTACACGCTGCATGAAACGCTGCTCCGAATTTGTAGCCTTAGTTGCCAAAGTCACAAGTAAATCTTCGTGTCCAAGTGAATCTTGCCTTGATGAAGAAACGAATGGTAGTGTCTTCATCCTATAATATGGTAAATTCTAATTTAACGGTAAAGATCAACCGTATAATCTGACCTCTGTGACCGTTAGGGAAATCAGATTATGTCAACATTATACGTACTTCGTTTACTTAAACATCTATGGTAAGTACCTGCCTACATTATATCGTGCCCGCGTACAATCCGCGATTAACGTATTCCTATTGCGCGCAAGTGGCTAGAAAACAGTTACAATGTCCATAACAAGGTGGCTGCCCCAACAATCGACTATTAAATTAATGTTATTCAAATGTCATTGTACTGGGCTACGTGCTACGAAAAGATAGCGTAGCCAATAGGCGTAGCGGAGAGCGCGTAGTACGCTACGCACTCTCCGCTAAGCCCATTGGCTACGCCGGCTAGCAAAAAGAATGACGGCGACTAAGTAATTAGTTATTCGATTAGAAATAGGTAACAATGAAACATATTGATATTTAGGCGTGATAGTGATGATTAAGAGTGGCCAACCGGTCATACTTTTCATACAAACGCTCGTACGTGATTATGGCGTTGTAACACATCTTTTAACTGAACATTTTGAATTAATAGGTGTCTTGTATACTTTATCTAGGTTTCTATGCAAGCAAAAATTCAAAGGGGAACGCCCGAAAAATGCCTGAAATGGACAGAAACTACTAATAGTCCATAATTCTATTTAGAATTTATAATGTATAATGAAATAATTCTCAAGTTTGTTTATCTAGGGTAAAAATATAATGATTTTTTAAATATTTAACTTGATATCCGTATAGTTCATTCTTATTTTTTTATTGGAGGTTAGTGTTTATTTGACATGGGTAACTGACATTCAGGCAAACAGGAATCGTCAAATAATCCTTAACGAACTATTTTATAGAATTAGTGCACAGTTATCATTAATTTAATATAACTCGACCTATATGTACCCTAAATCTAATTAAAATAATATATACATGTCAATATTAATTAAAAATCAAATTATTTTCAAAATAGAAAAAGTATCGTAGGCTGTATGAATCACGTGTCTTTTGCCTTACTGGCAGTTTGACATTACTGGTTTTCATTTTTTCGTTTGTATAGTTGACACAGAGTACCTTTTATATTACTTGATTCATGTTTTTGCGGAATTACGGATTGCTTTTTATGATATTTCACGACTGTGGCTATTCATTAAGGATTTTGATTATACTTCTGCACACGATACCCATTTTTGAACATGGACTTACATTGGATCCGCCTAAATGACGACTTGGCTTTTTGACGACGGACCTGAACCTGCTTTATATACAACGCTGCTGTTATTTTGGACTTGTGCCCAGTGTAATTTAAACAAATGGATAGAAACCTATACTGTCTTAATTGCTAGCTCGATATTGCAAGGATGAGACGTATTATATTATCAGTGCAAAATGATGAAGTACGTTATTTAATACAGGCATGGATAACACCACAAGCTGTAAGTATAGAGATTCCTCAAATGAGATCCATCACCGTGTTACCTAATTATGGAAGAGCAGTCGACACTCGAAAGTCATTGTTTCTATCCAGGATGTAATATGAGAGACAGACATGTAGTACCTCTTTCATTAAAGGTGTGGCTCTTCAAGGACTATATTATCATTATGTACCAAAGAATTCACAAATATGTAGTCATCATTTAAACGGCGAACCTTTGGTATCTTCGCCCATGCTATGTATGGTACTTAACATGGGCCCAGTACTAATCCAATATCTATCCTCCTGCATTTCTTGACGATTTTTTTTTTTAAAATAATGAATGAATAATTTAAATGATTTTTTGTTGTTTAATTATTGCATATTAATCCTTGACATTGACTTAGCCTATATTGTACAAAAATGTTTGGAACTGGCTTCTACCTAGTTTTTTGATAATTATTGAAATTGTATTGGGTTTCCTACGATTGGTAGTGCAATTTAGCTTTTATTTCATTGTTGTTCATTTTAGGCATTTCTTTGTATGGGTGATGGGCATTGCCCTTTGGAGAAACATATTCAGTATAAGCCTCCAAAAATCTCCATTTTGCCCAAATTTTACCTGTACTTTGGCTGTTCATAATGTACTCATAAATTGTAAACATAAAGAAAACATTATCATAGAAACCTCGCACATGTAATCGATATTCTAAATGACAATCAAATTTTCCAAAAAAAATTAAGGCTTTTTCAAAACCACGTATTCCCTGCAACAATTTTTTTTGAAATCTCCGCGCGCCAATTTTCGTTCGATGTTATCGCGTTCTCACTCTTGCTTCTTGTTTCAAACATTACTTAGGAATGAAACGACAAGCTTTTCAATCATGCTCGCGTTGACGATAGACGGACCGGGAAGGGCCCTCTTAAGGAAAACGAAATTGCTTTTCTGTGTGATGGGGTGAGGTTAATAATTTTTGGGTAGTGTAAAGATATATTTAAAAAAAATCTTTTCCTTTTTTATAAGTACCTATACCTACCTAATTGTACCTATTATTATTAATTTCTAAAGAAAAATTGTAGCTTATAAAGGAACAGCTTCAGAAGAATAAAGTAGCTGGTATTTATTGTGCAGTGCCAAGTACTGGTGCAGTTACCCTGCTCACGCATTGGTAGATACTTAGTTGAAATGATTGAAAGTGATCTGCGAGCTCCGCGGACACTACCATGCGTACGGTTTACTGACCGATACTCTTAGATTGAATACCAAGCAGGCTAATAGGATTAAACAAAAATCTAGTGCCGATAAGCCTTTTAAATTAAGTACCCATAGTAAGGTAGTTTCGTAGCAGTAGACCGAAGATTTGTTTATAACTCTTTTTTTCTTTTCTTCGAGTCTTACTACTTAGGGATTTTCTTGTTCTCAAATAAATTAGGTACAGTCAGGGAAATTAATTGTTAATAAAAAACGCCGCACGACGTCACTCTGGCGTGTTACAGCCATTACATACAACTCTCAAGGTATGACAGTCGTGTCGCGGATTGTTCGAAAGAGTTACCGTGGCCCTGGCGTACAGGCAACTGAAGGAACACGGGTGGGTTTTAGTCAGTAAGAGTCGGACACGCCCTTCCGGTCCACCCAGAGCGGGAGAGGTCATTTGATGATTTCCCAACCCAAAAAAAGAAAAGTATGACAGTTGTAATTTATTTGAATATAAGGACAATTTAAGTTGGTAGTCAATTTCATTAAACAATTATTTTCCTTTACTGTACTTACTTTCTTTTATTAGCTAAGTTACCATTAGGGTTTGACCGACCAGCACTTGGTTTTGCTTTGTTAGTGATGACTACCTACTGCTTACCCCGCTAAAAGCTTACCTGAGTAATTACTTAAATTGTGACCTTTTAGCACCCAAAAGAAAAAAATAGTTTAACTGACAAAGTTATCGATGCATTTTTGAGACACTGCATTTAAGAGTTAAGCACCGTACTCCAATGAACTGCACCCTAATTGCGTATCATACTATCAATCACAATCTAAATAATTTTGAAGGATATTGCTAATCCATTGCTTCATAAGTTCGAAAAATTTGTCTACTCAACAACATAAACAACGCAACAAATCGCACCTATAAAGACAAACCGTTACTAAACGAAAATATAAAATTTTACACAGGACATTAAATAAAATAAAAAATGCACGAGTTTTTCGCAACAGAACTTATATTATAGTGTAAATAAATACCCATCATTATGATCTCAAAAGATGGCTCAAAGCTCCATAATCCTAAATTCTATAGCAAAGAAGCCGTGTATTTCTTTTTATTTAAGCTCCTGTGTAAAATTTTATATTTTCGTTTAGTAACGGTTTGTCTTTAAAGGTGCGAAATGTTGTTGAATTGTCAAAATGAAAGCCTTTAATACTCTTAGTGTGTTACGCAATTACCCCGCTGAAAGGGACGCTCAAACAAACGAGGGTTAGTACTTACATTTTCATAATATTGTATCCATAAAGGTTAATGACCCCGCAGGAATCCACTGGATGCGAGAAGCACAGAACTGGTCGAAGTGACGGTGCTTGGGGAGGCCTAAGTCCAGCAGTGGACATCTTTCGACTGAAAGGTTGGTTGATGATGATGATCCAAAGAAGTAATTATTTATTCAGATAACATTGAAGTTTTATTTCACAAAAGTGTTGTTCTAAAACAACCGCACCAAATACTGGAAATATGGCTACTAACTCTAAGCTAATAATCGCTTCTTTTATGTACTACTTGTATCACAGGCGTTCTAAGGTCCCAAAAATGCGTTTGCGCAACACATGCTTGACGGAAATGCATGACGACATACTGCAATGATCGGAAATTCGAACCCCTTGGGTGACGCATTTTATTGTACCTATAGAGTACACGATACACAGTTCAAAGAACATTCTAAAACTCCATTATTTTAAAAAGAGTAACCGTGGAGTTTCTTGCCGGCTCTTCTCTAACGGAAACGACCAATTGAACCGTCCCTCTGACGTGTCATAAGTGCCCATGTAGGTTTATGTGAAATAAAATATTTTGTATTTGATATTGAACAGCACCCTAATTGCGTAACACACCATCAATCACAATTTGAATAATTTTGAAGCCTATTGCTAATCCATTGCTTCATATGTTCGAAAAATTTGTCTGCTCAACAACGTAAATAACGCAATGAATGTTGTTGAACTGTCAGAATGAAAGCCATTCCTACTGTTAGTGTGTTACGCAATTACCACGCTGTTCTATGTTAACAGTACACGATTCAACTTGGTTGCTTCATCTAAATTGAAAGCCAACTGAAGTGCTTATTATTCCATAACAAGACTCATCGATACGGTAGTATGGAAATTCAGAATAAACACAGATTTTTGATGCGGTACACCGCAGTGATTCGATCCCTATTTTATAGATACCTAGCTTTTTGCCCGCAGCTTCTCCCGCGTGGATGTCGGAAAATATCCCACAGGAGCGTACTACCGGGATTAAACGATTCTATGTGTTAATCCAAGGGAACTAAACTACGTGCCAAAGTAAAACTGCCAAAGTAAACTACGTGCCAAATTTCATCCAAATCCGTTCAGCCGTTTTTGCGTGATTGAGCAACAAACATCGAAACATCCAAACTTTTACATTTATGATATTAGACGGACTAGCTGACTCGACAGACCTTGTCCTGCCCAAATTTCAATAGTTCATACAAAAATCCAATAGAAAAAGCAACGTTCAGTTTTTCTAGAATTTGAACAGTTTCCAGGATTTTTTTTCAATTTTTCCTTCGGTAACAACCTTATTCGGACTATTACGAATATTTTAAAACAAAAAATAGCTAAATCGATCCAATCATTCTCAATTGATGCGCTTACCAACGAACAGCGTTTCAGTTTTGTTCATATAGATTTTATGATAATTAATACTTTCGATTATGGGGACCAACTTAGGCCGTCCAGATTTTTTCCTTCCGGTGAATGAAATAATCCTTACATGACATTGAGTGGATCGCCCTGATAAAAAAGGTCAACTTTACTCTAATACAAATTGTTTGAAAAAGAGCTGTCCAGGTTTTTTGTCATCCGATAGATACAATGGATTGATCCCTGTACGAAACAGAGTCGAAACGAAAATTTGGTAAATTTTACTTAATCCTTGTCCTTAAATCCGTGTCCCAAATAAAATATATTTCTTTCTTTCTTCTTTTCTTTCTAATAACTTACACTTGACCAAAAAATTAAGTATGCCGAAATAGTTTTCATACAAAAAGACCTAATTGTTCTTGCCCGTATCTCCTTTGGATAAGGATTTCCCCATACTGTCCCAGTAAAAAAAACCTTGTTTAATATGTTATGCATGTACATTCTAGGTTAAGTAAATGTCTTTATGATTAACAGGATAAGGTACAATGGCTCATCCAATTGTTGCATACTGACTCAATAAAATACTATTACCCGTATCTGGCAGGAAGGGTCATACGTTTGTGAGTAAGTCTGTTTAAGTAGAACTCCCTGATGTTTTGTCTATATCATGAATTAACGATAGAAATGTAGTGAATCAGACTTTCGAGAAAGTTAAGCGCCTGCGCCTGATCTAAGGTCGAGTCACAAGCTTGCGGTAAAGACAGGTTTATTTATAAGGCAACAACTAGGCCTAGGGTGGATTCTCGGATAGCGTTTCCGCGTATCCACCCTAGGGTGGATTTTTTGGAGTGGATAAACGGAATAACCCAGTTATAAAATGGTGCTGGTCTCACTGACACGCCAGCGCCGACGTCGTAGGCCAGGGATGGCGAACCAATGGCACGCGTACTTTGGTGGCACGCGACAAAATAATTTGGGCACGGCGTCTTTAGGTACATACGTACATAGGTCACAGACAGACACAGAAATTTGAGCGCGATATTTTCATCTACTTGTTCACCTAGAAAGAAAGAAAAGAAGGAAAATACGTTTATTTCTCTTTTTTTTTAGTCTCTTTCCTTTGAAAGAATAACATTAAACCTGACATAAATTATTTGGCATCCTGTTTGCAACAGCAGAGGTTGCACTTGACGAGGTGGGCAAGCTCTTTGAAAGAGTTATTGCAGACCGCCTCGTCTGGCGGCTGGTGCGGGTGGGGCCGGATTTGGCGGAGAGCCAGTTTGGTTTCCGCGGGGGGCGCTCTACGGTGGACGCCATCATGCGCGTGCGAGCCCTCACGACGGGGGATGCCATAGCCCGGGGTGGGGTTATCTTGGCGGTGTCTCTAAACATCGCAAATGACTTCAATACCCTGCCCTGGAGTTGCATCAGGGAGGCACTCCGGTATGACCGGATGCCGACCTACCTCTGTCGTGCGGTCGAGGCCACAGACTAAGCGGCAAACTGCTCGACACTTTACCCGTGGTTACCAGGTACACGCTTAAACGACACGCGTTTTGCGAGAGCGATTGCGGCGAAGATTATTATGAAAGAAGTTGTTTAGAGCATGCCACGAATTACTGCGACGCGATGCGACTTGCGGAGCGACGGACGGAAACAAGGGACGCGCTCGCATGCCGCTGGACGCAAGTTGCATCGCTCAAAGCTGTGTGTAGTTTTATAACGTTATAACGTGCACGTACTTCCATACATTTTATGGACTTGGACGTCCACGATAATATCGTCACGTTAGTAACTATAAAAGCGCACATTGACAATAAAGGTACTGAGAATTTTGGTTGATAGTAAACTTTGCTAAACAATCCCTTTCCCTGACATTGACATTGTTTAAGGTTCTCAATCAGCACTGCAAGTGACTGTTGATTCTTATTAAGCCTCGTATTCAGTAGGGGACAAATATCCCGTGGCACGTGCCACTCGTTAGGGATGCCGGGCGAAGTCGGGCAATGTCGCCAGACATTAAAACAGCCTTACTAATAAAGATTTACACACGACGTATACCGGAGTTATAACGTTTACTCTACCAATAAAAGATATTTGACAGTTCAGTTGTACACATCTGGTATACCGGGAGTTTTTATTGTATGAGAAATTACACAACTGTTATACAGTCCTCAACCCTTGTTTAGTGAGCGTGTAACCGTAGTAGCCGGACATCTGGCGGGCTATTGTACTAACTTTTAAGAACGTTCGCATTCAAATCTCAGTCTCAATGATGGATTATTTGCATTATTTCGTTATTTTCAATAAAATGGATCGTGAAGAACTACCAAGAAAACGAAAATGTTACAAAAATCGTTTCGATCCTTTTACTTTTAACGAGACAGACTTTTAACCAACAGTCTATTACGAATGTATGTCGAAGAGTGGCTAACGCTTTGGCAAATAAAGCGGCACAATTTATACGCATGCCTGGGTCTCTTGAAGAGCAAGAACAAGTAGTTTCTGGATTTAGAAATATTTGTGGCTTCAGAAATATGATTGGTGCTATAAAAAAAACACACCACACACACCCACACGCTCGATTGCACACATATTTAAATTGGGACACTAGTTTGACATTTGAAAGGTGCGTTCTTAAATGACAAACAAAGTATGATTAATTTTTTCTTTCATTTTACCGTAAAAAACGTACAATTATTTTTAAATACATTTCCAAACAACATTTTGGGCACAATTTGTAGTATTTATTAAAAATAATCATTTTTTATTCTGTTTACAAGGTTTTCTAAATGTCTCTACAATTTGGTCATCAAGTTTCAAAACGTTTCCGAAGAATGTTGCCAGTGACTTTTGTTATAACGAATTTATAACTATACAATGCTTACACACCCATTATTGGTAAAGGGAGTGTGTAACTCTTATCCATAGCTTATACAATGAATAAGTATACAGTTGTTAAACGAGTGTTTTAAATATTTTTATTAGTAAGGCTGCTAGTGTCTAATAAGCCGGTTTCAGACGAAGAGCTAAGCTAAGTTAGTTCAGCTTAGCTCGCATAGATGAGGTAATTTTTCATACTTTGTTCATAGTTTACGGTCTGCACACAAGTATGAAAAATTACCTCAGCTTTGCGAGCTAAGCTAAAACTAACTTATTTTAGCCCTTGATCTGCAACTGGCTTATAGCTTCGTATTCAGTACTGGCCAAATGTTCCGCGACACGTGTCACTAGAGATGTCGAGCAAAGTTCGTCAACGTCGCCCGCCGACTTGTCTCACGACCTTATTTAACACGTTAACAGTGCATGACCCATCGGTGATGCATTTTGAGTCTCTTATAGTGTACAAACACAGAGGGGGCGGCGCGGATGGCGGGAGCTGATGTGGATGCTCTTCCCACGATGGATTACGCTGCTCACTCCGCTTACACTTTGTTCATAGACAAAACGAATTGTGTTTACGACACCCACTTGCGGATTCCGCTATCGGCGCCGCTCCCACTGTTTGTACCCTTAACGTACGTGCATGTTCCATCTATGGGGCATGAGTCCAAACAAGTAAATAGTCTTTTAAATTTAGACACATTGGAGTTTATTCGTTTTTATCAACATACACGTATGAGCATTGAACTAAATAAATAAAAAAAATTAAAACCGGATGACTTTTTTATTAGGGTGACCAATATTCTATCATCAACTTAAAACCTATCGCAACTTAAAAACTACATTTGCGATTGCACGTAAGGGGTGGTACCTGGGGGTAAGGTAAGGGATGGATCATAGCTACACAAACTTTGCACACGTATGCGTACAAATGTATGTAAAGCTTAGAGGCCTCGCCCATGACGACTTTTTGTAGCGATGCGGTAGCGATGCTGTCGCGCATTTGTACCGATATAACCGCGCTGCTGTCGCTGGCTATGTACCTTGCCCAGATTCTGTATCGCTACAATCGCGATGGTGTCGCGCTTCAGTCGCGATGCAAACGCGATTCAGCATCAACACAGAAGGTCGCCCACGGCGACTTTCACACTTTCACACATTCCCCAGCACCCCTCCCTCCATTCTTCACCCTTCGTTCCCTCGATGTCGTCAGAAACGGTCGTGCGTTTGCATCGATACAGTCGCGATGCTGTCGCGCATGTGTATCGATACAACCGCGCGTTTGCATCGTTTCTGTCGCACATTGCAAACGCGACTAACGCGCGATAGTAGCGATGCAGTAGCGCGTTTACAAAACGCGCGACAGCATCGCTACAAAAAGTCGCCGTGGGCGAGAGGCCTTAAGTATATAGCAAGGCCTTAAGTATATCGCAAAGTGTAGGACCACTTTCCAAACTGCATATAACTTTATCTGGATTGAAAAATCGGCTCAGAAGGGGGATGCGCTCAGGTGGCCCGCGAAATTCAAAAAAGCTTACTGTTTTTCAATTTGCCGGGTACTGTCAGGTTGTATATTGATTAAAATATTATTCGCGGCCATAACAAATATGATTTTACCGAATTATAATCATTAGAATCAGAAATACAACTCCTTAAGTTAGAATTGGCCTCAAATGTCATGATTTCATAAAATAGTCATTTAATAGGGTAATATGAACTTAGGAGAGATGTATTGATGATATTTATGATTATAATTCTATAAATATTTGATACCTACGGCCGTGAATCATATTTAGATCAACATACAACCTGACACTGACCTACAAATTGCAAAAAACGTAAGAAAATTTGAATTTCGCGGGCTACCTTGGCGCATCCCCCTTAAGTGGGGTTGCTAGGTAGTGGAGGAGCAAATGTAAACGACCAAATAAAAAATAACTCTTTTATTATCATAGGAGTTGAGTTCCTTGCCATAATTTTAGGTAAATAAGTTAAATAATAAAATCACAACTTAACGAATACTTAAAATTAACTCGAACGTCGCTCGTCAAATTTGAAATTTTGAATTTAATCATATAACTCACTTGTATTACTGCTGAAACATACAATCAAACGTTGACGACGTAAGCAATTCACTTATTTCTATGGCAGATAAAATGGACTCAAAAATTACTTTAAAAAATCATTTAAACACCAACGTGAAACACCAAACGAAACAAATTAGATACGAAATGTTGTTGCACGTACATAACATAAATTAGGTATTATAAAGACAATACTAAGTTTTGAATTAAACGATCGACTAGTAAGAAGTCCCACTCTAACTTTTCAAATAACATAGTTTAATTCAATATTATTTTTTTGCGTATCGAACTTCTTACCACCCGATATAACACATTTTTTCTGAAATAATTTTACGCATTTTTTTGTAAAAATATTAATGTACAATTATTAATTAATGGCATGGCGCAGGATTTCCAAGACAACTTAAACTTTTAGGTTCAATTTTTACACATCTACTCCTTTCTATTTACATGTTTCAAGAGAATCGTACAACTAGTAATTAAGCGTGAAAAACGATTCAAATTATCAACTTTTACCTAAACATACATCACAGATAGAGATATAAAAAGAACTAATTCCTATTCGGCGTGTTCGTTGCATCAGATATGGACATCTTTGTTGTGTCTGGGTATCGTGGGACAAAGAAACTAAATTACAACTGACGTCGCATCAAAACATAAATTTGTTTTTCTGCACATAAATCAATACGGATTATTATTATCTAATGAAGCATTGGAAGAAATAAGAAAATCTAAATATACAAAACGAAATTACAAACTAATAGTTCAAGGAAATAAGACGAGAAAAACAATTGAGAATGAATCGAGTTTTGCTCCGTTCAGAGACTAATAAAGTCCATTCGAAAAAACTGGCAAGCACTTACATATTAAATTGATAATCTTATGTATTATAAGTTCTGATAACGTCACTGACATTTGTTTAAAAAATATTTTTCTATTTGACTAGAGGTGGTTGCTTATTTTATACCTATTCATAGTATCGACCACTTTCAGAATCGTACTAGAAAGAATGATGATTGCATGGGTGACGGGAGTAACCATCTTTTGGACGACCTCGTCGTTGAAACAAATAAATATATAAATGAAAAATGGTTAAACAAAAAAAAAATACTCGAAAAATTTAAATGGCGAAAGTGTTCGTCATGACAGGAAGATTTTTACCAGAGCCTCACCAAAAGAAATATTTAACATAGTGCCGTTTCACTTTTTATCATCTCTATTTTTATCAATCGTTTTAGGGTCGTTTTTCTTATTATCCTCGTGTTTGGCTTCAGCGTTGTTGTTGTCAGAATCTTTTTCATCTTTTTTGTGGGTGTTGTTTTGTGATTCGACGACATCCTGGGTCTTGGATTTGGATTCCCATTTGGTTTGAAACTCTTCGTTCAACATTTTCTCGAAATCATTCGCGATTTTGTTTACATTCTTCTTCATCGTCGGATCTGGACAGCTCTGTAAATGAGAAACATCGTTCAACACATTTTCATTTCTAAAGAACTTGTGTACCAAAATTCTTTTACTATACCTTTAAGTAAAGTCGCACATTGTTGAAAATTCGTCTAAAATCTTGTACGACCTGCTCATATTCATTATAAGATGAATTCTTGAGTTTAGTCGATATGTCATGGAGACACATTGGATATTTTACAACTTCGTAGAATCTAGGAGCCTGGAAAGAAAAGAAAATTGTAGAGCAGCGTTAGAGATATTACAAAGAAAAATATACAAGCGTTAAAAATGCAAACACTTACCACTTTTATGTCCATATCATGTTGAATAAAAGCAGCTTCGTTGATTTGAGATAGATTTGAAATAATTGCCTCAAACTTCTTGACTGTATTATTTGGCAAAGGCTTCTTCTTCTTCGGGTGGTACCACATTCCCGACACGGCAACTTTTGGTTTTCCACTAGATTTCTTATGATTCTCATCTCGTACATAATTGCCGGATTGATCAAAGTTAGGACAACGAGTATTCTCCTTTTTTTCCTCGTCATTCCTACAGTCAGGAATGTCTAACGGATCATCAGGTTCGAGTAATTTGGTTTCAGAATCAAGCAGTTTGATTGTATCATCAGTAAAAATTGATTGATCTTGATTCTTATTTAGAATATAGTCATTTTTGGTTGATTGTTGATTCCATACACAAGTTAGATCTTTTGACATAAAATGATTGAGCCCGGCAGACCACGCGTCATTCTGTTCCATGCTAAGTTTGACTTGCTTCAAATCTTCAGAGAACTCGTCAGTTGCGCTAAGACCTAACGCGTCATATAATCGGGCTGTGTCCGACTTAGAACCTTCATGAATGAAATCCATCAGTTTGGGTGCAGACTGTTTAGCCGCTTCCCACGCGCGGTCTGATGTCATCGAACTTAGGAGATCAAGCGAGTCTGCTGCCCTCATATCGAAGCAGGGAATTCCATGTCGAGGCATCATCTTCTGATCTTCTCCAAAGATATCGTCTGAGCGTCTGGACATCAAACAGGGCCATGATTCAAGATTGTACTTCGGCTGCGGTGCTAATGTGACAGGCGGAAACGGAACTTTCATTTTAAGCGCTATATCGTCTCCTACAGTGCTGTCGTATACCGCATCCTGAGCCGCGCCTTGTACAAATGGAGAAATTGGATCAGCAGGCTTTATAGGCACCTTGTAACTGCCTGGCTTCATATAAACTTTTGACATTTCGTGAAACTCATCATTTTCTGGGTCTAGGAATTGTACGGGGCCAGAGATATTATTTGAAATCGTCACCACAGACGGGATTTGAATGTTGTGAGAGTGATGAGTTAAAAAATCGCTAGGTTCTTTTTGGACCATCTGACCCCATGCCGCAAAAAAATCGGCTTCTTCCTTTGTATCGCCACAACTATTATTCTTCTGTACGTAGCAGCCCCTCATTTCGGCTGCCGCTGCCATACTCGGTATCAATGTCTTTTCCACGTGGCTCAAAGGAATCATTTTGGCTTTCAATTCCATGTCCCTGCGTTGCAACAAATCGCAAGGCATATTCCCCAGAAGCGGTTGTCCTGGTGCTTTACCGAGTTCCGCATCCATTTTATGTTTCAGTTGAGCATACAATTCTCGTTGCTCCGCGTGACACATACCTTCAAGAGCGCGAAAATCGGGGACGTTAGTGATAGTCCATGATTGTCGTGGCTTTGACTCACGGACACTGCATGGATCACATTTGTACGGTGTCTTCTGATAGCTGTCTATTTCATTTTGGTCGCTCAAAGGATAGAAGTTGTGAGAGTTTGGCGGCGGTACTACAGGATACTTCTTATACGCGACTCCTGATCGTGCGGGCCATGGACCTTCGTTGAAGCTCTGGGAAGCTGCTTGTGATTGGTTCTGTACCCATGGCGGTTGAACAGCGTTGAACGGCTGCGGAGAAACATTGACGGGCCGCGGAGTACTAGCATGTGATTTAGCTGGTTGGAATTTGTTCTGATTTTGATTCCTTGGTGCGGCCGAATTGGTGGAGTAGTAGTTGTGTGTAAAACTCTTCTGTTCCATAGTAAAACCATGATCAAGGCACTTAAATGTTTTATAGATGTGAGTCAACATTTCTTTGGTAACAGCCTGCCATTGCACGAAACATTCTCTTATGTTAGGACTGTAGTATTTATTTTCGATTCTCGAAAATGTGTCGTGCTTCTCACTAAGCAGTTCTTTGACACCTTTCCAGCCATCTAAAATTCGGACAAAAGAGAAAATAAAGTTTTTGATTACCCACGGTATACCTTGAGAATGCAGGTTAGCGACAGCGCTGTCCGGTTTTTGTACGTTAGATCTAGTTTTTGCGCAAATCGAGTGTATATTCTTAAAACAAGGTCTATTGTGATGAGCAATCGCTATATTTTCAGCATCAGTGCAGGCCTCCACAGCCAGTTGAACGATTTGATTCGGGATTTGATCATGTATTACAATCTTATCTAGCGCAGTGAGCAATACTTCCGATGATACGGAAGGCTTATTTTTGTCTTCGTCCTGATTAGTTTGTTTCTGATTTTGCTTTTGATGACTGGAATCCGATCGCGAGTCGGGTATGTTGCACAGTTCCGAAACCATTCTCTCTCCTTCTACAAAGAAATCGAGGCTAGAAGTGGACTCCGAAGTCAAGTTCCTTTCCTTCCGTTGTCGGTCTACTTCGGGGTTGTCCTTGTACCTCTCATGATATCGAGGGTCAGCATTGTATGAATTGCGTTTATCTTGATTTTTAACTATTTTCTTCTTCGCACCAGTGCCAATCGGTTCTTGGTTGGAGATGGACCAGGAGCTCTGAGACCGTCTATCGTTGTCTGATCTTCCTCCTATCATCCCAGGTCCGCTGTAGTTGGGTGAAGATGGGTCAAAAACAAGGCCAACGAGAGGGGAATTAGGCGGTGAACTAAAACTCGGGGCCGATGGGTTGTTATATCTGGAAATAATTGTGGAATTCAATTTTTATTTCATGTGACTAGAATTCCGTGGACTGGGCGTTTATACCTTGGGTTCTGGTACTGCTGGCTAGATGCGGTGGCTTCGTAAATGCCGGTCGCGACACGGCAGTAAGTCGCCATGTTTTGGTCGGACAAATCTTTGCTGGAACATCCTGAAAGCGTAAACAGTATAACGAATGAAAAGATAATTTAGGAAACCAGGAAGAATATAGAAAACTAATAAGAATAGCTTTATATGGGGAGTTATAAAATGCTAACAACGTTTTGAAGCTAAATTAAATTATTAAAATTATGTTCGAAAATTAAAAATTAAATTAAAAATTATTTGTGGATGCTTGCAATAAAGAGCAGTCTATCTGCTCGTACGATAGTGTCGTAAACTGATGTGAGTGGTCTTGCAAAGACAAATAGAATTTATATTTGTATCTATCTAATTAATAATTGTGTTATAACTTATAATTCTTATTACGGCAAAGTAGAAGTAGCACTAGTTCTAATTGCTAAAACGACATGGATCTTCATCTACGTACCATAGTTCTTTTGCTGTATCACGGGGTACTGATGCTGGGTCTGGTAGCCGTCGCTCTGGTGGGGCATCCCCCGATCTCGCCCCCCATCGGGACCACTGTCCCGATACTCCCCCGTCTTACTCGACACGCCCCCACCATACTCTTGCATTGGGCTCGCAAATATCTACAAATCATTGAGTATTATTTCAAGGGTTATTAAAAATGTATTTATGTTTCTTAATATCGAAAAAAGAAATCCATCGGCTCAACAAGATACACCAGAAAATCATATTAACACGATGACTGCCATACGGGTATACTCGTAGTAACTTTTTTATATATATGCCCCCATTGCCACCATGCAAAAGGGTAGGTACAAAAATTTTTAAATGGTACTCATAGTTGGCTGTGGAACCTAGTTCAAACTACGAGTTTACTCGTAGTATGGCAATGAGATAGGATTTTTATTAGCTATTGCCATTCTACGAGTATAGTCGTAGACAATTTGGCTCTGTCAATCTGCAGCTGCGGGCGCCGCGCGATTGCTCTGTCCTCCAGCGCTCGCGGCCCTTCGGGTACGGTCGTAAAGCTTTCAAATTCATATGAATTTATTGTAGAACATAGGTAAAGTAAGATGTTACAATATAATTATGCATATAGACCAGTACCCTAATTACGTAAACACTATCTATCACAATCTGAATCATTTTGAAGCCTTATTGCTAATACATTGCTTCATACGTTCGAAAAATTTGTCTGCTCAACAACGTAAATAACGCAATTAATGTTGTTGAACTGTCAAAATGAAACCCATTCCTACTGTTATTGTATTACGTAATTACCCCGCTGCTATGTCTCGCCATTGGGGCTTACAAAATTCCTAATACGTTACAGATAAGAACAATTAAACACTAAGTAATTTAAAATACTAAGCTTTGCTTTCATATTACTCAGCTCTTAGAAAGACATTGTTTTGGTACGAAAAACTAGCGATACACATTTTTGAAATCTACATTCATAATGCCTGCATAATCTACAACCAACAAGCCAACCTTTCTTCGGAAAAAGAAATTGGATGCCCTTTCGTTCAAAGATGAAGTCCTAAAACATCTTTTAGGCGAATTTGGAGAATGCTCAAAAAAATCCCAGAGCGAACATATACAGGATGTTGCTCAGAAGTTTAGTGATATTTAGTGATATCATTCTGTAAATATTTCACTATAAGATTCAATGGCTAAATGTGTGATATTGTGCTCCTTTGTTTTTCATCAGGGGTGATTTTATTTTCTTTAATATAATCGTTTGGGTATATAATATACCCGACGATATAAATACATACATACATATAATCACGCACATAATCCCATAGGAGTAAGCAGAGACTGCAGATTGTCTAAATCAACTTTAACTCTTCAACTTTTTTAACAAAAAAAAAAAAAAAAAAACTATCCACAGCCCACTTTTTGCCGCTTTTCTACGAAACTCAGCGTGATGAGTGGCGAACTCTGTCGCCGCCGTTTGAATGTTAAGAGGGCCCTTCCCGGTCCGTCTATCGTCAACGCGAGCATGATTGAAAATGTTGTTGTTTTATCCAACGCAATGTTTGAAAAAGAAGCAAGAGTGAGAATGCGATAACATCGAACGAAAATTGGCGCGCAAATATTTCACAAAACATGTTCCAGGAAATACGTATTTTTGAAAAAGCTTTACAAGTTTTTAGAAAGAAAAAATGTTATTTAGAATCTCCATTACATGTGCGAGGTTTCTATGAAGATGTTTTCTTACCTTTTATAATTTATGAGTACATTATGACCGGTCAACGTTCAGGTAAAATTTGTGCAAAAAAGCAGATTTTTGGAGGCTTATACTGAATTTGTTCCTCCAAATTTAGATTTTTTGCTTGCTTAGAAACCTAGATAAAGTACATAAGATACCTATTAGTTAAAAAATGACAATGAAAGATGTGTTACAACGCCATAATCACGTACGAGCGTTTGTATGAAAAGTATGACGGGTTGGCCGCTCTTAAGTCTCGTACAAGTCTCTCGACTTTTACTACACGTCGAGAAGGCGTTGGTGCTATTCGTAACCGACACCACACGGCTAAAATAAATAAATACACATATATACACAATATAAATAAATTATTCAATAATGTATCACTCCTTGATTTCACAGTGATGTACCCAAAAAAATCTATTAAACTTCTTTTTCTGATTATATAATGTTTTACTTCAAATGCCAAAAAATTTAACCCCGCCCTGCTTTCACTGCCACTCTTCTAGAATTAGTTAGAAATGGCATACAATCACCTACGAGAATACTCGTAGTTGGCAGTCAACGTGTTAAACGCTGACATTGCCAAAGACAGATATCTTTTATCCGTGGAATAAAATGGAAGTCTGACAGTTTAGTTTGGAAAGACTGTCGAAAATTCAAAACTTATTCTCAGGATAAGACTTATTCTAGGTATAAAAGTTTTGGTGAAATCCGCCATAAGTATCAAAATCAAAATATTTTAATTCACATAAACCTACATGGGCACTTATGATTATGAAACGTCAGAAGCTAGGTGCACGGTTCCAATTGGTTGTTTCCTATGGAGAATAGCCGGCAAGAAACTCCACGGTTACTCTTTTAAAAATAAGGGGCTTTTACAATGTTTTCAAATTACAGTGTTGATAATGGGAGGACAGTGTAGGCCTGTCAACATGTAACAGTCTACAAGTTAGGCCTACAACGTTCTCACATTCACAAAATATAGAAGAATCTGTACTGGGTGATTTGTAATTTGACGTATTCCTTCCGGGGCGTGATAGTGTGACCCATTTGCAACAATTAAGCACCCCATAAAGCCCAGGCGAAAATTCATGGGATTCGAGAAAAATATTTTTTTATGTATTTTTGATAATTTCCCAGAATTCATCCCTTAGTTTCACTTTTCTCTAAACTCTCGAATATTATGGCCTTCATTGCAATTTCATTGAATACCTGATACTTTAACACACTTTTCAATGTAACCAAATGTTCTAAAATATCTAACAGTTAAAAGTTAAAGGAAGAAGCTTGTTAACCATTTCCAAAAATCATCTACGTACATGAACTTTCACACTAGTTATTTCAAAATTTCACTATCCCATTAAGCGTACAAATTACGGGGAATACATCTTCCTTTAATTAGCTAACTGACGAGGTACAAAAGTTAAAACAATATTTAGAGATGCCGATGAAACAGGCGATAATGCTGGCAAAGGTCGAATTTGTAAATTGTTGAAATATGAAAAAATTGTGTGTTCGAATTAATTGACTGTTTTATGCCATCCCACTATTTTGTAAACTCCCAGCTGTTCATCATAACATCTATGAAATGGTTGGCACCCAGGTTATCATGACCAGGTAACAAGTCGAGAGGCGGCTTCTAAGTTTTTTAAATGACTCACGGTCTACTCGCTGGTCACGGTTCACTTGTCTCTTAGTTTGCGTGTATTTAAACACGCATCACACGTACTACATACTCTAATAATTTGTCACCGTCGCCTGAGCTTACTACTCTAGTTTTTATGTTTGGGATCATATGTAAAGCCTTGTATACTCGACACCGGTGCCATCAGTAGAAGTACTAAGGCAAATAATAATACGTGCAGCGGATCACATAAGAACTAATTTCATTTCAAAAGTTACCAAGACAGAAGTTAGAAGAAGAGTGCCTAAAGAAGGACCTTTGTACATGGCACGGTGTCTTTACGGTGCGGCGTATATATAGGGTGACTGGTAATTAGTGATCGATACTTAAACACATGATTGTACTCGTCATAACAAATAACTTTTCCAAAGATTTTTTTTTTTTTAATTTACCATGCTCATGGCCCCAATCACCCTGATAGAAAATTGAGTACCTAACACGAATGATACATCATCAGCTGTAATTTAATTTAGTTACAAATCATTTTTAACAAACAAAATTATTCCACTTTTACCATGATTTATTCTTTTTTTCAGTCAAGTAACATGAGACAAAAAGGAGTCAAGTGACTAACAGCTGATAGTGATAGCACGCACGCGGTCTGTACGGTTGCTAAATGAGTGAAACAAGAATAATGCATGGTAAAAGTGGAATAATTTTGTTTTTAAAAGTGGATTAGTAACTAAATTAAATTACAGCTGATGGTGTATAATTCTTATTAGGTACTCAACATTCTATTGGGGTGAATGGTAAATTAAAAAAAAAACGTTTTTTTGGGAAAGTTGTTTGTTATGATGAGTACAATCATGTGTTAAAGTGTCGGTCACTAATTACCAGTCACCCTATATAAACCATGTCGTAGAAAATACGTGTTTGGTCAACAAGCTTCTATAGTGATCCATACAACACTGAGGACTGAAATAATAAAAATAAACTAAAGTGAATAAAAATTAAAGGGGTCTCCCTGATACAAAAAACAACAAGTGTTTTTTTCGGCGTGTTTTTCCTTTTTGTATGGAACCCTTCGTGTGCGAGGCAGACTCGCACTTGGCCCGTTTTTTTTGTTTACATATGAATCTTTGTCAATGATTTGTTTGAATTTGTTTTTTTTGAGGGTTCCGTATCCAAAGGATAAAACAGGACCCTTTTACTAAGACTCCGCTGTCCGTCCGTCTGTCTGTCCGTCTGTCACCAGGCTGTATCTCATGAACCGTGATAGACTGTTGAAATTTTCACAGATGATGTATTTCTGTTGCCGCTATAACAACAAATACTAAAAGACAGAATAAAATAAATATTTAAGGGGGCTCCTATACAACAGACGTGATGTTTTTTGCTGTTTTTATATATAATGGTTCGGAACCCTTCGTGCGCGAGTCCGACTCGCATTTGGCCGGTTTTTTCAAATTAGCAATAAAGAAAGAGAATTTCAAATTTTAAAGAGTTCATATTATGACTTACTAGCTATTGCCCGCGGCTTCGCTCGCGTTAATTAAGATTTTGACTATCAATTCGGGTTATATTAACCAGTTAACTAATTCGACTATCATACAATTTAAAAAAAAACAACAATTTACAAATTCGACCTTTGCCAGCATTATCGCCTGTTTCATCGGCATCTCTAAATATTGTTTTAACTTTTGTACCTCGTTAGATAGCTAATTAAATGAAGATAATTATCTTCCCCGTAATTTTTACCTTTAATGCCATACTAAAATTTTGAGATAACTAGTGTCAAAGTTCATGTACGTAGATGATTTTTGGAAATGGTTAACAAACTTCTTCTTTTAACTTTTAACTGTTTGATATTTTAGAACATTTTGTTATATCGAAAGGTGTGTTAAAGTATCAGGTAACCAATGCAATAGCAATGAAGGCCATAATATTCGAGAGTTTAGAGAAAAGTGAAACTAAGTGACGAATTCTGGGAAATTTTCAAAATAACACTACAATTGATTTTTCTCGTATCTCATGAATTTTGGCCTAGGCTTTATGGGGTGCTTAATTGTTGCAAATGGGTCACACTATCACGCCCCGGAAAGAATACGTAAAATTAAAAGTCACCCTGTATAAAAGATAAATAAAATAATAAAAGTAAAAGCCTATTTAAACCCAATGACATGATTGCCATTACAACTGTAACAAATCTGAATTAAAATCCTGTCTACAAAAGCCATAAGTAAAGAGTTGAAATAAGAATTGGAGGGATATAATGTCAAATAATGAGAAGATTATGTCAAAGAAGAAAGTAAATAACAAAAAAAAAAATATATTGTTTAAATAAACTTCGTAATTTGGGAGCAGTTAATAGACATTTACATAGAGATGCCGTTAATAAGATACCAGGGAAGCCACATGTGCAGAAGGAATTATTGCCAAACTTTCTTGTTTTCCAACGTCTTTAATCTTATATAATGCATTTTCGATAAGGATACGTTTGATGTGGGTTTTGAACTTTCCATTGCTAAGCTCTGTAACTGATTTTGACAACTTGTTATTAAAGCGGATACTGTTTATAAGAAATGACTTGCTTGTTTTAGTTCATCTAAATTTGGGTACCACAATTTCATTTTTAGTACGTGTATTTATGTTAAGGAAATTGCTTGCTTATTTTGAAAAGTCCTAAGTTTTTGCGAACATACAAAATACTTTCTAAGATATAAATGGAAGTTAGAGTTAGTATATCAATATCTTTGAATTTGTTTTTAAGAGACTCGAGAAAACCCATTTTATTGCCCTCTTGCCCTCTTTTATAAAATGAAAATTAAATCTACGACAGCTGCCGGCTATCCCCACAGCAGATCGCCTTAAGACATAATACTGTGCAAATAAGCAAAGTATACTAACCTAGCAGTGGCTGTATCAGTCAACTGCCTTATTTTAACTTAAATCTACCTGAAAGAGTTCTAATGTGGGCACCCCATTGCAATTTTGAATCTAAAGTAATTCCTAGAAATACAGTTTCCTTAATAACTTCAGTTTCTTGCCATCAAGTTTTAAATTTAGACCCACTTGGAGTACATTTGGTAATGAAAACTTAAGACATTTAGTTTTGTTCGCATTAAGTAAAAGATGCGAACCACTTCGACAAAACCGCCAGACTATCGTTGACATGTAAGACATCGGTATCTTTTGCATCTGTATTAAAAATAAAAGAAGTGTCATCAGCGAATAAAATTATATCCGATAAGTTAGCCATCATGTAAGGAAGTTCATTAATATAAACTAGAAATAGGAAAGGGCCAAGAATTGAACCTACAGGTATGCCCATCTTAACTAAAGTCAAAGTCAAAACGCTTATTACGAACTACGTGTGTGTGTAAGTGTGTGTGTGTGTGTGTGTGTGTGTATGTGTAGTTGTGCCTAAGGACCCCGAGGACATCGCCCCGTTAACGTTTACTTTTTGTTGCCTGTTAAATAGATAGGAAAGAACAAGATCAGCAGTTTGACCACGATATCCGTAGTGGTGTAAGTTACAGATCAGTATTGTGGTCAACGCAGTCAAACGCTTTTGAGAGGTCACAGAAAATGCCAATTGCATTCTGGGACTTCTCCCACGATTCTAAAATGTGACTGATGAGTTTTACTCCCGCGTCAGTCGTCGACCTACCTTTCGTGAAACCAAACTGGCGACTATATAAAATCTCATTTGAGTTAATCTGGTCTAGCATGAGTTTTGCATAGATTTTACTCAATGCTGGTAGCACAGATCTGGTCTGGTCTGGTCTGGTCTATAATTAGAGGAATCCTCCTTACTACCTGATTTGAAAATTGGTACTACTTTACTATGTTTCATTAAATCAGGAAACGTACCGCTATCTAAACATCGATTAAATATGCCTGTTAGGACAGGGGCAATTCAATCACTGATACGAGTATCTAGAAGAACCTTAACGTAAATCCTCCATAAGTCTTCAGTGTTTTTTATGTTAAGATTTTTGAATGCTTTTTAAATAGTGACAATAGAAATGGGCTTGAATTCAAAACTTGGAATGTCCTTACTGAAGTTTTCTTTGAGGGGAGGAGATTTCGTAACCAGGGGAGAGATTTCATAACCTCTATTGGGCTGTTGGTAAAGAAATGTTCTAGTGTCTCAGCAACTTTTAACTTATCTGAAATGGTTTCATTATCAATTTTTAGAGACAATTCATTCCGATCTCGCTGTTTTGTGTTTCCAGTTTCTTTGTTAATTACCTGCCACACAGCTTTTATTTTATTATTAGAAATACTCATTTTGTTACTTATTAATTTAGATTTAGCTTGAACGCAGACTCTTTTGAATATCTTAGAATAATTTCTTACATAAACATGAAGGGTTTGATCAGAAGTCAATGATTTCTCGTGATAGAAATTATATACAATATTTCTGTTTTTTCTAATGCCAGCAGTGGTCCATTCACAAAATTTTGGTTTACTATTGATTGTAACTTTTTTTCAGGACATGCTTTATTGAATTCTTGGCATACTGTAGAAAATAGTGTACGATAGTTTATTAGGGTCTTGTGAATTAAAACTAGCTGTTGAAAGATTACTAAGAACATTATTATTAAACATTTTAAATTTATTTTTAGTTAAAGGTCTTAATTCAACGGTTTTATCTAAGTATATTACTCATCATCGATGTGGAACAACGTGGATGGGTATCTTGCTTTCCAACATAAACTTGACCAGAAATTCTAATTGTCAGTTTGACAGAAAACCTGAAAAGACAAGGTGACAAGTATGTAAACAAGTCTGAACAAAAAAAAAATTCCAGGTATTGATGTTTCTGTTAACAAAAACGTCAAAAACTATTTAAAATTCATGTAGGTACGAATGATCACCATCTTTGCTTTTTGGCACCAATCGCCTCATGTTAAATGTCTTAGTTATTTTATAATAACTGGATAAGTTATTTTATCATATTATATTATGCTACCATTACCCCATAAGCTCCATAAAACATTTAAAATAACTGATAATCACACCGATAGAGCACCAACGCGTCGATATTCTGCCATCGAAACATGAACGTATTGATTCGATTATCGCTAAAATAATATCAAGTATCTACCTATGATTTGTCTATTTTCCTTTTAGAATTCGCCATACCATAAGATGATATTCTGTCGACGGAAACTGCTTAAACTGAACTATAATTAAGAAAGCGTTTATATTTTTTCCAAAATTTAACTTGGTTTGATTTTAGACGTAAAAATGTTTTAATCGAGTATGACGTAAAGAGCATAATCTCACCTAGATCTAGTAGGTGTCCGTTGCCGATATCATAAAACAAGACAATTGATGAAAAAATACATGTTTTTGCAACTGTATTCCTTCTACAGTAGTTAATATTGAGGAATAACTATACTACTTT
The DNA here is from genome assembly GCA_917490735.1 of Dryobotodes eremita. Taxonomy (NCBI): domain Eukaryota; kingdom Metazoa; phylum Arthropoda; class Insecta; order Lepidoptera; family Noctuidae; genus Dryobotodes; species Dryobotodes eremita. The sequence continues at coordinate 4,849,324 of OU823256.1, forward strand.
GCAGTTGCTAGGAATCTTACCTAACGTTGACGTCGGAACCAGTTTCATAGAAATTAAAAATATAAGTATATTTTTTTGGACTCACCGATTTGTTTGCACCCTTGTCCTTTCCCAGGAGCCTCTTCAATACCTACTCTCAATACATATTACAATAAATAATACCTATCCAAGTGACTGTCAAAGTATCCGTGTCTATGTTTTACAACAATTATTTTTTATTCTTACGTATTAACCAGTATGATTTAACACGGTTTGGATGATTCCAGCGCTACAACTATTGCTTAATTTCTAGATTTCTGAGAATTGAACATTTAAAATCATTATATTTTTATTCACTACCTTCGATGTAAGTTGGAAAATGTATGACTTGCCAAATAATTGAAACCAACCATATGATTTTGTTCATTTGTTTCTTGACGTTTTCCATTTTTTTCTTTTCTGAAGCGGAAACTAGCTGCCATATGTTTGCATGGAAACTCCGTGCAGTTCCGTATCATTACTCATTTTATTAAAAGTGCCGAAGCAATGTACTTGCGGTGTGTATAACTTGTGACATAGAATAATTAAAATTATAAGATCCTTGTGTAACACTCGCTAATAACTTTGTCGTTGCGTTGGCAAAGAAAACTATCTAAATTACCATCTGTATACAATTTTCATTGCGCATGTAGGTTGCACACGTTAGAGTCATGCTTATGGTCACCGTCTAAAATTCCGCATCCTGCATCTTTGCGTGGCTGTTGCAAGAGGTTGTCAGGATCGATGGTCTCGAAAATCCCGATTGTGTATCATCTTTCCTTTTGTAACATAATTATCCAAAAAGCAGGTTGAGTCCTTAGGTTACATTGTAGATCAGCACCCTAATTGCGTAACACACTACCAATCATAATCTAAATCACTTTGAAGCCTATTGCTTCATGTGTTGTCTGTTCAACAACGTAAATAACTCGCAAAATGTTGTGGAACTGTCCAAATTAAAGCCATTCCTACTGTTAGTGTGTTACGCAGTTACCCCAGCATTATTATGGCCTTAGTTGGACTGAGAAACAATAAAAGCGCTAACGGATCTGCCAAGAGTTAATTTATTCAGACAAACACCACTTCTTATGGAATTATTAATTGATTTAGAAAACCATTACTTAAAATTATTAAATCATTGACAGATTTTTGTTCCGACGAATATAAGGGCAGTGATGGTGAGAAGGGCGGTGGTGACAGTGGGCTCGTGGGCACCATTGCATAAGTCTGTGAGACAGGAGCACACTTCCTGCCTACCCCCGTAGCCGGCACGGTGATAGCATTGACCCTGGAAAAAGCAGAAATGAGTAAATTAATGATCGAATCAGGTGGAGTGACGACTTGCGAAAGGCGGTGGCAGAGACTGGATGAGGAGAGCTGAAGGTTGGGCTCAGTTGCGTTCACCAGGAGAGGCCTACGTCTAGCAGTGGACGAATATAGGCTGATGATGATGATGATGATGGATGATCGGAAATTTGAAATATGTTGATGATAAATACGTAACAACTTTCATTTTCTTAAGATTATATATCAGTCGGTTCCGGTATACTTAAAAAAACGATGAACATCGCTTAAACATATTTTTAAGCACTCATTTTGTCTCTCGTTATTAGAAAAGAGAATTTTTCAATTTCCGTAGTAATACAACCGTCCATCAAATTGGCTCTTTTTACCACAGCCTGCCATAGACACCCTATGACCCCCTTATTGCGCAAACGGCGGAGTGTGTTATTTCTATCACGATCTTCATCAGGCCAGATTCCTTAAAGATAATCCGATACGGAAAATAAACAAGAACTCCTCTTGCAACATTACCTTAAACTTGGTGTCATGCCAGCAACAGTTCCTTATAACCCTGCTCTTCGGCAGTCTGCCGTTGACTCCATAGTCCACATGCTGCACGATTTTACGGCACAGGGTGTGGGTTACTCCGCGGTCGTGGTCGGAGCAGTTCCTCTTGGCCTTACCTTATACTTAGTCTCGTCCCAGCCACAGCTTCTGATAACCCTGCTCTCTGGCAGCCTGCCATTGACTCCATAGTCCACATGCTGCACGATCTTACGACACAGGGTGTGGGTGACGCCACGATCGTGGTCAGAGCAGTTCCTCTTCAGGTTTTCTGGCAGCTTTGCGTCCAGACACATCGAGTTGGTGGCGCTGTTGCATTCATAGCACATTATCGTTGACCCTGAAAAGTTTATGAAACAGATAGTTTCAGAGATTTTTTAAGCTTTTAATGAAATGGGTTCAATAATACATAACTCCCAACTTACTAAGCAATTTTTCTGATATTTAAAAACAAACAATGCAACAGAACATTGAAATACTGCTGCAGGCTGCAGCTCTTGCTTTTGTGGTGTTCAGTAGATATTCGCCTATGATGAACAGAACCCTGTCTCTAGATGCCGATTTTACATGATAGTATTAATTCTATAGTCCTAGGTTCCACATGGTCCTTTAATACGGCAGAAATGTGAGGTAGTGGCCATGTTACCGCAAATATTTTCATTGTTTCGATTTAGATAACGGACTACTTTTTTCGAAGAATTTGAGTTTATATTCTCATCAAATTAACTCGTAAGCAACACTACGAGTCCGAGATCCTAAAGGTAGTGAACAATAATTTTATCTTTATTAAACCGCACTGAAAGTAATTCAATGATTTCTTTCACTTCCTTTGCTTTCGTTCACGTTGCCACCTAACTCAGCTGACGTAACATTTGAACGGGCTCTTACCGATAATTGCTTCTGACCTTGTTAACGCTCTAGGAGGCATGGTGTTCGCGAAGTGCTCTTACTGTAACTGTCCTATCTTACACTACCCCCCCTATCCCTATTGTAATATGGTTCCCACGCAATGATTGCTCGCTTTGTAGATGAAAATTGTAACCAATTTTGCATTAGCAAAGTTTGTTAGTCTTCATTGAACTTGTGAATCATTAATTTTATTCCCTCGTCAAATTTCAGAATTACTGAGAATATCGAAAACTTAGTCTAACATAAAGTCAACAAAGTTGTCTTCATACACAACCCTTTCGAGACAAAAATAGAAACAAATTTAGCAGTACATAACATCGATCAATAAACAAAATGTGCCCATGAAACAGGATGTAGTTTTATTTGCTAGACGCCCTAGATATTCGAGGAAGCTTGCCTAACGTACACAGAGCAATTTAAAAATAAACCACTCCAAGCGCGGTCGGTTCAGTACCTCGTAATAAAATCGCTACAATTTTAATGGAATGGTAAAGCAATTTGTGGTTTGACGTTGGGTGACTTGGAAATTTACGAAAAATGGGAAGTTTCCATTCGTTATGAAGAATTTTTCAACGTAAGTTATGTCATTGGGATTGGTAGGGGCAACCTGTTATCTACTGATTAACAACTGGTCATCAATCTATCTGCTAGGCTTGGCGATTACAGCAATACCAATAACTATAATTAATTATGTTTGTCCACCGGTATCTATAAGAATAATTAATGACTCCAAATGGGAAATAAAATAAAATTATATCCTTGAAAAATCTCAGTATCAAAATTGAAAATCACCCACATTTTTCCATTACCCCTCCACAGTTCAAGGGAAAGGGTACCTTAACCACTATGATACTACCGTTGCTGCATAGATAACACATATTCGTATTGGCGGATAGAAGCAGAATAGACATCCGTTCCCATAAGTCACCTCCAACCTTTATGGGGTCAAGTTGAAATACATATAAAAGTTCTTTATAATATAAGATGTATCTTACGAAAAAAACGTAATGAATTTTTACAATCACACCAAGTCCGGCCACTCATTCACATAAATTAAATAAGTAAATCGTAGGAAGCCATAAAATATATTAAACTAACCGTATTGAAAAAGTCCGCAGAGAACTATAAGGCCGAAATAAAAACACGCCATGACACCGGCCTCTGGGTAGCAACCACAGCTTTCTAGCAGGTACACGCCACTTCTGACTTTGAGAGGGAGCATCAATGGCACAAGGTTGGATCCAGTGCAACCCGCCTTACTTTTGTAACAGGATGAGCCTCATTGAACCCAACAGCGGAACACGCCAATTCAGATTGTTAGGTGATTTTATTAGGTACGACTAGATTACGAAAATAAATCGAGTCAATTGTCGTGATCAATCTGACTGATTTGACTATTGTTGAGGTTTTGATCTAAACGATGATCAAAGAGAAGCTGTTTGAAATGAAAATCAAGATCATGAAAAACTTTTAATAAATACATTCGCAAATTACAAACACAACAATGAAGCGTCGCTAAACAAAATGTATAATTATTGCGGCTTTGGTAACTTCATCAATGCTATCTACATTGCTCGTAATATAAACTCTGTTCCTCTGTACATAAACTTCAACTTCGTACGTTATGCTTCTAACGTGTGAATCATGTGTGATTATCGTCTATTTACATAGATTTGCTAAATTCATTAACGTGTTAACGCCACACATATTCATCTATACTCTATAGCAACACGTATCCATACAAATAAATTACAAACACCTATACATGTACTTGCTATATCTATTTTAACATCTAAATCTATCAGCTCATTGATTTCGCCGACTTTATTAGCGCTCTCAAAATACTAAGCCTCAATAGTTTCTTTGGTACATACGAGTATTTCCCTTCTAATAACTTGTAGCAAAAGTGATTTTTTAATATAATTTTCTAACTATTGTTTTAATATTTGTTACAAAAATTCTTAATTTGGCAGTGAGCGTATAAGACAAGGCTTTGAGAAAACTATTTGTGCTTGTTCTGCTTTTTGATGATCTTACTTCCAAACATGATATGTTCTCCCTCTTAGTGACACTACATGGTGGTACTGTTGCTAATGGTCAGTTGACGAGGTTGCCTCAACTAGAACCTGAGTAGTGCGAAGGTGATGAGCATGAGCGCGGTGGCACCGACAGGGATGGTGGCAGCGTTGCAGCCATCTTCCAGGCATGAGCACACTTCTTGTCTGCCACCGAAACCTGAGCGCTGGTAGCAACGACCCTGGGGAGAACGAGTTCAAAGTTATATTCATGTCAAATGTCATTATCATTGTGAGACTTATTTATAACAGATCATTTTATATTCTTAGATTAAATCCAAATATTGTGTTGTTCCTCTGATGGACACTGGATTGCCAGTTGGCTGTGTACTAGTACTTCCATGGGCGAACCCTTACTAAGCAGCTCAATATTATACTGATTGTCAAAGCAACCACCATTTTCATAGCGATTGTATATAAAGTACAAACGTTTTAACACTTCGAAATTATCAGTCTATTGTTAATCTAGTTTGTGTTACGCAGAAGTGCTCAAGTGTGTCAATATCAGTAGGTAATTTGCATGTCGTTAGAGTCAATAAACGAAACGAATTTACGTATAGTATCTTCCCACTCTTAATTATTAGTACTGAACTAGCGTTCATTAAATCTGAAGGTTTAGCATTTAGAATAGAACATTGGGCATTTCGTTGAATAATAATCTGTCAAGTGTACTTATTACTTTTGGAGTTCAGAAATACTAAGTATGATTAAGAATTTTGGATGATTGCGACCAAGAGTTCTTGCTGGAATCTGGGGTTACGACTCTAAGGACCATTTTATCACACTCACCTTATAACTGCTATCATCCCAACCACATCCTCGGATGACCCGGCTATCAGGGGGCATGCCGTTCATCTCAAACTCCACGACCTGGGAGATCTTCCTGCACATGGTGTCCTTGGGTCCACACGGCAGCCGCAGGGAATCTGGCAGCTTAGGCATCAGACACCGTGAGTCGTTGTGGCTGTTGCATTGGTAGCACGTAATTGCCATACCTGGGGATGGAAAAAGTAGTTGAGTTAGTTTTGTTGAATGAACATTACAATAGTGTAGTATTAATGAGCAGAGATCTAGTGTCTTTAACTTATCAAATGCTGAGCATATAGGACTTCCATTTGGTTCCAATGAACGGTCAATGGAGAAAAGGCTTCATGCACTAGGTACTAAGCATTTGTGATTGCAGTTTGTTGTAATTAACTACTGCTGTTCTCCTTCTAGTTGCCTTTTAGGACACCCACGAGCATGGGACTATTATGTTCAGATGGCATCAATGTACACCATATGTCATCAAATGAAAAAAAAAGCCTCTGGAATGTGATTGTAGTTTAGCCCAGCTACACAAAAAGTACAAAATAATCAAGTACTTAGGGTACTGTTTTAGATCTCAATGATCTCATAGTATATATGAAAAATACTATAGAAGTATATAGAATTTTGTGAGGACTGACTTGGTGTTCGTTTAGCTTGCCACGCGTGATCTCTACGGGCGTCAGTTTGACCTTTGGGATGAAAATGGGAAGATATGCGATCAAACTGTTTAATGCCTTTACAATTACTGATTACAATAGATTGGTTTTTTATACAAGACTTCTGAAGGTTAAATCACTAGTCAATATATAAATATTTGTAAAAGAGGATATGATCAGAGAGGGGGTAACTTTGGAAATAACGGCTTATAAATGAATTTATTTCTGTAAGTAGGTTTGTACAAACACTTTTACACGTCAATCATATTTTTAAAACGAGATGAGGTCGACGTTTCCTATCTGACTACTTTGAGAAGAAAGGCCGAAACGAACTGAGAGGTCACAGTCTCTTTTAAAGTTTAGATATAATCTTGGTCAGATCATTTGAAGACCATGTAGATTTGTGTCTGAAATGGTCTTTTGAGGAAAAACCACACAGATTGAGTGGACCTGTCCAGTCAGTGCACACTTTTGTCAGTAATCGTGCAGCTCAACTCAAAACTTAAGGAGCTCAACGATTCGATGAACTATATACCAAAGAAAGGACATTTGGATAGGCCACAAAAATTACTCAAACTGCCAGACCATGATTAAAATTAACTGAGAAGGAGAAAAAGAAAAGCAACAATGACCCACATAGTCTTCACATTCACAATATTAAAATTATACGTATGTATGTATGGAAAAAAACATGCTGCACCGACCCTAAAGCAGGAGGATGAAAATGACTTATTTAATTGAAATATGTATTTACATGCCCTTATGAAAAAACATAACGGTTTCAAATGATAGTTTTCCAAGAAAATATATCATAGGAATTACTCTTTGAATTTTAACAGATCAGAAATATAAAAACTATAAACATTGGGACGAGAGATCTTTCAAAATATACTACGGAAACATATCGCAGTCAATTCTAATAAATCGACAAGAAATACTAAACTGATATTAGTTAAGAAATAGTTATTTGTGCAACAAGAGAGCAAAGTCGTTTTTTGCTGCGAGTGCTGATTTTGAATCCTGAGCAAGCGAAGGATTCAACGATTGAATCACGAGCGTAGCGAGTGATTCTAAAGTTGAATCCTGAGTGTGGCGAGGGATTCAAAGGCACGAGATGCAAAAAATTTTGCTCTCGTGTATCACACATAACTTTTCACTTCAGCAGCGAGAACACTTTAGGAGATAAAATAATAAACAGGAATAGATTGAAATAACTATTTATTGTGAATCAAAATAATTAAGATTGTAGGTAGAGGTACCAATTCAATAAAATGGAACATTTTAAAAGTTAAAAGTAAAGTTACTGCAATTCTGCAAATTAAAAGTAACCCGCTCTTTTATTTAAATTAAGGCGTGTTCGGAAATAGCACCCATGATATTTTATTATTCAAAATATATTACGTAACATTATTGAAACTAGAAATAAATATGTACATGTTAAATATCAGTTTTATTTGCGGTAAATACTTATTTTCGTTTAAATACAACAATAAGTTAAAAATTCAACAATAAATTACATTAAAAGACATAATTATCTTTTTGAAAAATTTCTTTAGTTATTACGAAATTCCGAACGTGTTTGTCTTTGAGGTCGAATTCAAAATCGGAACTTCGAAAGGGCTGGTCTTTGTCTCTCTCTCTTTCTAATGGCGGGAAAGAGATAGAGTGTGAATGTTTCGAATTGTATGATTAACCCAAGGATGAATAAGATATTCGCGGCTTTCTGAAAAAAAATAATTAAAAAGTTACTTGGTCTCACTCAGTGAGCAAAATCGCATTTTGCTCACTGATTTCAGACAGCAAAACCTACATGTTTGAGCTACTGAAGTGAAAAATAAATTATTAATTGTTGAGCTGAATACTTGGTCCATATGAGTTCAATCTGTACCCACGCACTTCGCTGATACTCGGATATCTATGGCTGATACCATTCAAGTTCCATTCAATCATTGTACGGGATGCTGTGAAAGATTGCTCGACGACACGATGATGTAACACATTAACTCTTAGAAATCTGACTTAAAAATATGTGTCTTTTGGGATCAATTCACAAATCCTTCAACTACTCGTACCCTAAGAGTCCTAAGCTGTGTACTGTATTTGAAGTATAAAAATTCAAAATAAATAGATTCTTTATTGGTTTTTCTTCAAGCTACTCGTAAATCTCTGTTATTTTTATTTCATTAGAACAAGTACCGTGTATAGGCTTTATGCCGCGTATGTCAGTCAGATAGAAATACTATTTTTTGCATTTACAATATTACTGTGGATCACATAGATCTACAACTAAATATAGTGAAATTTACAGATGTAGTTAACAGAGTTCCACTATACAATGTATAGTTTAACTCATTGTACACGTTTTATCAGTATGTATAGTATACATACTCATAAAACGTGTACAATTAATTAATCTACCGCCTGCAGATCACACGCGCCCATGTTTCCCAACGTCCTACTTTTTGTATCGATTCACGAAACAACAGACAGCTATTTCCATTTACAAAGTATGAAAGAATTTACTGGATTTAGGGAAGGAAAAAATGTTAAACGCCCTATTTAATAAGCCCTACGTGGCCTCTACGGCGTAGACCGTGGGGTCTACGAGCTTTTGGGCCGCGTAGCGAATTAGCCACCTTCTCTCTTCCTGTGGGTGTCCAGGAAGACTTAATTAAATTTATGACACGATGAAGAACAGTACCATCCTGAACAAGCTCAAAGACCAAGACTCATCGCGCCTGTATCAACCGAAGGAGTAGGCAGAGACGTGTAAACACCCACATTTCGTCAGTTTTGTCAACCAGAATATGACGAAGTTATTGAGTAAATATTCAGAAACGACTAGCCAACACAGGTGAGGAGATGTTAGGTCTATTTCAAAGTAATCTTCATTGACGCTTGATTTGTATAGGAGTCTAAATTATAAACCATAAATATTGTAAAAGAACCCAGTGTTAGTTTATTGCAAAGAGCCAACATATATGTACAGATGTTCCGGTATAAACTTTATCTATAGGTACCTACGTCTATATTTATGTATGACTTATAAAAACATTACCTCTCAATATAGTTTCAGATAAGAAAACTGTACAGTAGGTTAGTAGTGACTAAACGAAAACGTGTAAATATAAAATCTTCAGCGGAACATTCTTAGATCGAAACTTTTAAGGGAGGTGCGCCAAGGTAGCCCGCGAAATTCAAATTTTCTTAAGTTTTTTGCAATTTGCAGGTCAGTTTCAGGTTGTATGTTGAACAAAATATGATTCGCGACCATAGCAAGTAAGTATTTACAGAATTATAATACTTAAAATCATCATACAACCCTCTAAGTACATATAATCCATTGGATGACTATTTCATGACAAATTCATTTACTGGGACTTCACGAACTTAGAGGGTGGTATTGATATTTTAATGAATTATGAGAAAAATTGAATTTTGCGGGCTACCTTGGCACTTCGCCGTTAAGAAATATTTTTATTAAATTGTAAGCTAGCCAATCTCACTATTCAGCTGATTGTCTCCCCCACACTACACTTATGAAAAGATTATTATGATTCTCGTGTTCAGTAAAATAATATCTGTTAGCATACGTGCACTACTATAAATTTAAGATCAAGAATACTACAGTTTTGGGGTTAGTTATGTGGGCACTACGTATAATTTTAAATAAGTACCATTTCTACGTCTCCAGCACACAGGGGCTACATATTGAACGACACTACAATATCCATTGACAAACTATACGTTTTGTCTCCATTGACTTCCTGTGTGATCAAATTACATTGAAGTATGGGACAATATGGACTATTATCTACATGGAACACCAAATTTCACTAAATAACAAAATCGAGCATTAGAAAATAAACAATGGCTGTATCACAAATTTAAGAAAGCTTCAGAATAAAATAGAAAAGTTTCGAAGGAACAAAAATTTTCCGCAACTGAAAATGACCGCGTAACGTGATCACGAGTTATGGGTGGCTTAATTCAATAAAGCACAAACCTTGTTGTAGCAAACTGCATATTACCGCCAAAAAGCAAATTAAAATGAGCGCCATTTTGTTAAGTTGGAACAGGTAACCGCCGGATCTGGTCGCTGCGTACCGCACACGGTTGCGATCGCCGGCCCACTGAGTATTCACACAACGTTAGAAGCTATATCTACTATAAATGAGCACCGCTTATTCAATTGCTCTAATACCTTAACAAATTGACTGCTGTATATTGTTGGGTATCGGCAATTCTTCGTTTAGAACAGATTAACGTTCGGATAGGGGCTGAAAACTTGATGTAGCAACGAGTTTTTACTGGTTAACATTATTGTTGTTCTTCAAGGTTAGTTATTAGATCATGTATGATAGTAGAAGATTGCGTGATTACGGGTAATTCTGTTGTTTACAACCGAGACATGTGGAGCTTATGTAAGGAATTCGATTCGCTAGTGGCTTAGGTATTCTCAACAGAAGGTTCAAAAGGTTTTTCAGTTAGAGTTTTTCTTTGGGCAAGCTAACGTTACAATTTCACAGACGATGTCTAGTCTAAATCATATTTTGAGAATATAATCGAAATAGTAAAAACCGAACTAAAATCTAATAATTAATAAGTATTATTTAACAGATGAAATCGTTTGCTAGCCACGTGTTGAAAATAAACCAAATAGGTATTTTCAATATTTTTCCTTTTTGGCGCAATTCACATGTTGGCCTTACAGGTCACTAGATATTCTTAGTGTTACGACAGCCGACTAGTAGCCCACTTATGGTAACTGCGCCCCTGCCAGTCATCCATCATGCATTCTAAAGCAGTTCATTGTAAGATCACACAATGACTCCCGAGGCCGGGACTATCAATGGATGGAATGTAGACTAATCTTATTTAAATCTTTACGAATGACTTTTAGAGAATATGCAGAGCTGTCGGGTTCTAGGTCTTCAGTGGACCCCCGATAATCCGGCCCCTGTCTAATCCGGCGCCCCCTGTAATCCGACATGCCTATCACTGTTGAATGTAGGAACACAAACATTATTTTGACTAATCTTAACTAATGTAAGATAATGCATGATTTTTTGTAAGTCCTATAGTACTAATTACGTTAATTTTATAATAAAACGTAGAAAGGGAAAAATGTATTCGTTCATTTTCTTTTTTCACATACGACGTCCCTGGGCTTACTTATCATTTTGATATGTAATTTGTCGGATTACAAGGTACTCTATTTCAAAAAAATCCGGACTATAGGGGTTTTAGGCAGTACTCTATAATCCGACAAATTCGATAGTCCGACACTGCCCTGCAAAACGTTTGTCGGATTACCGGGGTCCACCGTAGTTGATTTGGCAAAAACAGTTTTAATTTCAAGTAGCGTCCATTACATGTTAAAACCAAATACACCATGCTAAAATAAGGTCATTTACGATGATTATCGTCGAGTCTTTGTTATCCCGTAAAGTTTTAGTAACTTAAGGCTGTAGAGATGATCTTACTCAACACATAAAGTATGTTCAGATGCGATCCTTCCTTCGGAAGAAGCTTTGCAGTAGACAGACTAAAACTCGCCATTGCAGAATCGAAGTCTAGTCGACTCTCAGTGTCCGTCAACAAAGGTACGGTTCCGTCCGAAAGCAGTTCGGTGCTTCGGAAAGTAGTATACTCCCGATTAATTAATTTATCGGACGGGCAAAAACACATCGGGAGTTAGGACAACTGTCAAATCGTGTTGTCATCCGTTCTTAGTGCGGGTTCCGAAGTAATCTTATGTCCGTAGGTGATACGGAGTTGGCAACGCCTGTAACTTCGGCCGGAACTACGGATTTCGTGCTTTGAGAGTAGAGATCAGAGACGTATACCTATTATAGGACTACATAGATGTCTAGACCTTAAACGTTAATGAATCTCTCACTTCTCAGAAGTTAAGATTTAGTCAAATGCATAAAATTCTGATGTCTTTACACATGGTATCGTGGTCATTGGCATTCAGTACAAACACACGTATTTCTCTGTTTTCTACTTGGATAATGATAAATGATAAATAAATGATAAATGATTTTATTTCTGTAAGTAGGTTTGTACAAACACTTTTACACGTCAATTATGTTTTTTAAACTAGATGAGGTCGGCGTTTCCTATCTGACTACTCTGAGAAGAAAGGCCGAAACAAACTCAGAGGTCACAGTCTCTTTTAAAGTCCAGACATAATCTTGGTCAGGTCATGCGAAGACCATGCAGATTGGTATCTGAAATGGTCTTTTGAGGAAAGAACCACACAGTTTGAGTGGACCTGTCCAGTCAGTGCACGCATTTGTCAGTAATCGTGCAGCTCGACTCAGGAAGTCAGGACTTAAGGAGCTCAACGATTCGACGAACAATACCAAAGAAAGGACATTTGGGTAGGCCGCATAAATTACTCAAACTGCCAGATCATAATTAAAATTAAATTAGAAAAAAAAAGCAATTACCCACATAGTCTTCACATTCACAAAATTAAAATAATATAATACTTTACAAGTAAATACTCATGTCATTGTATATATAAAATTTATCAATGTCAATGTGTAAATATAAATTCGGTAATAATGTTTGAAGATCATGTAGATCGGTGTCTGAAATGGTCTTTTGAGGAAAGAACCACACAGATTAAGTCGACCTGTCCAGTCAGTGCACGCAATGAACCTAGAGCAATTATTTTTTTACGAATCTATCTGAATCTACCACGTCCATGTTCGTAGTTTTGGTTTCATATTCAATTTTTTTTTAATTAGCTTATGTAGCTGTACGCTACAAAACAAATCATAGGGACATGTATTTAATAAATTATATCGTTAAAAAAAATATTTGCTCTAATAGCCTGCCTGGCCAATATATGGCCTGAAACACAGGTCTGAATTAACCTAGATCGGGCGGATCTCTACCTTATATTTTAATTCCGAATCATCATTACTTGCACCTGTAATCAAATTTTAATTTTAGTTTATTTTAGGCACTATAACTGTATGGAAAATAGTACTAGGTACTGTTGGCTAAATGTACACTTTTTATAAATTTTTTATTCAATAAAAAATATTATTATTATTATATAACCAAAGAGAAAACGGACGAATGTGTTTGTATGGAATGGACGCCAACGATCACGTGACCGCGTTTCCTCTTATACAGCAGCAGTAAGGACCTGTTGTTTGATATATAGTTAAACATGACCAATAGTCAATTTAACAATTAGTCACTTGACAATAGTCAATAGCTGTCAAAGTTTAACTACTCTGTCTGCGCATGGTTAACTTTTTATAGCAAATTGTCATTTTTTTTTTGCTGTATTTAGCTTAATCATTTGTCAAACAACATACTTCTGTAATTTTTAACAAATTGTTAGTTTAACTAACGCATTTTAACTATTAGTATGTTTGACTACTGATCAAACAATGGGCCCTTAGTATATGAAAACCGTACTAGATCTAAATTCTGAGATCCTTAGATCTAAATTCTAAGATTAATTTAAGATAAATCTCCGCATCCTTACATAAGATGGTAACAGTGAAGTGTAACAAAGCATAGACAAGATAGATGTGCTAGTCTATTAGTGTCCTCCTCCGTTCGCCCGCGATCCTCTCTAAACGTTGATCGTATCCTGCGCACACGCGTGCGACATACTGGCTTCTGGGTTTTAGTCTAGGCCCACTGCTGGGCAAAGGAGCTTGTTTGTTGATAGAAAAATTGGAAATATGCATTCATAAAATGGGAAAAGTAACTCAAAATGCTTCGTGAAAATTGTTAAAATAGTATTGTACGCACGAAACAGTGTGTGCCTGAATACTACCAAAGTTCATTAAAGTTACTGTTGTTTTTACCTACCTTACCAATAAAAACTTTTATCTTTGATTTATGACAGAACATAGGGAGAGAAAGCTATTCGTGACTACTTTTAAAACTTATCCGCCCTTTCCCCGTTTTGTGTAGCGTACCAAACAGCAGAAAAAAAAATGCTTTCAAATATTATTACAAAGTAGGATTAGAAACCAATTTCTTTTACGTTTAATCATTCAACATTGTAATGTCTCCTATACAAAATCTTACTTTTCTGAATATTCCAAGAATGTATTAGAAGTACCTGTTGCTACGCAATAATGCGAATTATAATGGAAGTGACAACAAAAATAGAACACAAATTAATTTGCCTAGCTTATTAACGCCTTTTAGTAAAATTATTATATAATGTGTTGGTTCAATTAATTAGGCTTCTGGCTTATGAAGTTTTAAAACTTATTACAGGTATTGCTTATCTCTTTGTAACCACTGGAGTGGATGTTGTATACGGAACTGAATGATTATTTTAAGAAAACAGCAGCATCCTTTTTGACAAATAATTTTTCTTTTCCTCTCATGACAAACCACGAAAAAAATTTGCCAAGAAAACTGTCCTAAGCGCGCCGGAAAAACATATTTTAAGAGGAACCGCGACTCTATGTGCTGATGGTGACCACCGGGGTGGTTTTAGTGAGTCCAAAATCCCACACTACCTTTTGAAGGTTTCACCCCGAAAACAAATAAAAAGGTAATCGTTATTTTTATGCCACACAACTCCATGACCATATTATTTGTCTGCTAAACGAGTTAATTTTGACAAAATCCAGGAGAAACTGTTTTCATGCCTCAACCGTTCTTCATGGCGGTTTATTTGAGTACCAGGAAGCCTACACGAATGCTGATGACGACATAAGCTTACGTAGAAAAGCTTCTATAAGTATATCGATATGTAATACTCGTATCTCTTTTAATGTTATGGGGTTCATGGCCAATCATACTGTTTTTAGACAGCTATCTAAAGTGGCTATGAATAGATTAACACCCAAAGCTATCGGCGAAACGAAAAATATAAAGGGTTTCCACGTAGTTTTCGCCTAGTTACTAACCTAATTTGAAAATCTGCGTTGTCTTTTTGTCCTATATAAATAATAAAAATTAAATAAAAATATTTTAATTCAGATATCATGATCCATATGTATAACCGGTATATACTTTATGGCGGTAGATATATACTATGATTTGCTACAACATTAGGCTTAAGTTCTTATTTGTTATGGTGTAGGTAGTACAATGAGGCGTATTCTATTTATTTATTATCAAGCTATAAGGTGCAAAATGCAACTAACCTAACTTACCGACAACAATTTCGGTGTACCAATATTAATCTGCTAATTAAACACATCAGCTAATCATGGACTCATAGTGCTATAAATACTCGAATCGAATCCGGGAGTGTTGCAAACTCACAGAGTCGTTACTCTTTAATGAACCACCCAAGACGTAAAGCGAACTAAATCAAATAGTATGAGCACTGCTTGTGATCGTTAATCGTGCGAACTTTCAAATTTCAAAGCCAATTTGTGGCAGTCTATTGTGGCTTACACGTGGTAACTATAGGAATATGTGTGGTTATGTACAGCGCATAGACATCCTAAACTGGTAAACATCCTTAAACCGCTTTCTACTCAGAGCTCGCCCATGGAAAACGTGAACAGGACGGGCAATACCTGCGCTACAAGGACGTCCTTAAACGTCACCTTACGATTTGTGGCATACTCGTTGATCGGTGGCAGGGGCTTACTCGAAACCGAGAAAGACGGTGCACTTCAATCCACAAAGCAATTGAATGCTTTGAAACAAATGGTCTTGAAGACCTAGACAAGGAGCGTCAAATACGCAAAAGGCTCACAAAGCCTTCATATAGCTATACATATAACGATGCTGATCCGATGCTGGCCTACACTGTCCTCCCATACCTATCAACACTGTAATTTGAAACATTGTAAAAGCCCCTTATTTTTAAAAGAGTAACCGTGGAGTTTCTTGCCGGCTCTTCTCCATAAGAAACAACCAATTGGAACCGTGCACCTAGCTTCTGACGTTTCATAAGTGCCCATGTTGGTTTATGTGAAAAAAATATTTTGATTTTGATTTTTGATCAGCTCTTCTGCACGTGGTGAGACCGAGTTTTCAAGACCCTAGTCATCAGAGAGCTCACGAAAGGAAAGAAAAGTAATCTGCGTCGCTGTCGCCAGATACGGCGAAGAGGACCATATACACCGTGTTCCGGACGATATACATAAACTTCGACCAGATGTTCAGACCATGGAAATAAGCATTTTTGATTATGGCCACATTAATGTTTTTTTTTTTTTTAATTTTCATACAATCTAAATACCTTGACGTAAATCACCCGAGATGCATGCCTCTTTATCCGAGTTGGCAACATCGTATTTTCATTCAGAAGATTTGGCGGGGGGAAACTTGTCAAAAATTGGACAAAAAAATTTAACGTGCGAATGAAGTGTAAAAAGCATTTGATAGATTTATCTTTTTAATTGCACTAAGCGGTAACATAGGCCAAATTAAGAACCTTTCTTACTGCATAGCTCTATTCAATTTAATTAAATGAAATTACAAATATTTTTGTCACGAAGCCTTTTTAAGTACTACTTCCTTTGTTAGATTTGATTTGTAAAAGGTATAGACGCTTTTGCCAAAGTTTATGGACAACTTGAAGAACACGGTGTATATAGGAATAGGTAAGTGATTATAGAGGGCTATTTCGTATTGACATAACTCGCCATTATTCCCCGAAGTGTTAGGCAGATGTGTAATGTGTACTGTAAAAATTGTCTGCAAAAGTCGACCTTATATTGTGCAGACTGACAGTAAAATAACTCTAGTTATATTCGAATAGTCCAGCGAGCTTAGAATGAGCTTCCAAATTATTTGAAACTAGCTTTACCCGGCACGGCTTCACACAGGGCACACTAAGTATCTACCTACCTACCTACCCTACTTACCTATCTACCTTACCCTATCTACCTACGTCTTCTGTCTCATTCACTCACTTTTCTTTTAATTCTCTTTTATACAAACCTTGTCCTGACAATAACGAACAAAATAAAAAAAGAATTATCCAATTTAGTGCAGTCGTTCGAAACGTATGCGCGTACATACATAAAGTTTGGCGATTCATTTTTATTTAAATAGATAGGTTTTTGTTTGGAAAAACCAGTGATGAGATAGGCGCGTTGATATAAACACGAACGCTTAGAATAAACGTAATAACTAAATATAACGCCTTTTTGCTACGTCCTCGTAGATATTACAGTATCTACAGAACACCCCCGTTTCCCCAGTTATGTTTAAGTCCCTTGTAATAGGAGTCAAGCCATCAAGACCCAAATCCAGACTACAAAGTGCTACTGAGAAATTGTTGTTGAGAATTGTTAACCCACAAACTGTCGGCCGGTGTCATCGTTATGAGCATAGCAACCATAGGTAAATATTGGTGGCTACGAATGTCCAAGAAAATTCGCATTTATCATCATAACGATTTTTTCTTTGCCTGCCAAGGCAAAGGTAGTGAAATTCTTAATGGAAAAACCCAATAAAAACTTGTCCTGGCCTGGAACCGGGACCTTACGCTCAGCTATCGTATTTGCAACCCTTATACCAAAAGAACTTGGCCAAAAAAATCTTAAAATCATTCTTACTTCTGCGCCACGCTGTCCTGCAGGTGTACACTGTCACGTAGGTACCTCGGCGCGGGAGCAGACGGCACAATTGCACGGACGCGCATCCGTCGCCGCCCCTCACCTCGTACCTTCATTACGCAACACCTCACCTATTTGTCACATGTTCACGACTTTTACTAACAATAGATAAGCTGCTCTTGTAGCTCATCATCTGCCCAGCTTTATCCCAAATATGTTGGGGTAGGTTTCCAGTCTAACCGGATGCAGCTGAATACAAATTTTACATGAAGCGACTGCTTATCTGACTCACAGCACCCAGTTACTGGGTTACACTATACCCCTTGGTAAGACTGGTTGTCAGACTATCGGACTTCTGACGACCCGTAACGACTGTCAAAGATCTTCAAACAAGATTTTTGATTCCTACAGTTTGGAACAGGGTATTGATTAAGTAAATGGAAACATCACTGAAATTAGAATAATCCAGGTTTGAGCAAGGTCAAGTTTAGTATTTTTTTAGGGTTCCGTACCCAAAGGGTAAAACGGGACCCTATTACTAAGACTCCGCTGCCCGTCCGTCTGTCTGTCCGTCTGTCACCAGGCTGTATCTCATGAAACGTGATAGTTAGACAGTTGAAATTTTCACAGATGATGTATTTCTGTTGCCGCTATAAAAACAAATACTAAAAACAGAATAAAATAAAGATTTAAGGGGGCTCCCATACAGCAGACATGATTTTTTTGCCGTTTTTATAGATAATGATACGGAATCCTTCGTGCGCGAGTCCGACTCGCACTTAGCCGGTTTTTTTGTATGTATTTTGTTTGGATCATCATGAATTAGTATTTATTGTTCATTCAAATTCATTGTGGTAGGTATCGTACATCGGCTTCATAGTAGATGTTCTGAAGCCCCTGCTATATTGCCTGAAATAATTAGATTATAGTCAAATCATAGTCACTCAAATTTTTTATACAAATATGAACAACCGTCATAATAACATAATCATGCTAAATTTTAAAAGCAAAAGTAATCCTGTATGTCTTTCACCACGCCACTGAACCGGCCCTGAAGAAAGACATAATTTTCATCCTGAATACCTGTATGTCTAAAAAAACAACCGACTTCCAAAAAAAAAATACAACAAAGTAAAAAATACCTTTAATTTCGTCGGTGTCTTCTATATTGTATTTTCGTTTTTTGCCACCGATTTTCGAAATTAAAAGTATTTTTTTACGTTGTAGTTTTTTTTTTGTATCAGTTACTTTTTCTTTTTTGAAAAAATGTTTTTATTTTTCTCTTTTTAGTTATGGTACCTACCCCACACAAATTCGTATACCACTACTTGCTATGTAAATAATAGTGACAGGAAGTTATTATGTAACATACACGTGGAAAAATACGTATTATTGAAGCTAATCCAAAAACTACCCAAGCAAAGTTAATAAAATTTGCATGGAACTACCGCGCAAGCTTTTTCTGCCAAATGAAAAAAAAAATCAAAATAGGTTCGAAATTAACGAAAATATCGATGAACATAATTATATTAAAAAATATATATAGAGGGTGACTTGTAATTTGACTTATTCCTTCCAAGACATATGATAGTGTGACCCATTTGCAACAATTATGCATCCCATAAAGCCTAGGCGAAAACTCATGGAATTCGAGAAAACCCAATTTTCAATTATTTTTAATTTTTTTCCCCGTAATTTGTACGCTTAGTGCCCATAGTAACTAGTCAGATAACTGGTGTCAAAGTTCATGCACTAAGATGATTTTTGAAAATGGTTAGTAAACTTCTTCCTTTAACTTTTAACTGTTTGATGTTTTAAAACATTTGTTCACATCGAAAGGTTTGTTAAAGTATTAGGTGCCCAATGAAATAGCAATAAAGGCCATTCAATTTGAGAGTTTAGAGAAAAGTGATATTTAGTGTCGAATTCTGGGAAATTTTCAAAAATACATGAAAATTGGGTTTCCTCGAATTCCATGAATGTTCGCCTAGGCTTTATCTGCTTAATTGTTGCAAATGGGTCACACTATCACGTCCTGGAAGGAATGCGTCAAATTACAAGTCATGAAGTCACCCTGTATACATAATTACAGACGAAATGAGAACCTCCTCCTGTTTTAAGAAGTCGTTAATAAAAATACACGCAGACGAAGCAAAGGCATAGTCATTCGTAAGTCATAAAGTAATAAGTCGAACATTTGATCGACTCCTCAAAAAATCTATCATTGATGAATAAATAATAATTAATAATTGATAGACATATATTTTTTTTAATGGCATCTTGTAGTTGTGACCCTTAGAGGTCATGGCTACTTAACTGGACTATCCTGCGGCTGCCTTAAGATGACTCAAAGCCTCCAGCCAGGGGAATTATTGACATAAACTTATTCGACCCTTATGTACCTTTCGTGTGAACGAAACCATAGAGACTTCTAATTCGACGCCTACGCCATCTATTGCGCTTAGGGCCAGACATTTTTTTTAAATAATTTATTATATTTTAGTGACTTTTCGGAAAGAATCAGAATTGTCTGAGGATTATTAATATATAACCAGTGTCCATTACGTGATGAATGAGACTGAGCGGACAGATAGAAGATAAGGCTACTGCAGACAATGGTCTACGTCTCTATGGTATTATCTCATATCCGCAACTTATTTACTTGTTACGGGCAGAGTTATCGCACGCAATGGGTTTCCGTCATTCCTGAAGTGTTAGGCCACGTTCACACGGCGTTGATTAACACGATATTTTAACTGTAAAATTTTGGGCTCACGTGTCTTTTTCCTACTGCATTTTTAACCGTATGAACAGTGGGTTGTCGACGTGTGGTCCCAACTTTTTACCGTAAAGTATTGTACAGTACAGCGCCCTGTGAACTGGCGCTTATGAAACAACCAATTGGAACCGTGCACCTAGCTTCTGACGTTTCATAAGTGCCCATGTAGGTTTATGTGAAATAAAATATTTTAATGTGATTTGCTTTGATTTACGTTAAGTATCTTGTACTGCACCCTAATTGCGCCACACACTATCAGCCACAATCTGAATCATTTTGTAGCCTATTGCTAATCCATCGCTTCATATATTCAAAAAACTTGTCTGCTCAACAACGTTAATAACGCAATGAATGTTGTTGAACTGTCAAAATGAACGCCATTCCTACTGTTAGTGTGTTACGCAATTACTTCGCTGTTCTAAATATGATTATAGAAAGCGTGCGTGAGGAAACCGGTATGTCGTAGTCACAAACATTTTATAAACAAAGACATTATACGTGACATCCACCAACCCCCGCTTAACTGTTCTGACTGCCTAACCGAATAAATGTATTTCTTCTTTATTGAACACGTGTGGCGAATTAGAGTCCACACCCTCTCACAGACAGGGGCTCGTGGCTAAGTAATAACAGCCGCACGGGTCGAACGATCAGGTTAAGCTACGCTTGCCGCGGTCGGTCCGTGGATGGATAACCATCTTTACATACCGGGACCCCTCCGTGCCTCGGAGTTACGTTACGCTGTTGGTTCCGGCTGTCATTCGTGGCTCTTTGACAGACGTTACGGGTTGTCAGAAGCCCGAAAGTCTGACAACCATTGCAGTCTTACCAAGGGGACAACCAGTGTTACCCAGTTACTAGGTTGTGGAGGTCAGATAGGCAGTCGCTCCTAGTAAAATACTGGTATTCAGCTGTATCCGGTTAGACTGGAAGCCGACCTCAAAAATAGTTGAGATAAGGCTGGGCAGATGATCCCCCTTTCACAGAGAATACGCCTGAGTCCCAGCACTGGTAAGCTTATAGGCTGATCATGTTGTGGCTTGACACAATGACTGCCTAGTTCAATTAACTTTCTTCCTACATTCACATTCAGTAAAATGGAGGGACAAACACACACACCCACATTGATTTAAAATGAAAGATAGTAATCTGCGGGACTACTCTTTAAGCCCGTCAACGAAGATACGGGCCCATCCGAAAGTAGTCCGATACTTAGTAGGAAACCCTACTCCCGATTAAATAACTTTTTCGAACGGGTAAAAACACATCAGGGGTAAAGAAAACTGCCAAATTGTTTTGGCATTCATTTTTAGTTCGGCCCCCGGAGTAATGTTATGTCCGAAAGTGATACGGAGTAGGAAACATCAGTATCTTCGGCCTAAATTACGGACTTCGTGCTTAGGAAGTAGGCCCCCAGAGTGTGAGTTCCTTATGCTAAGTTAATTACGAGACTGTAATCAGGGAAGTGCCGGCGTGGTTTAGTCACGCAGTGCCGGATTGCATAAGTTATTAACTAATACGACGTATTTAAAGATTATAGAGAAATAAAGAAAGAAAAGTAGCTTTATTTGTCACAGAAACACGTGCATATAAAAAAGATAATTGGCTCTGGTAATAATGTAAAATAAAAACAAACAAAATAGATCTAATAATCACGAGCACAAAACAGAAATAGTTGACAGCTGCACGTCATAACTGTGACAAGAAGGCTTCCACTCAGCATGATGTTGTGCTATGGGGGACCCACAGCACTGCGCAGATTTTCAGTGGTTACCCAAGAAGGACGTACGGAAACCAAGTCAGGTTTAATGATTGGTACTATAGGTAACAAAATAAAATAAAACCAACAGTAAGCACTAAAAATAGAAAGCAACCACAAACAACCAATTATATGAATAAATATTATTAAATAACATAAAAAATTATTAATTTATCTGCACAGAGAGCATGAGAGTTTAGAGTACATATTGGAAACAGTAAGAGGTCTAGTAGTACGGAGCTCTTTGTGAAGTATCTCGCCTGGGAAAGAGCAATCACCATTTTTGTTTCTGCTAGGGTAGCGTTGCTGCTGTCCGGATTGAAGACTCATTAGTACCGGTGACATGAGACATTTTAGCCTTGTATCTGGGATGACAAAGCCCTTGCGATGGCTTGGTGGTTTGTGGACAGTCTCTGTTTAGCATAATCAGTCTATAATGTTCCCACTGCTGGGACACAAGCCCCCTCTCGGTGAGAGGGAATGGGCCTTAATCCATCACGCGGGCCAAGTGCGGGTTTGTAGATGTCACATATCTTCGAATTTTTGGTTCTAGGACTTACCTGTTTCCTCACAACGTTTTCCTCCGCCGCTTTTTTTTTTTTTTTAACATTGCCCCACACTAGGAATTTCTCCTATATTGTGGGTGCGTTTACAAATATTTAAACTCACATACACAAACAACCAGACCCGGAACAATGACTTGTAGGTCATACAAATATTTGTTCCGTGCGGGAATCGAACCCGCGACACGCAGCGCAGCAGTCAATCGCTTAACCACTGCGCCAACCGTGCCGTTTTGAGAGCAGTTTGATGAAATAATTTACACAAAGTAAAGCGCCTGTGGTTCGAAACAACGACCTAGAACTCGTAACTCGCGGCCATTACCACTGGGCCACTTGCACTACTCTCAAAGACATAACGATAGTTTAATTTAGCCCTACTTGGGCTAAAGACTTCACTTTTGTTCCATTTTATAACGTGATCTCAGTTCCAAGTGTCTCAGTCTCCTGCCGGGGCTGCGCATTGTTCGAAAGAGTTACCGTGGCTCTGGCGCACAGGCAACTGAAGGAACACGGGTGGGTTTTAGTCAGTAAGAGTCCGACACGCCCTTCAGCTCCGCCCAGAGCGGGAGAGGTCATTTGATGATTTCCCAAACAAAAAAAAAAAAAAAGTGTCTCAGTCTCTCTGTTCATCATTACATTTAGTTTCCTTGCTTTTCTTTCATATTTATTATCGTATATATTATATGTAGATAAGTATATGTTCTGTGTGTGTATGTATTTATTGTATATGTAAATGGTACACCACTGACTACCTGCATTATTGTGTCTCCTTCTCATTTTAATCCATCCAAAAGTTTTCTGTAAAAGACCGCTTTTAGCGATAAGATCGCCTATTGTGTCACCCTATGTAAGATTTCTACATTTATATCTGTAATTTTTATGGTGTACAAAATAAAGAGTATTCTATGCTATTCTATTCTATCTATCAAAAATCCGACTGCAACTAAATAGTTTTAAACTAGCTCACTTTTCAAGCAGTGTGATGCAGTTGGTGGCAGTTATTTCGCGTCAAACTCAGATTTGATGCTACTAACTGCATCAGACTGCTTGAAAAATGAGCTTGTTTTGAACTTTTTATTCAGTTAAAGTCGGGTTTATTGCTTTTACAATCGTCAGCAAAGTCGATCAGCTGATCGATACATAAGTACTTAAACATCGTTAATCGTAGGTTTCTACGTGCCCCGAAATCTTTGGTACAGATTCATTTCTTTCAGTTAACTCATCACAAAAATCACCTACATTTCAGAAAGCTACAAGGAAAATGTAACCACAAATATCTAAGTATACACAAAATAATATTACCGAGCTGTAAACGTAAACATATTTAGCATGGACTAGTAAAATGAATAAATCATAAATTCTATAAATATGCGTCCAGTTTTGTGGATGACGTGGCTCATACATAACTCCAGAGTTATGTAAGCAACCGTGTTATGTGAGCCATGGACTTGGTTCATGGTGGTTTCAAGGAGAGAAACTTGCTGCCGTCTGTGGTAACCGGGTAGTCGGGTAACCGGTACGGATTGGCACGTAGACATAAGTCTATGGTAGCGCATTACTACCGGAGTCTAGGGTAAAATAACAAACATATAACTGCTTGAAAAAATAATGGTTTTGTGTTCCGGAAGAGGGGCGACCCGCTTCGTTATGTTAATTTTTTCACCGCCGCCTCCGTCGCTGACAAATAAAAATTTGTAAGTAATCTCGATATTGGTCGGAATCTCCTTCGATGATAGTCAAAATCTTATTGCAATTTGCGGCAATATATCAATATGTTTAATAAGTAAATAGTTTTTTATAAAAATGCAAGGGGGATTTTAGATTTTAAATTGGTATTTACTAAATTTTGTAGAAGTATTTTACCTCCAGCATCGCTTAATTATAAGTAATATGACAATATTTACTCGTACCAGTAGAATGCGCTAAAGTTAACAAATAAAAAAAGAACATAAAGTACTTCAAATTAACCGTTCATAGCTATCGTGTAGTACCTAGCCGTCTATTTTGGCTCTAATACATTTTTCATTTTTCATACTCGGAAAGAATCTTTGTTTGATCCGAGTAGCGGTTAGAAGACGCTGCTCTCCCATCTTTGGGCGGGAAAGACTCATAGTAATCGCTTTCCTCTCTAGGGCGGGAATGAATATGAAAAAAATAACTAAAGGTTAGGTACTTAGCTACGTAAAATTATACATAATGAAGAAAAACATCGATACATACATACCTATAAATTGGTATGGCTGTTTATACACTCACAAGACCGCAGCATTTTTATATTTTAATAAAGCGGGACGGCCCGCGGCGATGACGCAGTTTGTTCCATATCTAAAATTTAAAAAACACTATTAATTTGGCGGAATACCTATTAACTCTGTAAGCTGTACCGAAATTCAAAATATTGGTTTTATAGACTAATATTTGATTAACAAAAAAAACCACCCACTTCAAAAAATAAACACTAAAATTGGTTTAAAATGAGTCTCATGTGATTATCTTCAACAAATCTTTTAGAAAAACTACTATTTTTTACTTTCCTTGTATTCGAAATGAAAAGTAGAGTGTTTAACACGACGGGTGAAAGTCATCAATTCCTACTCGGAGTAAAGCCGCCCTCGCTACGCTCGGGCGTCTAAATACCTCGTATGGCAATTGATTCCTTTCGACCCTTGTATAACAATCTACTATTTCGTAGCATTTGGCTATGAAAACCGAACAGCTTGCTTCTAATTAGTGTCATTGTTTGTATGCTTTATTTTGCAGTAATATTATTTAAACATTACGTGAATGCTCATACTTAGTTAGCGAACGTGGTGATAGAAAAGTTTTAACCTTGCATTAGGACAACTACAGGCTGAGCGCATGTTTTCTTTCCATAAGTACATTTGTGTCTGAATCCAATGGGGGCTATCGTTTTTATGCTCACCAGTTGGCGCCACTGGCGAGTAAGGTCCCGTCAGTATTAGTATTTGATGTTTTGGATGTGTTTAAAGTTCCCATAAATTCATAATATGTTTATTTTATTACATTTTAAAACTTCAAATGAATATTTAGATTATAATGTTCCTCAAATAGGCAAGCAGGAAGCAGACAAATATTATTCTTCCTTAAGTGCTACCAAATTAGATCCTAACTTTTTACTTAAAATCTTAAGCCATAATTAATCAGGAATCATTACAACAATTATGAATCATTAATTAAAATCCGTGATAAAAAATCTCGCAAACAGTGAACGTTTAGTACATTTGACATAAATGGAGACCTAACTCTACACTAGCGCCTCTAGCGGCGAACTCAAGCGCGGTAGCCCTCATTACCGTGTGTAGCTATCAATATAACTGCCACCCCGTTAACTTGCTGACTACTGAGGTTTCATTTCATTATTACTTCGGTAAAACAATCGTCCATATGTTCATAATTATTCTTACTATAGACACAAAACGTCTATAAATAGAAAACAGTTTATTTTCGTACTGATTAGAATTGAAAATGGCATTTGTTGTGTTTGTACTTTCAATTCATATTTTTAGTCATACTATGGTGTCAACAAACGAATCCACTACTTACCTAGTCCTACTTAAGCTAATGGTACCTACATCGTAATTAAATAGGCAGGTATAAATACTATGTTAATTATCCATTTTCATGCTTTTCACGTGCGTGATCCGTAGCATACAGGGGCAGCTTCGAAGACCGGTACAATGGGCAATTATCGGCATCGCCGATACAGAAGTCGTTTCAGACAACAATAGAATAGAATATAATAGAATAGAATACTCTTTATAATGTACACCATAAAAATTACAGATATAAATATAGAAATTGTACATAGGGTGACACAATTGGCGGTCTTATCGCTAAAAGCGATCTTTTACAGACAACCTTTGGATGGATAAAAGTTACCAAAGCCTCATTTTGTGGTGAAAACTTTAACCGGACAACCACGGAGCGGACAACAGTTAAAGGTTGGAAGCGAAGCTGATCGCCCAGGTGCGCTGGAGTTACACCATATCTTCATTCATATTTATCTTTATATATAAAAAAAATACGGGTCACGTTGTTTGTCCGTGATGGAGTCCTAAACTACTGAACCGATTTTAAATTTGATTTGCACTGTATGCAATTTGATCCAACTTGAAAGATAGGATAGCTTACATCTCAATTTATAGTCGCAATATTATTTTATTGCAAATTATTTGTCTATTATTTGACAGTCACAATTATCTGTTAGCTCCAAACGATTCTAACAGATGGCGATATCTGTTGACTGGATTGAGTAAGTATTCAATAGATGGCGCTATGTTAAAAATACAAACGTTTCATATAAGCTACAATTTAATAGCATAACCACCATGTGTTGCTGAGGCTAAGGTATAACCTAAATTGATTTTGTAATAAACGAAATACAGTGAAATTCAATTGTTCTTACTTTTTCAATTTTTGGTGTTAGCATAGACGGCCACGTGTTACTTAGACTGAAGTAGAAATTAAATGCTATCCGGGCGAAGATGGGGCGAGTCGCTAGTATAGATATAAAACTCTTTACTCATATCATTATCTCAGAA
This sequence comes from Dryobotodes eremita, assembly GCA_917490735.1. Taxonomy (NCBI): domain Eukaryota; kingdom Metazoa; phylum Arthropoda; class Insecta; order Lepidoptera; family Noctuidae; genus Dryobotodes; species Dryobotodes eremita. Next base: position 4,876,825 of record OU823256.1, read on the forward strand.
GTTCACTGCTGGACATAAGCGTCTCCAATCCTCTCCTTCCTTCTTATCTCCTCTTTCGACTACCTTCACTCGAAGAGGTTCTTTACGGGGCAAAATAAGTTTCTATTTCAATTGCATTGTGCACAGTACGTATAATATTTCCGCTCAATGTGTATGTCCGTAAGATACTCGTTGTCGAGCCTACTGAGAGCTACAGCTAAGGATGCGGGCGATTGAGATGCATTCAACTATCGGCTTCCCTCTCACAAACTGCAAGATACACGGGGTCACGGGTTGATATGCAGTGGCTATTTTATTAATTATTTTACCTTTTTATGTGAACAAGTTTTCAGTGCCTCCCTAGCGAGCTGTAGCGGGTCGGAGTTTGAGACTGTGCCTTGTAAATTGCAATAGTTTTACCCCCCATTTATAACGTCCTATAAATCTATTAGCGAAATATACAAGTAAAACGTGACTGTTACATAGACACATGTGCTTAGCCTTTCGGCGAAAAGGCCACCCTAATTACGTAACACACTATCTAGCACCATCTGAATCATTTTGAAGCCTTTTATTGCTAATCCATTACTTCATATGTTCGAAAAATTTGGCTGCTCAACAACGTAAATAACGCAATTAATGTTGTTTATCTTAAATTAAACCCATTCCTACTGTTAGTGTGTTACGTTATTACCCCGCTGGATCTTGTTTGATTCAGAGTCTTCAGAAAACCACAGTCTAGGTATTACCTACAGGGCGAATTTTGAGAACACAATTTTAGTCCCCTAATAACCTTGTTCACCCACTTAGTTTTGGCGCATCATGATGTAGTTTGATAATCAGCTGAACAATACTTATAAGTAGGTACACTACGCACATACAAAATGTAGACTACTTACGCCTACTTAGCGTACCTACGCATTAGTCATGTGCAGGCGCAGTCATTATTACTCATTCAACAATGATTTGGTACGCTATTTGATACTTCCTCTTAAATTCGTCATGAGACGGTGTCCTTTCTTCTTGTTTTTAAATCGAGTTTAAAACAAGTGCCTTTTGTGTTAATTGTCTTTTAGGTTAGGGATGATTTTTTTGTTGTAAAGAGAATAGAGATTTGTAGTTGAATATGAATACCAACAACAACTAATTTACAAGCAACGTCATTGAAGGAACCAATGAAAATGAATTGAGTAGATATAGTAGGTAGTTACTTGTAGTTCCTCAAGAAACCAGAAAAACTCACGTGTAAAATCAGTTTATTCAAGAATGTACCACTAAAGGACGCCGTTATCTTTATTAGTGTTTCCTTGCAACCCTGAGCACCTTTCTACCGCGAGGATTAGATCCGAACATATCCAGTTGCTCCCTTTGTGTGTGAACCAGACACTGTCGCTGACCGACTTATAAACTCAAGTTAAATGAACGAGAAGACAGTTTGTAAGAGATCCCTGTTGAAGCAGAACGAATATAACTAAATAAAAAAGATTATTTTTATTTAGATTCGTATAATTAAAATAAATACAGTGAATTAAAGTAATAGATGCTAAGCGCCGTAAGAAAATAGTTGACGCAAAGTGAAGTTTGAAACTGGTTGCGTAGAAAATTCTGGCAGGCGCTTATCAATTTAAATAATTACAATGGCTTTAGCACGAATTAATAATATCGTTCTAAGTGTTTTGCTGCCCATAATGTTTTCAAACACATGTGAGTACTCCTTTGATAATAATAGTCTTTAAAGCTAGAAGTTTAACGACCTCCATTCCATTACGTGAAGTGGGCTGAGCATGCAAATCATTTTAAATCACAACTGCTAAGTCATATATCCTGCGAGTTTGTAATACTTCATTCATTTGATAAGTACTTTAGAATGGAATAAGCATAGATAAAACTACAATTGCTTTTTTACTACAGACCATGACTTTCGTGGTTTATTGATAACAAAAACACACAGTAGAATTGAACTTATAAGTTTCTTGATAACATTTTCACAAAGAACAGAATTAATTTAAGATTAAAACAATCTGAAAATTATCTTATATCCTGAACCCATTTTTGGATGTACCATAACATTCAAAACCGAAATCGTACCTGCAAAAAACAACCTCTAAAATAACTTTTTATCTTGTTCTCAATAGCCAAAAACACAGAAAAGAGAGCCCTGAAGACCATAAATTAAATATTCTAATTTCCAGGTGAAGCAATAAAGTGCTTCGACTGTAACAGTAAGAACAACTCGGCCTGCCTTGAGATGCACATCCCGAAGATGCACGCCATCATACCCATCGTGGACTGTACCGAAACCATGAGCAACGCTATAGATAAGAAGGAATTCTTCTGCCGGAAGATTACACAGACAAGTAAGTATTTTATAAGTAGTTGAGCTCTTACTGACAATGGTGAAGGAAAAACATTGAAAGGAAACCTGCACCCTAATTACGTAATACACGATCTATCACAATCTGAATCATTTTGAAGCCTATTGCTAATCCATTGCTTCTTAAGTTCGAAAAATTTGTCTGCTCAACAACGTAAATAACGCAATGAATGTTGTTGAACTGTCAAAATGAAACCCATTCCTACTGTTAGTGTGTTACGTAATTACACCTCTGGTCTGTACGAGTCTCATCCAGGTCTTCCCCGCGAACTTCTTTTACTAAAGGCAAATTCCTGAAAAAAATAACCACTATTTACAATCAACACATAAATAGTGAAAATACCGGCCAAGTGCGAGTCGGACTCGCGCACGAAGGGTTCCGCACCATTATCTATAAAAACGGCAAAAAAATCATGTCTGTTCTATGGGAGCCCCCTTAAACATTTATTTTATTCTGTTTTTTTTTTTGTATTTGTTGTTATAGCAGCAACAGAAATACACCATCTGTGAAAATTTCAACTGTCTAATTATCACGGTTCATGAGATACAGCCTGGTGACTGACGGACAGACAGACAGACGGACGGACAGCGGAGTCTTAGTAATAGGGTCCCGTTTTACCCTTACGGGTAACGGAACCCTAAAAACAACCTTCATCTAATTCGATCAAACAAATCAATCAAAATATTTTATTTCACATAAACCAACATGGGCACTTATGAAACGTCAGAAGCTAGGTGCACGGTTCCAATTGGTTGTTTCCTATGGAGAAGAGCCGGCAAGAAACTCCACGGTTACTCTTTTAAAAATAAGGGGCTTTTACAATGTTTCAAATTACAGTGTTGATAATGGGAGGACAGTGTAGGCCTGACAACAAGTAACAGGCACTTAACAAAATATATTTAAAAAAAATATATGTATTTGAAGAAAAGGTCTACTAATCTACAGTCTACGATGACGATTGTTTTCTCAATATCTTTTTATACCTTTTAGTTTTCATAACTGTAATTTATGGCTGCTATAAGCTGGAACGGATATGAAAAACTAATGTAAATGAACGAGTATATATGCTGATGCATTCATAGACAAATAATTAGCTAGTTTTGAGAGCAGAATGATGAGCAGTGATGTAATGATTTTAACAAAAGCGTGATTATCAGTGCGTGTAGATGTCCCTATTCTGATTGCGATCCATGATTGCCAGTTCATCCGATTCCAATTCGAATTGGTATTGACAGTTGACTGATAGAGATAACTTTAATTTCTTCGACGATGGTAGACTTGGGCCCTTTACATTATGACACTAAACAGCGATCCTTTTTCTTACTTGCTTTTTCTTTTTTTGCTATTACAAGTAAAGCAATTGTTTTCTAGCAGTCTGGTCAGTAGTTGCTTTTCATACGTTACAAATTACAAGCAAGAAATTCTATGTGAATTCATTGAAAATGCAATCGCTAAAAGGGCATTCTGATTCTGACACAACAGTTATAATTATTATAAAAAGAGTTAGGTATTTAAAGATAATTTAAGCGAAATAATCCTTAATACTATATTCTTCTTCCAGTCTTAGATCCTGAACACACTCCTGAGGTCCGAATCACCCGCGGCTGCGGCTGGGTCAAGAGCAAGCGCGAATGTTATAAGGCCGACAACATGGACCACCTCGAGACCGTCTGCCAATGCTTCGGGGACCTGTGCAATGCGGCAACAACGCTTGAATACGTCAAAGTGACAGCTCTAGCAACCGTTGCCACTCTTTTCGCTGTGTTCAAAACATGGCGGGGGAGTGCTTGAAAGAAGCATCTAATTCTTTGATTTGTAATTAAATGGGACGATAAAATACTTATTATATAATGTTTGTGTAGAGGATTATAGTATTGTATGTACATAATTATAATTAATTTTGGACTGAAAGCGGGGCAGAGATGAGGTCTACTGGCCTGGGAACTTGCTTTAAAATAACTTTCGAATTGTAGTTCTTCAGTTTCCCATTGTTGCGACATTGCAAAAGATATGTTTAAATGATTATAAAATGAACGTTTGACAAGTGGTATAATATGATTAATCGAGTTTATTTATATAATTTCTTAATTGTCAAGCCAAAGGCTATCGTCTTCATGTGTTACCTCAGATACTTACGATATTCTATATTATTAAGATTACAATAATTATAAATAAACTACATTATTACTATCTGTATGTTTGTTTTATGATGTTCATGTTTCTGAAGAGCTAGTTTCATATTGTGTTAACCCAGTTGATCGCCTTTTGAGCACAAGATTGCAGGTCGATCGAAACCCGGCCTGGATCGATGTGATCAAAGATACTTGATTTAATAGTCTGACTGAAATAAACTATAGGTACCTACACAGTTAGGAAATTGGTGCTCTTGCTCAATCCATCTTTTTATGAGAAAAGACTCTTGAACTAGACTAATAGTATTGAGATCGAAAATACTGAATATATAGTGCACCCTGACCCTGATTACAGCATTCTAAATTAAGCTTTCTTGTTATTGATTTAAATTAGTATTTATAGTTAATATTAAATTGCTTAATATAACAATTAAAAAAAACTAACTATTTAAACTAAGTACCTACTTAATTAAATGACCAACTAAATATATTGTAAATATTTATATAGGTATTATTAATTATCACTAACATGACAATTATATCAGTCCCTTTCTATTGAGTTTTCTCATGGCACTTATTTTGTCTCTAATCTGCAATTCCTAATGCAAAAAAATTACAAATGCTTTGGGTTATGGTATCCTAAAAAGCCGGGTGTTAGATTTGTAATTTTCATGCCGTCCGCATCCAAAGTACGAGTTTTCAGCGCCCAGAATACCTACTAGTCGGGAAGAACACGAGAGTACACTCGAACTTTTCACGTTTCCGATACGATTGAGAACTGATCGTGGCGTCTATTGACGTCCGATAACACGGAATAAGTCCGCGCGTCACAACTTTATAGCTAAAGTATTATTGTAAACAGTTAGTGGCGGACTGTCCGGGATCCTACTCGCGATATAAACTTTACATAGTTCTGCTGATTGTGTAAAAAAGGTTTTTCAAAATGTTGAAGCAGTATTTAAAATGTTTGCTCGTTTTCGCGTTCTGTTTTAGATATGGTGAGTATGTTGGTTTTTATGTCTAATTTAGATCGATTTGAAGTCTAAAATATTTTCATTTGGGCTTTGGTGGAGCAACTCTGAAACAGTTTCGATGTAAAGTCAAAACTGAAAAATGCTGTGTGTTCTTTAAATCATATTGAACTACTTAGTCGTTATAATCGGTAATAAATAGATCTAAATATCCAGCCTCTACGGTAGCAGGTTTGATTCCCGCTTACATCCGAATTAATATTTGCAAGTGTAACTTATCGTTCATATTCATATGCTCTCGCAGTCCTGGATAACCAATAATACAAAGAGCATAAAATACCATTTCAGATACCAATCTACATGGTCTTCACATGATCTGACCAAGATTATGTCTGGACTTTAAAAGAGACTGTGTCCTCTGAGTTTGTTTCGGCCTGTCTTCTCAGAGTAGTCAGATAGGAAACGCCGACCTCATCTTGTTAAAAAAATATGATTGACGTGTAAAAGTGTTTGTACAATCCTGCTTACAGAAATACAATCATTTATGCATATGCATAAATAATAAGAGCACTGAAAATGGAAAATAATTATACACTTGATAAAGTAAAAAAGGGGATTCTTTTAGTTTAACAAGTGTTATCCTCGCCTGGTCAAACCAAAGTAATATCCATAGATATCCGTGGTAATCTATATATATAAAAATGAATCCCTATTTCCCTTGGTCACGCCATAACTTCAGAACGACATTACCGATTTCAACTTTGTAGAAGGTTCTTACGGTTTTTTTTTAAGAAAGTTGACATGCGACGGGGTGGGTCGGGGGCACAAGAAATTTCACGCGGACGAAATCGCGAGCAGAAGCTATAGTATCTAATAAAGGTAGATATCTATCGAGCAGGACCAATTTTCACGAAAACAGAGAGTTTGAGATGGCTTGGAGTAAGCTCGGTATCCAAAGAGGGTTTACATTCGTTTCTCAGCTCTCCTAGACCTTCAACGCAATATACTTACAACCTTTTCGTTGTTTATAAGCCATCTCTCCTGTCTGCTATGTTAGAAACTGTTCCTTACACCTGTGCACCTTCCTCCCTCCAGCTGCCACAATCCGCTGCTTCGACTGCAACAGCATGAACAACTCCATGTGTCTGGACCCCACCATCTACGATAAGGAGACACTAACCAACTTCCTGCCTATCGCGGAGTGTGGACATGGGGTGTACTCGGCGAACAACGACTTTTTCTGCAGGAAGATTGTGCAGACCAGTAAGTTCATCATTATCATCATTTCATATGGAAGACGTCCACTGCTGGACATAGGCCTCCCCCAAGCACCGCCACTTCAACCGGTTCTGTGCTTCCCGCATCCAGCAGATTCCTTCGGACAGTAACTTATATAGAAAGAAAGATATAAAATACTAAAAAAAATCTGGCCAAATTCGAGTCGGACTCAGGCAAGAATGCTTCCGTACCATTATCTATAAAAACGGCAAAAAAGTCATGTCTGTTGTATGGGAGCCCCCTTAAATATTAATTTTATTGTCTTTGAGTATTTTTTGTTATAGCGGCAACAGAAATACATCACCTGTGAAAATTTCAACTGTCTAACTATCACGGTTCATGAGATACAGCCTGGTGACAGACGGACAGACAGACGGACGGACAGCGGAGTCTTAGTAATGGTGTCCCGTTTTACCCTTTGGGTACGGAACCCTACAAAACAAAGATAAACAATATTTAAGATACTGCACCCTGTACAGTTATCTTCGATAGTTGCAGTCGTCTCGTGCTTGACCCATATTATATGCGGATATTGTCATTTAGCTCATACATAAAGACTTCTTGTCAAACGCTGCAATTATTTTCAATCGAAGGACATTCTTTATGAGAGTGTAGTAATCATGGATATTAATAAATTTTACTATAGAACCAATGGCCAACATATTATGACAATTACAAAGTGTACCTTGATTAAAATTGAGGGTGCGTGTGATGCGAATAAAAGTTGTTTATTTTTATTAGTGAGTACTAACACCCTATATATACATATTCGCATGTACTCCATGTTGCAAAAATGTGATCTAATGGAAATATTCCTATTCATAAGAATTCTTGCGGAAACTTATTCCGACTGGGTTTATCCAATCAAAGATAGAAAATTATCCCATCTGAAAATCATTATTCACTTTAAAGGCAATTATTTAGTTACTTGAGGGCCACAACTAAATAGATATAGAGTTGAATAGTTAATTAATTGTAGCATAGTTAGAGCGTAGGCACTCGTACGCGTACTAACGAAGGTTTATCTAGAATCAAGCTAGAAATATAGTCAGCCCGAAAAATCCAAAGCTGAATATCCTATCCTACTAATCCTACTTTAATATTATAAATGTGAAAGTTTGTGAGGATGGATGAATGGATGGATGTTTGTTACTCCGTCACGCAAAAACTAATGAACGGATTTGGATGGAATTTGGAACACAGATAGTTTATAACCTGGATTAACATGTAGGATACTTTTTATCCCGGTAGTACGTTCCCGTGGGATAATTTCCGACATCCACGCGGACGAAGCCGCTGGCAAAAGCTAGTCAAAATAGACCAAACCATAAAAAACTCCAAAGTTCTAGTATTTAGTCAAAATGTTTTTTCTAGTAGGTAATTTACGCTTGCTCATCAATGTATAGTAAATCTTAAAAGAATAATAAGTAGGTAGGTATATTTATTATTTCCGTATGATTTGTTTACTTAAGCCCTAGTATCATATGTTCTTGAAAGAGATAATATAGGTCAAACTTGGGAACAATCCACGCTGCACACGTGCGCTTATAAACAATGTTTATAATAAACGTGCTCTTTGGGTAGCCACTGAAATCAGCACCGTGCTGTGGGCCCCCCATAGCACAGCATCATGCTGAGTGGAACCTTCTTATCACAGTCATGACGTGCAGCTGTCGACTATTTCTGTGTTATCCTCGTGATTATAGACCTATTTTGTTTTTATATTTCTTTATTATCAGAGCGAATTATCTTTTTTGTATGCACGTGTTCCCGAGACAAATAAACCAATTTTTCTTTATTTCTTCTAAAAATAAACAAATCTGGGTACAATACAAGCGACTACACAGGCCCGCAGGCTAATGAAATCATGCATGAAAAAAAATAACCCATTTACTACGAGCGTAGCCCTGCGTGTAGCATCCGTAGCTCCGTCTTTTGAATATTTCTGTTATTTTTTTCATGACACAAGTGCACATGCCATTCACTAATTAGCCTGCTGATTACAAAAATCTTGTAAGTTTGCGTATTTATGTAACCACGTGTTTGCGTAACTAACTGGAGGCATAAAAGAGTGCAAGCACAACACACCACAATACAAAAACATATCTCAATAGGAGAAATGATTTTCTGTTCAACTTAATTCTTAAATCATAGAAGTATCAGTTAATTCTACATGAAGGCTCCTTCAAACAGGCGCGACACGCGACGCGAATCGCACACGACACAAAGACACCGCCTCGCCTGTCGCGCGACGAGCGGTGCCTTTGTGTCGCGTGCGATTCGATTCGCATGTCGCGCCTGTTTGTAAAAGCCTTGAGTCGTAAATTATGCACTGTACTGGGGTGTTTGTCTGTCAATATATGCGTTCATGAATCGCTACAAAACCTATATACAAATTACGGAAAACGCTACAAGTCAGTCATAAAATTAGAAGTCTTCTGCCTTAAATAAATCTTCTTCATTCTTCTTCCAGTCCTCCAGATGGGCTGCGCTCCCGAGATCCGGTGACACGCAGTTGCGGCTGTTCCTACCACCACCGATCATATTTAGATTACTTTTTAATTTTTCTTAAATCTTCTTCATTCTTCATCCAGTTCTGCACAAAGTCTACGCTGCCGAAGTCTATGTGACCCGCAGCTGCGGCTTGGTGCGCCACCACAAGGCTTGCTACAAAGCTTAGGCCGGAAATAAACTTTACTCAGCTCGTGCGTTGACTTAGACATGTTCCCGTCTCTGTCTTGCACTTAAACTTAGGCAGTTGCGCGACAGTGATAGGTATAACGCTGAGCCTAAGTGTACTGCTGCAAGGATATTTTGGCGCTTGATTGACATTGGCAGGGAAGCGTTGTTGGTAAAAATTTGTGAAATTGTCATAGAAATTGTATTGACAAAACAAAATGGCGGCGTTAGTTCCAATTTTAGACACACGCCAAAAAATCCTTGTCCTTAAGGCCCCTCACCCACGGCGACTTTTTGTAGCGATGCTGTCGCGCGTTTTGTAATCGCGCTTCTGCATCGCTACTATCGCGCGTTAGACGCGTTTGCAACGTGCGACAGAAACGATGCAAACGCGCGGTGGTATCGATACACATGCGCGACAGCATCGCGACTGTAGCGATGCAAACGCACGACCGTTTCTGACGACATCAGGGTGAATGGTGAAGAACGGAGATAGGGGTGCTGAGGAATGTGTGAAAGTATGAAAGTTGCCGTGGGCGACCTTCTGTGTCGATGCTGAATCGCGTTTGCATCGCGACTGAAGCGCGACAGCATCGCGATAGTAGCGATACAGAATTTGGGCGAAGGTACACAGCCAGCGACAGCATTGCGGTTGTATCGATACACATGCGCGACATCATCGCTACTGCATTCGCCAGAAAAAGTCGCCGTGGGCGAGGCCTCTTATATCCAAATAACAGAAAACGCGACAATCAGTAAATTTATGAAAAATTAGAAGTCTTCTTCCTTTGCTACAAGCATAGAATACTTTCTTTATTAATTCTTAATTCTTCTTCCAGTCCTCCACAAAGGCTACGCTCCCGAGGTCCGAGTGACTCGCAGCTGCGGCTGGGTGCGTCACCACAAGCCCTGTTACAAGGCTGACAACGAGGACCACCTGGAGACCGTCTGCCAATGCTTCGACAATGAGTGCAATGCTGCTGGCACGCTGAAGAGTGTGGTCATGATGGTGGTTGGTCTGTTAGGGGTGAAGATGTGTCTGTGATTAAATGAGACGGTATTATTTTGTGTGATTGTTTTATTTTTGTGACCAGAAATATAGAAAAATGGTGTTCGATATGACCTGACCAATCTTAATATAATAAAAATCAAATCATAATATATTCATTCACAGGCAAAAACTATACCTATTATTTCAAATCTGTCATAGTTACTTAAGTAATATGTAGGTACCTACTAAATGTTTAAAAGGATTTGTTGCTACCGACTTCCGAAACTTTAGTTTCGGAATTCGGTGGAAATTTGGCAATACCTATACAAAAAAAAACCAGTCAAGTGCGAGTCGGACTCGCGCACAAAGGGTTCCGTACCATTATCTATAAAAACGGCAAAAAAATCATGTCTGTTGTATACGAGCCCCATTAAATATTTATTTCATTCTGTCTTTTAGTATTTGTTGTTATAGCGGCAACAGAAATACATCATCTGTGAAAATTTCAACTGTCTAACTATCACGGTTCATGAGATACAGCCTGGTGACAGACGGTCAGACAGACGGACGGACAGCGGAGTCTTAGTAATAGGGTCCCGTTTTACCCTTTGGGTACGAAACCCTAAAAAAGAACAAACAAAACCAAAGGCAGCGACTGCGTTTGTTTTTTTTTTTTTAAATAAAAAGTTGGTAATTATTTTTCACTTTTTAGTTTTAGTGCCAAACTGCCAATATACCAACATCATTAACATAGACGAACTAGATTAAAAACCTATGAAGCTAACTCAAAAACTCAGCAAAGCAGAGTTAGTAAAAAGTTATATGGGCCCACCACACGGACATCCTCTATCAAATGGAAAAGAATCACATAAATCGGTGCTCATACATGAAAAAAATAAAAACTCCCCGAATTAATAACCTCCGCCTTTTATGAAGTCGCTTGAAAAACTAAGAGAAATTAATATCATAAAGTAACAACACTCGTAATTAGAACAGAACCAGCATTCTGCACCTCAATTGCGTAACACACTATCAATCAGAATCTAAATCATTGTGAAGCCTATTGCTAATCCATTGCTTCATATGTTCTGAAAATTTGTCTGCTCAACGACGTAAATAACGTAATGAATTTTGTTGAACTGTCAAAATGAAAACCATTCCTACTGTTAGTGTGTTACGTAATTACCCTGCTGGCCTAGTTTGCAGTGAATGAATTAAGGCCTAAGGGTTGCGGCACAGATTACGTTGCGAGTACCATAATCCTTATATGAGTCGCAGGTTCGATTCTCGCACGATACAAATGTCTTAATGGCTCACATTGATCAAAAAAAAAAAACAAAGCAAATCATTTTTATTTCAGGAACACACCCATATTGAAATTAAACAGAATTACAAATTAATTGTAAAAATTTTAAAAATTTTAATAAATTAATACAAAACAATAATATAAAATACAATAAATAAATTTAATATTACATTACATTACACTACAACAAAGCAATAGATAAGTATTATTTTAGCTGTGATATTAATTGCCATATACGAAGAAATAGTTTACATCGTATATGGCCCTCCATATTCCATTGTCAGATTTATGAATTCGGTTCATAAAGGAGGCCTGCGACTTTCTCATGACTGCGAAAAAGTCATCTACCCTGCTTACAACACATAGCCTGCCTGCCTAATACATAGTAATTCCAGATTTGTGTTTTTGTGCATGAGAGATCTTCGCTTGATTAAAATGCACCCCATTACAGGAGAAACTCCTGTAGCGGAACGAGATTATTACAAAAAAGAACAATACCACGGCACCTTTCATGTAAACCTTCTATTAATCAAAACTACCAGAATTAATGTTTAATGAATTAGTTAACTACATACCTACATACCACTGCTACAGTTACCTACACGGTATTGTGTCAAGCGCATTGTCTGATCTGCATCAAACCCAGGTATTCAAGCTACAACAAAGCTTAAACAATCATTATCCTACTATGACAAAAAAACGGAAACTCGGTCAGACAGACCACCGCCCGCTTCCTGTCACAGTTTAGACCTCATTGCATTGTAAATGAAGTACCAACGTGAGTAATGTAATTATTGTTGGAGCCTCAGTTGACATTGGCCCCGTCGATCCACTGTGTGAACTGATAAAAACTAGAACACGCTACTTATCGCCATCTGCTGTAAAGACCGTGACATTACTGGGGCAATGTCAGCAAATACCTACTTTACTGAGTAAGAAACCTGACAAAATTACTAAATAATCATTTAAAAATATTATGCCTTATTTATTAAAACGAATACGAATATTTGGATATATACATATATCTGATATATTTGTATTTGGTTTTTAGTTTTTGTATTTTTTATTTGGATTTAAGTAATTCAAAAATCATTCACCAATTAATAATTAAAAACTTGTATATAGCGCCATCTATGTACACAATACCGTACTACATAGCTGCAAGTGTGTTAGGTAGACGCTAGATATTATGCATAGATGGCGCTTAACACAACTTAATTAAATAAGACCAATTTTAAATTAAAGGCACTTTTACTTTTTGATCTAGAGATACGCAAATCATAACTAAAATATAACGAGAAAATGAGTATGCAATTAGAAACGATGATTAGAAAAGTTATACAAAGTAAGTAGTAAATTGTACTACAGGAAATTTAAAATGTTTCAAATTGTCTTTGTTATATTTACTCCATTAAAATTATTGACAACGATGGCATTTCGAATTCGAAATAAAGTTTTTCCAATAGTGTCGGCACGTTGCCAAAATTTATAGATAGCGATTTAAAATTTGAACCATTACAACAAGTCAGGTTGGCCGAGTGGTCTAAGGCGCCAGATTTAAGCTCTGGTTCCCGAGAGGGAGCGTGGGTTCGAACCCCACACCTGACAAACAAACAATTGGTATCTTCATTGATACTTTTTGTTTGTTTGTTATAGAATATATAATCAAACAAAGGTTTTACCACATTTTATACTGTGGTTTTACAGGGTCATTTTTTATAAAAAAAATAGAATGAAAAAAAAGTTGCGGTAAGCATAACGCAGAGAAAAACACAAATAGAAAAAGATTTGAGTTGGGGGAAAATATGCGTTACATCCATGCAAAACGACAATTCGTAATGCTACGACCCTATGCGAAACAGAGCCCCAGGCCCCAGCGCTGGTTTTCAGCGACAGCCGGCGTTGACGTGATGACGTCAACCACGCGCGTGGGTGGCTTTATCATCGCGTTTGTAGCGCGTCATCGATATTTATTTATTTTTTTTTTTTTTTTTTTTATTATTTATTTTTTTTTATTATTTATTTATTTATGACTCACAGACCACCGTCAACGAAAAACGAAAACGAGTTTTTTGTTTGACAGAGTTCACGCTGCGTCGCGCGTCTGTGGTGTGAACAGCGGTGCTATTCTCTAAGGATACAGCCTTGCGAACAGCGCTGCCGCAGCGACGAAACAGCGGCGAATCAACGTGATTCGTCGCTGCGGCAGCGCTTCGTGCAAGGCTGTATCCTTAGAGAATAGCACTGCAGTACGTGATCAACTATTATTACGATATACAAATGTATCTCTTATACGGACACGGGACCTTTTGTAAGTTTCTTGAGCGCTAACATAGTCGATAGCTACTCGCTTCCTCGTCGGCGCCCGGCGGCGGCGGTAGGACAGGTGCCAATTTTGCATCTGGAATTGATTAGCATCACAAGTTAGCATAGTTTGGGGTAGCACTGGCTCTGTTCTGAACCTTACCTTTATAATAGGCATGGCGATGGTCCACAAGTCTGACCCCCTTAAAAGTGAAAAGTCGTTTTAACATTAAAAAAAATATACATAGTTATGCAGACGCTACTCATTAGGTACTAAGGTAGCCCGCAAAATTCAAATTTACTTACGTTTTTGCAATTTGCAAGTCAGTGTCAGGTTGTATGTTGATTAAAATATGATTCACGACCGTAACAAATATGGCTTTACAGAATTATAATCATTAGAATCAGTTACACAACTCCTTAAGTTAGATTGACCTCAAATGTCATTATTTAATTAAATAGTTTTGGAATAGGGTAATATGAACTTAGAGAGATGTACTGATGATTTTTATGATTATAATTCTATAAATAAATATTTGTTACGGCCGCGAATCATATTTAGATCAACTAACGACCCGATACTGACCTGCAAATTGCAAAAAAACGTATGATATTTGAATTTCGCGGGCCACCCTGACGGTTATGGCCTTGAGCAACGATTATGAATAAGGGAGGTAGTATCTACAGTTTTAGTAATTATAAACAGAGTGGTAATTAGGTACCTACTTATGTATGTACTTACTTCATTGTGAAGTGTGATAAAAATATTCTACTTACTTGAAATTCAATTGGTTTTTATACGAGGTTTAGACATGATTGGAGTGAACATTATTTTCTTCACTTAAGACTCCCGTTAACAGGCGCGACTCTAGTAGAACAATTTCTATGAAATCTTCATCTACAAGAGTCGCATCGCGCCTGTCTGCGGGAGCCTTGAATCTTGGTATTTTGCCATCAGGAATTTCTCAGTAGCAGCCGGGAGTCCGGATTTGTGCGTGGTTGATGGCAATAGGCTCGCCCCCTATTAGGTAGGTAGATGGGACTTAAAAACAACTGGCAGTGTTGTAGTACTACAGATACACTTCTGTCTAACCCTTCGGGAATTACAAGCGTGATGGCTTAAAAAAAAATGGGAACAGAAAGTAGATATATTTTACTTCACATATTTGAGATAGGTACCTCAATGTTCATTTTTACAGCAGGCTTAGCACGACGCTTTCTATTTCTACGAAGAATAGACACAGCTCTTTCTCTACAAAGTGACTTTTCGTTTCTCCATTTTTGACATCGCGCCGTAGAATTCCATGTACAATCTGTCATTTTGTCTTTAATTTTTAACGATTTGTCTAGGTCCTTTTTTATGTAAACTATTTCAGTAGAAAGTTTTCTATCCCAAACTGTCGAAATCACACTGACAACTGACAGTTGTCTGCGGTAGTGAAGACAATTTGATTTTGTAAAGGAGATCGTATTTTTTGTTCGGCTATTAGGCCCACCAAAAATGGTGACGGTTATTAATGAAACGCATGTTGATTTGTTCCTTATGATCTCTAGATTACAGTGGTAGTAATAATTATACTTCGTCTAACGGGAATACTGAGAAATACGATCATAACCGAAAAAAACCCTAAAAGAGCTATTGTTTAGTGAGTAGGTTGCGTCATCGGTATTATAATTTAGTAAAATAGTGCAATATTCAGTAATAAATAGTAGGAATAAAAGCTGTATGTGCTGTGTGTATAAGCAAAAATCACATAAGAAAAAAGCATTTTTAATAAAAATGCTTTGTTTTTTGTGAATTTCAACGTCAGGCGACTAAGAAATAGATAGTAAATAGTAATTCATCTAAAAAAGGTGCAGGTCGCTCTACCTCTAATATTGATGCCGTGTCCCAGATAAAAAAAACACGTGTGGCACTCGGGGACTGCCGCGGTAAAGCTATTGCATAGCATTTTTTATCAACTTATGGAATTATAATTTATTTTAATTTTTTATTTATGCAGTATTTTTTTTCTTTGGTATTAATTCAAGTACAGTCGTACCATATACATACACGTTAAGCGAACGCTCGGCCGAGCTACATGGTAGGCGGAGTGGGGGGTGTTAGGTTTTATTTTCGTTACGGAATTTCTCGATTTGGTCGCCGCGCTCAAAACCCGCGATAAAAGCTATGCAATAGCTTAATACTTAAATACCGCACGCTCAACATCAACACTACATGTGCAAAGCAGCCAACAGTACCAACGTCTGCTTACAATCAGTTGCAAGCTGCAACAGTATCCAGTAAGAGCAGCTCTAGTGTTAAAAATGGATGTTCTAGTTCATCCACCTGTTAATGCACCTGAAAATAATTAAGATTTGTGTTAGAATATAAGCGAAGTCTAACCAATATTATTGCTGTTCTCTTTGATATGCTGGAATCCACTGCAAAATAATGTTTTTATCCGCAGAGTCAACACGGACATTATGCGCTTGTTGTGCAGATCGACATAGAATATAAATATTCCTGTATCCAACTCCATAAATAATGAATAATCAGTTTCAATACTTTCTTGCATCATCAATACGCACTTTCCTTAAACTACACCTAGATGGTTTGACTGAAACAAGCAGAAAATCCATGCGTTCACAAGTTACCGCCCATCTGCGCAGCAGTCTCGGACAATGTCTTTGGCAATTGTCAATTATACACAGGAAAACAGAAACAGCAATTTTAAGCAATTCGAAAGAAACGGAAAAAGTAAAACGAATAAAATGTTGTTATCACTTGACACTTGTCTTTTTGACAGTGTCAGATAGTGATGCGGCTCGATTACTCGATTAAATAAAATAAAGGCTCGAGTACATTTTCGCTCGTGGTGCCATTCGATGTAGTCGCGATTAGATAAATATCACCAACACTGCCACACTAGATAACTATCATTCTTAATTCTATCATTCAATACTAGTAGGTAGTAAACCAGGGAATAGATATACTTCGTGTAATAAATCGTCAAAATACTGTGAAATAATAATTATACTAATAATGAACAGTCACAGAGTGTTAATAATAGGGAAAATATATTATGTTCTGTGGGTTAGTGCTGTGTAATTTGTCATTAAAATAGTCATCGTATCGTCATTAATTTTCAGATTGACAATGGAATGTGAGTAGGAGAAAACGCTCTTTACAAAGTCGAACAAAGCCGATCTTAGCCGAATGTCTCACTTAAACCCCAATGCACCAACATAGAACGGTAGGTGAATTTTGTATTGTTTTCTTTTTAGTTTTTTTTTGTGTGTTTTTCAAACGTACGAAGATGGTGGGTACCACCCTCTAGTGCCTACCTTAGATTCAACTTTAGCGCAGTTTTCTTAGTACATAATCGAGACAATTGATTGCCTGACCGATAATGAACGAGTAACATCACTAGAGTCAAACTGACAACTTACCAAAAACTACAATCCGTTTCACGTTGATTTTTAAACCAGTCTACGCAAGAGTAAGCAAACTTAAAAATGAGGTTACACACAGGAGGACCCGCTGCAGCATCAATGGTACATTTTTTTACTTAATAAAAACAGATTGGGGTACCACCTCGAAATGTAATTAGTTGTACATATTTTTTTCTTCTTCATATCATCCTTAAAAACGCTTCAATACATGCATTTATGACATTGACGACCAAATCTGGTGAAATCTGGCATTGAATCAATTGAGTGCATTATCAAAACATTTTCTTTTTATACTATTTCGTGATTTCGGTTAGACTTTATTGAAAAAATCCACATTTTTAAATGATACGTTGCGTACTTTCTTTTAAGTATAATACAATTAATAAACGTTATAATACAGGGGGCCAAAAAAAACTATCTCCTTTTGTAATCGCCATGCTAAAGACAGTAGAAAAGTTTCTGTCTACATCTACACTGAACGTCATTTTTGTCTACTCTTCCGTCGACAAAACGGTGCTCGTGCTAAGCCTGCAGCTGAACATACAAGCATCCACTTTCATGACTCGATACAATAGTAATCCATTAAATATATCCTAGAAATAGATATCGATTTTAATTCCAAATAATAATGAACTAGAGTTCGTTGTCATTGTTCAAGGTTAACTTTAACAAGAGAAGGTTAACTGCGTGACGGTGTCGATCCCACCCTCGTTCACCTTTCAGTTCCCACCCCCTTGGCATTTACTTGGGTAGGTTAGAGGGATGAGGTGAGCGCAAAAAAATGTACAGAAGTTAAATAACAAATTAGTTTATTTATTTTCTCTCACAATGGTTTTATAGCACTTAACAATTTTGAACTTTATAAATTCACATTGTGAGAGCTGGTGCCTGAAGAAGGTTTTAGAAAAAAAAAAACTGTATTAAAGGTCACCAGGCCCCACTTAGTGGCATCATAAATAAGCAGGCAGGTAACATGTATTTTTCTACTAACAATTTAAAAGGAAAAGAAAAACTTAAATGTAAATAAAGAAATTAAATACTTAACATAATAACATTAAGCAGTCACAAAGTGTGTGGTGAATGGTGGTTAACGTGAAGGTGAATGGTGGTGAATGTGTAGGTGAATGGTGGTTAACGTGAAGGTGAATGGTGGTTAACGTGAAGGTGAATGGTGGTGCGTATGTATTTAAATGGTGGTGAATGTGTAAGTAGGTAATTATTTGAGTGCAAGTATTATGTAATTGTGTGGAGCAATTTTTCTGTGTCCTCATAAGATAGAGTTTTCAGAAAGTCTGTTACTTTTTTCTTACAACTGGATTTGTGTAGTGAATATAATTATATTTTGACCATTGTTAATGACATTATATAGATAAGAAATAGTTACAATTTAGTGAAAAATTCTCTAAAAATACAATTCTCTAGTTAGATATTAGATTACAATTACAAATGGGAAAAAGCCTCTATCTATCGAGCGAGGGACTACAAAGACACATTATGAGACAGAATAGCTTCTTTATACAGTTTGATTTAATATTTTACAGTATATAGGTATCAGAAAGGAGCACTTAGTCAAATTTAAGGGTGTGTTTAGGGTTGCCAGTTGTCCGGCTTTAGCCGGATATGTCCGGCTTTTTACAATCGTGTCCGGCCAAATTTAAATATAATTATAAATATGACGGAAAAGGTACGTGTCTCTCGTTATCATCAGCCATATTTTAACTACTGTGGGCGTACTATGGGAAGTGTTGGTTATTGCGCAATAAAAAAACCGTTTGCAGTTCAAATCAAATTATAATTTACGAACAAATTAATCACACTAGCGAATCACACTCTGTAGGTACACGACACAACTATATTGAACGCGCGACAGTTTCTAAACATGTTCACTGATTAACCGCCAACAACAAACTCTACTAACGCTTTCCATAGTACGCCCACAGTATTTAAAATATGGCTAATGATAACGATACAGACGTACCGTCTCCGGTGTCATATACAAACTTAGCCAGTCCGGATTTTGTTAGGCTATTAGTCAACCCTTTTTTTTGGGTGGGAAATCATCAAATGACCTCTCCCGCTCTGGGCGGAGCGGAAGGGCGTGTCAGACTCTTACTGACTAAAACCCACCCGTGTTCCTTCAGTTGCCTGTGCGCCAGGGCCACGGTAACTCTTTCGAACAATCCGCAGCCCCGGCAGGCATCGGTCCTATCGGACCCCGTCAATTTTGCTGACATCTCTTTGAGGCGCGCGTGGAACACGACGCGCCGTCGACCCGGGCCTGGTCCTTACCGGACGGCGAGCTGCCCATTGCTCGCCGTCCGCAAGCCTGCGCCTACGGTGGCCGGGAGTCGGCAATCGACTCCCGACGCCCAGGGTGTCTCCTTCTGCGGTGACTAGGGGCGCGAGGGCGCAGTGATTGCCCCTCCCTCTCGCGCTCCGCCTCCTCCTTCGCGAGCATTACTGCTTCGCAGAAGGAGGTGACGGCTTCCCATTCCCTCTCGCTCCGTACCATGGCCTGAACCAGGGCCGGATGCGAGAGGTCGCCGCCGCCGATCGCCGCCACGAGGACACGGCGGTGCTCCGCCCAAGCCGGGCAGACCTCCACCGTATGCTCCACCGTATCCTCCGGTCGATCCACACAATGGTAACACCCGGGCGTTTCCTCCCGCCTTATTCGAAACAGGAACCTCCCGAAACAGCCATGTCCGGTGAGGACCTGCATCAGGCGGAAGGTGAGGACGCCGTGGCGCCTCTCAAGCCACTCCTCAAAGAGGGGTCTTACCGCCGCAATTGTGGGGTGCCCTGCGCTGGGTTGCGACAGTCGCACTCTCCATGCCGCCATGAGATCCCGCAGGAGCTCTGTCCGCTGTGCCGCGATTTCTCGCGGCAGCGGAGTTACGCCCCGGCGTTTCGCCTCCTCGCGCCACTCCCAAACGTGCGCGAGGACCTTTGCCTCCAGATCCCACGGCGGTAATCCGGCAAAGAGGCTCGCCGCCTCGCAGGAGACCCTGCGGTATCCCCGTACCATCCGGATGGCCATGACCCTTTGGGACGCGTTCAACCGGCGGGATGGCCGGAGGCTATTAGTCAACCCTACCCTGCCAAAAGATGCCGAAAGAACGCGCATGAGCGGCTCACGTGTACACGCATGACTCTCGATCTCGCAGGAGTTGCAGGCGGCGCTTTAAAAGTAATTATCCATTTATTTTTCTTTTAAAAACCAATATGTCAGGCTTTCAGAGCAAAATGTCCGGCTAAATATTAATCTATGTCCAGCTGTCCTGTCCCATACAAGACTTCAATAGCTACTCGACCCAAATGTATGGGACGGTTGATTGTTTTTTCGCTATAACAGGGTTGGTCCCATAGACAAAGTTGTTCAGTTTCATTGTTTGTACCACACCCTTAATTATGACCACACCTTTCTGATACATGCTGTATAAGTAACTTGTAAAATTAAATTATAAAATAAATAAAATAAAATTTATTAATTTCGAGCAACTTACTTAACCCACATATGTGGAGTACACAAAAATACAGACAACACAATAAAAAGGATAACAATACAAAAATAAAACAAACTAAATGGCCCTGCTGACGGCAACATGCCTATCACAGCAGTGCCGTATGTATGAGCAGTCCATCCGGTCTGCGATCATCGCCAGGACGACATTGGTGCTGTCTCCCACACCCTACGCACTAGGGACGCGCCCAACTTGCACATGGTCGCGTGGAAGCAATTGGTACGCGCCTCAGTGAACATACCGGAGGCGCTGCAGTAGCGAGGCAGTCCCAATACAGCCCTGAATGCATTGTTGAACTAGACGCGGAGGGCTCCGTATGATGCACATGTGTACCTCGCCCACAGACCGCACGTGTAGAGAGACGTGCAGTACGCCCTAAAGAGCGTTATTTGCACCTCCCTCAAATAGCGCACAAACCTGCGTGCGAGCATGTTTGCCCGCACGGACAAAGCCCTCCGTTCCCGCTCCATGTCAGCATTAAATTATGCTCCTTTAGGTAGGTACTTACATGATACAATAACACAGTCTAAGAAATAAGCCTGTCACCCTTTAACGGGATCACAGTTCAAAGTAGGAACCCTTCGCTTCATACAACGTCCCTAAACCCCTATTACCACCCTAATATCACCAGACTACCATAATCAACGGAATTCTGAAGACTGTAGCTGATAGGATCTCTTCTCCGCTATCGAGATCCTTTGTAAAGCAGGTAATTTGAATGTTTTAATAGTATTTGAATTTAATCTAATTTCGTAATGTATGGAACAAGTCGTCTGAAATAAATAAATTTTATTTTTTATTTTATAACCGTGGTAATATGGTGGTACGTAGATTCTCCCGCTGTACCGACCTGCACCCCAATTACGTAACACCTTATCTATCACAATCTGAATCATTTTGAAGCCTATTGCTAATCCATTGCGTCATATGTTCGTAAAAATTGTCTGTTCAACAACGTAAATAACGCAATGAATGTTGTTGAACTGTCAAAATGAAACCCATTCCTACTGTTAGTGTGTTACGTAATTACCCCGCAGGTCAAGATAACGCTATTCATGGCATATTGTCAGGGTCTGTACACGGGGGTTTATGTACCCACTTCACCAAAAGTTCGCTAGATGTCCTGCGCGTCCAATATAATAATATTTTCAGAATGCTCTTGAGACTGCTCCGTTTTTGTAGTGCGTCGGAAATGTTTGCACACAATCGAACTGACGGCGTACATGCGATCATTTGAAAAAAAGTCGCATCATTAGTAAGTAGGTAGAACTTAACTAGAACACGGACCATTAACAACAGCATTCTGAAAACAGTGGCAGATAGTGTCCAGTCTCCCATTTTGACGCATTTTGTGGAGAGGGTGGCCAGGGGAGAAACTTGTACCTTACTTAGTCATCTTCTGTGCAAAATGCTTCAAACTCAAACTCAAAAATAATAAGAATATTACTACTCACACTAGCTATAAGGTATTACTTAACATTATGGATCTTTGTTGTCCGAATAAAGAAATTTTGATTTGATTTGATAACAAACCCTTGACCTTAACATCCATACAACCGGACTGCACAATAGCCTACTAATCGAATAATCGCACAAACACGATCACATCTACTGCGCAGTACCACTTGCTTTGTTATGCAAACAAACTCTTCGGAAAGTTACTAGAATACCCTGGAACATACCTTATCACCCAACTTAACACCGTCAAGTAATATTCAACCTTAAAACTTAAGTACAATGTTTATTTCAGCTTAACAGATGGTAAGATTATTTTGAACCACACACACACATCCATTTGATTCAGTATTTACACACACATGTGTAGAGTTTGCATTTGTGTGTTATGTCCATGTGTGTGTGTGTGTCCTCGGATAAAATGGTAATCAATGTTTTTAAGTCGGGTACCTAATAAAAATAAAAATAATGACATTTAAATAATAACTCTACATAATTATCTTCATTTGTAACTATAGTTATTGTGCTAAGTTATAGCTAGATCTTAATTGAAAATTGTGCGCATCTCCACAAAATTTTCTTTATATAAGGTTCCTATCTAAAAAGCGAATGTATAACTACGTGGAAACGCCAGAAGGGGCACTCTCGAAGAACATACACGGACCTTATTGGTGACGAACTTCAAAAACGTCTCGGGGGAAGCCGAACTTAACACAAATTTAAAAATAATTAGTAAAAACGAAAACTTTATCAGCCTAGGGTAATTTAGGAACAGTCACATGCATGTGCGAAGTACCACAGAACTTGTTAAAGTTATTTGTTTAGATTTAGATTTTTTTGCGACGATTAGATTTAATAATCGAAATTTACGGGAGGGTCAAAAGTTCATTGACCATTATATTAAAGTGAGGCATTTGTGATTTTCAATAACTAAAATTTTTGTGAAATAATTTCTTAGTATAGATCGGCCCTAGCGTTGCGTTCAATGACGCACGTGATCGCCCGAAACACGGCAGACGACGACGTAGTAGATACTCTCGATCGTGCGCGTACGGTACATTTTAGCGCGCACGACCGCCTGTAATATTTTTTTAGGTAATTAATCGTTAGGTATCAATCTTTTTCTATTGAGTGAACTATCTGTCCTAATCTGTGGTAGTACTTGCAAGCGGCGGGCGGCGTGGGCGGCGTGGCAGCGCGGGCGCGGCGCGGCGGCGTATACAAGAGTTGTAGCAGGTGGGGTTCTGTAGTTTCTGCCATGGTTAAAAGTCATGAGTTTACGTGTATCTAAAGCATGGTATGGCGGGAATACCCCTGTTTATAGACCAACAGATTGTAAAACAGAACCAGATATGTCAAGTGTAGAATTACCACTTGATAATTAGGTACCTATATAATTATTGACAATGATGAAACACAGCAATGTCGCATACATGCGGTTTCTGACGCCATCATCACGTGTTTCCAATGTATGCCTACAGGAAAAATAATAACATTTCTATGTAAGGTACAATACATATCGTATCCATGGACAAAGCCATAGCTTTACAACTTTGGTATTATTTGCCATTGATTAAGATAGATTATTTTATCATTGTTTGTCCACATGGTTCTAGCACTAGGTAGATTTTGTTTATGTAACGTGTAGGTAAATAATCGTGTATCCTTGTTTACTTATCATAATATCTTATCTTATCTTGATACTTCGTTAAATCCTACCTGTCTACAAAACGGAAATATTACAGAATATAATAAATAACAAAAATAACTAAATAGGTACCATAGTCTAAAAAAATAAGGTCTGGCATTCCGGGAATGATACATGGTTACGTTACTATCCAGTTGCCACTTTATTGCAACAAAAGAAGAATTATGGAAACATTTTAAGTCACCATTCTGTTAAAAAATAAATATAAAGCATTTAAATTGTCGTTTCGTTTTTCTAATCAAACGAAACAATTCAGTTTAAACATATACCAACGTAATTGTTAGTTAAAACCTCATTTATTTTATCGGATTCGCACAGGTAATAAAGGCGGTTGGGGAGTTATTACTACACACTACTGGTAACACAGCGGTGATAACGTAGGCTTGTGTCTCCCACGTGACCACTGTGTCTTGGAATGCTATACCTGGCGAAGTATATTATTATACCATGCGAAATACCTACTTATTTTCATTATCATATAATTATATATTTACCCACTGGATGCCCACTCGAAATAAAGTTGAATATCTTTAGTAACATCTACTTAAAGTAGCTAAATATCAAACTACTCTTATCAACCAAACGCCATCAAAATCATTACAGTAATTTTGCCATAAAAACACGCAAACGAACAGACACAAACTTCTATCCATTTATGACTTGTGCAAGATTGTTTACAAAACAAGTAATTACAGATAATGACAGCACATCAGCTGACACAATTGCATCCAAATATGTACACAGCTATGTGTGGTGTTAATATATATATATATATGTAGGTAGACACTGTAGTCGGTACTTACCTACAAAGCCTAGGGGAAGGTCATGACTGGTCATAACGTTTTCGTGCCGCATAGCCACAAAACTATCGACTTTTCTATATTTAGAAATGATGAAATTCTTGCACCCAGAACGTTGTATAAACTTCACTGTAAACAGTTTTTATTTTCATGTTTTTACAGAAACGTAAACAAGACATCATACGCTCTTTATCGAGTATTAATTAAATACACGAGTGTTTAAGAAAAATGGTCATACGTGTTTTGATAGCTGCAGAATTATTTATCATTGTTTTTCCATTTTCATTTGATATTTCAACTTGTCTCTCTGATGGCAATGCTTTTGCGATGTCTCTGGAATATTAGATGACCCACCATATTAACCGACGCGACGGTGATGAAGTTGCCATCAGACGATCTAGCCTGTAAAAATATCATCATGAAAACTTAGTTCAAATGAGCTGCTATTCCACCTAATGCTAGGGATCGCTTGGAATGAGGGCTATCGCGCTTGAGTTCGCCGCTAGAGGCGCTAGTGTAGAGTGTCTCTAGATGTCAGAATATGAACTGAACGTTCACTGTTTGCGGGATTTTTTATCACGGATTTTATCGAATGATTCAATATAGCTGTAATGGTTGTGCCATTCTTGATTAATTATGGCTTAAGATTTTAAGTAAAAAGTTAGGATCTAATTTGGTAGCACTTGAAGGAAGAATAAGATTTGTCTGCTTCATACTTGCCAATTTTAGGAACATTATAATCTAAATATTCATTTGAAATTTTAAAATGTAATAAAATAAACATAATATGAATATAAGGGTACTTAAACATATCCAAAACATCAAATAAAAGTACTGCAACAGGACCTTACTCGATAGTGGCGCCAACTGGTGAGCTTTTAACAAAATAGAATAGAAAACAACAACAACACAACAGAACACATTGGCAAGTGAGCTGACTGCTTGTTTTTGCTACCCAAGACCATAAAACTGTTTTGATTAAACCTTAGAATGAGTAGGTCTACTTTAATAACAAAGATAATTCACAAGGCGGAATAAACATTACTTTTAATTAATTTGATCCCTCAATCAGTTAACCTTTCAAGTTTCGTTCCCACTAATAACTATGTCTGCACACAATTCGTGTTATCTTCACGTTTTGTCACAGAGAGGGGGACAACAGTATTGTCTGTCATATCTATACGGCTACCTAGTACTCGTAAACACGTGAAGCGTGCTCGGAGATAGGCTAAAACGTGACCATTGTTTGGCGGATAAGCACCCTTAGTACCTACTATAATCTTTGTTACTTAGAAATTTTGAACTCTTATGATACCTACTACCTACGCAACCCATAATCGCTATGGTTACAGAAATTCTAGAGAATTACTCTGCCGCGCTAACGAAGAATATAACAACTCGATTTTGACGCTTCCGAGAAAAACGCGCTCAAATTTTCGAACTTTCATAGTGAAGGATAAGTTATTGCATTCTTGCTTATTGAAAACCCGAGTTCCGGAAGGATTCATAAAAAGTTACTCAGAGAGAGTTAATAGATTTCGATTCGCTGATTCCGAATATATACATAATTCAAAATTGTCCAAAATCGAGTTATTGTTTTCTTCGTTAGCGCGGCAGTACTGTACTTAAGTTAACAGTCTGAACACAATATTTTCAGAGCATATTAACTGTATTTTTACCACAAATGTACATATATTTTAATACGTAATAGGAATAACCGAACCTTCGAATAGGTATCGGTAACGTTTATGTTATTTTGTAGGTATAATTATACTGAAACCGTTGGTAGCACACAACGATGGTTTAATTTAGCCCTAATTGGGCTAAAGACTTCATTATGAAAAACGTTTGTTGCTTTTTATATAGACAGCAAAGCGTCTTCTCCGAGATACAGGGTTACTTTTAATTTGGATAGAACGAGAAACAACTAATTGGGACCGTGCACTTAGTTTCTGACATTTCATAAGTGCCCATGTAGGTTTATGTGAAATAAAATATTTTGATTTGATTTGATTGAACGACCACCCATCCTCGCAACAGCAGCTTAACCTCCTTTAGTAAATTTCATGTAGATAAGCAAATAAATAACTCTTCTAACAATATAGCAAGTTGCTATCTTAACATAAGACGTACCTTCTGCACGTTATTTCTCGATAGTTTGACTTGTTTTTAGATAATAACATATTAATAATATTAGCTTGGTTGGACCCTGTTCCCGATACCGGTGGGTTACTATTTTTTATATTTTTAAATGTTTTTATATTTAAAAATACAATTTATATGTATATAATGAAATAAAGGAATTAATATTAATAATTATTATCAGATGATAATTTCGACGATCGACTGGAATGTGACGATACTTATCTATGCCTACATAATATTATAATATGTTTTTTTTATAGATTTTCTATCGTTTTGTTATCTGCAAGGTCGTAGTCAAGTGAAATAGGACTTAGAACCTGACGAAGGACGGTACCTAGGTACTTGTCGTAAATAGAAACCGAAATTCTCAAACTACACTCGAGAGCAATGAATCCGGGTCACTTAAAGAATCCTAAAAATCTCGGAAGCTAAAAATGCTAGGTTAATGCAATAAATTGTATTTAATAGACAATGTAATACTCCTTAAATGAAGGTATTAAAACTTCTTAGTTATTGTAAAGTTATATCATAAAAAAATCAAATTTGAAAAAGGGCCACTTTCGAAGATGGAACTACGAAATTACAGCATTTGGTTTTGCTTTTGTTTGTAATCTGTCATTTATGTGGGTACATAAACCATGTTGATAGTGCTCTATATTCATTATTCAAGCTGAAATTATGTCGCTTACGCCTGAAGAATGCACCAGAATACTTACAATGCTGGAAACCGGCCGGAGTCAGCGCGATACAGCCAGGACTGTCGGTGTGTCGCTGTCAACAGTACAAAGAGTTCTCCGACGTTACGAAGAAACTGGTTCTAACCTACGCAGACCAGGAACGGGCAGAACCAGGTGTACCACAGCACGAGAAGACCGATACTTGGTGAACACCATGCTTCGAAATCGCTTTCTCACAGGAACTGAACTCACAAATCAGTTTCGACGCCTCGGAGGAAGTAACCCAAGTGCATGGACAGTAAGACGTCGGCTTGCTGAATCTAACTTAAAACCCCTTAGACCTGCAAACGGCCCTAAACTGGAGCGTGGGCATCGTATTTCAAGACTAAGATATGCCCAGAGCCAAGTAAATTCGAGTATTGAAGATTGGTCAAAAGTTATGTTCTCCGACGAATCAAAATTTATGCTCTACAAGCACGATGGAAGACACAGAGTGTATCGAAGACCAGGGGAAAGATTCAAGCAAGCATGCATCGAAGAAAAAGTAGCCTACGGTGGTGGGTCTGTACTTGTGTGGGCCGGAATTTCTTCTGAAAGTCGCACAGAGCTGGTGATCATAGAAAACGGCTCTTTAACTAGCGTAAGATATGTGGAAGAAATCCTCAATGATCACGTTGGTCCATTTATGGTCAATTTAGGTGAGGATGCTATATTTATGCATGACAATGCCCGACCTCATACAGGTAGGATTGTGAATGACTACCTTCAAGAGATGAACATTACTCGTATGGAGTGGCCAGCGCGCAGCCCGGATATCAACCCGATCGAGCATGCTTGGGACGAGCTAGGCAGATGCGTAAAACAACGAAACCCTCCCCCAATCACGCTTCGTGAGCTCAAAATTGCTCTCACAGAGGAATGGGAGAATATTCCCCAAAATCGTATAAGGAACTTGGTGTACAGCATGCCAAACCGCGTAAACGCAGTAATGGAAGCACGAGGAGGCAATACGAAGTATTAAAATTCAAGAAAATCGTAATAAAGTTCAAAAATTTCATGTTTCCTATTTTTGTTTTAAGGAGAGATCAGCAGTTTTTTTCTTTATGTAATTTTGTGTTAATAAAATGTATGGTGACTCATATTTTTTTTACTTTCATTTAAGGAGTATTACATTGTCTATTAAATACAATTTATTGCATTAACCTATCATTTTTAGTTTCCGAGATTTTTAACATTCTTTAAGTGACCCGGATTCATTGCTCTCGAGTGTAGATAGAATCAATCTATTTTTTTGTAAATTTTGACGTTCAGAAGTGCCTTTTTTGTGCCTATTTGAAATAAATGACATTGACTTTGATTTAAAACAGTAGGCGACAAGATATAAATGTAGAAATTTCAACATTCAATTTTGAACTTTTGTCGGTGAATCGAGCGTAAGATAAAATAAGATAAGATATAATTTATTTCTCGTAGAAAATACAACAGTGCGTTTCTATTTAGGCATCCACTTAGGTGTCGCTTAGTGTTAGCGAAAACGTAAATTAATTGCACACAGCAATTGCATTACAATATTGATCCAATTATTTCGACACTGACAAATATTTAAAATTAGGATCACGTCCGTTGACGAATTTATTCAGTCTATCTTTTGCCCGAAGTAGGAACAAATATTTTAAGTGCATATTGAAAAAAAATAAACAATTTTTTTTCCAAATGCTTTATTCTAGAGATTTCTTAATTTTAATCAATTACATTCCCCAAAAATTTTCTTGCTACGCGGGCCTACGCCGTAGCACGAAATACTCCATTATTTTAATCTAGACTCCATTTTATTCCCAACACGCCATAGCCGAGCCAGACGAGTAGGACTTCCAAAATCGATATTGTCTACGCAACAGACTCGCCTGTGATTCGCAGGAGGGTGGGTAGATGTGTAGGTGTAGCGTGATTGCCTATTAAAAACTTTTCCATTGTTATGACAAAATGAAAATGGTGCTGAAAACAGAAGATGATTATGTATATTGACCAAGCAGATTAGTTGGTAACAAGTCAAATAGAACCACACCATTGGAAAATAAAGTCATGGGTGATGCGTAGTTTGGCATTCCTTGCATAGCGATAAACCATCCCCATGTCTCCATAGACAGCATCTAAAGATTGATCTGAGAAAATGTAGCATCAACGGTGGATAGCTAAGTACAATAACAATCTGAATCATTTTGAAACCTATTGCTAATCCATTGCTTCATATGTTCGAAAAATTGGTCTGCTCAACAACGTAAATAACGCAATGTATGTTGTTGAACTGTCAAAATGAAAGCTATTCCTACTGTTAGTGTGATACGTAATTACCCCGCTGGTGGTGGTGGTGGGCTAGCCATATCTGCGATTGATACTTATTTTTATGACAATACGCACATTGCAGGTGATTAAATTCTCTACATGGGTTATGGGAACCCTTGTTTAGTAGTGGTATTGGTGGTCTACAATTAACAGGTAGAAATCATGGTTATGACACTAATATCAATAATTCACTATGCTGTCAGTCTTCATCTTCTTCTTCGTGTCGCTGGCACGACTTTTCTCAAATTTTGTTGGCCCAAAACTTCGCCACTTCCACGGCGTCATCGGTGGCAGCGCAGAGGTCACTTTGACTGCATGTTTTGGGACACAGAGGGCAAGATAGAAGGTGGAGCGTAGTTTGCGACATAGCTCCACATCCACATCCAGCTGCCGTTCCATCGAGATAGCCCCACTTTACCAGGTTGGTGTTACATCTTCCCACTTGTGTCCGGAGACGGTTCAGGGACTTCCACGTGGAACACGAAAGGTTACACCCTGCAGGAAGATGCTTCTTTGGTGGTAGATAGTAAGAGTTTTATCTAACTGAGTATAGTAAATTTGTAAGCTTCTAAAATACATAGATCGCATACCTACACGATACACTCCACTAGGGTAGCATGGTAGGTTCACAGCTACATAGCATAATCAGCCTATAATGTTCCCACTGCTGGGACACAGGCCTCCTCTCTTTCAGAGGGAGTGGGCTGTAATCTACCACGCGGGCCCAGTGCGGGTTGGTCGAAGTCACATGTCTTGAAATTTTTGGTTCTAGGACATGCCGGTTTCCTCACGATGTTTTCCTTTACCGTTTTGAGAGCAGTGGTGATGAAATTATTTACACAAAGTAAAGCGCCTGTCTGGGTTCGAACCCACGACCTACAACTCGTAAGTCGGGGCCGATACCACTGGGCCAACACTGCTCGGATACATACTATGCCGTATTTCTAATTATATAAATAGAAAAATAAATAATTGGATTCGCTATACTTTAGTACTTTCATCTATATTTTACATTTATTGTTATTATAAAACGCACGTGTTCTTGTCACATTATTGTGAGTGCCATTTCTAATCAAATCTAATATTTTCTATGAACTGATAGGTAGGTACATTATTATAGTAATGGACGTTTGTTTGTAGAAAAAAGATTCTAGTTATATCAACCTTTTTGATAAGCTGCTAAAAATAAGCGTGCCAAATATGAGTTTAAAACTCCTTCGTAAGAGTTCGTAAGAAGGAGTTTTAAACTCATGTTTGGGTTATTTGGTTATTTGGGATTTGGGTCGGTTGTTTTTTGTATCACACAATTATAAAATTGTGTGATACAAAAAAAAAAACAACTTCCAGAAAAAACACTACTAAGTGCAAAATAACATCATTTTGGAAGTCGGTCCTTTGGTTCTGTATTTTCGTTGTTTGCCACCGACTTTCGAACTCAGGTGTCTTTTTTTGTAAAAAGGTTTTTTATTTTTCACTTTTTAGTTGTGGTACATACGTATACGAATTTGTGTGGCAAATTCGTATACCACTACTTGCTATGTAAATAACAGTGACATGAAGTTATTATAATATCATCAATATACACTAAGTGAAAAAAATACGTATTACTGAAGCTAACTGAAAAAGTACCCAACTATTACTAAGAACTTTCGATATCGATCCACAATATTTGCCGGAGATATCGCGTAACAAACATACAAACAAAATATACCGAGGCATTGAGAACCTCCTCTTCTTTGAAGCCGGTTAAAAATAGTACTTGCAAGCAACCTGCAAGGCAGATTGCCTCTTCAAACGGTTTTGAGTTGTTCCCCAATTTTTTTACGAGATCGCAGTCTGTTCTTACGACCAAGCATTTATAAGTACATAGGTGCCTAGGTCAAAGACCTTCTTAGCTTGCTACCTGGCTTGTCACCTTGAACATTGTTTGTTTTGGAACTGGAATGTTCTTACAACGGTTACAAATACTTCTGGCGTATTGAGGACTTTCTGGAACTTTCTAGTCGCGCCTGTGTCAAGCAGGCCTTATTATTGTTCTTATTAAAACAATAATAATATTCTTCTGAAACCGTCAACATTTATCTTCAAAGACTGGAGGTTGGTTTAAGACACTGTTACACTTTATCTCGAATTCCAAGCAACCAAAGTCGCAGACTAAGCTAAATGTTTTAAATTTTCATGGGAATTCCCACACACAGACGACCTCTGTATTACAATACTACCAAACGCAAATGTGTGCGTTTTGTTTTGACGCGTTCCAATCGCACACAGGCAAACATGACGCACACAAACAAAGTTAACCTACAAATAAACACACAACACAAACGTGCACGTTTTCCGTTGTATCGGTATGACGCACGTGCGAGGGGGAGGGCGGGGGTGCGCGGGGCAAGGAAAAATGGAATGGACGGTTTATATAGGACGCGAACACGCAGATGGAACCAGTTTGATTCGCGAAGTAAACAAACAAACACCTTCGAAAAAGCATCACAATTTGTTGCGCCGGCTGATAGCCAAATATGGGTACGTTCACCTTTTCTACTTTACCATCACCTTAACATTGACCTTAGTTTCATTTACCCTTTATTTTCATCCATCCTAAAATAATAATCTATCAATATATAGGTGGCAGGGTCATCGACAAGCAAACTGAAACCATGAATTCAGCACATGATTCTAGACCCCATAGCGCAGAAATTTATCGTAGGTTACCAAAAAACCTACGCGGTAAAAATGTACGGCAGAGCATTTTTTTTTTTTGTATTTGGCGTGATTGTCAACGCAGAGGGGTTCAGAATCATTTACTGAATCCATGGTAACATGCTGTCCATGTCCCTGCCAACCTGTATATGTTAGGATTGCTTATATTCTCTTTGGTAACCAAAAATATCTCTACTTCCGAAAATATTTCGTTCCTTCCGATTTTATCAAAACTTCCCATATTTCCGAGTGATCTTCAATTGTTACTCTGACCCTTTCGAAGACCGACATGACACTATTTATCAGCTGTTTATTGAATTAGTCCCCGCTGCAACTGTTCTGTTATCTTATGTATCTTGAGTTACTACTGACCATCATTCAATGTATTCTATATATACTTTAAATGATAAATGATTTTATTTCTATAAGTAGGTTTATACAAACACTTTTACACGTCAATCTTTGTACTGTTTCATTTATTTGCTTCAACTAGATCATATACTTTGGCTTAAAAAACATTATCATGAAAATTGTTCATTTCGTGGCATTGTAACCGGGCTTTTCCTGTAATCTGAATTTGGACATTCCTATGACTTCTATAGTGAACAGCCAAGGGGGAAAACTTCATATATTTTTTAGGCGTTAGGAATTTATCCCTCTCGAAGAAAGGAGACTTGTGTCCCAGCAGTGGGAACATTATAGGCTGATTATGCTATGCTAGTAATTTATATTTTTAATAATTTCGCTTTCTTTCTTTTGAATTTTTTCATTGCTGTATTTGCTGTTTATTACTTGGCAGTATCATAAATGATCACGTCTGTGATTCATAAACTCCATTCGTCTTGAAAATGTTTTCTTCATCATTATTTAAAGAAGAAAAGTCGATCCCATTAATGAAATTGCACCAATTCGCTTATGGTGCTATAAATCATTCGGGTAGGTACCTACCTACGTAATGGCGTCCTCGCGTGCCGCAGTCTAGACTAAATTAAGTTAACTTCTATTATCTTACCTGCCCTTTAGTATAGGGAGTTAGACACACCTCTATTTGCTGGATGTTATTGTTAGTAATGGTAAACTTTCAAATGGCTATTTGCTAACAAATACCGAATTCTGTTAACAGCGTTGCCAAACCTTTTGCCATATTTGAGAACATTTCATCCAACTCTTCAAACACTTCATTCGTTGCAAAAAAATGTGTAACCATCTAATTTTAAATCGTCTGCCTCCAAACACGTGTTTTCTACCAAGTTTATTTCCATTCGCGTTTTTAATGGAAAACATCTTTCCGTCTTTTGATGTTACCCAAAATAAATTGAAGAAGGTCAAGTCAAACATCGCCTGAATAAGAAACGACGTAAACCATTCCTGGGTTTGTACACACGGCTACATATCAAGCCTAGTGTGTACCATTAAGGTATATCCTAATGACGTAGATTTCAACTGTTTTAGTTATGTCCCCCTACTTCCGACATATGACGGTGGCCTGTGAGTCATCCGGTTTCACATTACAGCTTTGTTTGCGAAGTTCGCCACTGCGCTCAATTAACATATTAGCAATTCTCGGAGGTTGGCCTTTATGACGTCTACATATATTATACCCACCTTGGGTAACATGGGTTGATACTCAGAACAGACACTTTCAATGCATAATCATTGCTTAGTAACCGCATTGTATGGTGATGAGTGATGGTGATGACGCGACACTTGGGCTGCTTGTCGTCTTTCATTGACAAAGGGACGAAGGGAGTTTTTGTTACATCCTGAGTGGTTGTTGACTAGCGTAATTATTCTTTTTGTTTTCAATTTCAATTGAAATCAAACTTTCATTCATCTACTTTATTAGTGCCCTAACACAATTTAACCTGATTATTTTGTTTGTTACAGATATGTTAAATATAAAACCGTTAAGTAAGGATTTAGAGTGGTCTCTGGATGCGTCTGCGGGCGCGGGTATGGAGGCCACTGGTGCGGGCGGGGCCGACGCGTCCGCCGCACCGCTAGCATGCTCGTCGAGCGAGGAGCGCCTCCTGCGCCGCGTTGTAGGCCGCTGGGGCACCGAGTGGTTGAGCTGACTCGGCTCCGACGCACGCGCCGCCGGCAGCTGGCCTGCCGACCACCCCCTCCCGCCACCCCGGTGGGGGGCCCCCCGCCCCGCCCTGCGACTCACCCTCCAACGCTACGAGGACCTGGTCGCTAAGGCGGAGGCGCTGTTGAGCCGTCTCGTCGTCTCGGAGAATTATGACTCCATCAATAACTTCATTTCCCTGTACGATGCCTACATGGCAGCCCCGGACGCGACTCTTCAGGAGTACTTCCCGAAGTACAACCCACCCATTCGTCCCCACAAGCACACGTGTGTCGGTCTGGCCATGGAAGTCGAGAAACTGCTGAAAGGCTTGGAGAAGGACTTCCCTGGCATCTCAAAGTCCATGATGATTGTATCGTGTGACGAAAACATCCAAGATCTAGTGGACTACGCTACATCAAGTCCTGGACCGCAAGGGTTCCTGATCGAGAACGAGAAGGACCACGTGATGCTTGCTATCAACGTGAAGGTTGACGGAAGGCCTGGCATGTTCCTGTCAGATTTGGGCTACCACATCGCTCGTGTCGTCACCGTGATGGCTGATCGTTGCTACCCTCATACTGGTGAGTTTCATATTCGCATATTTAACTCTATTTGAACTTAAATGATCACTTTCTTGTTTCTTGGCCCTACCTTAATCGCTGATCTTCAACTTCATCACTTCCTTTGCTCACCAACAGGTTGGTTCACCCAATCGGACGAACCTCACTGCCGCAAGGAGTACAACTACCAGTTCAACACAATGAACAGCAACTACATTGAGTGGCATGAGCGGGAGACCAGAGGAGCCGTGGTGAAGGAGCGCCTGTCACTCATCTACGTCGCTAAAGCGTATCTGACAGCTGTCAGTGTCACCGAGAAGAGGAACATCGTTTGGGACTTGAGGTTGGTACCAATTTGAGCAACTATTTTGCCTTATGTTGAGAATGTTTGGGTCATGTTGTTCCAATTTATTTATTATCTTGATTTTGACAATGATCGCTTTACGAAGCACTTAGTTCTGCTATTTGGCTCCTTTTAAGTATCTACTGGTTTCCTAAAGTCAGTCTAGCTGTCGAACATTTTTGGTTTCTGATTGCCTAAAACAAGTATATTGTAGCATGTTCTTACTACTAGGCGTCATTTTGATAAGATTGTGAAGCAACACTTGATTTGCAAATAGGATTAGGATTTTTATAAGTATACTGGTACCTACACGTTATAATCAGATGAGTTAATAGAGTTGGTGCCACACAATAAACAACGTGAGTATATGATGTAATTGACAATCATACCGTCACCCGCAATAAACGATAAGTCTGTGATATCAATATATACACTCAGACAACAATAGTTTGTGTTTATCTCCAAGTTAATATTTAAGCCATAAAACATATGTTACTATCTATTATTAAAGCTTAGAAGGTTTTATTACCAAATGTAAAGACAGAGAACAGCAAAGATGCATTAGGAAATAAACACAATCCTACTATAATCCTACTTATATATCCTACTATATCCTACTATCCTACTTATATATATATATAATATTATAAATGTGAAAGTGTGGATGTTTGGATGTTTGTTACTCAATCACGCTAAAACGGCTGAACGGATTTGGATAAAATTTGGCACATGGGTAGACTATGACCTGGATTAGGACATAGGATACTTTTTATCCCGATATTCTCACGGGATCGAGATTT
Organism: Dryobotodes eremita; assembly: GCA_917490735.1. Classification (NCBI taxonomy): domain Eukaryota; kingdom Metazoa; phylum Arthropoda; class Insecta; order Lepidoptera; family Noctuidae; genus Dryobotodes; species Dryobotodes eremita. Next base: position 4,913,401 of record OU823256.1, read on the forward strand.
CTGCGGGTGAAACCGCGGGGCGCAGCTAGTATTGAATAATTATAAGCTTTGTTTGTTTATTATTCTTAAAATAACTAGAGCACACCATCTATGGTGTGTAACAAATCTAAATGGCTCTAATATAATTAGGGCTTTGATAATTGTTAGTCATGACAGTTTAATTAACATTGTACCAGGAAATTATAACTGGTTACTGGTTAGTAATAGTTAGATAGAACTACATAAAACACGATGCGACATCGTGGTTCATGCAAAACGAATTAGTAGCATTAGCAAATTACCACATATTTCTGTTATTATGATAATAAATTATAGAGTTTCCCATTATTTGATAAGATAAAATTACGCTAGTAATTGCAAACAAATACAGGTAGAATGATCCCATATCTTTTATATATTACATTGTATATCCCATATTTTGGATTTTTAATTTTGTTGTCAAGGAATCAAATGTACAATGGAATCAAATGTAGACGAAATTTATATCGTCAAGTATATCTGGAAATGAACCCCAACTCACATCAGTATTTAAAACGACGAAGATTTGGTTAGTATAAAAACTTATCTATAGCGTAGGTACTTGCTATCGCTATGGGCTCTGTAGTATTTCCGCTCCCAATGACGTCAGATGATATAAATTCATGTCGGCTTCTCCATATTTTATGCCAGGGTTTTATAGAACAGATTCAGTCAATGAACTCAAAACTTTATATTTATATCGGTCATCTATGAGACTGTAGACATGCCACGGCCTTGAAGCTCTCTAGCCCTAAAGCCTAAGATTTCAGCCTTCATGGATATATGCCAGCTGAGGTCTTGATATACAGCCTTTCGGACATAATTTTGCAATTTATTTTTATTTTCATAACCTATTTTTAACCCATAATTTGTCTGTTATTTTCAGGAGTTTACTTGCCAGGGATCCTAAAGGTCGTCTGACTGCCGGTATCTACTTCCCTATTAAGAAGAAGGACCAGCAGTTCACCATGTTCTTGGACGCTAACAACGGCAAGCTAAGGAAGAAACTCAAGTTCGAAACTTTCTTGAAATTGCAAACGGTAATTATGACAAAATATATAAACCTAACGTTATTTTGTATCCAAATGACGCAGAATATTTATGTTGTCTTATAATATAACCAACCACAAATGTTGAGGATAAACCATTTATTAGGTACCCACATGGGAGATAGTTTAATTTTCATATTGTGTAGTAGCTATCAACAGAAAATTCATACCTAATATTTTATAGTCAGAGCACTTTATACCACATATTTCAGTAATATTTATAACTCAACGAAAATGTGAAATTCCCGTAATGAAGGTCATCATTTACATGGACGTCATAACTCTGGCATTTTGCCCGATTCGCATTATGGAAATAACCATTCCAGACTTTATGGAATTGAGATTTTTCCGAACAGTTAACGCCATCTAGTGAGCTAATGCTCGAACAACATAAGCTTACTAGCTTGCTAACTTGACTGAACTGAAAGACTATAGAACTACTTTTTTTAAACTCAAGTTCTTACTCAAATAACTTACGATTAACTGGCATTATGCTGCACGTAAATGCAAGCATATAGTAAGCATTATCTTTTAAACACTACAAAGGAAGTATCCTGACGTCTACGCAACTTCCTAAACAGTCTTTAAGTATAGTTCGCGAAAAACTTTATGAGCTCTCGGAAGTTGCAGCGAGTGGCTCCGCAGGATGCATAATATAGGTGTCCGAGGGAACTCTCTCACTCTCACTCAATTGTACCATGCGCGGTTTCGTTCTTGGGCCTACGTTCAGAGGGCTCATAAAGTTTTGCGCGATTAGTACAACGAATTGAATATTTCGTCTGAGTTTTCAAATAACAGAACCCTCATCATATAACCTTGAAGACATCCTCTGCTGGACAAGAACTGACTCGACGCCATAAGTCGCCAATAACTTATCCTACACTATCTTCTTTCCAGATTCCTGACGAGGTCGTAGATGAGGTCGAACAGTGCAACGACCAGCTCCGTCTGCGTGATGGTGAGCTACTGTCCATCCTGAACAAGCTGGCCACCATCATGGCCGACGAGGAGTACATGGTCGAACTGCAGGACATCAACGACAAAATCGTGCAACTTTCTGCTGGAAACTAAACCATAAAACTCTAGAATTACCTTTAGTCAACAAGATCTTTAGAATATCGTCATTAATTTGCGTATTGATGGAGTTCTAATTTGGTTTCTTGCACATATTTTCCGATAGTGTACAATCGATTTTAACATCGTAGTTATTAAACTAATCGTTTTAAATCTAGTATCGATTAGAAAATTAGCCATAGTGAGTTCCGGGTAATTAGTATCGTACAACCTTGTAGAACTCATTTAAATTGGATGTGCCATTTCCTTGTTAATCATTACTTCATTTATTTTTCATTCATGCATTGGAAATGACTTGGCTTTGACTTTAGATAAAGCACAAGGCTGTATGGGTTAAGACCTTTGCCTGTAATGGCGGATATTTCAACACCAACATCGTTCATCTATAGAATTCATTCCTTTTCTTTTTCTTACGCACAGATAATGTATTAGACATTTTTAGAATATTGCAAGTTGTATACAAATGGGTTGAAAATTAGATTTCACCCATACTTTCTGTTCATTTAGTTCATCAGTTTGGTATTAGATGTTAGACAAGTAGTTGTGACGTAGATTGAAGTACTGACACGTATGACGAGACACGGCTCAACATGGGATATTAAAAAAAAAATTAAAAAATGTATTTTGTATTATTTTTTACTAACTTCATAAAACCTTCCTGTTAACCCCTGTTTTACTGACGCTACGGTCCACCCCACAGTGATTCCACCCGCTACTTAATAATAATAAATCCATTTATTTTCAGGCAACACAGGCCCATAGACAAACAGCTTAACCTACGAGTAAACATATATTTTATCATGAACAAAACTTGTGTTAATAAATAAGACTATGTTAGTAGCACGTCACTTAGCACTAGTTTGACTTAGTGCTGTACTTTTTTTTTTTTTGGGTGGGATATTGTCAAATGACCTCTCCCGCTCTGGGCGGAACGGAAGGGCGTGTCAGACTCTTACTGACTTAAACCCACCCGTGTTCCTTCAATTGCCTGTGCGCCAGGGCCACGGTAACTCTTTCGAACAATCCGAGACCCCGGCAGGCATCGGCCCTATCGGACCCCGTCAATTATGCTGACATCTCTTTGAGGCGCGCGTGGAACGCGACGCGCCGTCGACCTGAGCCTGGTCCTTACCGGACGGCGACCTGCCCATTGCTCGCAGTCCGCAAGCCCGCGCCTACTGTGGCCAGGAGTCGGCAATCGACTCCCGACGCCCAGGGTGAACTGCACAGGAACTGCAACTGGTCCAAATAACGAGTTTCATAGTACCCAACTTATATCGGTAGAGTAAATAATTCATGGGCACAGAAAACGAACCAGTTATTTTTTGTATATTTGCACGAATCTGAAAACTTTAGACTGGTTTCACAGCTGTCCGGGAGACCCGTACGGGCTCCCGGAACGGAGACACAGATAAGGCGCTAGAACATTGTTTCACAGAGACGCGGATTGGTCCGTACGCGACCCGCTACGAGTAGAGCCCGTACAACGTATCGTACTACTCCCGTACGGGTCTCCCGTGTACGGACGGCCCGTACGGGTCTCCCTGACAGCTGTGAAACCAGCCTTATTAAATAATTAAGGAAACGCCTTAAGCTTTAGTCTGATTTTTCTATAGAACAAACAAACATAACTATAAAAATGTGAATGGACTATAGTACACGTCTGCCAACTTTTCAGGAAATACAGGCGCTATATCATGTTTGTTATTCCAAAAAAAAGCTTCACAATACAAAAGAGAAATAAAAGAATTTATATTACATAACAGAACATAACATCACGCCTGCATTTCACGAATACATTTCGCCAGTTTAAATGATAAATGATTTTAGGTTTGTACAAACACTTTTACACGTCAATCATATTATAAAAACTAGATGAGGTCGGCGTTTTCTATCTGACTACTCTGAGAAGAAAGGCCGAAACAAACTCGGAGGTCACAGTCTCTTTTAAAGTCCAGACATAATCTTGGTCAGATCATGTGAAGACTATGTAGATTTATGTCTTAAATGGTCTTTTAAGGGAAACCACACAGATTGAGTGGATTTGTCCAAGTGTCCAGTCAGTGCACTCATTTGTCAATAATCATGCAGTTCAACTCAGAACTTAAGGAGCTCAACAATTCGACGAACAATACCAAAGAAAGGACATTTGGGTAGGCCGCATAAATTACTCAAACTGCCAGACCATGATTCAAATTAACTGAGAAGATAAAAAAAACAATAACCTATCTGAGTCTTTACATTCACAATAATTAAAATAATACAATATTTTACAAAGTATATATCTAAATCCCATGTAATAGGGGTGAGCTTATTGCTATCAACTGGGCACTAATCTAGACACAGGGCTGCTACTGAGAAATTCCAAGTAGAGAAACCCAATCACACTTTATCCGACCCGGGAATCGCACCCAGGACCGGCGATCAGCTGTAGCGCAGCGACCACTACATGAACGAGGAATGTTATATTAACAAACCACTTTTTGCATCATGTCGTAGCGCATTCCCGTAGAGCTTACGGGGTGCTACGCTACGGGGCTACGGGTCATCTACGACTAGGTCTACGAGCGTAGAGGCTCTACGGCGTAGGCTCTGTTGGGCATTTTTGAAATTATTTCAAACCCTTGCCGTTTTTACTTTTATTCATATTGCAATCGTTTATCATTTTACTACAGAATGTAAGTATGAATTGAGAGTACGACAAGATAGATTTCATATTAACTTTGTTAAGGAGCTTCTGAAAATAATTGAGTTGGAGGAAAAATTCGATCGTTCTCGATTTCTAAAGGCGTATTTTGATGTTATGAAATCTCATCTCGACGTATATAAAGGAGAACTTAACTTAACTATAAAGATACTTTTTACACAAAAAGTTTTCTAGGCATGGCACCCAGAATGTATAACAAAATACCGAAGCCTATTAGAGACGAACGCGATTTGATTAATTTAAAAAAACATTTAAACAGTTTCTTAGCGCAGAAGGCTTATTATTCAGTTAATGAATATCTAAACGATAATACAAATTATTTGGATAAATATGTGCATTAAGAGTTAGAGATATAAATGCTGATTATGTTATATTTGTCACCCTCTAAATATATAATAAAATGTTCAATATGATGTTATTCTAATAATTTAATTTTGTACAAATTTTGTATGCGTAATTGTTAACTTGGTTTTAGCATAAGTTTTATGTCATTTAATTTTAACGAAATTTAATTCTGTTACATACCTACCTTTTTTTTTTTTTTTTTTTTTTGGGTGTGAAATCATCAAATGACGTCTCCCGCTCTGGGCGGAGCGGAAGGGCGTGTCAGACTCTTACTGACTAAAACCCACCCGTGTTCCTTCAGTTGCCTGTGCGCCAGGGCCACGGTAACTCTTTCGAACAATCCGCAGCCCCGGCAGGCATCGGTCCTATCGGACCCCGTCAATTTTGCTGACATCTCTTTGAGGCGCGCGTGGAACACGACGCGCCGTCGACCCGGGCCTAGTCCTTACCGGACGGCGAGCTGCCCATTGCTCGCCGTCCGCAAGCCCGCGCCTACGGTGGCCGGGAGTCGGCAATCGACTCCCGACGCCCAGGGTGTCTCCTCCTCCTGCGGCGGCTAGGGGCGCGAGGGCGCAGTGATTGCCTCTCCCTCTCGCGCTCCGCCTCCTCCTTCGCGAGCATTACTGCTTCGCAGAAGGAGGTGACGGCTTCCCATTTCCTCTCGCTCCGTACCATGGCCTGAACCAGGGCCGGACGCGAGAGGTCGCCGCCGCCGATCGCCGCCACGAGGACACGGCGGTGCTCCGCCCAAGCCGGGCAGACCTCCACCGTATGCTCCACCGTGTCCTCCGGTCGATCCACACAATGGTAACACCCGGGCGTTTCCTACCGCCTTATCCGAAACAGGAACCTCCCGAAACAGCCATGTCCGGTGAGGACCTGCGTCAGGCGGAAGGTGAGGACGCCGTGGCGCCTCTCAAGCCACTCCTCAAAGAGGGGTCTTACCGCCGCAATTGTGGCGTGCCCTGCGCTGGGTTGCGACAGTCGCACTCTCCATGCCGCCATGAGATCCCGCCGGAGCTCTGTCCGCTGTGCCGTGATTACTCGCGGCAGCGGAGTTACGCCCCGGCGTTTCGCCTCCTCGCGCCACTCCCAAACGTGCGCGAGGACCTTTGCCTCCAGATCCCACGGCGGCAATCTGGCAATGAGGCTCGCCGCCTCGCAGGAGACCGTGCGGTATCCCCGTACCATCCGGATGGCCATGACCCTTTGGGACGCTTTCAACCGGCGGGCTGGCCGGAGCCTTAGCGACCGCGCCCACACCGGTGCCCCGTAAAGGGCCATGGACCGCACGACCCCCGCGTAGAGCCTCCGGCAGGAGGCGTTTGGCCCCCCCAGATTGGGCAAGAGCCGCTTCAAAGCAGCCCCGGCCCGCTGCAGTCTGGGAGCCAAACGTCGGAAGTGCTCGACGAAGTTCCACCGGCTGTCGAGGACGAGTCCCAGGTACTTCATCGTCGACTCGACGCCGATGTGAACCCCTCCTACCGTTATTTGGGAACCCGACAGTGGCGCGTTCCGAGGACCATGAAAACACATGGCCTCGGACTTGTGCAAGGCCACCTCGAGTCCCAACTGCCGGATCCTCTCAACGACTGTCGCAACCCCGCGTGTCATGAGTTCGGCCGCCGCCTGGTGCGACCTCCCCTGCGCCAGGACCAGCGTGTCGTCAGCGTAGCACACTACGCTGACGCCGCTAGGGAGGTCGGCGCGCAGCACCCAGTCGTAACCGATGTCCCACAGATGCGGCCCCAGGACCGATCCCTGTGGGACACCGCACGACATCTCTCGCCGGTTCCATTCTCCCTGGTGACCGGGGTAGATAATTGCTCTATCCGCCAAATAGGCCTCGACTACACGACAGAGATAGGTCGGCATCCGGTGATACCGGAATGCCTCCCGGATGCAACTCCAGGGCAGGGTATTGAAGGCATTGGCGATGTCTAGAGACACCGCCAAGACGACCCCACCCCGGGCCACAGCATCCCCCGTCGTGAGGGCTCGCACGCGCATGATGGCATCCACCGTGGAGCGCCCCCTGCGGAAACCAAACTGGCTCTCCGCCAAATCCGGCCCCACCCGCACCAGCTGCCCGACGAGGCGGTCTGCAATGACTCTTTCAAAGAGCTTGCCCACCTCGTCGAGCAGCACGATGGGCCGGTAAGCGGACGGAGAGTCCGCCGGGCGCCCCGGTTTCTTAATGAGGACCAGTTTCCCCGTCTTCCAACGAAGTGGGAACTGGCCCTCCTCCAAGCATGCGCTTAGGAGCCCTCTTAGTCGAGGCCCGAGAGCCTCCGAAGCCAGGACCCAGGCTTTTCCCGGTAAGCCGTCGGGTCCTGGGGCGGTATTTTTGGCACTCAGCCTACGTACCGCCGCTCTCAACTCTACCTCGGTCACCTCAGGAGCAACGTCGTCATCGTCGGTCATGTGGTCCGCAGTTGGCACCGCAGGAGGCGGAGCCATGGGCGGGGGAGTATGCTCCCCCCGCGAAGGGAACAAAGCGCTCACCACGCCCTCCACGAGCTGGGGCCGGAGACTCTGCGTCAGCGGGGGAGCCCATGGGCGGAGTTTCTCCCGCACCACCTTATATGGGCGTCCCCACGGATCCCTGTTCAGAGTCCCCAGCGACTCCTCACGGGCCAGTCCCCTGGCCCGCAGGATCTCCGCTCGGAGGGCGGTCTTCGCCGCTCTGTAACCCTCGTACAGCTCCGCCTGAATGGCTTCCGTATCCGGAGGGCGGATACGGAGCCTGCGGTGCCTGGTGTACAGGCGCCGCGCGGCAACGCACGCCTCGCGCAGAGACGTTAGTTCCGGCGACCACCAGTACACCTGGCGCCAGGCGCGTCCGGGCTGGACCCGGGGCATTGCCACGTCACAAATCTCGGACATGGCCTCCCGGAACCACTCCGCCTCGACGTTGATGTCTGCAGGCCTGTCCGGTGGTGACACCCAGGCCTGCACGATTTTTTTTATTTTTTTTTTCTTTTTTATTGTTAATTTTGTTAGTTTTAAATCCTCCTTTTTTTATTTTTTACTCTTTGTATTTCCTGTGCGTGTCCCAAATAAAATATTTTTCTTTCTTTCTTTCTTTCTTTCACGATCGAGGCTTCCAGGAGGAGCTCCCGGTCCAGCTTCTTCAGTGCCCACCGCGGACCACTCGGGGCCTGTCGGACCAGCGCGCTCGAGGTCTGGGCGGAGACGTCAAACCGGATGTACCGGTGGTCGGAGTACGTCTCCACCCCCTCCATGACGCGCCAGTCAATGACACGCGGTGACAGAGCGGGGCTGGCGAACGAGATGTCCACCACTGACTCGCCCCGCATCCGCACACACGTGGGGACAGAACCCCGGTTTAGGACGACCAGGCCTGTCTCCAGAGCCCAGTCTTCCACCATCCCGCCCCGTGTGTCCGTGTACCGGGAACCCCAAGCCGTGTTCTTGGCATTGAAGTCCCCGAGTACGAGCACGGGCAGGGTATGGTACCCGACGACGACGACTCTCAACTCCGCAAGGGAGTTGTGGAACTCGGCGAGAGTTCGATTCGGGGAGAAGTATACCCCTACCACAACAATCTCCCCGAACCGTGCTGCCACGCAACCCCGTCCCCTCTTGACTGCCTCAAGCGACGGGGTACCGGCGGCGGCCGACGAAATGAGGGTCACTGAGCCGCTCAGGTCCTCCACCCAGTCATCCCTGGGCGGGACAAAGTACGGCTCAGCGACCACGGCGATGTTGATCGACCACTGCGCCATGCTCTGGAGCAACAGATCCTGAGCAGCAGCGCAGTGGTTGATGTTCGCCTGGAGGAGGCGTAATGGGGCCATTATTGGCACTCCATATCAGCCCCCTCCCGAGCCCCCTGTGAGGCCCCTGCCGCGGTGGTTGCGGCAGCTACGACAGTAGGGGCGGCAGCGGCGGCGGCAGTGGCGGCGGGTGCGGCGGTGACGGCGGTGGCGGAGGGCTTGCCCCTGCCCCTGGCTTTGGCGGGTGGAGCGCAGGCCTTACTCCCAGCCCGGTGATCGGCCGGCTTGCCAGCTGCCGCACATAAAAAGCAGTGCGGCGTGGCGTTGCACGAGCCGGCCTTGTGACCGGGCTGACCGCAGCGGAAGCAATGATCGCTGCGGTCCACCTCCGAGGTGCATTGCACTCCCACGTGGTTGCCCACTTGGCAGCGGAAGCACCTCAGAGGTCTGGGTTCCAGCAGCTTCACCTGCGCGGAAACCCAGCCCACCAGGAGCCTTTGGCCCTCCCCGGCGACTTTCCTGGCCGCCGCCACGGGGCAGCTCACCGTAACGGCTCGCATCCCCTTGTGGTCAGGACGGATGGTGCCCGCTCTCACCTGTTCGGCAGAGCAACCCCCAGTCCTGACGACGGCGGCCACCACTTCAGCCTCCGTCACACAGTCGTCCAGGCCCAGAATGCGCATGTCGATGCACTTGGTGGGCCTGGACACTCGGGCCTCGTCCGCATTTAGGGACGCCCTAAGCCTTTCGGCCAGAGCGTCAGCGGTCGGGCCGCTCGCCGCACCGGGCACCTCTAGCATCCGGGCCCCGGTCGCAGTGACCCTCACCCGGATGCCATTGGTGACGCCCAGCTCTTGCAGGTTCACCGCCGCCCTCGCCTTCGTGAGCACGTCGCGGTAGGACACGCCCTTCTTTTCCGCTGCCGGCTGTAGTGTAATCACTAAAGCTGCGGACTTCGGGGCGCGGAGCCTAGCCGCGACGCTTCGCTCTTTGCGCCGCTGCCGCCTCTCCTTCCTTTTGGCCGCCCTTGAAGCCTTCCCCGCCTTCCTCTTCTCTCCGGCTACTTGCCATTCGGCTTGAGCCGGAGGAGCATTAGGGGGCGGGGGGGGCGGCCGTCTCGCCGCCAAGGCTGGGGCCTTCGCCGCCTGCGTAGCCACTCTACCCTTCGAGGGCTTGGGCGGCGCTGTCTTCGCTGGGGGCGGTCCTGCGGGTTCCAACACTGGCCCGCCTTTAGACCGCCCTGCCGTTCCTGGCTTGGCCGCAGCGGCGGCAAACGATACATGCCGGCTCGCCGCTAGCGGGGGGCGCAGGACAACGGCCTCCAGAGCGGAAAATCGGCTCTGGAAGGCAGCCAGCTCCCGCCGCACCAGGGCCAAAACCCGGTCCTCTGCAGGCACTGGCACCGCCCGGCCTTGCCTATCCCCTTCCTGCGGCACTTCTCGGGGGGCGGCTGCTGCTCGGAGGCCGGCCAGGTCCGCTCGGAGCTCCTCGTTCTCCTTTCGGAGAAGCTCCATAGTGGCCGTCAACCGGGTGACCTCCGCCCGCATCTCGGACATCCCGTCCGATTGAGGCCCGAATTGAATGGCCTTCACTGCCTCCATAATGGAAGCCGCGGCAGCGGGTATGGCCTTGTCTTTAGAGGACTGAATCCTCTTCAAGGCCACACCCTTTAGCGCAGCTACCACGGCCGCCTCCAGCCTGGCCAGTTGCTCTGACTTGGAGCCGCCAGCGGCGTCCGGCTCACCGCCTGACGACTCGGATAGTTCCGCCCTGAGACTGGCCCCTCCAGGGTCGTGCCCCTCCATGGCGAGCCTCTCGGCTGACTGGGCCGGCTCGGCTGGGCTGACTCGCTTCGGCTCGCTTTCCTCCTCGGTGGTGCGCACTTTGCCCGTACTCCGCTCGTGCACTCCACCCCGCCGTGTAATTTTTCTTCGGACGACACTCCTCCCGCCATCAGAGGACGACCCCTGGCCATCCCCTGGTTTAGGGCGCTTCTGGAAGAGCCTTCTGTTCTTCTCAGCATCTCCCACCACTACGCGCTCCGGGCTCTTGTAAGAGCCCTTCGCGCCAGATGCGGCGTCGGACTCCGACCCCGCATCGCTCCTCTCCTCTCCACTGCTCTCTTTCTGTGTTGTTGTTTTATTAGATTTTTCCATAGTAAATCCCACGAGTGTGGGGGATGTAAAAAGTCCATCCTAGGTTCACCCCCTGTCCCTAGGCAAGTGTTCATTTGTTACCCAACCAGAGGGTCCACTGGTACTCTGGCTGGGGGTGCGCTAACGACTGATGCGCCACCTACAACTGGAAAGTTGTAGATGACACTACTCCTCAGCCATTCATACCCTCGCCGCGCACCAGAACTTGATATTAGAGGAATTTTTTATAGAGGTTATCTTCCTCGCGGCCCGGGCGGTTAAGCCAAGACCCTCGACCCCCGTCAAAAGTCAGAGACATGACGTTGACGATCTTCGGGGCTACGAGACTAACGGTGGCAGAAGGAGCAGACTCCTTACTGCCTGCCCGGCGGCAGGGTAAGTGCACACCGAGCCCGCTCTTACTCCGCCGCTGTGCGTCTCTGCTTAACAGAGATACACACGTTGGAGCGTTCCTCCGACAGGATATTAGCGTACGGGCAACAAGACCCCTTAGGCACAGAGTACCTAATGGAGAGTTATTGCCCGCACCCCAGGGTGCACCGTCCCGGAGACTGGCCTTTCCCCCAGACGCATCCAAGGGAAACTCCAGCCCACGGACACACGGGGAGGTTTCCTGTCCTAGCACCCCGTTACATACCTACCTAAGTTTAGATACCTACTTTATTGATTTTTGTACGCCGTCAACGGCAAAACATAGTGTACGTATACATATTTTATTTACAACACCTGTTTTTACACCCACCTATGTTTTACAAATAAAAACTTTGACTTTGACTTTGAGAATCTTCTACTTAATTGATTGATCGATTACATGACATAACTTATGGTATTTTTGAGGATTTTTAAAGAGAAAACTGTCTGTGAATGTGAATAGCATGCAGGCTACATTGAATATATGATTATTTTTTTAATATTATTAATCTGAAGACTATGTGGGTCATCGTTGCTTTTTTTTTCTCCTCAGCAAATTTGAATCATGGTCTGGCAGTTTTGAGTAATTTTTGTGGCCTACCCAAACGTCTTTTCTTTGGTATTGTTCGTCGAATCGTTGAGCTCCTTAAGTTCTGAGTTGAGGTGCACGATTACTGACAAATGCGTGCACTGATTGGACACTTGGACAGGTCCACTCAATCTGTGTGATTTTCCCTCAAAAGACCATTTAAGACAAAAATCTACATAGTCTTCACATGATCTGACCAAGATTATGTCTGGACTTTAAAAGAGACTATGACCTCTGAGTTTGTTTCGGCCTTTCTTCTCAGAGTAGTCAGATAGGAAACGCCGACCTCATCTAGTTTTTAAAACATGATTGACGTGTAAAAGTGTTTGTTTAAACCTACTTACAGAAATAAAATCATTTATCATTTAATAACATCGCACTCCTCAAACATGACCGACAACGCACTCCTCAAACTGCTGGGTCTAGAAGCATGGAATTTTACAAAGGAATTCCGTATACAGGGTCAAATTAAATTAGCTAGCGAAACTCCGCAGACGTGATGGGTATCAATATTAAAACACGATAAAATAAAAAATAAAAAACTTTGTTGTTTTTTTAGGGGTCAAAGACCGCTCGTAGTGTTCTTACATGAAGTACGAGTTAAAAAAATATGTTTTATCGTGTTTATATATATATTGATATTATAAACACGATAAAACACAAGACAAGTTTTTAAGATATTTATTTATTTATATGGATCTTCAATAAAGGATACACAGGTAGAATAGAAATCACAATAATAATGTTTTGATAATTTCATAGTCTTTTTGCCTGTTTTTGATTAAAAATTTTCAAAAGCGCTTTTTAAGTCAGTGGTCAACATTTGATAAGCAAAATGAAACGCTGCATTGCAGCACAAATGACAACACTCAATATTTATTTTATATTACTTCACAGACGTGATTGGTATCGATCAATCACGTCTGTGAAGTTTACACAAAAAATACTGATTTTTTAAATAGATATTTGAAGTCAATACACTAATTGCGCTAATATCAGTCAGCATATGTTTTGTCTAGGTCCGATAATAAAATTGATGTCGCATATACACTCTTTAGATTCTTTTAGTGAGCATGACTTATCTTATCAGTTTCGTAATTATAAAAGTAAAAAATAAAAGACAGTTACCAGTTATATTACATGAGAAAAAGTTGTTAAAAATTGCATCATTATGCTAATGGGGGCTATCGTTTTTGTGCTCACCAGTTGGCGCCACTGTCGAGTAAGGTCCTGTTGCAGTACTTTTATTTGATGTTTTACATATGTTTAAGTACCCTTATATTCATAGTATGTTTATTTTATTACATTTAAAAAATTCAAATGAATATTTAAATTATAATGTTCCTAAAATTGGCAAGCATGAAGCAGACAAATCGTATTCTTCCTTCAAGTGCTGCCAAATTAGATCCTAACTTTTTACTTAAAATCTTAAGCCATAATTAATCAAGAATGGCACAACCATTACAGCTATTAAGATTCATTCGTTAAAATCCGTGATAAAAATTCCCGCAAACAGTGAACGTTCAGTACATATTTTGACATCTAGAGACCTTACTCTACACTAGCGCCTCTAGCGGCGAAGAATGACATCTGTGGTATATTATGCATAATACTGTAGAAGTTAATTATATGCCAACCGTAACTAGAAATGATACTGCATTATGTACAGAGGGCACTTCATACTAATATTATTTATTTATTTATTTATTACTTTAAGCACACAAATATACAGAGGCGGGCTTAATGACATAGGCATTTTCTACCTATCCTACCTACCTTTGGGTGATGCAGAGACAAACAGTGGTAAGTACAATAGTGAAAATTATGAAATAAATATTATCTTTGTATATATAAAAATTACGTGTCACATTGTTTGTCCGCGAAGGACTCCTAAACTACTGAACCGATTTTAAATTTAATTTGCACACCGTGTGCAATTTGATCCAACTTGAAAGATAGGATAGCTTACATCTCAATTTATAGTAGCAATATTATTTTATTGCAAATTATTTGTCTATTATTTGACAGTCAAAAATTCTTTCACTGTTGGGAAGCTACACTATCTCCGGGTGACATAGGCTATATTATATTAGGTCTTTACCTATGAAATTGCCGTTCTGCAGTACTGGCCATTTCAAATCAAAATAATTTTTGTTTGGCTATGAATTCTAATTTAAAATTAATTTTATTTTAAAAACATGGATTTTTTTTTGTAAAAGTAGTCATTTCTTTATTGATTAGTGTTACATTTTCATCGCATTTCAATCTTTTTCGTCATCATGGATACGTTAAAAATTCGAGTAATTATGGAATATGAGTACCGTCGTGGCAGCAACGCGGCACAAGCGGCACGCAACATCAACGACGTTTACGGAGCTAACTCTACAAACCAACGCACCACCTGTTATTGGTTTGCTCGCTTCCGTTCTGGAAATTTCGACCTGAAAAATGAACCTCGCGGTCGTCCGAAGACTTTGGTCGACAATGACGAATTAAAGGCGATTGTGGAAGCTGATGATACACAATCTACGGCTGAATTAGCAGCAGCTTTCGACGTTAGCGTCAAAACAATATTGGTCCATTTGCGTCAAATTGGCAAGGTAAAAAAGCTTGACAAATGGGTGCCCCACGAACTCAATGATCGCCAGCGCGAAGTACGCGTCGAGACGTGCCTTGCACTGCTCAACAGACACACAAATGAAGGAATTTTGAACCGCATTGTTACCTGCGATGAAAAATGGATTCTGTTTGATAACCTTAAGCGCTCAGCAAGTTGGTTGGATCCTGGTTCAGCACCTAAACAATGCCCTAAACGAAAACTTACCCCTAGAAAAGTGATGGTCACTGTTTGGTGGTCTAGCGCTGGTGTGATTCATCACAGCTTCTTACCAAACGGGGTGAGCATTACTGCAGATGTGTACTGTGAAGAACTGAACACAATGATGGAGAAGCTGGCGCATCTCCAACCAGCATTGGTCAATCGCTCGTCTCCGCTGCTCCTGCACGACAACGCGCGACCTCATACTGCACAGCAGACGGTCTCCAAGTTGCAAGAACTGGGGTTGGAAGCTCTCCGTCATCCGCCCTACTCCCCAGACCTTGCGCCTACAGACTACTACTTTTTCCAGAATTTGGATAACTTCTTGGCGGGAAAAAAATTTAATACCCGAGAGGCAGTACAAAATGCCTTTGAAGAATTTGTTGCCTCCCGTCCAGCTGATTTCTTTAAGAAGGGCATCAATAAACTGCCACTGCGATGGCAAAGATGCATTGATTGCATGGGTGATTACTTCGATTAATACAAATAAAAAATTCATGAAAAAAATTCGTTTAAATTTTTTCATACAAAACGGCAATTTCATAGGTAAAGACCTATTATTATGCTTTGCTACCCGGTCGAAGCCGGAGCGGGTCGCTAGTTAAATATAAAAATACGCAGAAAACTATTATAACTATAAATATAATATATGAACACCGAAGAAAGGGCCAACTGTCTGGTTGAGTGGAAAAGGAAGACAGATGAGTGGACAAATCGTATAGTTCAGTATCACATGATGATTTTATAATAATTAGCCGTAAATACCACAAACTGAACGGAAACAAAACAGAGCCTTCACTCTAGTGAAGTCTAGTGATTCCATGTTCACACGATACTGACAAAAACGTTCATTCCTATTTTTTTTTCAGTCAAGCTTTGCTTTTGTCATCAGGTTTTCCAAACTGCATCCTAAAAATAATTATGATTTTTTATCGATAGTTCGATATCTACTTAAAGCCGTGGCAAAGGTTAGCCATTCAGCACGGTTGAGGCTGACTGCCCAGGGTCACATCATTGCACTCGCTTATGACGGAGGCTTTTTTAATGCAACCAAGACATAAATATATTTTTTATGGATATCTCTTGCCCCGTATTCTGTGTAAAAAGCGTGCATGACATTTAACGGTAAAATATCGTAATGATCGACGCCGGGTGAACATGAGCTAATAGGTCTTATTGAAATAATAGATGTGATTTTTTGTATAATCAATGTAATATTATAAAATTTGGTGCATAATCAAAATATGCCCCTTAACTCTCGCAGGTACTCTTTTTGCAGTGAACTTTTGCCGAACTAATTCTGGCCAGCGATCACCTGTCCGCCGTATGGTTGACTCATATAATCAGGGCCGGATTTAGGGGAGGGCATCCGGGGCAACCGCCCCGGGGCCTCCACAAAAGAGGGACTCCGCAATAGAGACTTCGGAAAAAAATCTTTCAAATTCCGACGAGTAAACACTAGTAAACAACTTTTCCTTTGTTATTTTTTTTTTCGCTGTTTTACACACGATGTGTAGGTACAACGGTTAAGGTACCTTGCTCTTACTGCCCTATCTAAAAAATCCACCCTGTTTAAAAATTATTGAAAATGGTGTTTTTTTTTTTTATCGTCTGTTCCACAACATTTCCTGGGCCAACACTTTTTGGTTGCCCCAGGGCCTCCACACACGCTCAAATACGGCCCTGCATATAATAGTACTTTTGAAAATATTGATATCTTTAATTGTCCAATAAGTAAATTTAAAAGCCTCACCCGCTCCATTCTATTAAATCAAAACCCATGTGTGTACCCTTACTGAAAATCTTCAAACTAACTAAGGTCACATTTTATTTTATATTATGTTATCTTTATCTGAATTTTTACTTTATTAATGCACATTATACATCTATGTAATTACTGCACGTACTTTTTTTTTTTTTTTGGGTGGGAAATCATCAAATGACGTCTCCCGCTCTGGGCGGAGCGGAAGGGCGTGTCAGACTCTTACTGACTAAAACCCACCCGTGTTCCTTCAGTTGCCTATGCGCCAGGGCCACGGTAACTCTTTCGAACAATCCGCAGCCCCGGCAGGCATCGGTCCTATCCGACCCCGTCAATTTTGCTGACATCTCTTTGAGGCGCGCGTGGAACACGACGCGCCGTCGACCCGGGCCTGGTCCTTACCGGACGGCGAGCTGCCCATTGCTCGCCGTCCGCAAGCCCGCGCCTACGGTGGCCGGGAGTCGGCAATCGACTCCCGACGCCCAGGGTGTCTCCTCCTCCTGCGGCGGCTAGGGGCGCGAGGGCGCAGTGATTGCCTCTCCCTCTCGCGCTCCGCCTCCTCCTTCGCGAGCATTACTGCTTCGCAGAAGGAGGTGACGGCTTCCCGTTCCCTCTCGCTCCGTACCATGGCCTGAACCAGGGCCGGACGCGAGAGGTCGCCGCCGCCGATCGCCGCCACGAGGACACGGCGGTGCCCCGCCCAAGCCGGGCAGACCTCCACCGTATGCTCCACCGTGTCCTCCGGTCGATCTACGCAATGATAACACCCGGGCGTTTCCTCCCGCCTTATACGAAACAGGAACCTCCCGAAACAGCCATGTCCGGTGAGGACCTGCGTCAGGCGGAAGGTGAGGACGCCGTGGCGCCTCTCGAGCCACTCCTCAAAGAGGGGTCTTACCGCCGCAATTGTGGCGTGCCCTAATTACTGCACGTACTGGTACTAAAATTCCTAGCGATTACACTTTTTTTTTCTCTTAACTTTTATGCTTAGGTACCTGTGGACAGCGTTGTGGGTTATTTATTACTAAAATTGTTTTTGTTAAATTAGCTGTACGTTCTTATAATGTACCTGTTTGCTGTTCCTTTAAATAAAAATAAAAATAAAATAAAATATCCAATATTTCCCGTAAACCGTAGACTAATCACCAGTGATCGGAATAGGCTGACTATATTTGCCTAAACTTCGGAGAACAGAAACAGAAAGTGGAGACTTCCTTACGACAATATGTTTTTTTCGGGATTCGGGAAAAATCTTCAGTAAGTTGACAATAAGCTTTATTTAAGATGGGTAAAGACTATTTTTAAATAAACTTGCAATTACCAAATTTTCGGGATTTTCACGTAAAATCTCGAAATAAATAATCTAACTAATAAATATTCATGTATTCGAATTATATTTACGATCCAACTAACCGTTGTATCAAATCACTGAATACATTACGTTTTGTCAATAAGTATATATTTTAATTTTTTTATGCAACATGCACAATATTTTTTAGTCAACAAAAAAATTATATGGAGCAGTTTGTCATTGGCTTTGGGATTTTAAATTACTGTAATAAAATTCCACACAAATGTTCTTACTGATGATAAAAACAACCTTTGTTTTTTTAATGTCTTCATAAATATTCATTATTCAAATAATGAAAGCTAAGTACAACTAATTGCTATACAAGTTCTAGAATTTTTTCCTGTCGTATGAAAATAAAGTTAAGAAACATGGATGTGTTAAATAAAACAAGCAAATGTTACAATGAATAATTTTCATTTATTTGAGTAAATCTTATACACCTACTTATGTACAGAATGAATACAAATTAACTATAACTAGTGCAAAACAAGCATCACAGGTTGATCCTCATTCACTCTAAGATTTGTTAATTGCAAGTTTAGTTAAAAATAGCCTTTACACGTCTTAAATAAAGCTTATTTTCAACTTACTGAAGATTTTTCTCGAATCCCGGGAAAAAAAATATAGTCGTAAGGAAGTCTCCACTTTCTGTCTCTGTTCTCCGAAGTTTAGGCAAATATAGTCAGCCTATTCCGATCACTGCTAATCACCAATGTGATTAATTATTAGCCTCAAAGAATCATGTGCCTACTACGTAATTCGTAGAGTTCGGTCGCGTGAGCTTGTCACAATTATTTGAATTTATAAAGTCGATATTCGGGCACATCTGGAGCTCTATAGCATGACAAATATTATTGGGACCCCGTAGCTTACCAACTGCCCAATATTTTAGCGACTACGTATTATGTTGTCGCATTTATAAGAAAACTGAATGTGTTCATTGCTAAGTGGACTGTTTGACTGCCTCGTTGGTGTAGTAGTCGCAAGCGCTACTGCAGGTGAGCATGAGGTCCTGGGTTCAATGCCCAGGTCTGGCAAAGTTTTATTCGGTTTTTTTATCAGGAATTTCTCATTAGCAGTCTGGATTCGTGCCCGGTTGATGGCCATAGGCTCGCCCCCTTACATGAGACTTAAACATAACTGGTGAAATATGTGTGTCTTATAACTCTGCCTATCTCATAGAAATATAATTATATCTATTGTCTAACCGTTCAAGGAGAACAAGCGTTATGTTACGTTATGTTAATTAGTCAGTGTTCCTAGTTCGATTAAAGGTTAAATCATTGTCTTCGGTAGACCATTGCAGTTAATCATTAACAAAGTTAATTAGTTATTTAGTTAAACGATCTGTTTGTTTGTGGAAATTACAAGAGCTAGAAACAATGAAAGTAGTTAAATACAGTTCTAAAAGAAAGTGCTTGATGACGACCTACTTAAGGACTGCCTCTTGATTTGCACACCATATAGCAAGTAGCAGTATGCCTGCCGAGGTCGCGGATTGTTCGAAAGAGTTACCGTGGCCCTGGCGGTGGCGCACAGGCAACTGAAGGAACACGGGTGGGTTTTAGTCAGTAGGAGTCTGACACGCCCTTCCGCTCCGCCCAGAACGGGAGAGGTCATTTGATTTCTCTGATGTCTGTTGTCATATTTGCTAGTTCAAGTTTCTGTTTGCACTATTACGTAAATCACACTAGGTACTTGTGCAAAACTGGGCAAATCGCTAGTGCTCTCTGTTTTTTTCTATAAAGCACGTTGAAAGAAACAAAGTTATTTAAATTGTGAAATTTCTTGTGCCAAATTTGTAGTAGTTAAACTATTACAGATCTTTCGAGCATCTGATTCAAAGTTGTATACTAACAGAACAAAACAATATAGATAATTGGCCACACGTGCTAGCGTCACGCGTTCGCGACTCTTGCGCAATACACGTTTGATGTAACATCTCTATGACGCCACATTGTGAGACATAGTATAACATAATATTGCTTACACAGCTGTACGAGGAAAAACATTATTGTTATTTTGAAGGCATGCCCTTTGTGCATGCGCAGTTGAGTCATCGTATTTTGAACGGCTGTTAAGTGTGACGTAGTCTGTGACTAAGAGTTGAGTACATAAGTTTTTGAAAATTAAAATTCTGACAAATACCTTGGGATGTTATAAGGGTTGCTAAATGATTATGTAATTGTTTGACGTCAATCTCGAGATTCTAATAACTGTAGGTACTTGCACCTATGTTTGTAGAGTTGAATTTTGAACGCAAGTAGTCTATGCAAGGTAAGGTAGATATTTTTGTGTTAACTTATTTTACAACTAGTGGCTCTGTGAGCTTTAGACCTCGTGGGTCTGTCTTTGCATAGCTTAAAACTGAATAAATGTTCACCGGGCACCTTAAAATAAACAGCGCGCGCAAAGAGCGCGAAATGGCTGATGTTTATTTTTTTTGTTTTCAACCCCATATCTCCGCCATTATGAAAAAAAAACGTAATTCTGAATCGACAAACGAAATGCTTAGAAGGATCGAACCTGCTCACAAAATTTCACGAGAATCGGTTGGGAAATGCGACCTGTAGAAGAGAACAGACATCCGCCGGACATCCGGACATACGAAAGCATTTTTGCCCAAGCTGAAACGGAGACGCTTCGCGCTCGCTCGGTCAATTACTCTGAATGACTGCCTCGCTGGTCTACTGCTCACAAGCACTACATGAGCATGAGATCCTGAGCGATTCACAGGTCCGGCAAAGTCTTGGTATTTCCATAAAAAATTTCTGAGTACTAGCCCGGAGTTTGGATTGAAGCCCGATTGATAGCATTAGGCTCGCAACCGATTAAATGAGACTTGCACATAACTGGCGAAATGTAAGTGTACCTATTGGAATACCTCTGCCTTACTCTTTGAGGAAAACAGGCGTGATATTATTGACCGAGCGAGCGCGAAACGCGAGCGAAGCGTCTCCGTTTCAGCTTGGGCAAAAATGTTTTCTTATGTCCGGATGTCCGGCTGTTCTCCTCTACAGGTCGCATTCCTCAACCGATTCTCGTAAAATTTTGTGAGCAGGTTCGATAATTATATGAAATTTATTTATAGATACAGTTTTTCGAAATTTTCCAATATGACGGAGATATGGGGGTCGAAATCGTAAAAACGATCCTATTTAAGCCATTTCGGCCTCTTTTAGTTTTAAGGATTTTGTTTTAAGGTGCGCGGTGAACATTTATTCAGTTTTAAGCTATGCAAAGACAGACTCGCGAGGTCTACAGCTCACAGAGCCACTAGTGTTATGTTATGCTACGCCTTTCAAAGGACATGGAGAAACATTCGGAGTTGATAGACAACCTCCAGTAAAAGCCCACACACCAGCGGGGTAATTACGTAACACACTATCTATCACAATCTGAATCATTTTGAAGCCTATTGCTAATCCATTGCTTCATATGTTCCAAAAATTTGTCTCCCCATCAACGTAAATAACGCAATGAATGTTGTTTAACTGTCAAAATGAAACCCATTCGTACTGTTAGTGTTTTACGTAATTACCTCGCAGTTCATAAACGCAGGAATAAATAGGCCTCTCAATAATAAGGGAAAACGATAAGTTCGATTTTATTAAGAAATTGTAGGTGATTGATAAATGGTTACTTGTTACTAACAGATAGGACGACGATACAACCTGTCCTCTAGACGTAATCTCGTCTGTTCCGACCTTTAAGCCACCCACTGTGGGGGAGGTGTTGTCCCCCCTCCCATACACGTGCAATAAATAACAGTATGTACAGTCAGCCTCAAAACAATATCGACAAGAATTCATTCGATTGTCTACAATTTGTGTTCCTTAATACTGTGTCAACGTGTAGCTACAATTAAGTACTCCATGCTTAATAATATGTTTTGTGGCTAAACATTTATTCAGTATTATGGATTGTTCACAGTTAAATGAATTCCTGACGATGTTTACATCGTTTTGAGGCTGACTGTACCAATGATCGCGTTCAAATATTCAGTCTCAATTAGGTACAAAAATTTACAAGAAAATAGAATTGCTTCTAGTTGCCTCTTCCAAAAGGTAGTTTCGTATGGAGAGAATGGGCAAGAAACGCCATAATTAGGTACTCTTTCAAAATGTTTAATAAAACTAAAACTCAAAGCATTTATTTCAAATAAACCAATTACAGGCAATTTTGAATTGTCAAGAGGTCGGTCAGTCAGAAAGATGAAGCTAGTTGCCCGTTTCAAAGCGTAGTACGTACCTATGGAGAAGAACGGGCAAGAAACTCCATGGACACTCTTTTAAATCAAAATATGGTTACAAAATATTGGTTACATCATTCATGTTGAAATTATGCATGTGAGAACGATGCAGAACGTTAAAAGCGTCCGTAATAAAGAGACAAAACCAGTTCAAATATTAAATTAAATTAAAATAAGCCGTGGCAGCTAAGAGATTACCAGTCCCTACTGACGGCACCCGTTACCGAACATGACGTATGGATCATCAGCACCATTCAGCTCAACCATTTTGAAGGGAACTTAATGATCCAACCACCACCACAAGCCACCACCGGCGCGCGGCGAGGCATTTGAGTGAGCATGACATACTCTCAACCGCCAGGGCACATTTAAGTGAATGAAAGACGAAACTAGTAAATGGTAGCTTCATAGTAGGTACATAGTACTCACACATGTGTTATGCAATTATACAATACTAAGAGATTGAATTTATACAATGTAATGTTTTTGTAATTATACATATAATTATATCAGCGGATACCGGGCCCAATTGTGAATCTAAACTAACCAGGGACACAAACACAAAAAAAAACATCACAATCAGTCCAGCCATTTAGGAGGAGTTTAGTGTCATACAGACGTACGGAATATAGAGATGTAAATACACCTACCACCTACATACCTATGATCCACAGTAAAGAAATTGAATTGAATTGACAATGTACCTGGGATAAAATTACTAAGTATACTACAATAGGTAAGTACCTACTCATTTAAAAAATTATAGTTGTAACTAGATCACCTACAGTTTTTTGTTTTGATAGCTGATGAGTAATATCTCAAATATTTACGTAACACATTTGTAGTTTCCCAAAAACACGAGACTGATCCGTACGTCGACATTGTTATAAAACAATGTCTTTAGAGACTCGAAATTAGAATTACAAAAAAAAAACCACGTGTGGCTCTCGGGGACTGCCGCGGTAAAGCTATTGCATAGCATTTTTTATCAACTTATGCAATTATAATTATTTATTTATTTTTTATTTAAGCAGTTTTTTTTTCTTTGATATTAATTCAAGTACAGTCGTACCATATACATAAACGTTAAGCGAACTCTCCGCCGAGCTACATGGTAGGCGGAGTGGGGGGTTGTTAGGTTTTATTTTCGTTACGGAATTTCTTGATTCGGTCGCCGCGTTCAAAGCCCGCGATCAAAGCTATGCAATAGCTTAAAAAATTTCGATTCAAGAGACTGGTTCTACGCGATTTTAAGTTAAAAACATTAAGACATCGAACAACCAGGAGATTCCAAATAACCTATTGAATGCGCATTACCTGACAGATCGAAACTTACCTGTTCTTATTTTCGTCTCTGACAGCCTCTACCATACCCTAAGTTAGTCCACTCAATAATACTAACAAAGCTTTTCGCGTGACTCGAAAGAAATACGAACCGTTGGTAAATGCTAGTCTCATCCCTTCTCTCAGCTTCTCAATCTCAAACCAAGCCAAATTACTTAACGAGAATCGGTTGAGAAATGCGACAGAGGAGAAGGCAGAGCATCCGGACACACGAAAGCTTTTTTGCCCAAGCTGAAACGGAGACGCTTCGCGCTCGCTCGGTCAATTAGACTGACAAAAACTGTATATTTGAATACTGTGTAGATACCGTTGTAAATAAAAAGCCAAACTAATCCTTTAACTTCTTTGATATTTTTTATAGTTTTCTCGTGCACCTTACGTCTATATAATAATCGTCGTCCATCTTATCTGTCTTCCCTCCCTTTCGCAGTGTTCTCATACCCATTTTCTAACATCCCTCATATCTTGTGTGTTGCCACTTTATTATTAATTCCCACAGCTGTATAATTTAATTTAATTTATCTTTATTTCAGACACACAGTCCATGTAATAGTTACAAATAAGGCGTTCGTAGGGTTGTTAGTAGTACACACAAAAATAAAAAGTTCTTAATAATTTGTTAGTTAAACAAAAAAAGTTACACAATAATTACTTAAAGTCTATTTCCTAATCCTGTGCAAGTGTACACTTGCCCAGTACGCAGTAAATGGACTATCAATTTTGCACGCTAACGTTTTGAGGATAGTGATGGTCCACGGACCCTGCTCCATATCGATGCAGTTCTTTTCCTAATAACAGCGCCAGCGTAAAAATCATCGATGGAAGCATCCGCAAGCTTTGTGGACGCACTGCAGTACCAGGGTTTTCTCAAAACTGCCCTCAGAGCGTCGCTGTACTGAACGCGCATAGATACTTCCCCTACGTGTATGGATCTGTCTACCAAGGGGTGGTTCCCTATTGTTAGGGTGAGCTGTGGTGTAGACTAATTTATGAGAGGGGAGGCAGACGCTGCAGTACCCTACCTATCTCTAACCAGACACATCATACCGGTAGGTACGACAAAGGACGATCGAAAAAGCATAGGGGCTCGCTTTATATAGGCTGATTCATTATGAACAAAGTCTTTGTGTCTTCATTACTGTTGTGGACATCGAGAAATAAAGCGTCACGACACGAAAAATAAACAAAAGCCTCTAATAAAGTAACTGCGCCATTACTCGAAACAACAGACAGTCACGTTGTATTCAAACGTGATAAGGAACCACGAGGCGATATAAAATGTTCCGATACGAATCGGCTACCTCATAAACACACCTAATTAGTATTAGTTTATCTTGTTACAAAACATCGTATATTGTCGTCAGGGCATCGACGCGTATTGTTAATGACATGCTGTGTTCCACAGCGGCGACGCGTGGTCAACGCCGCCGAGTCAGCTGGCAAGATGGAGGCGGGGCGCGGCGCGCATGCGCGGTTGTCATGACGCCGACGCTCTGCATTGTTGTGAACAGTAGCTGATATTGAATAACCGCTATTGCGTATCGTTGTTTTGGAGCTGAAACGAAAAGGTGATATTTAACGTTTAATGGTAAATCATCCAAAATATGGCCGGGAACGCCACAACACCTCTAGGTTCGATATCATCGCCAACTCTAAGTTCGAGATTTACATAGTGTGCGAGAGTATTTTAATTTTGAGACTTTAATCTTGTATTATCATAGTAGGTATAATAGGAACCGGCAGGGTGATTACGTAACACAATAACAGTAGGAATGGGTTTCATTTTGACAGTTCAACAACATTCATTTCGTTATTTACGTTCTTGAGCAGACACATTTTTCGAACATATGAAGCAATGGATTAGCAATAGGCTTCAAAATGATTCAGATTGTGATAGGTAGTGTGTTACGTAATTAGAGTGCTGGTTGTATCATTAAACAGATCAAAGTGTTCTAACTAAGCAAAATTAGGCATACCATCATTAGAAAAGTGAACTAAATTGTGAAGTGACGCTATCCAAATGACATAATGTCAGTGTTCTCTTAGAAACGAATTAGCTATTGCAGCATTATTAGCTTCATCTAATGTTACTAATCTCAAATAACGCTTCGATAAAATAACTGCTAAAAACTGCTTTGCACAACACTACACCTGTTAACGCAAATATAATAACGAGGGCACGGCGGTATTCAACGATCAGTCTGTCTGTAGTGTTTGTGGGGGATTCGCGATTGGATAGAGCGCGCCTTGAGGCTGCGAACTGTTTTCGTTTTTTTATTTGGCTTCTAGCCGTTGTATGGGTAAGTTTATTTAATAAAATCTCCCTTTTAACTCTTTATAAACCCCTTAAAGTTGAAAATTCAGTGATTAACAGAGTAATTTAAGACAAAGAGCGTTTACATGTATATCTGTGGAAATGTCAGTTGTTGTAGGCTGTATACTAACGTAAACAAAGCACCGTATGGTGTTCTTTTTTCAAATCCATGTGCATAATGATTTGGCTGAAAACTAAAGAAGCTGTTTACTATTTAATAACGATGTAATTACTAGCGGTTAATGTTTTTTTTTAATGCTTTTATTTTTATTGTTCTTCGTAAGATGCGACGTGTCGGGAATTCCGCGAATTGCTAACATATTGTTTTTAAATACTGGCCTTCAATGTTGAACAGGACATTAAAATATTTTAAATTCTAACGTTATCTTTGTATTGCCTTTATTTTTATTCAGGACATTAATTAGCTCACCAGCTGGTAATTGTTTCAAAATAAAATACCGTGAATGTGAATAAGTAATTGAATAGGCTTCCACTAGTCCTTAAACAATAGATACAAGTCATGACTTTTATTTGAATTCTATTGTCCTTCGTGTCATTAGTATTTAACTTTTCCTTAACCTACATGACGAATCGACATAGGTCAGTGTCCCTCATTGTTTGAATAACGTTTTTCCTTTTAGCAAAATATTCGAACTTTCAATACAGCAATTTTTTTTTAAGTTTTTTTTTTTTTGTACATTGGGTTCTTACATAAATTATATTACTAAAATCCTTTCATAAAAAATACACTTTATATTCTGTAAAATATGTATAAGGTTCTTTTATTTTAAACATGAGTACATAATATAATGCTGAAATCCTTTCTTAATTATTTATCGAAACCTGAACATGACTGACTGCCTTTGTGTTAAGGGATTTATCACAAAAAAACATACAGGTAGGTGGTAGGTAGGTGGATTAATCGCGCCAATAAAAAATATTTCTTTATAAATATATGGGGTGGCAGGGACATCGCCCAACCTGTTACCATGGATTCAGTACATGATTCTGAAACACCCTGCGTTGAAATTTTTTGTAGGTTATCAAACAAAAAAATAGCTTTTACATAAATTTTGACCGCGAAGGAAATATAAATAGAATATTTAAAAAAAATCTGCTAGACCCCCTAACGTAGAACTTTTTCGTCTACGAGAAAGTTCTACGCTAGGGGCGCTACCTGTTACCATGGATTTTAGTACATGATTCTGAACCCCCTAGCGTAGAACTTTTTCGTCTACGAAAAAGTTCTACGCTAGGGGGACAGCATTTTTTTTAAATATTCCAATATACTTTTCAAAGTTCTACGCTAGGGGGTTCAGAATCATGTACTGAAGCCATGGTAACAGGTAACGCCCCTAGCGTAGAACTTTTTAGCAAACGAAAAAGTTCTACGCTAGGGGGTCTAGCAGTTCTTTTTTAAATAAAAAAAAAATATATATTTTAATATTAAAAAAGAATCTGCTATTACATACAAAAGTGCAATACCTTCGCGGTCAAAATGTATGTAAAAGCTAATTATTTGTTTGATAACCTACAAAAAATTTCAACGCAGGGGGTTTAGAATAGATTGACGGGGTCCGATAGGGCCGATGCCTGACGGGGTCGCGGATTGTTCGAAAGAGTTACCGTGGCCCTGGCGCACAGGCAAATGAAGGAACACGGGTGGGTTTTAGTCAGTAAGAGTCTGACACGCCCTTCCGCTCCGCCCAGAGCGGGAGAGGTCATTTGATGATTTGCACGCCAAAGAAAAAATAAAAAGAAAGGGGTTTAGAATCATGTACTGAATCCATGGTAACAGGTAGGGCAGGATCTAACGCTAGGGTGTCTAGAATCATGTACAGAATTCATAGT
Organism: Dryobotodes eremita; assembly: GCA_917490735.1. Taxonomy (NCBI): domain Eukaryota; kingdom Metazoa; phylum Arthropoda; class Insecta; order Lepidoptera; family Noctuidae; genus Dryobotodes; species Dryobotodes eremita. The sequence continues at coordinate 4,941,182 of OU823256.1, forward strand.
TATAGTCTGTGCGTCGATGTCTCTGACAGCCTGTATACCTGTGAGATTGAAATAGCCATTCAAAACATTTAGTTTCAATATTATGATAATAGTAAGTTATTGTAGTCACTTCCTGGCATAGAAAATCTTACAACAGCTGTTTTGAAAACCATAGAGGAGAGATAACGAAGACTGCAAGTTTTTAAGCTATTGCATAGCTTTTATCGCGGGCTTTGAGCGCGGCGACCGAATCAGGAAATTCCGTAACGAAAATAAAACCTAACACCCGCCACTCCGCCTACCATGTAGCTCGGCCGAGCGTTCGCTTAACGTGTATGTATATGGTACGACTGTACTTGAATTAATATCAAAGAAAAAAAAATACTACATAAATAAATAATTATAATTGCATAAGTTGATAAAAAATGCTATGCAATAGCTTTACCGCGGCAGTCCCCGAGTGCCACGCGTGTTTTTTTTTTATCAAACGGTCATACTTACCTACGTATTGCTTATTATTACATATTGTGTGAACTTGATCATTAACATTCCAGCAACAATAAACCAATCTGCCTAGCCTCTTCCCATCTATGTTAGGGTCGGCTTCCAGTCTAACCGGATGCAGCTGAATATGATTATTTTACATGGAGCGACTGCTTATCTGACCTCCACAACCCATCAACCCCATCAACCCATCAACAGTGGTAAAAAAAAAAAATATTTTAAAAAATTTGTAGATTGTTATACAAGGGGCTAAAATGACCCATTATATACGAGGTAGTTTTACTACCGAGCTTAAGCGAGGGAGTAAATAGAAACCGAGTTATAAAGGGCTTTTAGCGCCGCGTTTACCACTCTACTTTTTAAAAACTCTACGATTGCGAGAAAATAAAATAATCCAATACAATATTAAAAAAAATACTGTTATTTTTTTAATTTTGTTTGTAGCCGCTACGCAATGCACGCATTCTACCGAAGAGATCGCCGCTTTTAGTTCCATTTTCAAAAATAAAATGTTATTTATTTATGAAACAGAAATAAGTAGTCTTTATTTATGATTATTCTACATAAGAATAAAGACTTTCTCGTTTTTGTAGGCTCGTTGGTAAAAGACAAAAATTAAAATAAAATAAAACTTTTTCCCCTAGAGGAAAATATGCTATTTTATCTCCGCTTGATACACTACAATGTAGGACTTTTTGAGCAAGAGGAGTGAAAAAATATTGTTTGTTGCACATGCGATGCGTGCGATTGGAACTGTTTCTAACTTCGGAACAGTGGGCCTGGCACGAACTCACGGAATAAACATAACGTAAATTCGAACGATTTAGAAAATACTCGTTTCGCACATAATATTTATTTAGATTTTATTCATAATATAATGAACCATATGACAGAGGTGAACCTCTTGGTGTGACCATAATCAGCGTATAACGTTCCCACTGCTGAGACACAAGCCTCCTCTCAGTAAGAGGGAGTGGGCTGTAATCCGCCACGCGGGCCCAGTGCGGGTTGGTAGATGTCACAAATATCTTCGATTTTTTGGGTCTAGGACATGCCGGTTTCCTCACGATGTTTTCCTTCACCGTTTTGAGAGCAGTGGTGATACTAATTGTAAAATACTGGTATTCAGCTGCATCTGGTAAGACTGCAAGCTGACCCCAACATAGTTGAGGAAAGGCTAGGCAGACGATGATGGGTGATACTAATTGTGTTTGGCACATACATTTTTACCAAAATACAATCGGATAATTGTATTTCAGATTCAAAAATCGTTCGAATCGCACGCACGCGCTTGCGCCTCTGATTTCACAGCAATTTCCTAACTTAGAAGTAGCAAATAAGACCTTATAAATCCAAAAAAGTTTTTACTGACACAACATAACATAACATCACGCGTTGTTTCGCCGAAAGGTTGGGCAGAGGTGTACCACATCGTACATTACCATGTACACTCACACTTCACCCGTTATAGTTTTACTAAACTTAGTTCTACGGCAATAACACTTGAAGAACAAAACCCACTGGTTATAGGAAGGTATAATATCTAGCTGGTAGTCCTGGTAGGACTTTGACGCAGACAACAAAGTCCCACCTGCAGCGGTGTTAGGATGCAATTTGCGGAGAAACTCGACCCAGTTTACTTTACGTTGTCTTGGCACGCAAAATATAACGGATACTCAGGGCATTATTCTGTTGCCAACCATTAAGAGGGCGTACAAACTGTACACTAGCGCCACTCCTTAAAAAAAAAATTATCTCGTGACTGAGAAGGAATTATGAATAACGGCTTGTAAGGACCCTCGGTAAGTGTGTCTAGAATTTTCTAATACCTTTTATTAAGTTTCATATTGAGACACGAAGCAACAAAATTCGATCTACAGAAAAGCGGCCACATTCCTCTAGATCGTGTTTTATTGCTTCGTGTCTCAATATGAAATTTTATAAAAGGTATTGAAAAATTCTAGACACATTTACTTACCGAGGGTCCTTACAAGCCGTTATTCATAATTCCTTCTCAGTCACGAGATAATATGGTTTTAAAGGAGTGGCGCTAGGGTACCGCTGTACGCACTCTTAAGGCTCCAGGAAACAGGCGCGACGCGACTGCGCGACGCGACTGCGCGACGCGACTCTTGTAGAACAATTTCCGTAAAGATTTCATAGAAATTGTTCTACTAGAGTGGGGTCGAGCCTTTAAAAAGATTAAGTAATCCGAATAATTCCAAGCTCTCTGATGAAAAAAAGATTTCTTTTTTTTAATAATGTTCTTTCTATCCACGCAGCCTTAATCCCCCCCACTGCTGGACAAAGGCCTCCTTTTTTTACTACTACACACTGCTATTCTCAGCTAATACGGGCTAGACAATGAAGTTATAAGTAAAATATCATTAAGTAAATTAAAAATTTCGATAAGACTCCAGCACCCTAATTACGTAACACACTATCTATCACAATCTGAATCATTTTGAAGCCTATTGCTAATCCATTGCTTCATATGTTCGAAAAATTTGTCTGCTCAACAACGTAAGTAACGCAATGAATGTTGTCGAACTGTCAAAATGAAAGGCATTCCTACTGTTAGTGTGTTACGCAATTACCCCACTGTTCAAATAATATTACCTACTCTATTAAATAGGAACGAATTCACAGGCATATTATGAGGTACCTTACTCCTTTTTACGAAAAACCTTAAGTAGGTATACCCACGTGGAAGATGACAGATATATTACATGCATATCGAATCCAGGAAAATCCAGCCAAAAATCCTTCCCGTCATCCCGATAAAAGACTTCAAAACAAGTACCTACATATTTTGTTTAACGCGTCTTAATGCGAGCGTTTCTCCGAAACGGATAATAAAATAATTTTATGTCAGCAATAATGATCAGTCAGATATAGTTCGCGATAGACGCCCACTATTCCCGATGACGCGTCGACGACGCGTGGTCGTCTGTAAGGTCAGACGCCTACGCAAACCCGCTGTCATACCGTCTGCCACCCCCTCACAACCCTAGGGAATTGAACTTCAATATTCTAATAACCTAGTCTTCTAGTGAAACATGACGCACGTACTCCCAGTGGGGTAGGCAGAGATGTCTAGTGCACCCACCTTTTGCCAATTATATTTGAAGTTTCGTATAGGTTCAAAGCAGGCAAACCCAATGATATCAGGATTATTATAAAATCATATTATCAACGCTAAAGAATTTTGTTTAAAACTGTTGAACGATCAATGTTCAATAGAACAGATGAAACAAACATTAATTAATTACCAGCATAATAAAGTGAAATCACTGATTAACATATTATAATCACACGGTTTTACCCAGTATTTTCCAATAGGATATTTCAGCTTTATCGAAAACCAAATATACATAGAAGCGGCGTAATTATTGGTTACTAGCTTTTGCCCGCGGCTTCGCCCGCGTGGAGGTCGGAAATTATCCCACGGGAACGTACTACCGCGATAAAAAGTATCCTACATGTTAATGCAGTTTATAACCTACCTGTGTTCTAAATTCCATCAAAATCCGTTCAGTAGTTTTTGCGTGAAAGAGTAACAAACATCCATCAATCCATCCATCCATCCATCCTCTCAAACTTTCACATTTATAATATTAGTAGGATTACGCCGTTTCGGAAAATGTTAAAATTTTTATTCAATCAGTAATCTGCTATGTATTTTCCTTAAACATCATCTGCATGTTATGTCCCTTTAAGAGTGATAATTAGTAGACTATGTTATTACCATAACATCACGACTGTATTTCCAGACGGGTTAGGCAGAGGTGCACCTTAGTGCACCAACATTTCGCCAATTATGTTTAAGTCCCATGTAACAGGGGGCGAGCCTATTGCCATCAACCGGGCACAAATCCAGATTCCAGGCTACTACTGAGAAATTCCAGATGGAGAAACTAAATGACACTTTGCCCGACCCGGGAATCGAACCTGTGTGATACATTGCATTGCAGCAAACAGCACAGCATGCATGTTTTGCACAATAAGCTGAATATTTTCCATTTTTCAGATTCCTACACGTCTAACTACCGCATGGCCTTAGAAGGCTATTTTATATAAAAAATCTATTAAGCACTACTTGCATATAAAACATTCACAATCTCTTCCTTGTTCTATTTGGCCTTTCCATTGAAAGGCCAAGCCAATCATTAGCAATATCGACACAATACACAGAAGTGCTTCCGAATTCTTTTTTAGAAATCAAAGACGGGGAATAAAGGACGCAAAAAGATGGGCCCCTATGTACCTACTGTACACGTATTAGGGACTATTTTCTCACTGAATAGGCACTATATCTACCAGAAAATTCGAAATTTTATTTGAAACGTTAATCTAGAATGTATCTGAAACGTTAACTCTGGGTAAATCATAGCTTAGTTCTGGACTGACACGTTTTCCATCTACATGATTAAAAGAAGTTAACCTGAACTTATCTAAGGTGTAAAACAGTTCAACTTTATGAAACTGTAAAATAATAAAACAAAACAACTACTTTATAAGTTGACAAACTAAGGTTTTCTCTCCTTTTCCTAACCTAAAAACGTGCTAAGCTCAACTTCACCTTTCACAGTGAACCGCATTTATAGTGTAGTACAATGCAATCACTCCTCACGTGGGTCGTATTCATAGTGCTACCGTCACGTGAATCAGGAAGGCCGCGGCTGCGATCACGTGCGACCAAATTTAGCGCACTGCAGCCTGGTGCGACCTCGTAAGACCTCCTATCGCTTCCTAGCTGCCTTTGTAAATGAGGTTACATACATTCAATTGTTACATAGACCAACTATGTATTTGTTGTAGTTGAGCTAATTAGAAATAATTAAGTTAACGCTAATTGCGTAACACACTATCAATAACAATCTGAATTATTTTGAAGCCTATTGCTAATCCATTGCTTCATATGTTAGAAAAATTTGTCTGCTCAACAACGTAAATAACGCAATGAATGTTGTTGAACCGTCAAAATTAAAGCCATTCCTACTGTTAGTGTGTTACGCAATTACCCCGCTGGTTAGAGTTGATCTTGTTAGCAAGTCTGCCAAAATAATCGGACTGTGGTCATTTATGTGTAGCTCCAAGAAGGAGATATTTTAATTACTTACAAAACAGCCAATTAAGGTCGTCAACTTTTTCTTGTCTGTATTCAAAACTTAAAATGTTAGACCTCTATGATAACTTAACCTACTTTTTCAAGGACAATCCTTTCTTTCTCGCTAAGTAATGATTGCGTCCTTTCACCAGCTTTTTATGACATGCTCTATATCATTTTGATGTGAAGGTAACACTGCTACATGGATATGTTGCTGTAAATTTTTTCAGAAGCTCACTGGAAAAGCCAGCCAGTAAAATAATTAACGTCAACTTGTTCTAAACTACCACCAATTTAGATCACAATTTTTTTAATAAAAACGAGAAACAAGAAAGAAATAAAATAAGAAAAAAAGAAAAACAAAGAAAGAAAAAAAAGAAAGTAAAAACGAAAGAAAGTTAATAAAAAGAAAGTTAATCCAGCCTCCCCTTATTGTATCCACGCGGGTTATTAAAAGACCACTGTTTTATTAGACCAATTGGAATAACTCATAAGTCATAATTCATAAATAATTATGTGGGATACCTTCCCAATTAATAAAGGTGTCTTTATGCGTGAAATTTACAGAAATACGTAATTTTATCTCGATAATATGTCGGAATCTATCAAACAATTCCATGAACAATAAATTGATTTGCAAAGATTAGTACATAATAGCTTTGGCAAATGTTAGGTGAATTCATTAACTTATCTCTTTTTAATATAGTATTAAGATTAGATCAGATAGGAATAATAATAAAAAAACGCAAAAAACGATAAAATGGATAAAGGTATTAAAAAAGAATTGCCGATATCTAAAGCTGACGTCAATAAATTAAATTAAATGGGTAGTTTGTGCAACACCTGGATTGAAGATAAAATGGATAATAGAAACATGATTTATTTCATGATGCATTCTCTTTATGAGATTAGCGTAAATAACTGCTGCAATAAAGCTATTTTGAAAACGAATTTTTGGATATAAGGAATGCTTTAAAAAAAAGTACTCTACAATATTTTTGTTAGAATGTCCACTACACACACATGGCAAACACACAAACACACACACAACACACAACATGGTAAACTTGTATTGATTTGATTGATTGTGTTAATAATATATATTGAGTGAGTCTTTGTTATTATAGCTTAAACTGTTTGCATGCCTTAGTTAAGGTAGTTAGTATAAGGATCATTTTAAACTTAATATCTGTAACTTGTACCTACTTTATGTTCAAATAAAGAACTGTTATATTATATTAAAACAATTCATTTAGACTACCAAATGTTTCAGTTTCACAAAAAAAAACAATTGGCTGACAGAAACCAAATGTTTAAAAGCTCTTATTCGCTTTCATGCAGTTTCAATAAAGGCTCCCTCAAACAAGCGCGACGCGACAGTGCGACGTACCTGTCTACAGGACCCTTAACACGTAGTTTTTAGTTGTAAATAGTTAGATACAATTAACTACAAATTACTCACAAACACATACGTACGTACATACATAAACTCACGCCTTCTTCCCATGGGGGAAATGAATCATGTTACAAAGAATCTGCACCCGAGTACAAGCAGGCACATTCTTCACGGTAAAAAGTAAACAATTTAACTGCTCATAGTTATGTTTACACTGAAACACGCGTGAGTTCTAAAAGTTTTCAGTAATTACATTTTTGTAGTTTTAATCATTGCTTGGTAAATAAAACACTCACGATGAGACATATTATTATCAATATTAGTTTAACATCATCGTCGCCGATCGTGGCGAAAATATCAGCTATTTAATAAGAGTCCTCCAGACTCTCCTCTCAGCGGAGACTAGCGAGCGACGCGACGTGGGAGATGTTATAGTGTACAAACTTGTGCGCAGACACAGGTGCACTCTCTCTTTCCTCACTTCCATGGTCCGATGGGACGGCAATCCGACACGACCGGAGAGGGATCAGGCGCAGGACCGAGACACAGGGATATCACACTGCCAACTTCTAAACTCCGGGCTGTTATTGAGAGATTCCCAATGGAAAAATCCAATAAAATTTTGCCCGACCTGGGAATCGAACCCAGGACCCCACGTTCAGCAGTCGCGCTTGCGGCCACGAGACCAACGTGCAGCATGCTGGTAGCGGGGCCGACTGCTTGGGATGCGCCTCGATCGTACTTCTTAGTATCAACTCTCGTGAAGACTATTTGAATGCACCCCTTGCAAGATTGCCTCCATGTCTAACCGCAGCTACCTCATTAAATAATGAAGTGATATTCAATTCCCTAAATCGTGACTTGACTTCAGTAAAGAGTTTCAAAATAGTTTTGGTTGATAAAACTCTGTTTCCGTTTTTTTTTCATACGATATCTACACCACAACGCTATTCTCTCTGCTATCTTTATTGTAAACTTCAATAAATCAATCAACTCAGCCTTTCGCAGGCCACTCAGGACACAGGCCTGTCCCAGCCTGTGCTACAACACCCTGTCCTCCGCCTTCCGCATCCAGTCTGTCCCAGCCACCTTTTTAAAGTCGTCGGTCCATCTAGCGGGGGGGCGTCCCACACTACGCTTGCCTATACGAGGTATCCACTTCAGGACTCGTCTACTCCACCGGCCATCGGTCCTTCGACAAACATGGCCTGCCCACAGCCACTTCAGCTTTATTACAAACTTAACATTTTGTTGATCAGTATCAGAACCCTGACCTGTGACATACCAAGGGTACTAGCTGTGGTAGTAGGTACCCTATCGATCGTTAATGCTCAATGTAAATTAGTAATTAGGTACCATTTAGTTTATTTTCTCCATGACCTATTAATTTTCCAGTTTTATATTGCTGTCCACTAATATTCTGGCGTTATAAAAAGTTACCTTTTTGGACAAACACATTTTTCATACAAAAGAGAAGTGGTTTATTATTAAAAAGAAAAAACATTAGATTATAGGTCTAAACAAGCACCCATAGTATTGAAACTTGAAAGTCCTATCAACTAAACAACAACCCAGTAAAGGTCTTATGGCTCTTTCAAACAGGCGCGACACGTGACGCGGCACAGAGGCACTTCCTGTCGCGCAACGAGCAGTGCCTTTCTGTCACGTGCGATTCGCGTCGCGAGTCGCGCCTGTTTGAAGGATTCTTTAAAATCTCAAATATAGGCCATTTTACACAGCAGACAACAAAAGTATAGACAAGAAACAATGGCCAGTTTATTTCTTCGCCAAGTAGGTAAAGATAGACATCATATTTCAATACTGTCTGGGCACACAAGTAGGCTAAAGTAGTCATAAGAAGCCATTCAATTATGTGGCAATATGGGCACATAGTTATCGACGTATGGGGCCCTTATTACCCGCAGATTGGGCTTCATTGGCCGAAGGGCCGCGGGGTATTGGCCAAGTTGACCCAATAAAGGACAATGGAGAATGTATTTTGTACTCGCGCTCCGGGATCGTTTATTATAATGATTGGCTATTCTGGCGAGGAAAATGGAGTAGCGTGAAATAAAGAGTTAATAAACTTTATTGATTGGATTTAGTGTTGATCTGGTTTACGTTAGCCGCTCTTCCATGGTCTATGTCCTGGCAGAAATTAATTATTGTGAGATAGTGAAATATTTTCTATTTCTTTTCCTGAAAAGAGGTATGTTGTACCTCCTAATACTGACATCCAGCTGCAACCGCTTAGACCGGAAGCGGACCCCAACATAATTAGCTAAAGGCTAGGTAGATGATGGTGAAGATGTCATACATAACTACCTATTTATCAGTTTACTAACACCTGCCCGCGACTTCGTCCGCGTGAAATTTCTGGCTCCCCGGACCCACCCCGTCGCATCGCATCGCCTGCCCGCGCTGTTAATTCGTGTTCGCTTAGCGTTCTTTCTATCTTTTCTTCTTTTTTGCTCGGCTCCTAAAGTGCTAGCGTGATGTTAAATAGCCCTCCTCAAAAATTGGGTTATCAAATCCAAAAAGTTTTTTTTAAATCCGACTGGTAGTTCCAGAGATTACTCCCTACATACAAACGTACAAGCAAACAAATTTTACCTCTTTATAATATTAGTAGAAATGAAATGCCCGTTTTTACCACAGCAGGCTATATTTCATACACAAAATCAGTCCTTCATTGTATATTTTAAAGGTTTTATCTTTATAAGTCATTAGGATTGACGCGCGCCATTTTTTCTAAATTATCGAGAAAAAATTGGTCTCGGATGTTTGCGGGTTCATAACCTTTTGATCTTGATTTAGGTTGACATTAAGATAGATTTATTTATAAAAGCTCCGTTGATTCCATTATACATAATAATTATAATCATTTAACCTTTTAAAACAGGGGAATGAACTTATCTACGAAGTTGAATTTTGCATTTTGACCCACAGATATTTTGAAACTTTTATAACATGAATACGAGGCTTTTGGCTATTTTGTATGTCTCTAAATGAATGTCGTTCATTTGTTAGGTGCGTTTTGTTTGTGCAGAATAAACTATTTTTCTTTCTTTTCTTTCTTTCTTTTCTTTTTCAAATAGAATTTTCAAGTGAAGAGTTTTTTTTAAATTATAAGTTGACTATTTTAATGAAAATGTACAACAATGAATCAATACGTTTACGAATATGTGACCAAGACTCTGACGTAATTAGGAAACTACGTCAGAGTACTCCCAAATCAATGATTCATTAATGAGTAACAAAGTTACTGATGACAGTAAACATTTTGAACTCAAACTGGGACAATGTATGGATGATGTGTTAAATATTTTTGTTGTTTCCGAGGAATTCCGAGCATTTCCGAGTAACATTGCCTGTGGCCATGACCGGAGCGGGTTGTAACTGTAACAGACCACTTTGTTCTTGTACCGCGGTCGGCGCGGGCGCATAGCTATGACGTCACAAATTGTAGTAGGTACCTATATTTAGAACTTCAATGTTAGTAGGTAGTTAACGTTATTACTGCTACTGGTTTTCGGTGGTGAAGAGTTGGACTCAAAATCCACATGGTTCACAAAAACTCCACAAAATCGTGGGGATTTGATCTTTAACCCCTGCCAAACTACAAAGAGATACCATTATCCTCTTATCTTATCAGGTATTACAGACTTCCACTTGTAAATATTGACAGCATCGTACCTGCGAATTTAGCCAAACTTCTATGATATAAAGTTTGTTTATTTTCCTCAAAACGCCTTAAAATGTAAGAAAAATTACAGATCTTGGAGATAATTTCATGATAACACAATCTTTAAGATTTAGCTTGCGATTTGACTAACTTTTAAAAACATGTGTGTAGTTCACACGCGATAGAAGTGAAACTTTAGAAAATGTGAACTTCAAGACTATAATGTATTGTATCTCATTCTCTCGCACGTTAAATCCTGTAGATGTATGCGTTTGTCTCTTTTTAATTTCAATTTTTCATTTCATCGAGTTTCAAATCGCGACGGGACTGAAGAAGTTTTCACTTCAAAAGTAAGTGGTGCAAAAAAATATTGCGATATAGTGTGGCAAATAAAAAGACTAATTAATCATTGAAAATTAATTCGTTTTCTATAAAGATGCGTACACGCAAACCTGCCAAGACAAGTGCCAGTGAATGTTTTGATCACATTTGATACATCTCGACTTCTCGATAGTGACGTTTTGACACAAACAAAACAAGTGGAGCCAACGAGGTGTCATCAATAACAATAGGTATGCATAATTAGATAATAATACGTAATAGGTCGTATCATTAGCTTATCTCAATTAAAAGAACAAAATGTAGGTCAAGACGCAGAGATTTTTGTGGTTTGTTCTACTTTCCGAAATCGAACTAGAACGAAGCCGGCCTAGGATACACTAGCGTGATAAATTGATGAGTTTTATGAGTCTGTAACGGTTTACCAACACTCGATTGGTCCATGAACCGTTGGTGAACAGAATCTTTAAACCATTAACTTTTCATCCAAAGTACTTTTCACCCACGAACGTTTCGCCAACATAACTAACTTAACCTTTTTTTTCCCGGGTGGAAAAGTCGTTTGGATAAAAAGTTAATGGTTTAAATAAGCTGGTCGACGGAGCCCCGCTTCGCGGGGCTCCTATTTCTGTCTAAAGGGTTTAAAGGAACCTAACCAACCGAACCTCGGGATGCCACTGACGTCGACCGTGATGTTGGCGAAACGTTCGTGGGTGAAAAGTACTTTTGATGAAAAGTTAATGGTTTAAAGATTCTGTTCACCAACGGTTCATGGACCAATCGAGTGTTGGTAAACCGTTACAGACTGGAGTTTTATGATGACAATACTGACCAAATGATAGCGTAAAAAATGGGATTACGCAACGTTATGGAGAAAGGCTGCTTGGTCCAATGGGATAGAGTTGATAAGGAAAATAAATGTGTAGAAGAAATCTGAAAACTTAACTGAAGACTTTTCCGATATTTCCTGAACCAACTAATTTTTTGAAGTATGTCTTCCGGTCCCAGTGTCCGTTCCAGGTTTTCATTACATTTCGAAGGTTTATGAAATACTTTGACTCCACATAAAATATTGTTCCATCTGGAATTTCTGCCGAAATGTGGGTGTACTATAGATGCAACTCTGCCTAACCCTGCGGGGAATTTAAGCGTGATGTTATGTTATGTTATATTGTCATGTAACCGTAAACATTTTTACACGTGTTGCAAGCCGTGGTTCTGCGTTCACACCCGATAGTTTGTGTTTAGAATGTAATCGATTCCATGCACTCGCGTAATCTGTATTACTAGTGTGTCCATGAAATTACCCATGCCATGCCTGCACTGTGGTTGTGCTCATGTAACTGACTTTTTATAATTTGCTTACCTACTTTTAAAACATTACTCGTTGAAAAGGCGTTTCTTGAATTAATAGAATGGGGAGGAACGACCCTAATGACTGCCAAATCCGGACAATAGGTAGATCTGAAGTAAGTAACTAAAGGTCTACATTGTAATTCCTAAATCATCGTTTCAGGCCGGAATCACGCAGTTCTGGGTACAGGCCTGCCTTTTCTGAAAGAACCTGATAACTCAACGAGTAATCAGCTCGCTTAGTCATTTGTAAGAAGCCAAACGTGGAATGATATCGTATCATCTGTCGGAGGAGATCGAGTTCTTTTTACGTGACAAAGATTGATGAGACGGCTCATCTGACTACGATAAGCCACTGTCATGTGAATGAGACTATTTTAACACTTTGATATAAAATGCGCAACAAATGGATAGTCGTTGTACCTATTCAATATCATGAAATATTTGTGTGAATTATCTTTGAAGCATCGATCGTAACCCGTCATCATGAAACAGACGCCAAATATTGATTATTTCAATCAATGCCAACATTTACAATTTCGAAACATATACACGCTTTTTGTCTTAACATAGTTCAGAATTGTTTATTCGTATTTGCACATAAAGCTGTTTAAATTTACCTACCTGGGCACTTATAACAATGCTAATCCGTCGTATGTGCTATTCCAGAGCGTGAAAAACCATCATCAGTGTTGTTAGAGAAGCAGCGTGAGGCGCTCGTCAAGAGCGTCGAGGTCGCTACGGATCGAGGTCGGGATGAAGGCCTGTATGAGCGGGGAGCGGAGGCCGAGCCGGCCGGGCCCGGCGTGGGCCGCTGGGGCGCCGAGTGGCCGAGTTGACTCAGCTCGGAGACGGAGCCCTCGCCCGACGCCGGCGGGCCGGCGGGCGGGCCGGGGCGCCGGACGGACGACGTGACCCGGCCGGCCCGGGACCTGACCAGACCGCCGCTGCCGCGCGCGCGCTGGGGCCCGGCGCGGCGCCCGCTCGTTCTCTCACTCGCGCGCCACGAGGAGCTCGCCACGCGCGCCGAGGCCACGTTGCGCCGCCTGCTGCTCACCGACAACTACGACTCCGTTAGCAACTTCATCTCGCTGTTCGAGGCGTGGGAGCGCGCCGGCGATCCGCTCGCCCAAGTGTACGAGCAGTACGCCCCGCCCATCCGTGCACGCAAGCACACGTGCGTGGGCTTGGGACTGGAGCTGGTGCGGCGCTGGCGCAGCCTGGAGCGGGACTTCAGCGGCATCAACCGCGCCACGGCGCTGTTGTCGTGCGAGGAGGCGGTGGTGGATGTGAGCGAGTACGTGACGTGTGGTGACGGGCCAGCCGCAGTGCTGGCCGCAGAGAAGGAGCACGTCATGGTAGGCATCCAGATCCGCGTGGACGGCCGGCCCGGCGTCATGCTGGCCGACCCTGGCTACCACGTGCCCAGAATCGTCACCGTCATGCAGGACCGGAATTATCCGCACACCGGTGAGTACCAACACCTGAAAACCTCATGTCTTTCTAGAAATCAAGAATCCAAAAACTCATGTAGCAAGCCGAAAATATCTTCTACCAAATCTTCCATCCCACTTAACTCCTGGTCGTTGTGCAGGTTGGTTCGTGCAGTCGGACGAGGTGCACTGCCGCAAGGAGTACAGCTACTCGTTCAACGTGCTGAATGCGGGCTACATCGAGTGGCACGAGCGCGAGACCCGCGGGGAGGCCGTCAAGTGTCAGACGTCGCTGGTGTTCACCGCGCGGCCCTACCTCGACGGAGTGAACGTCACCGAGAGGAGAAACCTCGTCTACAACTTTAGGTGACGATCATTTTCAAATTCGTTTCTTTAGCCTGTACCATGTAACATGAAACAAGGGCAGGAAAATGATGATTCTCTAGCCTGTGGTCTGCCCTGTCTTAGATACATTTATGTTACTTGTAATCTTTACATTTTCTTTTATAATGGAGGGCAACCTTTTTTGTCCTCGTTATAATTTTAATACCTTATCGTTGTCTTAACTTATATATGTATATTGGATGGTCTAAATACTGATTCCTGGAGCTGTACACGTTTGTTTAAGTTCAAGCATCGTTCTGTAGACCTCATTTCATTAAAATAGACCAGACGTGGATCATTTATCAGAAAAGATTGAAAGCTAGGTAATTGTTTGTTATCAATCGTATCAATCATCCTAGTAGGTATTAAGATCAGTGACTTGTCTGTCGCTCCGATATTTTGACGACTCTTGTAGACTCTTCTTGTGGTTACTGATCAAATCCCAATACCTACAACTCAAAGCATTTATATCAATTAGACCATTTACAGGCACTTTTGAATTGTCAAAGAGTCGATCAGTTAGTCAGAAAGTTTAAGCTAGTTGCCCATTTCAAAACGTAGATCTCCATAGAGAAGAACGGGCAAGAAACTCCAAGGAGACTCTTTTTAAATCAAGATATTACAAAATCCTGGGTACATTATTCTTGTTGCTTCTATATGTGAGAACAATGAAAAAACATACCTATATATATTAAAAAAACAATTCAAAATATAAGATTAATAATAAAAATAAGCCGTGGCAGTTAAGAGATGCCAAGTCTCAACAGACGGCGCCCGTTCACGATCATGACGCATGGATCAGCACCATCCAGCTCAACCATTTTGTAGGGAACCGAATGATCCAACACACGCGCCACCAACAGTGAGGCATTTAAGTGAGCATGACCAACCGACTCTTTCACAAGGACAATATTTTATGACAGAGTTTCCCTTCCTTGTTCCAGGAGTCTCCTGGCTCGCGATCAGAAAGGCCACCTGATAGCCGGCCTATACTTCCCGGTTGGGGCCACCATCAAAGACGCGCAATTCACGCTCTTCCTAAACAACGGGCCAGATAAGCGGAAGACTAAGTACAAGTTCAGCACCTTCGCTGATCCTAATAACGTGAGTATCACATTGGAACATTACTAAGCAGGCTGAAGTTTGGCACAAAAGAAGAACGGAACTAAAGAAGTACCATGTAGTCCAGCAATCGGCTTCTAGTCATCAAGATCTCTTCCTCTTTTCGCTCTTTAGTTTTATCAAGGGATGAATATTACAGTGTGTTGCCTGTGTCATTAAGTGCAAAATTGTACAAAGATCCAAGCAGAAAAGAATCGTTTGCTCGCAGGGTCTCGTTTTACAGGAGCCTAATAGATTATTTCCGTGGTTTTCTACAAGCGATAGTGGAGTTGAGAAGTTATGCTAAAATAAAAAGTCGGTAGGTACTCTAATAAGATGTAATCAGGATAAGGCCCTTTCAGAATTTTCAGTTTGGCAGTCTGGCAGTTTTCATCTCGTGAATATCACACGCTCAAAACCCGTACAACATCGAGCTCAAAGGTCAATACACTAATGTTTTAATCTGCTCAAACAATAATCCGTAATCGAATCTTAAACAAAGCCGCTGTGATCGGCTGTGAAGGTTACATAGCTACTCTAAATAATGGCTTTCCGGTCGCAAGCGGCCACTTGAGCTACCCAGTTCACAGACGTGTGTACATGTAGAACTCATAGAACATTGCAGAAACAATGAGAAATAAGTCTGATCGAGTTCTTGTAAACATAGCTAATGATTTAAATTTAACCTTCGACTACATTGTGGGGCGCATAAATGTTTTGAGTGAACACACGTGTGCCGATCGGATGAAAAATATTGAGGAATGACTGAGTGTTTCGTTTCGTAGGCACTCGAGAAGTAAAAACTAAACTGACGCTCCTAAAATGTTATGGGTAAAAACTACATTTTGGGTGTTCCTAACCTCCAGAGCAGAAGTTAGACCATCCCATAATTAAAACTTCTTTCTTTCCGGGTAACTGTGTTGAAAGGCTCCCCGGACACCTCTAGGTACCGTCCCCATAAAATGATGGGATGTAGTGTGATTTGATGGGGTTACCAAATTTCGTTTGCTTCTAAACATTTCTGACTCTAGGAACTCTCGGTAAACTATTTCCAAAGGTACTGTGAAGATAACTTTCTCTCTAATGTGGAAGTGCTTGGGTGATAATGTTCCTTATTCTGGTTTATTCATCCTTTCTATATGAATAAATAAATAAATAAACAACATATTCAAATACGCATTAAAATCGATGGTGTTGCCTTTTGCTTGAATAATTGAAGTTTATGGATTTGTGACTTTTAGCAACTGTGGCTGTTCCCGTGAAGAGGCTATAATCAAAGCCCATTAGACAGAACTTACGTACCGACTGAAGCCTTTAATTAATAGTATTTATCTTGAATTTCAAATGCAGCCTACGTTATTAGCATATTCAAGCAGTTGATTAGAGGTTCTCTTTGGTAATCACAGTGAATTATTTTAAATGGCCTCAAAGTAATGTTGTGTTTAAACCAGACCTACTTGTACAGTCAGCATAATAAATAAATAATCCCGAGTACCTAACAGCCAACTGCATGAAAGTTTCTGTTTTAAACTTGCTGTGAAGCAGCACGAACCTTGAAAATAACATCGCTTTTTATCTTTGTCCACAGATTCCAGAAGCTATATCAGAAGAAATCCAGCTCTGCAACGCCAAGATGAACTACAAGCAAGGCGAGCTGCTGTCCATCATCTGCCAGCTTGGCCAAGTGATGGCTAACCAGGCCTTCATCGACCAAATGCTGGAGATCAACGAGGACATATGCCGAATGTGTCTCTGACGGCAAGATGGCGTCCGCAACAAAATGGCGGACGCCAGTAACGTAGGCAGTAAAGCCGACGAATCCTTAAAAAAATCTTAAATTTATTTTAAGAATTTGTACTTAATTCTAATTTTGTATATTATTCGTTTTTGAATATTATCTTTTATTGGGGTCAATGTTTTTTTTTACTTTGTCGTAGATGCTAAGATTATGTTAAAATTAATAATGTTTAATTTGGAATTGGGTTATTTGATTTTTTTAATTAATTTAACCCTAGAACACTAATTTTATTTTATCACTACTTATTACTAAGTAAGTAATTATCGCCTGGGAAGCGATTTTATAAATAAATCGAAATTTTGTTTTAAAACTTTTACTTAAGTTAAGAATCTTTAGACGAAATAATAGCCAAGCATTCTACCTTTCATAAATTCAAATCATTATTTTTTCACAGAATCTTCTATTAGTCCAAATATTAACCTTAAACACCTTCCGACACAGCCGGATATAGCCTTACATTTTTTTTTTTTTTTTTATATTACTATTAATCTGAGAGAGCTGATTTTATATAAGCTATAATATAATGTATGAACTATCGAATACATAGCAAATACATGTACTTGATCAAAACAAAATTCTACAATGTTTAGTCAAAAATGTACCCTCTAATACTAATGATCGCCTCCCAGGCGATCGCATAGTCAATATCTTGGTATCGGTGTAAGCTAGCCAGGCGTGGGATCCCCCTCTTACGCGTTGAGGGTTACCCAGAGTTAACAGGAACATACAACCCGATGCGTCCCCGCAATTTCAGATTAACCAAAAAAAACCGACTGCAGTCGCCTCTCAAGCGATGATTAGTACCCACTCTAGGGTTAATTGCGTAATTTGCTTAATAAATTGTTATTATTTTACATGAATTTGTTTCATTTTGCGAACTCTATCATCCAGTCCATCTCTTCCCATTGATGGTGGCTATCAGCTCTTATGAATTGTGGTTGAATACAATTATTTTACACTAGCTTTTGACCGCTGATTCGCCCGGGTGGAGCTTGGAAATTATCCCACGAGAACATACTTCCTATAATCCTTTGTTTTGAGTACGTCAATATGGTTCAATAATTTATTCAGAATTAAATTAATATGTACGTAAATAACAACTTATATCTAATTAATTAATAAAAATAACAAAATTATATCCTAACTTAACTAAAACTGCTTATTCACAAACTAATATATGGCGTCATAATAAATAAGTAATTGTATTATACTAGCTTTTGCCCGCGGCTTCGCCCATATGGAGGTTGAAAAAAATCCTGTAAATCCTTCTCCATTAAAAATACATATTTATATACTTACCTACCTATGTGCCAACTTTCATGGTTTTCGGTCAAACGGTATTGGAGTTCACTCTAGACTTACAAAATGTATTACTTATATTTAAAAAAATAACTCCTTGTTTCTGAATTCAATCATGATTCGAAAGACACGTAGCGCCATCTAGCATCCTAAAGCAATTGTGACCGTCGAAATGTATTGTTCTTTCCCTAAAAGTAAAAGTACTTTTTTTCTTGATAAAAGGTACCGTGTCCTTTTCTGTACCCCTGACAACGTACCTATATGCAAAATTTCATGATATTCGGTTCAGCGGTTTAGGCATGAAAAGGTAATAAACAAAAAAACTTACTTTCGCATTTATAATATTAGTTACTTCCCGTGACTTCGTTCGCGTGCATGTCGGAAAACAATAATATGTCGCTTAGGAAGGAAGGTACCACTCCTTCATTGAAAAGGAAGAATCTTCCGATCTTGCCTGGTGGGAAGTGCTACCTGGGGTTCTCTACCACAGCCCTCTCGAAAGCAGTAATTCCGTCTTCAGGGTTTATAATGACAATGCGACGAAATGTCACTTTGATTTTTGAGAATAAATAAAAATCAAGCCACCTGTTCAACCCTCATTATCTGTGCACCTGCCGTACTCGATAAATCGACTGCCCGTCTGGCGGAGTGCGCTGAAGCGTTATGCCGCGTTCCCACGGCCCGCTTTCTCACAGGCCAGACCGCGCCAGGCCAGATCGACAGGCCGTGGGAATAATCGCATCCGGTGAAGCCTGCGGTGGCCTGTCATCGCCCGTCCGTTCCGTCGAGAGTCGGTAAGTTCAAAGGCTCGGCATGGAGCGACCGGGGGCGCCTGTCGCGGCCTGCATTCTTAGCACGAGCACCGTTTTGTCGACAGAAGAGTAGACAAAAATTACGTTCCGTGTAGACAGTACGACGGCAGCAAAGTAGAAAGAGTCAACTGCACTTTTTTCGAAATTCAGTAGTGTATTCACGTTTTTCTTATATTTTGCTTATATCTCGAAAACGGTGCGTCCTATAGCAAAAATAATGACAATATCGACCTCCTTAATAGAATCCCTAAACCTCTAAAACTCAACATGTAGGTAATAATATCCACATTTTCCATACAAAAAGCGAAAAATTCCATTTTTTCCATTACATTTTTATACTTTGTGGCCGTCGAGTGAAAAGTTTTCTACTGTCTTTAGCATGGCGACTACAAAATCAAATTGTCTTCACTACCTTAGACAACTGCAGTTGTCAGTGTGATTTTGACAGTTTGGGATAGAAAACTTTCTTCTGAAATAGTCTACATAAAAAAGGACTTAGACAACGATCGGTAGAAACAAAAGACAAAATGGCAGATTGTAGAAGGATTTTTACGGTGCGATGTCAAAAATGGAGGAACGAAATGTCACTTTGTATAGAAATAGCTGTGTCTATTCTTCGTAGAAATAGAAAACGCCATGCTAAGCCTGCTGTAGGCGCGTTTCATTTTGCTCATCAAATTTTAACCACTGACTTTAAAAGCGCTGCTGCAAATTTTTAATCAATAACAGGCAGAGACTATGAAATTATCATAACATTATTATTGTGATTTCTATTATATCTGTGTATCCTTTATTGAAGATCCAAATAAATAAATAAATATCTTAAACTCTTGTCTCAATGGTTTAATTAGGTAAATGCTTCTCTGAAAACGATGTTAGAGAGGTTGCATGCCCCTCGAAAGGGCTCCTACATACAGTTGCCCGTGTGAAAAGCAACCCATTTACTACGATCCACCTGTGCAAGTGCGGATCCAGGGGGGGCATAGCCCCCCCCCCCCCCCTCCCAACGAATGAAGTAAAATAAAAAACGAGCGAGCCTTACAGTAGTCGCATATGACATCTCACCTTGGTAATAAGCAACATTTATTAATATTATATCCTGAAAAAAATATTCAGGTATTATTTGATATTATTTTTCGTAACGAAGAATAATTATATTTAATGAAAATTTTATTTTATTTAGTCTTAGGCACATTAGGAGTAGGTAATGCAAGTTTTTATTGAAGACAGTTTTTTTGTTGAATTTGGGGGAGAGCGGAGACAGCGGCGGGCGGCGGCGGTGACTGTCAAACTAGCGGAGGTAAAACTATCATAACTCCGTCATTTATGAAGATATTTAAAAACAACACAATGCTTCATTAAATAAGTATTACGATTTTTTTAATTATAAAAAATCGAAAACTTCTCCATTGAGCAGCACCAGAAATTAACATAAAAAAAGCTAAATACAGAAATATTTATTCGAATAATTATTCATTATTATTCACTTGCATTTTTTATCAATGATCTGCACTTTTTTCATGCACTCAACAGTAAATACATTTATTAATAGAGTTTACACATATAAATTTATTTATAAACAACAGCGCACAGCTGATGCGTTCTCCTTCTCTATTTCCCTTTCTCTTTCTCGTCACACACACGCACACACTGTTGGCTGACAGACCAACTTCTCAGAAAATGGGTTGGTACCATCTGACGGCCAACTCTACGACCGCGCGCGCTCCATGGTCAAATCAAATAACGGGCGCTTCCCCGGCTTTCTGTTATACACTTCCGTCCCTTTTCACGAAATCACTCCCACAGATTGCAGGAAAGCGAGAGGAAAGATATTACACACCAAAAAAGGGGTGATTACTGCAAATCGCTTTGTTTTTTCGCGAATCGCTTTGGGTTTTCGTTAAACAACAATACAAATTCTCACAAAAATGTCGAGTGACGATAGTGATTTGACTCCGGAGTACGCACGACTACATATCAAGCTATACATTTCCAGTATAAGCTGATTTCTCATGGTACGAAAAGTCTATACAATGCGAGGTTAGCTAAAACTGGAAATTTATAGCTTGACTTGTAGCCGAATGTACATTAAATCCTAAGCCATTGCATGGACGGGGTCCGAACGGTAACTCTTTCGAACAATCCGCGACCCCGGCAGGCATCGGCCCTATCGGACCCCGTCAATAGTGCTGACATCTCTTTGAGGCGCGCGTGGAACACGACGCGCCGTCCACCCGGGCCTGGTCCTTGCCGGACGGCGAGCTGCCCATTGCTCGCCGTCCGCAAGCCCGCGCCTGCGTTGGCCGGGAGTCGGCAATCGACTCCCGACGCCCAGGGTGTCTCTTCCTGCGGCGACTAGGGGCGCGACGGCGCAGCGACTGCCTCTGCCTCTCGCGCTCCGCCTCCTCCTTCGCGAGCATTACTGCTTCGCAGAAGGAGGTGACGGCTTCCCATTCCCTCTCGCTCCGTACCATGGCCTGAACCAGGGCCGGACGCGAAAGGTCGCCGCCGCCGATCGCCACCACGAGGACACGGCGGTGCTCCGCCCAAGCCGGGCAGACCTCCACCGTATGCTCCACCGTGTCCTCCGGTCGATCCACACAATGGTATCACCCGGGCGTTTCCTCCCGCTTTATCCGACACAGGAACCTCCCGAAACAGCCATGTCCGGTGAGGACCTGCGTCAGGCGGAAGGTGAGGACGCCGTGGCGCCTCTCAAGCCACTCCTCAAAGAGGGGACTTACCGCCGCAATTGTGGCGTGCCCTGTGCTGGGTTGCGACAGTCGCACTGTCCAAGCCGCCATGACACTTGTGGACATACCTAACATTAGTCCGGGGCCCGAACTAAAAATTTACGACAAAACGATTTAACAGTTAACTGTCCTTACTCCCGATGTGTTTTTTCCCTTCCGAAAACGTTAATTAAATTGGAGTATGGTTCACTTCTAAGTATTGAACTACTTTCGGACGG
The DNA here is from genome assembly GCA_917490735.1 of Dryobotodes eremita. Classification (NCBI taxonomy): domain Eukaryota; kingdom Metazoa; phylum Arthropoda; class Insecta; order Lepidoptera; family Noctuidae; genus Dryobotodes; species Dryobotodes eremita. The sequence goes on from OU823256.1 coordinate 4,963,346, forward strand.
GCCCGTATCTTTGTTGGCGGAATTTGAAAGTAGGCCGCCAGGCAATCGTTGCGATCGTCGTTCGGGTTCGTACCAACAGCGATCACAACGATCACGTATTCACGCGACAATCGCTGCTTATTAGAACACCAAAACTATATTTCATCTCTCGATTATTTCTGTCACATTTGTAGTTAGCTAACTCTGCGTTACGTTGATGTTGTCGTTGATTTTAATAATCACTGTGATCCTATTCCAGCCCCTGCAGTCTCGACATTAAACAGCGACAAAAATCGGTCGCTAAGTCGTATCGTTGTCAAATTCCTATAGTAGACTTTCAACTTTATTTCGAAACCATAAGTTTGAAATCTATTAAAAAAATTGGACATCGATTAAACTTAACGACCGATTTTGTCGTTATATTTGTCTGCAGGGCCAGGCCCTGCAGTCTCGACAAATATGGATGGATATATACAAGGTCGATTTTGCTACGTAAACAAGAAAGACTGTGCTTTCTGTGCAAGCTGCGCCAAGGCCTTAGTGACGATTTTTTGTGGGTTCTATATAATTACTAGCTGCGCCCCCTGATGGTAGGTACGTTTTTTCCGCGAAAATATAGACTTTGAAGCAATTACGGAACATGATTATATAGACATAGGATATCTGATTTTGTCAATCATTTATATACTCCCACTCCTCAGGAACCAAAAGTACCTACTTAATAGTGTACAATGGCTGCACTTAAATATATAGATTTCAAAATGAGTAATTGCTTCATGGCCTTGTGACAGTAGTATTGCTTTCATTAAAAAAAAACACTTCCTTCGTTGTGTTGTTAGTTGCCCGATGGCTATATTAGGGACCATACTTTTCTAATCGTGTAAATAATGACGCTTATATAAGCATTCTCATCACACAAATGAGTTGCATAATGATTTTCATGATACGCAGGGTTGGTTCCGATCACATGAAATTTCACCACTAAATCGATTGCCGCATTCAATCAATGGTACACTATAGATACCTACCTATTCAGGACCCTCTTTCCCACGGGCACATTGAGCACGTGCCCAGGGCCCCGCGATCGATAGGGCCCCCCCCCCCACATATATAAATAGTCTATCTATATCTGTGGCCCCCTAATTCCTGCCAGATCACCAAACAATAACCGATCTTTATTACCAAACACCATATTTATTTCGAAAAAATCAAATGATTATGTCTGAATACAATACTTACTTTCTTATTAGCTTTTGCATGCGCGAAGCTACTCTAAACTCACCCGAAAACCAGGCTTTCCGATTTCAGCATGTTTACCTACATACATTGAAATAATTTTACATTAAAAATACAATTTAATGGTATACTAAGTACACTGTTTTAAAGAACAATGAGTATAAAACTAATTATTACTTCGATTTATACACACTCTGAGTATAAAAGTTAACCATATTGGTTTCGCACTTTTACGTGATACATGTTCAACTTAATCTCTCACGTCCAAACAGACAACCGACAGACAAATATTCAAAAAATATAGAAATGGCATCTGTTGATTATCGTTAACACCCCAACTTTTTTTGGAAAAAATAAAGACTACAGATTTATTTTATATATATCATATAGAAAATAGCAGAAGACTACCGGGATAAAATTTACCATCGTCTACCTATGTGCCAAACATCGAAATCCGTACCGTCGTTAAGGCGCAAAAAGGTAACAGGGTTACTTTTGCGTTTATAATAGTTTAGATCGAGTGAAACCCTCCTATATTCCTCAGCCCAATGACCGGGCAATCTGGGCAAAACCGATATTCTTACGTTGGACCGCTTTAGACTAGTAAAGTTATCGTAAGGCAGCACCTCAATTGCGCAACACTTTCAATCAGAATCAGAGTTTTGAAGGATATTTCTAATCCATTGCTTCATAGGTTTAATAAATTCGTCTGCTCTGCAACGTAAATAACGGAATGAACGTGACGAACTGTCAAACTGAAAGTATTGCCATTTTATACGTGTTACGCAATTACCCCGCAAGACCCAAACATGTTTGATGCAAGGTTATTTGCATTTCTAATATTGACTGGTTTAATATTGGAAATGCAAATTACCTTCGCGCAGACACAGCAAGGTTAATTCAACATCGCAGATTCTTTAGCAGTCCTTCCTAGAAGTTAGAATGAAATGAAACGTTTACATAAGAGAATTCACTACTTTATTATCTCACACAAGTGATAAATTGGTTCTTTACAACTAACATCAATAATATGTCTAAAAATAGTTTATTAAGTCTAAAACGAACACAAAACCAGGAGAAAAATAAAACAAAAGGAATAAATAAAATAATTACTTTATTTGAAGGAATGAGCGATTTGATAGCGTCCAGCACCGTTCAAATTTTGTGCAGAGCAGTATTACGATAGAAAAAAAAACATAAAAATTGGGAACCAGAGGTAAAAATACAGCCATGAGCCATCAAGACCTTACACATTTGACACATGGCAATCTTCTTTAAACTAAGTGTCTATGGAATAAACTTCGTTCTCTCTCTTAGCTGCAAACGAAAATGTTATCAACACGTCTTAATGGCTGATGGACCTTAGTCTAAAGAAGTATCTTCTAATAATATTTTGTGAACTAATGCCTGTCAACAGAAATCAATATTTGACCTGTTATACCAGACTTCTATGATCTATGGAAACTGTTGAGTTTTTATTTAAATAATTTAAATGTTATATTGAAATCAACCAATAAATAAACAGACAATTAAGCATATATTTATCGGTTGATTTCTATACTAATTAACACTCAAACAATTTTCTCGAAAAAAAAAACTTAAAAGTACGATACTTACGAACACTAATGAGTTTATAATTAAACATTTTCTTATTTACGATACCAGAATTTAACACTTCGAGAAAAGCTATTCTAAACTAAGACGTGCGTTATGAGTGTTCTTAAAAAAACAACTAGCATAGCAAATTGTCACAAAGGCTTGAAAACCGACAGAATTTATAACAGTTTTATTACAAATTTGATGACATGAGAAAATCGGATATACGAAGATTATTCTACTTATAATATAAATCTTGTGTGAGCAGTGGCGTCGCTAGAAAACATTGTATTTATCAACTGTGATGATTTTTGATGAATGCTGTCAAAAAAATTGGGGCAATATAGTCAGATGCCTAGTAACGCCACTGAGTGGAACACGGGGGAGAGTTTTATCTTCTTTTTTAGACTATTTCTAATACATAAAAAGATTGTCAGGTGGGCGGGTACAGCGTTTGGAATGTTGGACAAAGCACACAGAACCACGACCCTATCAGGTGTTATTATTAAACTATTTTACTACTAACAGGTAATCAACGTCAAACAAATTAAGCTAAATGTCACAATCTATGAGCTTTCAAGTACCCACAAAGTCAAGTAATTCATTTAGAAAACAAAATTCATGTCCGCCATCTTTTATTCGGGCGCCATTTTAAGAATTTGCCGCCATTTCATCGTGGCTAACATGTGCAGAGTCCAATCAAAAGAGGTTTAACACCGAGTGGCGTGGGCATCATCAACATGAAATATTATGTCCTACATTTTAATACATTTCACTAATGTCTACGTCCCAAATCATTAGACGATACTAAAGTTCAATACAAGGCGACGTATCACGAGTCGTTTTTTAACGGCAGCGGCTTGCCAACAAATAAAATGAACGGAAAAGAGATCAATAGAATTCATTTAACTTAGGGATCTTTAGGCAAATATCTTTTAGTAAGAGAATCTTTTAGATTCAGCAAGACACCTTCGAGACCTCAAAAACACCGCATTACTAAGTATTCAAAATATTTTGGCAATAAATACGCGGAAATGCCAGTTCAATTTTATTTGTTCGCTAGATAAAGGTTACACATTATAAATTACAAAGAACCAACGCAATGATTTTAGTCGATATTAGGTATATATTCCAAAAAGTATTCACACAACAGTATAATCAAAGCACTTCAAATTGATCATACAGAAGAGAGAATGAAAGAGAAAATTGATATGTTGAAAGTAGTCTAAATATCCCTTGCAATATTACTAGACTTCTATAAGCAATTCTCAAACTTATTTAATTCTGAATGAAACTTAAAACAGAAAACTCAATCATATTACACCACTTAAGGTGATTCCTCAGCTGTACCCCGCCAAATTCAAAATTTCTTTGGTTTTTTGCAAATTGCAGCTCTGTTTTATGTCGTATGTTGATCGAAATGTGATTCGCGCCTTTAGGAATTATATATTTACTGAATAATAATCATCATTTTCATATCAATCGTCACACTTTAGAAATTGATGATTCTTGTGTTTATTCAGTTGACATTAGTTTTTTTTTTTTTGTTAATATTTAGCATTATACAATTGGTATATTTTTGACATTTAATTTATAAATAATATTACGAAAAAATTGTAATTGACATTGTATTAAAAATGACCTATCACTTCAAACTAATTTATAATTGTTAATGGGGATATTAAGTGTACTATAATTTTAATTTTAATATTTCTACGCCGGCTACGGTAGTAATTATGTGAAACTTTTTATTAATATTAAGATCTTAATGTACCATTTACTGAGAAATAAATTATATCATAAAATCTTACTATCTTAAGTATCATTTCTACAGTCGCAAATCGCATTTTGATCAACATACGATGTAAAACAGAGCTGCAGTTTGCAAAAAACTAAAGAAAATTTGAATTTAGCGGGCTACAGCTGAGGATTCACCTTAAAGGTAAACACTCCGTCTTGAACGAAAAATTGATTACAAAATGCGACAATACATTGCGTCAAAAGGAACTGAACTTGTCATTCAACAAAGATAAAGTCAATTTGAAGATACAAAGAAAACACCCGTAAACAGAAATCATCAGAATCCAAACAAAAAAAAAAAAAAATAAATAAATATTCAATCAAAGGGAGAAATCGTAACGATTTATTTATGCTATGCTCCTGATACCGTTGGGCACCAAATTAAGTTAAATTATGGCTACCTCTTACTTGCAAATAAAATGAGAATGACAGATGACAAGAGCTGTCAAAATTAGTGTGTCAAAAGTTTTTTTGGGAGGCTCCATCATTTCGTGTTCAATGATTTTACCAACGTCAAGATAATGAGATGACACTGGTTGGATCCCAATCTAGAAAACTTTTGATTGCTGTTAGTACAGTAGAAAATGCTGGCGTTTTAATATCCTAAACTAATTTAACAGCCCATCTCTCCGTTTAATCTAGAAATAAAAAATAACCCAAAATATTAAGTTTAGTGGATGAACAACAGTTTCAGTATCCAATGTCGAGAAAAATACAGTAAATAACAAATAGTGATGTGTAACCGTATCCCAGTCGCCGCTGCCGCTATCTCTGGGTCAGTTTAGTTGTCGGCGGACGAGTGTCGGTGCGGGGCGTATGCCGCATGCGCTGTGTGTTGCGCGTGCGCAGGGTGAGGCGCGTGCGCTGGGTGAGGCGCGTGCGCTGCGTGTGGCGCGTGCGCTGGGTGTGGCATGTGAGACGCGTGTGACGCGTGTGATGCGAGTGGCGCCTGTGGCACGTGCGCCTTGTGCTGCTTGTGCCTGTGATGGCGCTGGGGGTGCGAGCTGCCGTATACCTCGCGCACCGACGGGCTGCAAACATACGACACATTTCACTAAGGAGTATGGGATAAGAGGCTACAAGGATCTTTTGGCGCTTGAATGACATTGACAAGGTGTTGTTGGTAAACATTTATGATTTTTTTTCGCGAAATTATCTTAATAAATGAAGATGGCGGCGTTAGTTCCGATTTTAGCCACGCGCCGAAAGATCCTTGTACAACTGTACAGTCAACTGTAATTCGACACTTGTCACTTGCTAGAGTTGCGTGTGACTTGTGGAGAGCATTCTTTGTACCCTGTCCATTTTATAACGTTTTGCATGGTAATTGAATTATAGATTTCCAGAACGAATAAATTTATTAATCGACAAGCCGTGTGCCGGAGATGGGATTTTTCATCGGCAAAAATTTCGACCTTCCATAATATCTAAATCTTCAAAGTTTCATCCCCTATCAAATTCATCCTCTAAAGTGATTACCCTTTAGAGGATGAATTTTCAAGAATCCTTCCTTAGTGCTCACTTGCGTTATTTAATGAACTCTTGTGCTAGCAGACAGGCGCGACGCGACACTTGTAGAACAATTTTCATAGAAATTGTTCTACTAGAGTCGCGTCGTGTCTGTTTGCGGGAGCCTTTAGGCTGTACGTTGCCTGTCAGTGTGTCAGCGAATGAATGAATTTAAGATTTTTATGAAGTAAATATGGATTGTGGTAAAAAAAGCGTAACATATTGCTTTTAAATGTGTCAAGCAAGTTATTGTATACACTTTACTCCGAGCAAAAATGCCATTTTTTAAATCCATGTTTATATAGCAAGGAGTGATGTGTTTAAGGTTAGATATCGACGGCTGCAAAGAATATATTATGATTATCTGCAAAATCATGATTTTGCAGAAGGGCGTTTTGAACGCAAAACTGTGATAATGAATAAAAGAACAAAGCCATATTCTTCTATTTTACAACATTTAGTTAATAGGGCATTACCAAGGAAATGGTTAAGGCCAATTTCTGTAAAAAAATCGGTAATTTCTTTATCCACTTCGTACAAAAAAGTAAACTAAATGAGTCAACTGCCATATATCCGCTTCTACGCGGGACTTCCTAATTGCTTAAGCTTATATAATTTTAAATATTAAAACAGTTCTTACTATTCTTTTGTATTTTACATTGTTGCTTTTTATGATAAATCAATCTGCCTTGAGTTAACTCATCGTAACAATCGTTTACGCTGAGTACGCAGCCGCCAACCTACGTATTAAAGTGCAACCTAGCAATAAGATCAATTACATGTTATTCCAAATCATTGTTTGTGAAGTTAGTTTTTAGATCGGCCTTCAGCTTAATACACTGTTTTTCTGTAATTAAAATAATTGTAATAAATAAAGTTTTTTTTAACTAAATTCCCGATCGCCGAAACATAACTGGCGCAGTCGGTAGGATCGCGACGCTCTAAGTTCGAATACAACTCTTCGGCATAAGAGTGACGGTTCTCAAATCGTTCCTTCGCGATCCGCAAAGAACCTTACTTGCGGTCGGGCACCTGTATAGAAGCAGGAAGGTGTTTCTCCGGAGAATTGGAGGAAGCTGTTGGCAGAGACAAGACTCGACAGGAGATGCAGTGGCTGCTTTGGTAAGTGCTCTCGTATAACCAAGTGTCCTTGCTCTATTTCCTGCCTTACTATAATTTTTGTATTTTATTTAAAGTATATGTGTCTGTCTATAAGCTAAAATCGCGTTAGGCATCCACTTATTATAGCGTAAAGATATTCTGTGAAATTCCACGTGAAATAGTACACCGCTTTTGTTCTGTTTGAGTGCCACTAAACAGGTAACTTACAGTAAAACAATGTCGCTAAGAGATTATGATGCTAACTATAAACCGTACAAACTTATTGCAGATTTGATGCCAAGATATGATGGCAATCCTAAATTGCTTAGATATTATATTAGAGAGGTAAAAAGTTTATTAACTTTAACTAGTGAAGCAGATCGTTCGCATCCGGCATTTATCTGCTTGATTAAGAGTAGGCTAAGTGGTCCAGCTATCGATGCCATAGCATATGAAGAATATCTCAGTTCTTGGGAGCCAGTTAAAACAGCTTTGATTAGGCGTCTTGGAGAACCACGCAATGAAATACAAGTTATGCAAGAGCTCACACGGATACGTAAGTCAAAGAACGAAGATGCGGAAACCTTTTGTAAACGGCTCCGTGAATTATTAGACACATTATACTCTGTAGGGGAACATGGTAACAAATCTTATTATGAAAAGATGGTCATTGAACAGTATGCGAACCAGTTAGATTTTCATGTGTCATTAGGTGTTAGAATTGCGAAACCAGAAACATTTGAAGCAGCTATTATTGCGGCTAGGCAAGAAGAGGCTAGGCTTGCATATAGTAGGACTAATAATTTTAATAGCCCATCAACATCCCAAGCGAAACCAAAGGAGTTGCCTAGGCAGCAGCCTAACCCTAGTCCTTTCCATACTAACCAACAGAATAGCATGAACCCAGAACAGCGTCAACAATGGATACAGTCTATGTTGCCCTGGAAAAACCGACCAGCATCAGGTAACGTCAGACCAGGTGGCTCAGGTAATTTTAGAAGTGGAAACTTTAAGAACCAACCTAACGTTCCAAAACAGCAGGTTAATCCTCCTGAGTTATCATCGGACGTCACTATGCGTACGGCAGGTAAGCCAGAAAAACCACAGTTCGCATCGGGGCAGTTATTCTATATCCCAAGCCAAATGGATGGTCAGATGCAACCGATACCCATTGGTAGTGAGTATTTCGGCCAATTCATAGACAACAGTAGCGACGCTTCCGACAATAACGTAGTTATAGACGAACAAGAGGTAAGCCAAGAACAGGATTTTATATTAAACCCCGATCAAGACAACCGGACATAGTATCCATTAACCTACAAACTAAACAATATATTCAGAAGATATTCCACTGACCTTTACACACGCAGTCAAACACGAACTTAGAATAAATAATGATACACCGGTTTTTGTACGTAGCTACAGACAAGCCCCCCAACAACGCGATGAGATTCGTAAGCATGTAGATAAACTTTTACAGCAGGGCATTGTTAGAGAGAGCATATCTCCTTGGTCATGTCCCGTGCATATTGTCCCTAAAAAACCTGATGCATCAGGAAAAGTTAAATGGAGACTTGTAATCGATTATAGACGACTGAATGATCGTATAATTGAAGACAAGTATCCTTTACCCAACATTCATGACATCTTAGATAGATTGGGGCGTGCCCAGTATTTTACGACCCTGGATCTCGCCAGCGGTTACCACCAAGTTGAGATGCATCCCAACGATATTGAAAAAACAGCGTTTACAACCGAACGAGGACATTACGAATTCTTAAGAATGCCCTTTGGCCTAAAAAATGCGCCAAGTACTTTTCAACGTTTAATGGACCACATTTTAAGAGGAATAGACAATGTTTATACGTATTTAGATGACGTAATCATTATATCAACATCTTTACAACAACACATGGAAAAATTAAAGCTAGTATTCGATCGGTTTAAAACTCACAATTTGAAAATACAATTAGATAAATCGGAATTCTTACAAAAACAGGTTAATTTCTTAGGACACGAACTTACAAATGAGGGCTTGAAACCCAATAAGGACAAAATCAAAGCAGTATTAAATTTCCCTTTGCCTAAGACTCAGAAGGATATAAAGGCTTTTCTAGGCCTAGTAGGGTACTATAGGAAATTTATTAAAGACTTCGCAAAGTTAAGTAAACCAATGACCTTATGCCTAAAGAAAAATAGTAAAGTTATCCATTCCCCAGACTTTTTAGAAGCTTTTAATAAGTGCAAGCAAATTATAACAAATGCCCCAATTCTACAATACCCTAATTTTGACGAACCTTTCGTGCTCACCACCGATGCATCAGATGTAGCATTAGGTGCGGTATTGTCACAAGGTATTGTAGGCTCCGATAAACCAATAGCTTACGCATCCCGGACACTATCAGATACCGAATCTCGGTATTCTACAATAGAGAAGGAGTTACTAGCAATAGTGTGGGCAATCAAGTATTTTCGTCCTTATCTTTATGGTAGAAAGTTCGTTATTTACACAGACCACAGGCCCCTTATTTGGTTAATGTCACTGAAAGATCCTAACTCTAAATTAACTAGATGGCGTTTAAAGCTTGCAGAATACGACTATAAAGTAGTTTATAAGAAGGGTCGTCAGAATACTAATGCAGATGCATTATCTCGTGTTAAAATATTTCATGGTAGTATGGATTCATTAGCAGTAAATTTAGATGATAATGATGATGATGAAATAATTAATAGAATATTCGAGAACGCACGTAGAGTAGCTGAAAATGAAACGGAGGCAGCCTCACAAAACCCTAGCGTTCCCCAGTCACATATAGGAACAGAATCAGATAGTATGAGCATAGTGTCAGCCGAGCCTGAATTAGTCTCTACACGGCATACACAACCAGACAATGAAAATAGGGGCATACCTATAATATCAGATGCTATAGATAGGCAGCTGAAACAATTCCACATAAGATCAACACCCGGCTAAATATATATAGTAGATAACAGATCCACTAACTCAAAAGTTGTCATTAAAGATGTTTTTATTCCAGTTAATAATACAGAATCAGAGATAGTTAGATTTTTAAAGGAACACACAATTGCTGACCGAGTGTTTCATTGTTATTTCCATAGTGAAGAACTGTATCATGCATTCTCCAGAGTCTATACTACTATATTTAACGAGCGTGGCCCAAAGTTACTTAAATGTAGTAGCTATTATTAATCTTAGTAATATTCATAGGATAGAAAAATCAATTAGAGTTAAGGCCTATAGCACAGTACACTCTATAAACTTTATCCTAGAAATTCCGTCAGTAGCCCCACAAACCTATGACCTAATTCATCTCTACTCCATTCCCAATAAAAATAATCTTACTATTATCCCTAAATCCAAATACCTTGCACTTGGGAACGATGAGTACGCCTACCTAGAAGAAGACTGTCAACCCCTGACAGATGACATCCAGCTTTGCAAGACCCTGGACACTAGAAGAATTGAAGACACCGAAGACTGCATCCCATCCCTCATTCAGCATCGTAAAGCAAACTGTACACATGCTAAGATGACTCTAAGAAGAGGAAAAATTCAAAAGATCGGAGATAACAATTGGCTACTTGTCCTGAACGAAGCTGAAATTGTCAAAACACAGTGCAAAACTAAGACAGACTACAAAAAGTTAACTGGGATTTATCTCGTCACACTAACCGAAGATTGTCAAATTAACATCATGAACAGAACACTACGAGCACATACAGATACAATCGTCATCAATGAGGTCATACCTTTACCAGAACAACATCAAGTCTTAGAAGAAACTGTTCAGTATGAATTGCAACTAGAAGACATCTCACTAGACAGCATCCATGAACTTATCAACAAAGCAAGCGATCTCTCTTTACCAGATGACATCTATTGGCCAATAATGATGGCCACACCAAGTTGGACTACAGTACTCCTATACTTCTTATTAATAGCAGCAGCATCCTGGAAGTTGTACCAATGGAAGATCACAAAGAGATCAGAGGACATCAAAGGCAGCAAGGCAACCAAAGGCAGCGTGGACGCCGCCAGAAGCAAGAGTTGCTTCTATCTTATGGAGGGAGGAGTTAACTCATCGTAACAATCGTTTACGCTGAGTACGCAGCCGCCAACCTACGTATTAAAGTGCAACCTAGCAATAAGATCAATTACATGTTATTCCAAATAATTGTTTGTGAAGTTAGTTTTTAGATCGGCCTTCAGCTTAATACACTGTTTTTCTGTAATTAAAATAATTGTAATAAATAAAGTTTTTTTTAACTAAATTCCCGATCGCCGAAACATAACTCTTGCCTTTCACAACTATGTCGAGGTCGGCTGACTTCCAGTCTAACCGGATGCAGCTGAATACCAACACAGTTACTGGGTAACACGATAGCCATGGTAAGACTGGTTGTCAGACTTCCGGGCTTCTGACTACCCGTAACGACTGTAAAGATCTACGAATGACAGCCGGGACCAACAGTTTAACGTGCGTTCCGAGGCACGGAGGGGTCTCAATATGTAATGGATGGTCACCAATCCAAGAACCGACCGCGGCAAGCGTAGCTTGACCTTCCATCGACCCGTGCGGCTGTTATCATTGCGCCATAAGCCCCTGATTGCTATCCTAACTTCGTAACTTCCTAATCCTAATCCTAACTAATCCTAACTATCCTAACTAATATTATAAATGCGAAAGTAAGTTTGTTTGTTTGTTACCTTTTCACGCCTAAACCACGGAACCGATCATCCTGAAATTTTGCATATACGTTGTCAGGTGTACAGAAACGGACATAGGGTACCTTTCATCCCGCAAAAAAGTACTGTTGCCGAGGAAAACAACAATAACGTTCTTATGATAATAGATGGCGCCACGTGTCTTTCGAATCATGATTGAACTATATAACCCGAATTGATAGTCAAAGTCTAAATTAACGCGAGCGAAGCGGGGGACAAAAGCTAGTAATAAATAATGGTACGTAATAAATTTCCATATTTAAATATTATTTGTAACGCCGAAGTGACTTATTATTGTTGTGGCACTAAAATTTTAAGTTAAAAAACCGACATCAAAACGGCGTGACTGATATTTTGGATTACAACAGACGAACGCGCCGATTGTCTGACGTATAAACTGACTAATGGTATATGTCCATGTCTACTTCGTCACTGTAAAAAATAAGTCTTTGTATACGTGACTTAATATTGGTAAAAAAAATTATTAAACGGAAAAAAAATCCTATGATAAAAGAATCGATTTCTGTAAAAATTGAATTTATAAAAAGTGCAGTTGACTCTTTGTTCTTTGCAGCCGTCGATATTTCCATTGCTGATTATACTTTCAGCTTATCCCCTCAGTCGTGTTGTGGTTTTGTTGTTGTTAGAAACTGTTTTGTTGTTGTTGTTATTTATCCACCAAATAGACTGTTGTATCCGATTCACTTATTAACTTACAAGAAATCGTAAATGACTTACAAGAATAATAGTAACTTAATTTCTTGCAAAGATATGTTTTGGATGTTATTTATTTACAGTTTTGTTTCCATTTTAGTTTAAACTTTCTAGAAAATTCTAAGCTAATATTTACAACAATTTTCATCTATACTCTAATGCTTAGAAAACCGTTCCAAAAATATTTCATGCACGTAGTCTTAGAGCAAAATTTACGCAAAAAGTTAAAAAAAAAAGGTCTTCACGTCACAAATATTTACACATTTTGATTTCAAGTTCATTCAGTATCTTAAAATAATACTATTAAATAGTACAAATATAATATCCAAACAAGAATCCAAGCAGGTTTCATGCAAGAATATCGATGGCTAATATTTAAAATATATCCACATGCTTAAAATTTTAAACCATAGAAAGATAGCAAATTATTAAAAAACAATTGTCCATAATAGCAAACGTATATATAGCAATAATAATAATAATAGCCACAAATATATATTTAATACATTTTTACGCGTTTAATAGTAGTAACGCCTCCTCCACAATCTGGAACTGATTGGAAAAATTTGGAATAAGTTTTTAGAAACCACCACTTAAATAAAGTAAGACAGTAATTCCCCAAAATTGTTATTGATATATTGTTGTGTATTTAAAAGCAGTTAAAAAAAAACTGAACTTAAAATGTCATCTCTAAAGTGGATAGACTTTCATTTACTCTGCACCATTTTTTACGTATGCAGCGGTTAGTAAGGATTTAAGATGTCTTAGAAACCATACGATTAGTACTCTCAATAATGGAGTATCGAGTCACTGGTTTTACGAGCGACTTAGAACTCTATGCCATTGAACATAATCACTGTTTTCCCAAACACAAAAACCCAACTTATTCTAAGCATTCCTGAAATTTTAAATACCAAGTTAGTGTTCCTCTGTAAATGCCAAAAAGTTGTTTGAATAATAATTTACCTGGACGGCACTGTGAGAGGGCTGGCGGCAGTTCTGATTGGTCGGCGGGAGGAAGGTCGCGATGAGCCGCTGTGACGACGTCCAGACCCCTCACTACTTGTACTGCAATAGATACCATGCGTGCTAACTACCCAAAGAGGCGGGTACACTGATACTTTTACTTTTTGAAGGCACCATTCATTTCAAATTTTAACTCATTGAGTTGGTGAGCGGTTTTGGTTCTCATTTAAATTGAGATACCGTTGTTGTACTGATAGTTGAAAAACTAGAAGACATATTACCACTGCTTGAGCGAAGAGTAATTTTTGTCATTTCTTTCTTTCTTTCAATACTCAATACTCAATTCTTTATTGCATTCCATATGTATAACATAGATGGTCTAACAAGGTAAAAGATCAATATGGACCCCGTCGGGCACAGCAAAATTAGGAGAGTGGACTTTCTTTCTAGTTTGCTTAAATAGTCTTGCAACAACACTGTCATCATATTAATATGATAATTTATTAACATTATGAAAGTTTGAAGTGCGAAATACGGGAACTATCGTGTTAATGAATTTATAATCATAGGAAATTGTGCATTTTCGCAAATGACAGTGTAAAAAATATATTTTTCTCAAATCTACTTTTCTAAAACATGTCATAAACACAGTTTTACTTTTTGTATTGTGAATTTTTTATGAATATAATAATATATCGTGGCAATATTACGTGTCGTCAATATAACCGCCTCTTTACAAATAAAAATAATAATGTAAAATAAATACAAAATAAAGAAAATAAGCCAAAGTAAACCAAAGAAATAGGCACACATACATGCTGCTACTACATGGATATAACTGTGAACTACATGTAATTATATAATGTGCTTTTAATTAACACTACTGTAGGCTAGAGGTTCTTGCCCTCACAAACTAGGCAAATTCCCTGCCGTGTTCATGCTATGTATTTTCTATTTATTCATTTAGAATCTGTTGTTATAGCATGTTCATTCGTATAACCAAAAACATTAGTATTTACCCAACTAGTTCAAATGCAACCTTCACCCTTTTTGGTATTATTTTTCCATGTTACTTAAATAAATTACTATTTACTTAGGGTTTTTTTCTTTCATGCTGTGATAATACTGTAAAGCCTGATTTAACGGTGCTATTTAATTTCCTGTGGCATACCGTAAGTTGAAGCAAGAATAAAAGTTGTTCCGTATAAACAGTGTTTAGACGATGCAAGTAATTTGTTGCTTCAATTTTATTGTATGCACAGCAACATTGCAACATTTCAAGGGCAAGAAATTTGCATCGTGTAAATGGGACTTTACATTCAATCACAATTTTTTTTTAATTCTTGCTATTCTTATGGAAGATTTCTTTAAGATCTACTGAAGTATGATACTTTACTACCGAGCAATAATCAACCCTATACCTTAACAATAAGGTTCTGTGTACTACTCACTTGGGCACAGTAATAGCTGGCACAGGCGGTGCGGGCAGGGCGAGACGCTGTGGCTCGCGTCGAGCGGCCTGGATGGCGGGGCGGCCGCGACCTCCGGTAGCGCTGGATGCCTTGTATTGGAACTCCCTGGAATTTTTGGCGAAGCATCTGAGTAAGTGGATCTCAAATAGCAGCAAACGACTAGGGGGCAGGCCCAGAAAGAGATAGAGGGATGAGCTGGACTCTTTTTTAAAGGATTGGCCCACAATCGCAGTAGACCGGAAAAAGCTGAAAGAGGGAAGAGAGGCCTTCGCCCTATAGTGGGACAACACTTGCTTATAATAATAAATAATAATAATGTGAGTAAGGCATAATTAATATTAGGTCTGGTCTATGTCCACAGGTTCGGTCATCCCTGCAGAAGATTGAGGAAGTTTCTACAGACCTACTGCAGACAACTGTCAACTTTCGCGATGCGAAAAATTGGAAAATAGAAAGTGACGAAGCAATGGACTCGACTCGTACTAAACTCAGAACGATTCTGTAGGCTGATATGAAAAGGAAGAAAGATTGCGGACGAATTATTAGATGCTCAATTAGCTATTCCCTTTTTTTTCCTTTGTATACTTGTACATAATATATATTTAGGAATGGAACGTTAATGAATGACTGTGTGAAAGAGCTGAATGCTAAAGTCTAAGTGAGACAGATGCCGTATGCCAAAGACGTATGCTTGGGATGATGTGGAAGATATTTAAAAAGGTAGAATGACAGTTAACTTTTGAATGACGGAGTAAAGACTCTAAAGGATGATTTCCACCAAACGGCTCGAATCGCATCGGATCGAAACGGATTTTACAATCTTTAAACGATATTAAATCGTGTACACAGTATTTAAAGTCTATATTACCGAGCCGCGCACAGCAGCTTGACCGCGGGCGTCTTCCGCGACACGCGATCGTAGCCGAAAGTATGCTGCGACGCGCGATCGGATCCGTTTCGCCTATCGTCGTATTCAATCACACACTCAGCCGAATTCGAACACGTCAACACGGTAGGAATGAAACTATTTGACTAGGCGTAGAAACGGATACGTTCGCAAGCCACGGTACGGAGCCGATCGTATGCGTCGACATTCTGCCGGACGCGATCAGCTGTCGCCGCATCCGTTCGTATCCTTTCTGATCCAATACGATGCGAGCCGTTTAGTGGAAAACATCCTTTAGACATGATTTTTTAACTAAGATGTATTTTATTTGTTTTACTAGTTTATTTATAAGAATAAAGCAGTTTAAGACATTTCTTTTACTTTTCCTCTGACCTCAGCCCTTTTATTCCCACATAAATAATATATATATTGTAGTGTTACGATCGTATATTGTATTTAAGATTTGACAAAATAAAATAATGCAAAAGAAAGCTTTCAAGTGTTTGACCAACTATCAGAATTCCAACTCCCGTAATTAAAAAAGTTCAAAATATAGTCGTAATTTCGTCTGCAACAATCAACGTCAAAAACTTGTCAAAAATGTAGAGAAATAAGAGGTGTTTTGGACAGACTAAGACTGAACGTTCCTTAAAATCCGGGAATTACCCCTCTTGTTTTTTTGTACCGCCATTCTTAGCACATATGAAACTTCTGAGAAGAAATCTTTGAAAGCACGCTCCTGGCTGGCTCGAGGTACGCCTATCGTTATTTATCAACACTTGTACCTTTCTATCAACAATCAGAACCTAAAGCCTTAAGTAATAAAGTACACAATCACCTGTCAAAGTCTTCGGCTTCCTCCTCCTCCAGGTTGATGTACTCCTGGCGTTCTTCGGCGTCACCTGTGTAGTAGTTCTGTTCGCGCTCGATCAGGTGAGCCCTTTCGCCGATGTGGTGGCCTGGGGAAAGGTAATAAAGGTCAAATGAAATAACAAAAACAAACTGATTTTCTATACCCATACTTCAAGTCGGTAACTACGCATCATCTCCCAAAAATAAATCATCAATTTTAATTTTTATGGTTTCCGTACCCAAAGGGTATAGGAGTCTGGACCCTATTAGAAAGCTTCCGCTATCCGCCCGTCCGTCCGTCCGTCTGTCTGTCAGCAAGCTGTATTTCATGAACCCTAATAGGTAGACAGTTGAAATTTTCAGTGTGTATTGCTATTGCCGATATAACAAAGAATAATAAAAATAAAATAAAGTTCAAAATTAAAGTGGGTCAGCACGCGTAGCATGGCCATCATAGAAACGGGTTTTGTAGAGGGAAGAATAGACAAAACTGACGTTCCGTGAAGACAGTACGACGGCAGCAAAGTAGAAAGAGTCAACTGCACTTTTTACGAAATTCAGTAGTTTATTTACGTTTTTCTTTTATTTTGCTTCTATCTCGAAAATGGTGTGTCCTATCGCAAAACTAGTGAAAATTTCAAACCCCTTTATGAAACCTCCTAAAACTAAACATGTAGGTAATCATTTTTCAAATTTTCCATACAAAAAGTGAAAAATTCCATTTTTCCATTCCATTTTTATACTTTGTGGCCGTCGAGTAAAAAGTTTTCTACTGTCTTTAGCATGGCGATTACAAAATCAAATTTTCTTCACTACCTACCTTTTTTAGTTGTCAGTGTGATTTTGACATTTGGGTTAGAAAACTTTATTCTGAAATAGTCTACATATATAAGGACCTAGACAACGATCGGTAGAAACGAAAGACAAAATGACGATTTGTAGAAGGATTTTTACGGTGAGATGTTAAAAATGGAGAAACGAAATGTCACTTTGTATAGAAATGGCTATGTCTTGTCTTGTAAGTAATAGAAAGCGTCATGCTACGCCTGCTGGTCTCAAAGTCAAAGATTTATTTGCAGATAAATATGGTTACAAAAGTTCTTACAGTGGTAATATAATAGTAGATTAACATATTTAATCATAACATAATGACATGCAAATTTTTGGTACTTATACAATTAGATCATTTTAATTTAAACTGAAGGAATTATTTTATTGTATAGAAGGAATTCTCAATCAACCAGCTGCGTAAAGCCCTTCTGAAGCCGACCATTGGAAGTTCTTTAATTTGGTTAGGAATCTTGTTATAAATCTGAATACACATAGGATAGCAACTTCGCCCATATAGTTCCGTTTTCATTCTAGGAGTAATTAATCTATTAGAATATCTAGTTTTGAACTTACATTTATCTCTCAGTTTTTCAAATATCTCTGGGTGAGATTTGGTAAATTTACATACTTCCTCAATATAAGTACTAGTTAATGTAAGTATTCTAAGAAACGTGTTTTTTTTCGGCGTTTTTTGCCTTGTAGTACGGAACTCTTCGTATGCGAGTCAGGCTAGCACTTGGCCGCTTTTTAGATATCGACACCCATCCCGTCTGCGGAGTTTAGCTCATTTAACTCGACCCAGTATTCCATTTTAATGACGCAAATCATCAAAGTACACTAAAAAATCTTTACTAGGGTATTTGTAGTGTAAAAAGCTCGTAGTGTTTTTCCAAAAAGTAACTAATTATTTTTATTTATTTATTTAACCATTTATGAACACACATATATAAACAGACAAGAAGAAAGGAACAGAAAAATACGTACAAAGGTGATGCTTATTTCTAAAGAAATCTCTTCCAAAACGTCGCTAGGACTTTTTAGCGATACCAAGAAGACACTAAGATGAAGTTATAAAATTTCAATTTAATTTCAATGCGCTTGGATTCACAGGAAAAGAAAGGTTTGAAAAGAAACCATTAGTTTATTATAGGGGACAGGCTGTATTAGCGTTTATTTGGAAATCCTACTAATATTATAAATGTGAAAGTTATTGAGAATGGATGGATGGATGGATGGATGGATGGATGGATGTTTGTTACTCTTTCACGCAAAAACTGCTGAACGGATTTGGATGGAATTTGGAACACAGTTTATAACCTGGATTAACATGTAGGGTACTTTTTATCCCAGTAGTACGTTCCCGTGGGATAATTTCCGACCTCCACTCTGGCGAAGCCGCGGGACAAAGCTAGTATTAAATACGTTCAAGTACCCAAATCGTTTCCTAACGTAATCACGTTTTTTTGCAGCTAGCAACAAAATTCCTTTAAGGAAAAATATTCACATTTCCATTCAAAAAATTGCAAATCAAAGGAACAAAAGGCAGCCCCAACAATGTCCGACTTTTTACCTGTTGCGACAAGTAAAAGTTTTCCCTTGTTTTTCAAAAACGTGTCCCTTTAAGTACCTTGATACATAAGTATCGCACGTGTCTGGGGTGAAAAGCCTCGTGACTACAGGCCACCATGATTTATATGATGTGTAGTTGTCACTAAGGACAAAATATATTTGGAGTCTTTATTTCCCGTACCTTCGGCGCTCAAACTTGGTCTTTGACCGAGGCTCAGAAGTCCAAACTCAAGGTTTGCCAAAGAGCGATGGAGCGTAGCATCTTAAAAATCAAACTCACCGACCAAATTCGTAACACCTAAATTCGCTCCAAGACAGGTATCGCCGATGTTGGCTATAAGTGTGCGAGGCACGCACCGGCACTGTTCACAACTCAAAAAAAGTTACTTCGGATTTTAGTTAATTTAAAACAAACGGATAGCTGTAAACCCCATTTAAAAAAACTGAACATTTTGACTCCTCCGTCTTTATACACACTAGAAATGTGTAAATTCGCACACACGTTATTAGTGTTATTACAGTATAAATGAATACTTAATTGAAAAATCCATAGAACTGGCACAATAATATAAATGAATAATAAATATTCAGATTTAATTAATTTAATTAATAATTAACAAAATGTTACCTTTAATTTTAAATAGAATTAGTTTTTTTTTTTTGCATGTATTAGTAAGTCCTCTTCCTTCAATTTTTATTTTGCTGTGCCCGACAGGGTCCACGATTGGTACAACTAATGTTTACTTACCATCTAAGCACATTGTGGAATGCAATAAATGATTGAGTATTGAGGCTGAAGTGGGACTTGGCGAGTCACACCTATAGGATGCATCCAGACAGATGGGCCAGGATCGTCACAGTGGGTGTCTGAAGACGGGCGTCGTCACCGAAGCAGGACTAAGAAACGCTGGCGTCACAATTTGGACTCGTTCCTAAACGATTTGACGGAGAAGGCCCAACATAAAGAAAAGTGGAAAAGAACCTTTGCCCAGCAGTGGGACAACATAGGAAAAAGAAAAACAAAAACCCGTAGCAAAGGTAGACAGAGGAACAGAGCTGTTTACATAATAAGCCTTATGTTTCCACTGCTGGGACACATGGCTCATCTCTGTGAGAGGGAGTTGGCCGTAATCCACCACGCGGGCCAAGTGGAGGTTGGTAGAAGTAACATGACTTCGAATGTTTGGTTCTAGGCATGCCGGTTTCCTCACGATGTTTGCTTTCACCATTGTGAGAGCAGTGGTGATGAAATAATTTACACAAAGTAAAGCGCCTGCCTGGGTTCGAACCTACGACCTACAACCCGAAAGTCGTTGTCGTTTCCACTGGGCCACCACTGCTTTTTACAAGTTTCGCCACGCGTCATGTTCGTGAACGGGCGCCGTCAGTTGAGACTGGTCATCTCTTAACTGCCACGGCTTATTTTTATTATTAATCGTATATTTTGAATTGTTTCTTAATATATATGTTGTTCTCGCATATAGAAGCAACAAGAATAATGTACCCAGGATTTTGTAATATCTTGATTTAAAAAGAAGTGTCCTTTGAGTTTCTTGCCCGTTCTTCTCCATAGGGATCTACGTTTTGGAATGGGCAACTAGCTTCAACTTTCTGACTCACTGACCGACTCTTTGACAATTCAAAAGTGCCTGTAAATGGTTTAATTGAAATAAATGCTTTGAGTTTGAGTTTGAGTTTGCCCGTTGCGTGTAATAGGGGTCGCTCATATTGCAATTAACGTGGCACAAATCTAGACTGCGCAATACTAACTAGAGAGAATTTCCTAATCGATAACATTGATCGAAACAGGGTGTTCAAATTCCCACGCTCAATGCAGTCGTGTTTGCACCCCTAGTAGACCAATATACGGTCAGTTAGCAACGTGTTACTTTGCAACATAAAATAATAATACCAGCCTATTACTGCCTACTGCAGGACAAAGGCCTCTTCTCATACAGAGCAGACATGAGTATTGATCACCATGCTTGCTCAAGACAGGTTGGCGATTTCAGTCCTAAATTAATAACCAACTTCCGCCCGCGAATTCGTCCGCGTGAAATTTCTTGTTCCCCCGACCCACCGCATCGTATTGTCCGCCCGCGCTCATACTTCGTTTTCTTTCTGAGTTTTTTTCTGTATACTCGGGTCCTAAGGGTCGTAGCGTGATGTTAAGTAGCCTATAACCTTACTCAATATTTGGGCTATCAAATGCAAAAATATTTTTTCAAATCCGACTGGTACTTCCAGAGACTAGCGCGTTCAAACAAACCAACTCTTCAGCTTTATTATATTACTAGCATTTTCCCGCGGCTTCGCCCGCGTGGATGTCGGAAATTATCCCACGGGAACGTACTACCGGGATAAAATGTTTCCTACGTGGTGATCCAGGTTATAAACTATCTGTGTGCCAAATTCCATCCAAATCCGTTCAGTAGTTTTTGCGTGAAAGGGTAACAAACATCCATCCATCCTCACAAACTTTCACATTTATAATATTAGTAAGATACTTTATAGATACCTTAGTCCCGGTTTCCTCGAGATGTTTTCGTTCACTGATGTCAGTGATGTCCAAGATAAACTTAGAAAGTAAACATGAATTGAAAAAATCTCAATCAATCAATCAAAATATTTTATTTCACATAAACCTACATGGGGACTTATGAAACGTCAGAAGCTAGGTGCACGGTTCCAATTGGTTGTTTCCTATGAAGAAGAGCCGGCAAGAAACTACACGGTTTTTTACTTGTTTATTGTTGTCTTTTTTTTCTTTTTTATTGTTAATTTTGTTAGTTTTAAATGCTCCTTTTTTAGTTTTACTCTTTGTATTTCCTGTGCGAGTCCCAAATAAAATATTTTTCTTTCTTTCTTTCTTTCTTTCACGGTTACTCTTTTAAAAATAAGCGGCTTTTACAATGTTTCAAATTACAGTGTTGACATGTATGGGAGGACAGTGTAGGCCTGTCAACAAGTAACAGGCGCTCAACAAAATATAAAAAGGTCTACAAATCTACAGTCTACAAGTTAGGCCTACAACGTTCTCACATTCACAAAATATAGAAGAAACTATACTTAAATCACGTTAGTACTTGCCCGGACTTGGACCCACGACTTCGTGTGAACCTTGCAACATTTAAGCGATAAAAAAGATCTGACACGTGCCTGTAGTGGCCAGCCTCGTGACAAGTAGCCTTAATAATTTATATCGTCACACGCAAATATATTTGGCGTGACAAAATAACAAGTCAGAATAATTGACGTAACAAGAAAACTTCCAAGCGTATTATAATAATAAAAACTACAGAAATAGTTGACTGGTAGTCACTCAAATGTCGCTTCTCTACATAATTACAAGAGCCATCTGTCTGTTCGGTCGTGTTTTGTGTTAGACGGGTTTAAATGTAGCTCAAAATGTTAGTTAGGTCATTAATAACTGAAAGAGTATGTAAAATATTTTCTGTTTTTAAATAGTCGCGGGGAAAAGGTTGAATCACTAACTAATTATCCCTATGATTAGGATGTAACAGTGTACTCAGGATAATATGCTTAGGATATAAAATTAAAGATCTCCATGAAAATCCAGCATAGTTGGAATTTTATTGGAGTCAAAAATCTAATAATCCTGCGCCCGACCATGAAGCGCGAAATAAATATCTAAATAAAATATTAAGATTCATGACTGTATCCAAGAGATCCATTAATAATACTTATATATAAAGAAACAACCAATACTCATTGTAAATGAATAAAACATTATGTAAGTCCGTAAAAAAATTACAGCCTGCGAAGTTTCGACATTGAACATAAGAAATCATAGAAAAACAATGGAAACTTTTGAAACAATACAGTTTATTTGTATGAAAGTTTGTACTATTCAGTAAGTAATATTTTGTGGAGAGAGATCTCATAGACCGACAGCAAACGTTGTATACGCTTAATAACAGCAAATATTCCGAAAATACTTCCAAGAAACCGCAAAGATAAACTAATGTGACCTCTCTATTACTCTCCAATGGAATTTTCTGTAGTGCAAATAAATTAACCATAATTCAATCTCATTTCATTTTATAGTTGGATGCTGCAGCGAACCGGAGGCAGATATAATTATGTGATATAGGTTTAAAAGTGAGTTGCGTTTGAGAATTTTGCTATACGATCTCAACATAAATCACCGCTGTTTCCACCAATTTGAATAAACTCAAACTCAAAGCATTTTATTTCAAATAGGCACTTTTGAATTATGAATTGTCAAGGGGTCAGTCAGTCAGAAAGATGAAGCTAGTTGCCCATTCCAAAGCGTAGTAGGTACCCATGGAGAAGAACGGGCAAGAAACTCCATGGACTCTTTTAAATCTAAATATGGTTACTAAATATTGGTTACATCATTCATGTTGACAATATACACTGGCGTGCAATAAAATCGACCCACCCCGTGCTCTTCGATTTGAAACAATATAATTCACCAAGGTTTATTAACAATAACCTAATATATTGTATACTAAAACCTTCCTGAAAGTATGTAGATTACGTTAGCTAAAGAATTATCAAAACTGATTTATAAGTTTATGAAAAAATCACGAACTTTTAAACTTGGGGGTTCGAATAAAGAAACTAATTTTTTTTGAAGTCCGTTAAAATATCAAGTAAAATTTTCATTAAACGAACAGAACTAAACCAAAAAATTCTATTTGTCAATTTCATTGGCAAAAAAAGTCACGCACTTTATCCGAGCAAAAGTGAGCGATTAGGACATCTAAAGAATTGGGTCGATCTTGTCAAGAATATTGCTTTATCAAAATATAGTGTATGTGCAAATAGACTGTACCTTACCTACCTTCACACAACATAAATTAATAAATTATATTCATTAAGATTTTTGAGATATCGTCTCTCAAATCGAAAGCACGGGGTGGGACGATTTTTCCGCACGCCAGTGTAGTTTATCCCCTTTTTCTCCAAAAATCCTTGATAACATTCAAGCTAGACACGCAAAATTCCCCAGACATAAACACAAAAAAATCCGCCCACACTTATTTTAATCGTGGTCATAATTATACATACACATACACAGATTAGTTTACCGAATAAACATTACAAAAAAAACGGATTGCGTCATCGTCGTCTAAAATTAGAGAGAAGAATGACTTCAGACGGACGTGTGGAGGTGCAACTGGAAGAATACAGATGGAAACCAGATAGAATCAGAAAATCCAGTGAATAAACAAAGATAAACAAAATGGTGGACGATGACCTCGTGAAGGTCGCGCGAACACGGTTGATACGAGAGGCACAGGAACGGTCATTGTGGCGTTGCTTGAAGGAGGTCTTTGTCTAGCAGTAGACGTCTTTTTGGATCTAATGATGATGAAAGAAAATGGCGGAACTAGGCTAGATGCTGAAGACAATCTGTGTGTGATTGAGAGAGAAGCCTTCGTCTAGCAGTAGACTGTGGTAGATTAAAGATATGTTGGAGTACCGAAATTTCCCAAAAGGCGATGTGACTTGCATGGCATAGTGCCAGTGAGTGATAAAAGCAAGTAGACTACGATAGGAAGTGAAATTAGACTCTATTAGACTATTAGACTCTTCTCTTTCGGAACTACTGAACAAAACACAAGATTATCAAAGCTTTGAGCACTGCTGAGTGGTTCCAAACTTTTCTACTTAACGTACTCTAGCGCGGTATAAAATTTCTATGATGCGTGTGAAGTGGGCCTTCTGCACGTTATTATTGAGTGGTACACACAAGTTATACATTTCCAGTATAAGATGATAAATGATTTTATTTCTGTAAGTAGGTTTGTACAAACACTTTTACACGTCAATCATATTTTAAAACTAGATGAGGTCGGCGTTTCCTATCTGACTACTCTGAGAAGAAAGGCCGAAACAAACTCAGAGGTCACAGTCTCTTTTAAAGTCCAGACATAATATTGGTCAGATCTTGTGAAGACTGATGTAGATTTGTGTCTGGAATGGTCTTTTGAGGAAAAACCACACAGAATGAGTGGACCTGTCCAGTCAGTGCACGCATGATCTCGTGTACAGGATTTCCGTACAATAATGAGAGGTTAGCTTATACTGGAAATAGCAGTAGTAGCAGTAGTTAGTATAGCTTGATATGAAACCGTGTGTGTAAAGCCGGCTTACAGGTAAAAACATTTGGCGCGAGAAAGATAATTTGCGCGCCAGAATACATGACACGACACGGAAATAAACTCGCTGTTACAGTATATGGCATATTTAGTTTGGTGCAATTAATGATATTCCATTAAACATCGGCACTAGAGCGGCAGCCATTAATATCAATAAACGGACCAAGGGCGCGGCTGCGTGAATGTAATATTCATACCCTATGCATTTCTAGTGAATGTGAATATCAATCGATACAAATGACCGAAGCCCGCCTGACTATTTATTCTGTTTACCCTGTTGGCTAAACAAATATGTTGTCATTATGATGAATGTTTTTTTTTTAAATGTTTGTGTACACGAGGGCGAGGGCATTTTTTATTCCATCATATTATTCTAAGTAACGTATTGATATGATATTGTAATGGAGGAGAGGAGAACAAAGCAAACAAACAAGCAAATAAGCATTATTTAAATTGTATAATAAAATAAAACTATACAAATAAATCAAATTGAAGTGTCTGTTTGTAATGTCAAAATAACAGGTTTTTACTAAATGCATATGAAAGTATATACGGGACTTGATAACAAAATACAATTTTTTTTAATTTTTATGTGTCTGTCTGTTTGTTCCGGGTAATCTCCGAAACGGCTGGACCGATTTTGACGGGACTTTCACTGGCATATAGCTTATGTTATAAGGAGTAAAATAGGCTACTTTTGTACCGGCAGAACGGTCCCGTTGGATAATTTCCGACAACCACGCGGGCGAAGCCGCGGGCATCAGCTAGTAATAAATGAATAGATAGATTTGCATATACGAGGGTCATTCAATAAATACTTAGCCTACAAAAAGTAAACGAAAATTTTGGAAAAGTGGCAATTTATTTTTCAACATAGTCTCCTTTTAGTTCGATACACTTAGCCCAGCGATGCTCCAACTTTTTTAACCCGTCCGAAAAATAGTTTTTGTCAAACTCTGCAAAATAGGCCTCCGTGGCGGCGATGACCTCCTCATTCGATCCATATCTATTCCCGGCGAGTGATTTTTTCAGATTAGGAAACAGAAAGAAGTCACAAGGGGCCAAATCTGGAGAATACGGTGGATGGGGCAGCAATTCGTAGCGTAATTCGACCAATTTGGCCATGGCAACGGCAGACGTGTGAACCGGTGCGTTGTCGTGGTGAAACAGCACTTTTTTCTTCGCCAGATGGGGTCGTTTTTTCTTTAATTCGGCGTCGAATCGGCCTAATAAATCGGCATAGTAAAGCCCTGTAATTGTTTTACCCTTCTCGAGGTAATCGATGTAGATCACACCTTGTGAATCCCAGAAAACGGTGGCCATAACTTTTCCGGCCGATTTTACAGTTTTCGCCTTCTTTGGAGCACGTTCCCCGGTCTGGATCCATTGTTTTGATTGCTCCTTGGTCTCTGGTGTGTACCAGTGGATCCAGGTTTCATCGACGGTCACAAAACGACGCAAAAACTCCGCTGGATTCATCTTAAACAGCGCCAAACACGTCTCCGATGTGGTCTCACGGTTGCGCTTGTTTTCTGGTGTGAGTAAACGCGGCACCCATCGCGCCGACAGCTTTCTCATGCCGAGTTCCTCGTGAAGAATATGATGCACTGTTCCTTCTGAAATGCCTACAGTCTCAGCTAGCTCCCGAACCTTCAATCGGCGATCTGCCAATACGAGATCATGGATTTTTTTAATGTTTTCCTCCGTAGCAGCTGTTTTCGGTGCACCTGGACGTGGTTCATCAAAAACCGACGTACGGCCACGTGCAAACTCGTTGAACCAATTCTTGACGGTGGCCATCGATGGAGAAGAGTCACCGTACACAGCATCCAAGCGCTCTTTGATTTCGATGCGCGTTTTCCCTTCCAAAAATAGGAATCGAATCACCGAACGATATTGCTCTTTTTCCATTTTTGTAAAACCGATCGACACGTTCGCTTCCATAAGTTGTCAAATTAAAACAAATGAAGGGATTGGAATGAAAATTTGAAAAAAGAATTAAAAAAGAATGTGCTACACTGTGGTAAAACTCTTTTGAAACTACAGCGCCCTCTGGCGATGAGGCTAGGTACTTATTGAATGCACCTCGTATATAATATTAAAAGAATAAGTAAATTAATAAAAATATTAAATACTTAATAGGATATAAAATAATTCAAACTTAATAACAAGGAAAATTAATAAAGCGCTCTTCCGCTTTCAACTTATTTAAAAATTTGCTGTGCCCGACAGGGTCCATAATTTGTTTCTATTATTTTTTATTTACCACCTGTAAGTGTACATTATGGATTGCAATAAACGATTTGAGATTTGAGAACTTAGAATAAAACCGGCGGATTCTGTAAAACCATACAACACTGCCAATGAAGAAATGACGCAGTTTTATATCACCTTAACTAGCGACCCGCCCCTGATTCACTCGGGTGCAATCTACTGATGTGGCGAAACATCGAGATTTCTGTTATATCTAAGTTAAATATTAATGTATCATATATGTCGCAGCCAACTAGTTATTTTATCCTTTCAGTTAAAAGCCTAGCCTTTTTACTAAACGGCGCCGTTCAACTAGTGGCCTGAATGATATTCAGCCGATGCGTCTAATGCAACATTTAAGGCTGGCTAAGCTTATGCCATTAATACAATAGGGTGACCA
This sequence comes from Dryobotodes eremita, assembly GCA_917490735.1. Classification (NCBI taxonomy): domain Eukaryota; kingdom Metazoa; phylum Arthropoda; class Insecta; order Lepidoptera; family Noctuidae; genus Dryobotodes; species Dryobotodes eremita. The sequence continues at coordinate 4,991,409 of OU823256.1, forward strand.
TGTGGCAAAAAGACCAAAAAAAGATGAAATATCTGACGCCAGTAGTTTTTTATCGCACTAATTTAAAGCGGCAGTTGTTTATTCTAGTTCTGGTAAATATTAAAAATTACAAAATGCATGTTCAACATCCATTTTCCTGCTTATTTATTTAATTACCCATTTAAATATTTGCTATGTTATGACTCATTTTTATTTAGCATTTTTATTTTCATTTTTATTTAAATAAATATTAAGCAGGAAAATGGCTTAACGGGCAGTTAAGTGTGGGCAGTTAACAAATAGGAATTAGTCGGTAAGAAATCTAACTTGGAAGTCGCGCTCGCTCGACTCGCGCGTGGTTGGTCAGTTCCAACGTAACTGCCGAACTATTTACCTAATTGTTTTTAAAACACGCAAATGTATTATCTGTTTTGCTTTTATGAGTGTGTTTAGTATAGTTTGTGATAATCCTGTGCGAGTCCCAATCAATACTTTTTCTTTCTTTCTTTATTAATGCGACACTGATTTACAGCAGGCCTACAACTTCATTTTTGGAATCCCTGGCCACCGGAACGCGACTGACTTGCGACGCCTCTCTCAAAGAAATTAGAGTTTCTATTTCTATAGTCCTTTCGGAACTAAATTTAATTGTCTGGGCTAGGCAAATAGTTAAACGTTATCGAACCAAGTCATTTGCCTAGATGTTTGATTGAAAGGCTGAACATCATTCAGGCCGCTAGTTGAACGGCGCCGTTTAGTAAAAAGACTAGGCTGTTAACTGAAAGGCTAATTAAGCTAGTTGACTGCGATATACAATGTGTAACTGAATTAATGCACATTATGAAAGTAGTTTGTTCAGAATCGTTTACTGAATCGATATCTGTCATTTTTGATACAGAATAGAATTGAATACTCTTTATTATGTACACCATAAAAATTACAGACATAAATGTAGAAATTTAACATAGGGTGACACAATGGGCGGTCTTATCGCTAAAAGCGATCTTTTACAGACAACCTTTGGATGGTTTCTTTTTTCGTCTTTGGATACAGGTAATTTTTATCCCAAAAATGACAATATCTACGTAAACTACACTCACACTTCCGATGTACAATCAAAACAAATCAAAATGGACGAGTACCTACTACGCTAGACCCTTATACGTGTGCGACTGTGTGCGTACGTAGTTTTGTATTGTAACCTCATTTTTTTCCACAATCAGTATAACTAATTTAATAAATAAAAAATGTTTTAAACATAATAGTAAAAATTCAGCGTATGTATTATGATTATAACATAATATTCTAATTGGGGTTTTGGTGATGTGCGTTAATTTCAGGACATGTTGTATACATAAACCTTCCGGAAAAATCTCTAAATGATGGTGAAAACCGCATGAAAATCGGTTGTGTAGTTTAGAAGAACTAAACGGTCATACGGACACACGAAAAGCGACATTATTTTATACTATGTATTGATGAAACATAGTTATATTCACACTGACGTAATCCGGGAGATATGTACATTACACTTCACACCATAGTCTTGTAAAAAATACCAAACTATCAAGGTTAGCTGAGCCCCGCGGTCTCACCCGCAGCGGTATGAAATATACTTTACGACCTATTCTCAAACCTACCAAATATACACAAAAAAAAACATAAAAATCGGTCAAGCCGTTTCGGAGGAGTTCGATAACAAACACTATACTATGTATTGATGAAACATAGTTATATTCACACTGACGTAATCCGGGAGATATGTACATTACACTTCACACCATAGTCTTGTAAAAAATACCAAACTATCAAGGTTAGCTGAGCCCCGCGGTCTCACCCGCAGCGGTATGAAATATACTTTACGACCTATTCTCAAACCTACCAAATATACACAAAAAAAAACATAAAAATCGGTCAAGCCGTTTCGGAGGAGTTCGATAACAAACACTGTGACACGAGATTTTTATATAGTAGAATATTGAACTAGCGACGAGACCATACATCAGCAGTATTATGAGAATAGAACTCGACAGTAGATAAATTTATTTCTTAGTGCAAAAGCGGGGGTGAGTAACGTTCGAAAATTAGCCTGTCCCGACTAATGTCGGAGTGATTAGCAAAGTAGTGTTCATTTTTAGAATAGTGCTAAACAGAAATATCTTGAACAGTAGGTATTTATTACAGGTGACAAATTATTTTTAATTCTTTGACTCGTTTGTAGGTATCTATGTGTATAGTCTCCTTTCGTCAAGATATTTTGTCCGACTTTTGAGTAGCGCTCATATAATTTAAACTGCTTTTAAATATTGCCTTTGCCGTTGTTATGTAGGTAGTTATCAAAAACCGACTTCCTATACTTGCTGACTAATTCTTCGAGTTTATTCATGTTTAGCAATATGTCATAATTAAGCCACAAAACCCAAGACTTTTCCTTAATATTACATTGAAGAAAGAAAATAAACTGTTAATATTATAATAATTAATTTGATTCAACTAACTGCTCGAATATTTTTTATTTTAATGTCTTTGTAGCGGCATCTACAAACGCCACATGCGAGCTACACGTCACACTGACGTCACGCAAAATCCTGCATCGCGCAAGCAGAGTTTACCGCGCAACTAGCATATATACAACATCCCGACATCAATCGTCGGGCAGTTGCCCACCAGACACAACACCCGTCTGGTCGGAGGATCCTCCCTTTTCCATAGAATATGAGTGAACTTTACACCCTGTTCCTCATACCTCTACACTGGTGACCCCGACGTGAAGAAGGCGACCAGCTAGGGTGAATTGCTATGCTTTAGAACTATAAATCTTGCAAAAAGGAAATAAAGGACTGCCTGTACCGCGTAAATTGCCAGTCAATTAGTCAGGAATCCTGTTGCAGTCAAACATTGAATGGATAAACAGCTCTTCATACGGCAAAAAACCTTTACCTCGCCTTGAAAAGCACGTTAACAGTATAGCCCCATAATCTCCCGTTATCATAAATCATAACCCTTCCTCTTTGCCGTAGTCGGGTAAAAAGCGCATAGACTAAATTAAATGATGAAATACGACCTACGATTTAAACTTTCATTAGTATTCCTAGTACTGCTAAACAATAGTATATTTTATACGGTATATTTTTTCCGCATCGGTAATTAGTCATTCAATAATAAATTGACGTCAACAGACAAAAACTCAAGTTGCATTGTAGATACAATGCAATAAATATGTAATAGCAATAAATACAAGACAAAAACAGTATGGTCTGTTCCAAAAGTAGTAATGAAAATGTAAACAAATTGATCAGAAAATGTACATGTGGATGCCTATTTGTAGAGCCACTTAAAAATTGAGGATTTTGATTTAATTATTTCAATAATTACTTAAACCCAAAATTCTAATTTTAAATCACTCTAAGGATGTCTTTCATTTTTGACACTGGAGGTTAATTTTATAACCTCAATTTTCGTCGATGATTTTACAATTTGAATTTAATAATGTTATTCAAACAATAATTGTTAGAAAAAATAGTGAGATATAACGTTGAAACTTTCTAAATACAGATGAACGTGTTACTAGTTCCCTAAAGAACTTGTTGCGTAAAAATTTAACCAGGACAGTTTTTTTTGACAGGTTTGTTTACACTTCCATCAGATACTTTGGGAACAGGTTATAGGTACTCACCTATGGCCATCTTCTTAGTTCCAGTCCGCGAGTCTTGCATTGTTTGCTTTGTTTCTTTGATGCCATGCGGCCCAATCTTTGTGCTACTGGTTGAGCTGTATACCTGGGAAATTTATAGTTTATGTAGCAAGCAATAATAATGGTATTTCTTTTAATTTTTTTGTATAATTAGTGTCACATTAGCTAGGGCACCGTCATTCGTGCTTAGCTGTGTTACACTAATACTAATTACTATATTTCAACATGTAAGGAAAAAGAACATTCTTTGTTTGAATTTATTTACTAATATAAAGTAACTATTTGTGCGCACAGCTTGAACACAGAATTTAAATGATTACTCAATACAATTAGTAATTTTCTTAACAGGAGACCTTTTTTAGCACATAAAGAACTTGCAAATAAAGATTATTTCAATAGTATTTTAACACAGCATACAGCTTAGTTATACTTTACAACTTGCTAAATAAAAAAGATGTTGTTGCAAATAAGCCTTACAACTCTAAGTTGTATTATACAAAATACATAAAATATTTACTCCACATCAAACATAGATATATAGATTGAGGCAGCCTCAGTAAGTTTAATTAAGGTACAATAGTACTTATGACGGAGCTGTCTCACTCTTCCCTTAAGTGATAGCTGAACAATGCTGAGTTGCACGATTACTGACAAATGCATGCACTGACTTGAAAGGTCCACTCAATCTATGTGGTTCTTCCCTCAAAAGACCATTTCAAATACCAATCTACATGGTCTTCGCATGATCTGACCATGTTTATGTCTGGACTTTAAAAGAGACTGTGACCTCTGAGTTTGTTTCGGTCTTTCTTCTCAGAGTAGTCAGATAGGAAATACTGACCTCATCTAGTTTAAAAAATATGATTGACGTGTAAAAGTGTTTGTACAAACCTACTTACAGAAATAAAATCATTTATCATTTAATGATGTGTATGAATTAATATTATAGTTATTGCATGTTTCAGTTTTATTTTAATATTGCTAAACTCCAGAAAGGGAAAATTAAAATCCAACAATTTGTAAGAAAATAAAATTCAAATTAGAAAATCAGAAACAGGCTTATGTTGGATTATAACATGAATAATTGTTGCTATATACATATACACAGCAACAATAATTTGTATTTTGTGTATTAAAACATGTATTTTTCCCAAGTCTTTTATATCTACACACCTGTGGCTTGCCGCCCGGACCGCTGGACATGACAACTGTACTGCTGCTGTAAGAGCTACCGGCTGGAATGTGATGATGCATGTTGCTTCCATCCATATCTGCTGGAAAAATAGTAATTGTGAAATTATATTTTTTTACAGACGCTACTTCTATATTACAGTTTCATACATTGATCTTGATTAATTGTTGATGATCAAAATTCAAGTTTTTGTATCCCAACCCCGCGTTTACTCTCAGGTACAAAACATGTTTTGTCTATTAGTTTTGTTAATTGTTTACACCTAAAACAAGTTATAATTTTGTGGGAATCTTGTCAAAAATGTCAAAATCATGAACAAAATAGTTAACACATGTCGGTAACAACATAAATAAATGTTTTATCATGGCATGTTTGAAAACAAATATCACAGCTTGTAAATAGGTGTAAATACGGAGTAAAACTGCCAGGTTTGAGCTGCAATTAACTGCTCAATTTATTACAGCTATTACCTATATTTTCCTTTGGCTGCTGGATGTGGTTAAACAACATGGCAATGTATTGATAACTTGATAACCAATCATAAACATTGTACAAGTAATATGTAACAAGCAGTAACCTACGCTGCAGCTAACAATAATAGTTTGGTCTGACATACAGAAAGGGTAATGAAATCTTTATATTGATTTCTTAGTTTGCCAACATAGTCAGAGGATCATCTCACTTCTTAAAGATAAAAGGTGTTTTTGTATGATATGTCTAACAAGTGTACTCACCAGTGAAGAGCCGGTTCAGAGTGGGCATCTGAGGCATGAAAGGCATCATCGCATTGCCGTGGTGCGGGCCCATTAAAGCTAGCGGCCCGTCGCCCCCGAGCATGCCGAATGGGTCCGAGAACAGCGAATTCATCATGTTGTTCATCTGACGCATATGCCTCATGTGGGACCTTCAAATGTCGCAACAAATAAAAACCATGTAAAATTTTACAAAATTAGTCAATGTTTTGATCGTATCCGAACTCATCCATAGCACGAAGCATCGTTCGTATGCGTATCCTAGTAAATATTACATTGTGTTTTTATCAAAATATGAAGAATGTCTACTAAAATATGATAGAATATCACGAAACTTACCCGAAAAAGGGATCATCCTCCACGTCGCCCATCAACGATCCGAACAGAGACATGGTTCTTGAAATCTGCACTCACGAAATCAACAATCACAGGTCTGGATTCAGTAGGAAAATAAACACAGGAGTCGAATCACTGCCACAACAAATGTTTATAACGCACTGGTTTAAATCGCAGCAGAAATAATCACATAGAAATCTCTAGCAAATCGCGGACTCGCCAAATTATTCAACACAGTACACACCACACCACAGCAATCAGCAATAGACTAACAAATTATTTTTCTAGAGACACAGACACAGGTAAAAAGCAAAGACATAGAGCATAGAGTGTTGATTTTTTGTTAGCGTCAAACATAATTATCTTGGTGTACGTTACTCCAGCAGGAAAGTGTCTCCTAGAGTTATATGAGTGGAACATTTAATTGGTGCCTTAGCTGCTGTAAATGTGCCCCCACATAAAAAATGTGTGCCCCCTGTCGTTTTGGAAAAAAACGGAAAAAACGATTCCTGCTGGGGTAACGTTTTTCTAGCAGGAAAATTCTAAACGAATGATCGGAGAGAGAAAAATTGTGCATGGCCAGATAGCTTATATGTGTGCCAAAATGTGCCCCCAAAAATAAAATCTGTGCCCCTTCAGGTTTTCGAGATATTGCATTTCCTGCTGGAGTAACGTTTTGCAGAATCGTATATCTCTAAAACCATTGCATGTGCCCCTGTAGAATAAACATACACGAGTAGCTCTTAATGTGTGCCCCTTAGTGCCCCAATTAGATTTAAGAAAATATGTGTAGTTTTCAAGTTATCGCGGTTTTATGAAAACCCGAAAAAACATCGCAGCGCCTAAATGAGAGAAGGTATAAGTTCGCTGAAAACTGTATTCGGTCCTTCTTGACGCTAATAATAACCATACAAAGTTTCAAAACTGTTAATGCATGCGTTTTTGAATAATCTTGCTAAAAGTCAAAACGATGGTGTCATAACTTTGACGGCAAAATACAAGGAACCAGCTCAATCCCAGATGTGTAAGTGTAAACCAAAATCTTGTGCCTTTAGTCAAAAATATATGGTGAAAATATTCAGCTTGGAATGTTATGTATTAAGTAAATATTAACAAAAAACCAAAATATGTAAACAACGGCTGGTTATCCGACCAAATTCGAATGACTACTAAAAAGCGATAGATTCATACATATCGATGACCTTCTTTATTGGACGTATTATACCTGAGCTGTTGTCCGTACAGTCACGTTCAAAAGTTTTGGGGGCTAATAAAAATATATATTAAATGCGCCTTGTGACCAAATACGGTCTGGAGGACTATATTATAAAGATCAACAAAATTATTACTTACATCATCTAGCTAGATAAACAATGGGAAGTTTAGGCAAAATGCCACCCCTCACTGCTTGGTTTATATTATTGTTGTTATAGCTGCCATAGAACATTCTGTAAAAATCAAATCAAGTATTTAGCTATTTCGGCTAAAAAGATACAGCCCTGTGACTGTGACATGTTGAGTGTTGACGGATTGTGTTCGAGTCTTAGTTTTGGAGTCATATGAATTCTTGTCATGATTTTTTTTTTACATTGTAACTAGAAGTTATTAAGGGATTATATGTCATCACATCAACCTAGCACAAGAAGAGAAAATACGTATTAAACAAAAAAGAAAAATTACTGAGTCGATTTTGATGAAATTTCTATTGGACCAATCGGAAAGTATGTATATCCTTTCAGATGAAAACAAACAAACATGATTTAGAACATTTTTTGTTTAAAAATAAATAAATAGGTAAAGTACTTAATGAAAAAAATCCAAGTACCTACTTGATAAGTGTACAAGTATTCTTAAATAAGTCAAAACAATGCCATTAAATACTTACCACCGCAGATCGTGCCATAAAATCCACCACCCTTACAACCACACAATTGTTATAAAATGCTTAAAACGCCACTTTCAACCAACTTAAAAAAAAAGTAAACAAACAGTATCAGTGCAACCGCGTGATTCAACGTAACAGTGTCCTTGGCGTCATAACTGCAACTGTTTGTTTATCAATACCAAGTAATAATCCAAACGCACTTCCTAGTCAATAAGCACTTCGTACCTATTATTCTTAACAGAGCGACGTTACACGTTACTGTCTCTGTCACATTAATACCATACGCGTACTAGCTGTCTCACTTTCTCCAAGCTAGACAAAGCGACTCCTTGCGACACGACGTCAGCGGATGGCGCGGGGCCAGAGATATATAAAAAAAGGGAATCTTCTATTATGATGAAAAACTTAATGTTAATTTATCTAACCTACGGCTTATCAATAAATAAATACGAGCTTTTTATTTATATGCAAAAAAGAGCTACCTCTTTTTCGTAGTAGGTATTCATCACACATTTCATGAACTATATTATTTGTAAACATCGGGACCAATCAAATTTTGGGTCAAAGACCTGGCAAATATCTGGATGTATTTCTTTCGTTCACACATACATTACTGGATGTATTTTAATTAAATTTAGAATGGAGAAGATAGCTTACCTTGGAATAGCACTTAGGCTACTATTTATAATGTACTTAATCATGTGTAAAGTCACAGAAACAGCTATTGGAATATAATCCAATAACAACTTTATTTTATTACTTATTACTTTTCTACTTCAGTGTACTCAGGCACAACACGTGTGAACCGGTTAGTGAGTAAAGTAAAGAAGGTCATCGATATGTATGAATCCGTCGCTTTTTAGTAGTCATTCGAATTTGGTCGGATAACCAGCCGTTGTTTACATATTTTGGTTTTTTGTTAATATTTACTTAATGCAAAACATTCCAAGCTGAATATTTTCACCATATATTTTTGACTAAAGGCACAAGATTTTGGTTTACACCTACACATCTGGGATTGAGCCGGTTCCTTGTATTTTGCCGTCAAAGTTATGACACCATCGTTTTGACTTTTAGCAAGATTATTCAAAAACGCATGCATTAACAGTTTTGAAACTTTGTATGGTTATTATTAGCGTCAAGAAGGACCGAATACAGTTTTCAGCGAATTTATACCTTCTCTCATTTAGGCGCTGCGATGTTTTTTCGGGTTTTCATAAAACCGCGATAACTTGAAAACTACAAATATTTTCTTAAATCTAATTGGGGCACTAAGGGGCACACATTAAGAGCTACTCGTGTATGTTTATTCTACAGGGGCACATGCAATGGTTTTAGAGATATACGATTCTGCAAAACGTTACTCCAGCAGGAAATGCAATATCTCGAAAACCTGAAGGGGCACAGATTTTATTTTTGGGGGCACATTTTGGCACACATATAAGCTATCTGGCCATGCACAATTTTTCTCTCTCCGATCATTCGCTTAGAATTTTCCTGCTAGAAAAACGTTACCCCAGCAGGAATCGTTTTTTCCGTTTTTTTCCAAAACGACAGGGGGCACACATTTTTTATGTGGGGGCACATTTACAGCAGCTAAGGCACCAATTAAATGTTCCACTCATATAACTCTAGGAGACACTTTCCTGCTGGGGTAACGTACACATTATCTTGGTGGTCAATGGGGGCGCTGCATGCAAAGAAAATACCAAGTGTCTAACGGCCCACTTGCACGTTTAAGGCTCCTTAAAACATGCGCGACACGCGACGCGACACAAAGGCACCGCCTGTCGCAGGACGAGCGTTGCCTTTGATTCGCGTGCGATTCGCGTGGCGTGTCGCGTCTGTTTGAAGGAGCCTTTAGTCGGATTTAATTAATAAATGTAGAATTTGTAAACTTGGAGTTATGTTATTAACATTTTAACTCTTAATACTCGTGCGCCACTAAAAAGAAACACTGGGTTAGTTAGCCTGATATTTGTATTTTTTGAGTTCAATCGACGAAACATAAAATAGAATCTGTGCCCTGATAAGAATCCGACCAAAACGTGTGCGTTACTCCAACAAAATAATGTCGAAAATAGTAATTTAAGTGTTATAGATAATTAGTTGCCCAGCTTCTGTAACTGTTGCACACATATTATTTGTTGCACTTCTAGTTTTTTAGTTATTTCACAAAAATATTTCCTGCTGGGGTAACATTACCGCAGCCAGACATTTTCTTTTTTTTAATGGGAATATTACAATAAATATTATCTATGTAATTATTAGTTGTCTACACGAGGTTTTGCAACTTATTTGTATTTGTTCTTTTTTCGGCTGCGAAGTTATTCGAGATCATGCTGGAGTAACGTTTGTGGTTCTGCTGGATCTCTGAAACGGTTAAGCGGATTCTTATCTTCTTTTTTACACGACTTCTTAAGAATTAGTTTTAAATAGTTGTGCAATATAAAAACAAAAATAATGCACCATTCAAAGGTTATTCAATTAAATATAAAAACACTTCAAAGGTCCTAACACTTTGAATAAGAGCTATAAAGACTTATATATACGTTATATTGTAGCTTGTATCTGCCTTCAAATGTATAGGAAGTTTCATTAGTATCCTGTTAGTACCTAATTAACAAATTATGATGAAATTCAGTTCTCCACGTTCACGGTCACAATGCGCGCGGAGTTATTTGACCACTGATAAACCTGTATGTGAATATATAAACTAAATGATATATCAATAATTAGTTGCTTAGTTCAGTTTTAGTAAAATTTCAGGATAGTAGTCACCAGCAGGTCAAGCTACACGAAACTTGTAAAATTTCTCCAAACGATTATAAACCTTAAAATGTTGACAGTTAATTTCAAAATCTAATGAGAAAATCTGACAGTTTGGGGTAACTTGATGAGTGTACATACAATAATTAACGAGATAATAGAATAAAAGTCATTAGGAAATGCAAGACCGTGATAATCCGACCATGTTTACGTGGTTACAAAAAAACGACCGATTAAAGCAATCACGACGAACTAAGCAACTAATTATTGGTAAGGTGAGTGGGGGCAAGATCGAACGGTTTTTTGATGAGATGAGCAGTTTTGTATGTGAAGTCTTGTAGAACAGTTCATATTAGCTTATGCTAAAAATTTATTTGTATTGAGTAAGAGCAAAGAGTATATTTTTCTATCATATTGATAACATCCTGTTAAATCTGTTCCAAAGCATTAAAAAAAATTAAATAAAATGTTTTTATCACGAGAATGAAACAGGGGGAAGACGAAAGGGTGATGGGGAAAGATCGAAATAGTTTCTAAAATCGTTCAAATGATTATCAGACGCTGTTGGTCGTCACTAGTCTATAGTTTGAAGTGCAATTAAAAATTGAGAACTGCCTGAAGTGTCAAAATACCTTTAGTTAACAAAGATATAATATTTTTGTATTTTTTTATATTTCAATCTTACCCCAACCGCGGGGGGATTGACATAGAGGTTCTCAAACTTTCCACTTCAATTGCTTAAGGTTATACTGAAAATAAAACATCGCTATCAATCACATATATATTTTTATTTTACTCTATCCTAATACCAAGATATTACAAAACGAGAGAGTTTGAAGAGTAGCAATAGGTATATTGTAATGTTTTGCCGCGCCGTATAATGTCAATTCCTTCCGTTTTACTTACTCTATGGTGTTAGCAACATCGTCATGAGTGTAGGAAGTTGCGCGTAGAGGTTTCCGGACGTAGTTACGTGACATGGTGATTCTGAATTGGCAAAATGCATTTATTGAATAGTCATTCGGTAGTCCTAAGTTGGTATTTATAATAATAATATTTGTAAGTACTTCTAGATATAAATGGCCGAATTTGTCTCGCTGACAGTTTATTACTGTGCATCCGTTATATTGGCTGAAACAAAACTATAATTTTATTATAATTAAATATTTCAAAGACAGTATGTAATCACTAATCACTTATACACAAAATTAATTAATTCAAAATTTGCACTACCGATATTCTATATGAACATCATAAAATCATAAAAGGGTAGGTACCTATTATTTTATTTTGTATACTTATCTTATCATAACAGTTTGAGAACATCTGTCTATTAGTATGACTTTTGAAAACGGGGTAAGGTCGAAACTTTTATATGTTCTTCTTACCCCGTCAAATAGTGGTGGGTAAAGATGGAAAATTGAAATAAATCCCAAAATACGAAAAATATCCACATTTGGATGTAATAACACAACTAAGAATTAAAAATAATGAGTAGATATTCCAATAAAACATTCGTACCCACCTCGTAAGTAAAGTTACAGGACACGGGGTAAGATTAAAACACTCGATTAATTTGCGTAAAAGTCACTGCGCAGACATTTGCATTTTTCACACAACCATTAACTCAAAGCGGCAAACGCTGACTAAGATGTGCAACGTAACAAAATGGCGATCTTAATAATGTTGCCATCACTGCAAAAACTGCATTAAGTCTGGCGTTATGGACAACTTTTTGTGTTACCCCGTTTTTCATCTTCCCCCCACTCACCTTATATCATTCAGTTTATATATCCACATACAGGTTTATCGGTGGCCAAATAACTACGCGCGCACTGTGACCGTGAACGTGGAGAACTGAATATTATCATAATTTGTTAATTATCAACAGGATACTAATGAAACTTCACATACATTTGAAGGGAGATACAAGCTACAAAATAATGCGTAAAGTAAGTCTTTAGAGCTCTTATTCAAAGTGTTAGGACCTATTGAAATGTTTTTATATTTAATGAAATAGCCTTTGAACGGTGCATTATTTTTTTAATTTTTTATTGCGCAACTATTTATAACTAATTCTCAAGAAGTCATGTACAATAGATGATAAGAATCCGCTTAACCGTTTTAGAGTTCCAGCAAAACTAAAAACGTTACTCCAGCAGGATCTCAAATAATTTCACAGCCGAAGAAAGAACAAATACAAAATAAGTTGCAACATTTGTCTCGTCTAGACAACTAACATTTAATTCAATATTCCCATTAAAAAAGAAAATATCTGGCTGCAGTAACGTTACCCCAGCAGGAAATGTTTTTGAAAATTATCTTAAAAACTAGAAGTGCAACAAATTTAAAAATGTGCGCAGCAATTACAGAAGCTGGGCAACTAATTATCAATAACATTTAGATGACTATTTTCGACATTATTTTGCTGGGGTAACGCACACGATCAAAAATTAACAACAACGAATGAATGAGCGAACAATGAACAGATATTGTACACCTATCTCTCAAACTACAATACGATACGTAATACTTTCTTGTCTCTGAATTTTACAACGTGACATTTCATTTAAATCGTATTATATATAAGTGGTTTCTATGGAAATTTAGTTTATTGATTGACGATAACTTCAGATATGGAAAAATTGTTTTAAGTTTTTATAATTTGTATTTATTTTTATATGAGTTCATAAATATATTGCCTACTGATATAGTACCGAATTTTCACTCCGAACAATATAATACAAGTTATCAGCGCACAGCGGTACCTCATAACGTCAATTTAATTTGACATTATTAACACTAACCCAGAGTTCCGCGACTTAACTCTCCCACATCCACATAACATCAATGATGTATAAAACTATATAATACGTCGTATCGTACGATATATAATACGTCATTGCATAACATATATACTCTTAGGGAGCCCATATCGGCGGGTTAAATATTTAAATGTTTAACTCTTGGTGGCGCAAGATAGAATTATTTGATTAACCCTGAGTTAGTAGTTAACTCCGAGTCATTTAGGATAACTCATGAACGCGCAAGTGGGCCTAATAGGGTTTAAAATAGAAAGCTCCTCGTAAGTGGCAGCACTGTTCACCGTCTACAAGCCGCCATTGTTTTGTTTATATTTACTTTTGTGTCGATCACAAATTAAACAAAAACTAGATAAATATGTATGCGACTTGGAGTCTAGCACTCTATGACGAGCTAAGGAAAAGGGAAGCGTCTACCACTGGTACAAAAGCAGCTGTAAAAGTAAATAACCTATAAATTATTATTTTATGTTTGTTGAAAGTTCTTTTTTTGTCGAAGACTAGAGGAGTACGACAGGAATAATCTGATCGGAGTTAAAAACCAACTCGGGGATGAGCTTCCTGACTGAAAAACCTCAGATGTTGCCCGCAAAATTCAAATTTTCTAAGTTTTTTTGTAATTTGCAGGTCAGTGTCAGATTGTATGTTGAACAAAACATGATTCGCGACCATAATATGTATTTACAGAAATAAAATAATTAAAATCATCAATATAACCCTTTAAGTTCTTAAAGTCCTATTGATTGATATTTTATTAAATTGTCATTCAAGAAATGGTTTATTTTTTAAATACTTAGGTAGCAATTATTTTACGATAGGTAGCAAATAGTAGCAATTCTTAAGGACTATTTCGAAGTGTTTTATGAGAGGTGGTGACTCCTGCAATCTTCAATATTCATTGTAGTTATTGGTTCCGCTGCAGATGTGTTTACTGTTTTCTGTTGGGAAGGTAAAAAAAAAAAAAAAAAAATATTCATACATAGTTCAACTTTATTTTCCTTTACTTATTTCAAACAAATAACATTTCATTAACAATTCACTAATCGCTTAATTTACTTTACTGACCACCAAAACATTTGCACAACAATAAACAATCAAGATAGAAATACATACGAATCACGTTGAAATTTGCGTATTTTGGAAAAAAGGAACTTTAGGGCAAGGGCAAGCATTTCTTATCCGCCTAAAAAACTACCCTTTGTATCGGAAACGATATGTTGCAAGAGAATGTGGTGCAGGAGTGTCTCCATGAAAAGACCAAGCTGCTGATGTTGTATACGCAGTATATTTCATGTCTTGTAAGCCGTTCCGGATTGCAGAATTCTTTACAGGAGCCTGAAAATAATATTTAGGACGCTTAGGCCACGTCCTAACCAAAGCAATCATCTCGCGAACACACGACCATCACGTTCATTTTCGACAGAGGGCGCATTCTGGTTTTCCGAACAAAAGAGTGACAAAAATGAACGCGACGATCGCGTATTCGCGCGGACGCTCGTTTTAGTTAACGACGCGGGGTTATAGTAAATAAATGGACTTATTTATTTAAAATAATACAGTAATTAAAAATTTTACCTTCTCAGCATCAGTAAGGGGTGCATCGCCAAGGGGTTTATTAGCAGCGGGAACGTCACCTTGACCCGGCATATGTCCTGCTTTATAAGCGAGATTATTCATCGCATTATTAGCTGCAGTGTCACCGCCAATTTTCTCAATCGGAGTTTGGGGAACCGCGTTGCCTTGAGTAACATTAAGATGACCATCCGAATATGAAGCTACATTACCGGAGGGTCTAATATTCTGCTGCGTGTACGAGTGGGATCCTTTATATTGATTATAGATTTGTTGCAACTGTCCTCTACTAGGAGTTCTACCAACGGGCTTATTCCCCATTAGAGAAGTCTTGCTGACAGTTGCCTTCACATTACTATATCTCCCCGGATCGCTCCTTGTAATCGTTTGAGGCGAAAGAGTCTGCGGTAGTTGTGGCTCCGGAATACGATAGATATCTGCCGGCAGCATATCTATTGGTTGACCTAAAGTGTTATAATGTTGGTGTCTGAATTTATTGAAATGAGCAGGTGGTAAATTCCTTGAAGTATCCACGGGAAATATAGGTTCCTTAATCATTTGCTGTGTAGTAGGAGGCGCTGATCCAGTTGGTGGTGAACCATCCTGCCTGGCATTAGGGTTCTCTGAACCTTCATACACTGTTGGAAGAGTACCAGCGACAACCGCTCCTGTATTAGGATCAATAAGTTGTTGTGGTTGTTTTTGTTGTTGTTGATATTGTCCCTGATACTGTTGCTGTTGAGTGGGTATTTGTTGTTGAGGCACTTGCTGCTGATTCATCGTTGGAGCACCAGTTAGAGCAGTGTACGCTTGCTGTGGCGGCACTTGGTTATTTTGAACTGGCACTGCCGCAGCGCTGGCTCCTGGCATTTGCTGCTGCATTGATGTAGGAGCCATACCTTGTTGATCAGGAGTCTGCTTCGTTGGTGCCTGAGCAATATTTGCCATAGCTGCATTTGTAGCATTTATAACAGGCTGCAATAATGGCGAGTTAGCATCGAGTCCTTTACCATTGCCCATCATCATTTTTTGCATCGTATCCATAGCGACCCTTTGTTGATTAGCTGGATTCATCTGAATAGCAATAGCCATTGGGTCAAATCCTAAGTCCCCACCTTGCATCACACCAGGGAACATTTCATTAAATTTGGCCATACCTGCACCATGTTGTCCATAACCAGGATTCTGAGCGTTCATCTGTGGTTGGACTGGAGAAATAGCTTGCATTTGCTGGGAGCCTGGATTCATTTGACCCATTTTACCATTAATTGCGTTTCCTTGCATATTTGCATTCGCCCCGGCGTACATGTTCGGTTGGGACATGTACTGTGGAATGAAGTTCTGCATTGGAACACCAGGATTACCTTGTGTCATATTATTATACTGTCCTGGATTATTACCAGGCATGCCACCATTATACTGCCCCATTTCAGACGATTGCGGAATATTATTGCCTATTATACCTCCTTGTGTGCCACCTTGATTTGGATTATTGGCTCTTTGGGCAGCAGCATCGCCCATCATCAAATTCACTATATTAGGTCCCATTCCTGGCATAGGTGGCATAGGTGTGGGTTGGGCTATTTGCCCCATTTGCTGCTGACCATTTGGATTGCTCATTTGCATGTTGTTACCCATGTTTGAATTAGCAAAGCGGACATTCGGTCCGTGGTGTTGAGGCGACATTGCATTTTGATTTCCCATTGCTCCTCCAGGCATTTGATTATGAGCCATATTTCCCATCTGACCTCCCATGGCACCTGGAGCTGTGGGATTTCCCGGCGACAAGCCCATGTGAGCCCCCATTGGATTGTTCATCATTGTATTAGCTGGTGATATAGATTTAAGATCGTCATAAACTTCTTTAACAACTGGTTGCATTAGATTATTATTCAAATAGTTGTAGGTATCGGCGTAGAGTTTGGGTGGATTGCAGTAACCCATGAAATTCCGGTTGCCTGAGAATGGTTCCCCTGCACCTGGTGAGTTATACCCGTGATACCCGTGGGTGTGTCCACAGCCGTGTCCATGGCAACAGCTTCGCATGCCTCCATCGTGCGCCGGGTTGATCATAGATGCATTTTGAAAACCACCATTTTGATTTGGTTGATTCGAATTCGAGAATAATTTTCCCATACAGCCGCTAAAAAATAATATATTAGATAAAACATTGTTTCCAAATAAGCGTGCGTCTACACAACTAGATATAAAGCTAGGATTTTTGTTAACTTACCAATCAGCGCTCTGCAGTTGATTCACAACACTTCCTAACTCATTTAAAATTTTCTGCTTATCCAAAGCCATTATAATAAACAATCTTCCTCTTGTTATTTGTACACTTTAAAAATTTAATATAATAAATAAATCAGACAACTTAAATTTTGGACGTAACGAATGCTAATGATGACAAAAAAGTGTTTTGTTTTTTGAAAGATGAAAGCATGGATCGATTTTTAAAATAACTTCTAACATTCCCGTAAATTGAAAAGGAGTTCCGTTTCTTTTAGATATTCAGTATAAGTCCGGTAATATACCTACGTCGTGTATTTTTCCACACGATAATCGGTTCCGATAGTCTGCATTCCAAATGCGACAACTGGTTAGCAACTCTCTCTCAATCACAATGCCCTTCATTTTGAAAATACTTAATCAATTGCTTCACAATAATGTTTGAAAAATTGGTCCACTCGACAACGTAAATAATGCAGTGAATGTTGCTAAATTGTTAAAAAGAAATGAGAACTTCACAATCCTTCCGGTAATCCAGCGGGGAAATTACGTAGCACACTAACAGTAAGAATGAGTTTCATTTTGACAGTTCAACAACATTCATTGCGTTATTTACGTTGTTGAGCAGACAAATTTTTCGAACATATGAAGCAATGGATTAGCAATAGGCTTCAAAATGATTCAGATTGTGATAGATAGTGTGTTACGTAAAAAGGGTGCAGGTCGTAATGGCCTCATGACCAATGAATCATATTATAATATTGGTTCGAGACGACGACTAATAGCGACGGGGAAGAAGCAAGAGAATGATGATGACGCTGATCGGTTCGAGCACTCAATACAGCGGGGTAATTACGTAGGTAACACACTAACAGTAGGAATGGGTTTCATTTTGACAGTTCAACAACATTCATTGCGTTAGGTACGTTGTTGAGCAGACAAATTTTTCGAAATTATGAAGCAATGGATTAGGAATAGGCTTCAAAATTATTCAGATTGTGAAAGATAGTGTGTTACGTAATTAGGGTGCTGATCAGAATAGTCGGATCGTCAGAGTTGGAAACAGACCCATGCGTTTACGACGAAATTATTCTCGGTCTTAATGGCTTGTTTAGAACTGCACCATAATTGCGTAACACACTATGAATCACACTCTGAATCATTTTGGAAGCCTATTGCTAAACCATTGCTTCATGTATTCGAAAAATGTTGTCTGCTCGAAAGCGTAAATAACGCAATGAATGTTGTAGAACTATCCAAATAAAAGCCATTCCTACTGTTAGTTTGTTACGCAATTATCCCGCTGGTTAATTCTAATTGACGTGACGTGATGTTCTAGTCAGTAATAAAATAGCCGTTGATGCCGTTCTTTTATCCACGGTAATATGGTGCCATAGGGTGTCGTGCCGTGCTAGGGTAAATTAGAAAAGCGCCCATTACCTACTCTTTAGAAACTACCACTCACTACTAACTTACTACCTATTTATACTAATACACTTACTTTATACTATTACACTTACTTTATACTAATACTATTTTTACTAATACATTAATACTAACTCATTAGTGTGTACACGCTTTTATGTCTTCTGTCAAAAGTGACAGTGTCAATGTCAACGCTCCGTCATGTCTGTCATCGTCATCATCTTTGTTCATCGCTCATGATCGGTCACGTGATCTAATCACGGTAGATTCTAAACTGAAAACTCGTTTCGCTTTCGTTGAATCGTTGCGTTGTTTGTACGAAGTTGGACTTTGTCGCCTGATCGCCCCCTCGGTTGGTGCTGTGATAATATTTAGGATTGTTAGTATTATCTCTAGATACGTCATTCCTTTTGTTTAGTTATCGACATAGGTACCATCGAAAACCGTATTTAGCATTTCACTGTGAACGTAGCAGTCCGAGTCAGCTGTCGTCTTTGTGAAGAGGTAATTATAAACTTTCCAAAATGCCTAGAAAAGTGTTCGTTGTTGGCGTCGGTATGACGAACTTCATCAAGCCGAGCACTGGCCCCGACTACCCGGAGTTGGGCAAGGAGGCGGTGCTAGCTGCGCTGGCCGACGCCCGCATCAAGTACACCGACATCCAGCAAGCCGTGTGCGGCTACGTGTTTGGAGACTCCACCTGCGGCCAGCGCGTGCTGTACCAGGTCGGCATGACCGGCATCCCGATCTTCAACGTCAACAACAACTGTTCGACGGGCTCCAACGCACTCTACCTCGCCAAAAAACTTATTGAAGGTGGTATCTCAGATGTCATGTTAGCTGTAGGCTTCGAGAAAATGGCGCCTGGCGCACTCGCCTCGGGCGTGTTTAGCGACAGAACCAACCCCATGGACAGACACACCATCAAAATGGCAGACATGGCTGAACTAACAGGTGCGCCAATGACAGCTCAGTACTTTGGTAATGCTGCTAATGAGCACATGAAAAAGTATGGCACAACAGAGGTTCATCTTGCTAAGATTGCGGCAAAGAATCACCGGCATGGAGTCAAAAATCCACGTGCTCAGGGTAAGAGAGAGTACACTGTAGAGGAAGTATTAAACTCTAGAAGGATCTATGGTCCCTTAACTAAGCTAGAGTGCTGTCCTACGAGTGATGGAGCAGGTGCTGCTGTCCTCATGTCAGAGGAAGCAGTCATCCGTTACGGTCTGCAAGCAAAAGCCGTTGAGATTATTGGCATGGAAATGGCCACAGACACACCTGCAGTATTCGAAGAGAACAGTTTGATGAAAGTTGCTGGCTTTGACATGACTGCTTTGGCTGCTCAGCGTTTGTACCAAAGCACCGGTATATCACCAAAACAGGTTGATGTGGTTGAACTGCACGACTGTTTCGCTGCCAACGAATTGATAACATATGAAGGTCTTCAGTTATGTGGGGAGGGTGAAGCCGGCAAGTTTGTTGATGCTGGTGACAACACTTATGGTGGCCGAGTAGTTGTGAACCCAAGTGGAGGTTTGATAGCTAAGGGCCATCCTCTGGGGGCGACCGGGCTGGCTCAATGTGCCGAACTGGTTTGGCAACTGCGTGGCGAGGCCGGAAACAGACAGGTTGGTTAAACAATAGGTTCTCATTGCTTGGGGGTTCTGTTGCATCAGGTGAAATGTGCCTACATGTGTTATGTTGCATTACACAACAGGTATTCAAAATTTTATTTTATCATCATTAGTTATTTCATAAAAATTCATTCCCCAATGACTTGAAATTCTAGTGGTAATGTAGTCATGCTTTTGAATATTTATGAGCTTGGACTTTTGGCCTGTTATTCCAAAATGCTATCTATGATAAGTACTAATATCATAATTAAGCATTTTTGGATGTCAAACTAGTGATAAGTTATCATTATCAATTATTTACTGCATATTTTAAACCTATAAGTAATATTTACGCCAGCTTTTCGTAGTTCTGACTTCAATTCAACTACTTTTTTCTTTGTATTAAGTAGATTTTTATTTTGTTTTATTACTTGGTATAACAATAAGAAGAATGAACATTTTTTTTAAACTAATAATATTTTCTTGAACAGTAGGAAGTACTCGAATACAAAATCATGTTAGGGAAATAATATCACAACTTGTTGTTTCCTGATCATTAAATTCTGGGTTGACTTTCTAAACTTATGCAACACACATCACACTCACAGAAAGTTGCGTCTAAAATATTTTACACATACACATAATTATTATTTTAGCGCTTTCACTTGGTTTCTTTGTCAGGAAATCATGGATGAGACAATATTGTTTTTTTTTTGTATTTTGTCCAGGGTATTGTAAATGTTGGTAAAATGAATGGTTTTGGTTTTGTGGCATCACAGGGTGCAACATACATACATACATACGCCTTCTTCCCATGGTGATAGGCAGAAACTACAGAACGCCACCTGCTACGATCCTTACATACTCCTTTTGCCTCGTTTACGTTCATACATCTGGTCATACACAGATATAGGGAGGAATATTTGTCTTGTTTATTATTTTTGTTAGATTGTGTTTGACCCTATTTGTCTTCGTTGTTAATACCGATCATAGTGTCAATATGGATTACCAAAGGTAATGCATCTGTATATATGCACTGTATATTGTAGAACAAGGCATTGGATATTGTTTCTTCATGATGATTAAAATGTACCCTGTGTATGTGACCTCGCAATTGCTTTACCACTTCTGACAACAATTCCCAGTAAATTGAAACTTCATTATGGTTCAAACTATTAAACTGTTGCATAGATAAATAGACCGTTTTATGACGTGCAGGTGGCATTCAACTTTAGGCGGATCTCACGCGCCACGCTCCGGTGCGCGGGACACGCGGCCCGTCGCGTGGTGGTAGGGCAATTACGAGGTCGACAACACTTTCAAGTTATAGGCGTAATTGTTATCTCAATATTATTCCTCTTAAGGGGGAAGCGCCAGGTTGCCAGCGAACTCCAAATTTTCTTACGTTTTTTGCAATTTGCAGGTCAGTGTCAGGTTGTATGTTGAACAAAATATTCGCGAGCGTAACAAGAATATATTTACAGAATTATAATCATTAAAATAAAACCTTTATGTTCCTATTAATTGATATTTTATGAAATTGTCATTCAATAGGATTATATGAAGTTAATTATATTTTGTTCAAATACAACCTGACACCTGACATGAAAATTGTAAAAAAACGTAAGAAAATTTGTGTTTCGCGGGCTACCCTTGCGCTTCCCCCTTAAATGTTTATCATGTTTTCATAATGGTCATTGCTCCGTCGCGTCGCTCCGATCACATATTGTGTACTTATTTGTATAGTAAGTAGTGGATAGTTGAGATGAGTAGGTACTTAGGTATATAATTACAGAACTACTGTAATTATATACTCTAAGAGTAGGTACCTATTGGCCTTTATTGTCAGCATTTTAGCTTGTTTATGAATATAATTGTTACGTGCACAATACAGGCTCCTGCAGACAGGCGCGACGCGACAGCGCCGCTCGTAGGGCGACGAGCGGTGCCTTTGACTCGCGTCGCGTGTCGCGCCTGTTTCTAGGACCCTTAAACATTATCTCTGTTAAGTCTTTGACAATTTGTTGTCTATTCCTATCATTGAAAAGGTTAAAAAATACGACCGTAAACCTGTCCAAATTATATAACATTTTTTGTCTCATCGTCCTTATCATGTCTCTAATTCTCAATTCAAAAACATCGTATCGATATTACATTAAGGATATCTCGAAACTTCGATTGATCATGTTAACATATCTCCCAATAATTTACGATATAGAATATTAGTTACTTATGGTTTTATAATGATGTATCGGATGTAAGTTAGCACGTCATATCTTGACTAGTAACTAAAGTGGTAAAAGATAGCATTCGCTATCTTTCTTTATGTCAGAGTGTTTACTGTTTGTCAGCATACTTTCATGTTTGGCATGATAATATTTACGACTTATATACCTCTAACTGGTCCCAGTTTTACTTGGCTTGTGTCTGAATTGTACTTCTTATTCACTAGAGGCAGTATCGAGTCAAAGCGGCTCCTCAAACAGAGGCTGCTCATGTCCTCGACCTGAGCAATTTTTTGGCATTTTTGTCGTGCTCAAAAGAGCCTTATTTAGAGCCGTGCGCTTAGTATCCACTAGTGGCAACTGGCAGCCTCGATCAGCTTCAGCATGATTCAAGTCGAGCCTGCTCTTTCTGATGATGCTTAAGAAGATAGGCAGCTTTAAAATTTCCGCTCACAAGGCAATCTTTGCTGAAAGACTCAGGAATAAGCTGTAGATTGTAAGTAGATTATGAAATTATAATTGCGACTTCAAAATCGAGGCTTCGCGATAAGTAGGTTGCTGCAAATGGTGCAATGCGGTTTTCCATGACCACAAAACGCGTAATCAGAGGACGCTTTTATTGTCCCGTACCCAAAGGGTATAACGGGACCCTATTACTAAGAGCTGTCCGTCCATCTGTTTGTCCGTCTGTCACCAGGCTGTAATCTCATGAACTGTGATAATTAGACAGTTGAAATTTTCACAGATGATTTATTTCTGTTGCCGCTATAACAACAAATAATAAAAAACAATAAAATAAATATTTAAGGGGGCTCACATACAACTGATATGATTTCTTTGCCGTTTTTATAGATAATGGTACGGAACCCTTCGTGCGCGAGTCCGACTCGTACTAAGCCGGTTTGTTTTATTGTTCAGGCAAATATTTTCTCAGCCCATCATCTTTTTCCTAACTGCCTACCTACATTCCAATTTATTTGGAGTTCGCACAGCACAACGTTTTCTTCCACACATGAGACACTAGGCAGTCACCGCAGTTCCTGCCTAGTCATAAACACATCATTCACACAATCCATCTTCAAAATCTTTTGAGATTGATACTTCTGCTTTGAATAAATCATAAGAATCAACAAGCTCTTAGGCCCCTATTACAGAACCTCACTCAAGACTCAAGAACCATTTGATTGGTTGAAGTAATGCTTGAGTCTGGAGTGAGGTTCTGTAATAAGGGACTAATTGTCTACCCGTTACTCAGCTCAGACAATTTAATCAAATAATTAATTATGATTATATAAATTACTTCTAATCCGCTTATTATCTTGATGATAAAGTTGGTTTTGATTGCTTTTTAACTAAAAATCATTCAGTTTCGTATTCGCCACTTGAGAAATTCGTTGGTTAGTTGACTGTTTTATTATTTTATTACATTGTGTCGTTTTTTGGTCTTACTTTATTTATTACTTTGCAAATTAATTCCCAACTGGTTTTGTGAGCGTCATCAGTTTCATCATGGTCATAACTACCATACCTATTTCTATCCTTACATCATCATAGTACATAAGTGTTGCATATTTGCCACTCTACACAACCATGTAATTGGTACTTTTCACGTAAATATTGCCTTCATTTGATCTAACAATCGATTAATTACTGAAACATTCTGCAGTTGCTTCATTCATTAGAAGGTAATGCGAAATTTTCTCTTGCTAGACACTTATGTTAACATTTCAAAAGGAAATGATTGTAAAACACACGCATATTGTTGAACATTATTATGTTTGTTACTTACCTCCCAATTAATTCTAAGGTAGCTCGCGAAATTCAAATTTACTTACGTTTATGACCGTAACAAATATGGCTTTGCAGAATTATAATTATTAGAATCAGCAATACAACTCCTTAAGTTAGAATTGGCCTCAAATGTAATGATTTCATAAAATAGTCATTCAATAGGGTAATATGAACTTAGCGAGATGTACTGATGATTTTTATGATTATGATTCTATAAATAAATATTTGATACGGCCGCGAATCATATTTTTTAGATTAACAATCATACACCCTGATACTGAGCTGCAAATTGCAAAAAACGTAACAAAATTTGAATTTCGCGGGCTACCTTAGCGCATCCCTCCTAATGAAACATGATTGGAGCCGTTATGTGTTTATTTTAAGGCTCGGACAGACTGGCGCGACCCGCGACGCGAATCGCATGCGATAGTAAAGGCTCGTACACACTGGCGCGACGCGACGCCCGACACAAAGGCACCGCGATCGCGCGACGAGCGGCGCCTTTCTGTAGCGCTGTCGCGTCGCGCCTGTCTGTGGGAGCCTTTAGGCACCACTCATCGCGCGACAGGCGGTGTCTTTGTGTCGCGTCGCGTGTCACGCCTGTTTGTAGGAGCCTTTATTCTGTCTGTGCCTAATTAAATACCTGCAAGTTGCTTCTTGATGATTGTAATAATGACGTTCTTAGTCCGTGTTTGTAGTTCAACGTCAGTTATTCGTATAAAAACCAATTTTGCGTCACCTTCGTATCTCTACAATTTATGAAGATGCGAATATTTCATATTCCTTAGATATTGTCTTTCTGAATCAGACAGTGTTTACGTGAACTTCAATGGTAAAATTGGTTTTATATCGTTGCTGTAGAGGTCAAAGGCCTTACATTAAAATGGGCGATACTGCGTTGAGTAAATTTCCATTTTTCCAGTATGTACGTTCGTATTCTTCACCAATTTAGTTTTTAACTAAAATATAGGCACAGTCGACAGAGGTCACGTCGGTGGTAACTTGATCTGGCCTAGCGTAGTCCGAAATTTCAATAGAATAAGAGGCACTGATTTTGTTACCACTAACGTACGGCCTAGTGTACAACATTTTATCAGTTATTCAACATTTAACTATTCAACATTTTATCAGCATATTGAATATTGTTCATTGTCTTATCCGCATTCAACATGGCGGCCTTAGATAATTGCGTTGCTGTAAAAATAGACAATATGATAAAATTATACGTGGTTGAGTCGATATAATGGACTCCGGCCTTTAAATGCGTTGTCTATTTTCTCTATTTGTTTATAGAAGATAAGTTCTTTAATGTTTGCTGGGTAGTTGATACATCTTTATTGATTGTTTTCAACGCAAAAATTATGAATTTAGAACTTCGCATCTTAAATCAGGGCCCTTTAAAGGTTCAAAATATATTGCATTAAAATGTAGCAGCATTTCTATCTTTCTTACAAATCCAAAAATAAATTAACTTTGTAGGAAATTTACCGAGTTCCAGCCATTTCAAATGAAAACATCAGAATTGATTATCGTCACCGCCAGCCTTCAACCGGACGTTTACCTCTACCAAGTTGTAATATCACAAAGGAAATTCTGGTTGCGCATACGCCGGGTCAAAATGAGAACATTGTAAAGACAGGGAAATAAACTTTTAAGCAAACTGATTACCAACTTAATTTGTCCGTATAAACCAAGGCAATCTGAACGTTTAAAAAATTACTAAAACTATGCAGTTACATATAACTAGAAAAAATATTTTTAATAATTAACTTTTATAAACATTAAAATTATATACATGTTAGTCCAAATAGTGACGTCACAAAAAAATTGATTCCTCATGCACAGGGGTATCCGAAAATACTCCATGTATATTCCGCGATTCTTGATAGTTTTCGAGGTATGATATTTTTTTTTAGATTTCTAGAAAAGGATACAGGAACCGCTTTAAAAAAATTCTATATATTTTTACACGGGTTTTTCACATTATTTTTGTTGTTATTTTAATTGTTACGGAATATTCTTTGAGACAAAATAATCATCTTCCTATCATTAATTAAAGATACAAAAATTTTGATCGAGTTGGATTGAGAGGAATTAACGTAGGTTGACAATTTCTCTGGCTGTATATTGTTAGTTAAATGTTGGTTGTATACTCATGATGTTAACTTCGTGTTGCCTCATAGTAGAACGCGGTTTCCTTGACCCAACGTGGATAAATGTGAACCGCGATTTTAACTGTAATTCGCTTATTATACATCGAGGTTAAAACTTTAACATCAGTTATGGCTAAAATTGAGCCCTACTTGTATAAACGAGATCTAGTAAACTAATAGACAATATGAACAATTAAGGAAAGTACATAGTACAGTATATTATCTACAATTTCCTTAATTATAGGCCTGAGATAGGTCTTTGGTTAATGTTAGCTAATCAGTGGCCTTTTCCAACCCAACAGACTTTCTAATCAGAAATACTTGTTGTGCTTACGCATAATTTTGTACCGCAACATACACGGCATGCTGAAGTGGATTCCGTCTTTGTCGGATTGTTTAAAAACGGTATTTAAGCCAGCAAATACCGGTTGGGCCGATTGAGCTTAATTTAGCTGGCAATCTGTTGAAGAGTGTTGATGCAAAGGCACACTTATTTATGCTTTGTTTACAGAAGACTGAAGTGATATTCCTCCACCTTTTGCCCTTCTTATCAACGTTCGCCCCAATTTTAGACACAATGTATTTTAGTCTTTGCATAGATATTTCTTTCTTTCACAGGTTTTAAGCCTGCATCCTAATTGCGTATGAAACTTTGCAATGTCTTTAATTTTGACAGTTCAATAACATTCATTGCGTTATTGACATTGTTGAGCAGACGAATTTTTCAAACATATGAAGCAATGGATTAGCAATTTCCTTCAAAATTCTCCGGATTGTTAGTGAAAGTGTGTAACGCAAATCTACTTCTTACTCAGTCGCTCTCGCTTCCTCATGACTAAGGGGTGCTGCGACTACGATGGGAAATTTTAGACTGCTCCCTTCTGTGCTAAGTGTATGACCTTAAGATCTACTTAAACCCATACCTAATTTGCCAAAACTCAACTTGCAGTAAATAAATTTACAGTAGTATTACAATAAAGTATAAAGACGCTTCCAGAACTTTTGTTTTACAAAATAAAGCGATTAAAGCGTAAACGCAGTCAACTGATGCATATTTATTCAACTTATAGGTACTCACAGGCAATGACTCCGCGCTTTTATATATATCTGTATAAAATACGTACCTACATACATTATTTTAATTTGGAAACGCGAAATATCAAAAATGAAATCACGGCATACAAATTAATGTAGCCGTCGAATTTATATTTGGCTGACTGTTCATTGTTTAAACAATTAAGTATATTAATTCCATACCTAAAAGTTAAAACCCAAAAAAATCTTAAATTGATGTTGAAAACCGTTTCAAAATCCATCGTATCATACAGTAGTTAGAAGAAGCTAAGCAAATACACAGAAAGATATTGATTTCTATGTACCTATTTAATGATTTTGGCTCAGTATTCACATTAGAAGTAGCAAATCTTTGAAGAGATATCGAGTTGCAAAGGGGGTCGCAAATTTCTAAGTGCATAATAATAGTCATACAATAATTATAGGTATTCCGATGTTATATGTTTGCATTTTGCACTTCGACGTGATGTGATGGCATATATAATCACATACAATATGAGAAGTGCCAATTATTATCAATAGGATGTGTGAGAAGCATAATATTGTGTACATTCGAATTCTTCCTTGTGTTTGTGCATTTAGTTGAATGATTCTCCATTCTCTGGTGTCCTGTTATTGCGTATGTCTATATGTTTGTTTTGTCTTGGTCTTAAGATTTGTTATGAATGTCTTCTTGTATTCGGTTGTTGTGATATCAGTACTGTTATTATTTTCGCCAAATTAATTGCTAGTTACAGTTTACAACAAATTCTAGACCTGAGGGCCTAGACAAATGGCATTCGCTTCGGAGCGATTCTATTTCTACAATCTATATCGCATTCGCTAATGTTTCCATCCTAAGAATCGAAAACTAGCGATAACGCTCTATGGAAGTAATCGTTCGACGCTTTCGATTCGTTTCATAGATTCGAATGATGTTAACTGTCTAGCTAATTACTAATCGTTGACCTATGATCACGTGACATTTCGATAGCTTATGTCAACCAAATTCATTTTTGGCTTTTCTACTAGCGTCATCGCTAATCCAATGTTACTTTGTCTGGGCCCTCTGGATAATTAGTTAATTTTTAAAAACGTTAGCCTTCGACTACCTATTGTTCTTGAGTGATATATTCTCCGATTTTTTTTGCTCATTGAGGTCCGGTCTCAGTAGTGTTTGATTTATTTTCAATGCCAAACTATGGTTTGTTAAGTGCAAAAACAACATTGCCAATAAGCTGTAGAACTTGTAGATATCATACTACAGTACATAAAATTATTCACAAATGTTTTTTGTCATGTATAAATTATTAAAATTTAATTTATATAAAAGAATGACCTTTGCTCAAATCTTTATACCTACAAGCCAACCAATCACGATTATTAGTCGCTATTTCCCAACCATTAACATTGAAAACGGACTCGAGACCTCTAATAGAAAAGTTAATGAAGTAGTAATGTGTCAACTAGTGTTTGTGTTCCCGTCATTGTTAGCTGACGTGTGTCGCTAGTCATTAATTAGTCAATGTGAATATCTTCAGGTGCCGCGCGCTAAGATCGGTCTGCAACACAACCTTGGACTCGGAGGAGCAGTCGTCGTCACCATGTACAAGAAAGGATTTGCTGACATCACCCCCAGAGCGGTTGCCGCCGCCGGGAACCCCGAGGACTTCAAGGTCTTCAAATACATGAAGATTCTGGAAGAAGCGATGGAAAATGATAGCGACAACCTCATCGAAAAAGTACGAGGCATCTATGGATTCAAAGTGAAGAACGGCCCCAACGGCTCTGAAGGTTACTGGGTCATCAACGCCAAGGAAGGCAAAGGCAAAGTATCGTACAACGGCTCTGAGAAACCTGACGTCACCTTCACCGTCAGCGACGAAGATGTCGTCGACCTAATTTCTGGAAAACTGAACCCACAGAAAGCTTTCTTCCAAGGCAAGATTAAGATCCAAGGCAACATGGGTCTAGCTATGAAATTGACGGATCTGCAAAGACAAGCAGCGGGAAGAATCGATGCGATTCGCTCCAAACTGTAAACTCAAACCGGTTGTAAACTGGTATTAGTTTGTATTAACGTGGTTACGGACTTGAGGTAGGGGTATTTTTATACTAAATGATCACACAAATTTTATACTCAGCAAGATGTTGGGAGAAACGCAAAATGTCGGTCACATCAAGTCATGTTGTGCTGTGCAATAAAGATTCAACTACATGTCTATAAGCGTAACGTGTTATGTTGTATTTATGGTTATCTGATCATTCCAAATGATATTTAAATTTAATGAATAAAAGGCACTATTATTGTTATTAAATCAGTTTTTTGTATAAAAGTTGCGTTTTTTTTTATTTCGTATTCGTTTTCATTTCGCTCTTACTTTTAGTAATAGTAACAAATAATTAAATATTCAGAGCAAAAACAGCTCACTAAGGGTAAAGGATCCTAAAATACCGGAAAAGAACCGGTATTTAGTGGTTCCGTTACTAGAACCCGAACCGGAACAGGAACCTAAATTGGAACCTTTATTTACCGGTTCTTCTTCAAAGCGAGTTCGAACGAGTTCATACGTTGCCGCTCAGCGCAGGACGAAGCTTTGTATGATAGCGGCGAGATTTGGGCGGCCGCCGCCGCCGCAGGGTGAAGAGGTTTATTAGTTGGAGTTTTTGTGAGGGGAGAGGGGCACTTTTGCTTTAGTAGATCATGTGGAACTTATTTCTTAGAGCATCTTTACATCGAATGGTACGGAACCTGTATATTAGAACCTTTATTTGAAACCGGAACCCAAATTCGTACCGGTTCTCAATCCCTGCTTAAAATGTATTTATTTTTTATTTGAAACCGGAACCCAAATTCGTACCGGTTCTCAATCCCTGCTTAAAATGTATTTATTTTAAGTCAACCGATTATATTATCGTTGTATTTTATAGTGTAGGTACACTACAATACATAATTTTGTATCCAAGTGAACCAACATAGTGATATTGCAAATATTATAGGATTAAAGGTTTTCAATGTACGTAATGTTGTCACAAATGTAATATGATGATAATAAAAAGGATGAAGCGATAAATTTAATTGAAATAATCTAATCTTACTGAGACTCATTTGAATTCTGCATCACAAACGCCATCTATATTCTTCGTAACGTAATGTTGTGTAAATGTAAACTAACTTTTACAAAAGATGGCGTTGTTAAATTTACGGCAGTTGTTTGTTGCCCATTGATAGGTAGCGCTGATGATATCAAAGTACAATTGATTTCTGGTATACTAGGCTGCCAGATTGTTTACAAGGCGGACAAAACACTGATATTTCAAAATAATGTGAAATGAAACACTTATTTTGGAAATCATTTCATTTTATTGCTCCACAAGGTAGGTACTTATAAGCTTTTTTATTTTCAAGTAAAAACACTTACGAAACCACATGTTACGAACATGTGTGTGCATAACAGAATTTTATTTATTTATTATAATCTTATAACTCTAATCTATCAGGTACTTTACAATATACAATGATTTTTCCACTGTTCAATATTAAGAAAAATGTTTTTGCATAATCCAAAAAACATACAGGAATGTTTTGTTGGATTAGAGGTTTCAAGCAGCAACTTATAAATTTTCTGATATAAACACACACAATTCATAATCAGGCCGTTTCTCTAAGACATGTCGCCTTATAATAATACAGTCGCAAATAATTATAAATCTGTTACAAACAATATATCTACTTCGTATCCCTGTAAATAATAGCGATAAAAAAAAACTTACTACATCTGACCAGGTTCACGAATATTGGCCATTAAAAAAAAAATACAGTGTTTATGGGCAAGATAATAATGTTTCAGGAGTTATATCGTTTGTAACTTTTTTCGACAGGTAGGTACGAGATTATCTCTTATATTTTTATGTAAAAAGTCCGTTACTCACTATTGCGTATCGGGACGTAGGTTTATGATGTAATCTCGTAAAAAACATGGCGCCAATATCGTTTACTTAGTTTTATTTAGCTCTCGAGGATAAAACTGAGAAATAGGTGATTATTAAGTCATCATGGGTAATTATTGTGAAGATTTATTGCAGGTATAATTACAGCCTTATTAAAAAGCGGAATACAAAGAAAATGTTGATATTATAGGAAATTAAAGACATCTAACTTGGCTTTCAATATTTACAGAATTTATTGCCATTCCTAAGAGCATGCCACCGTGCACTTTACAACAAATATTGGCACAAAACAAAACAGCATTCGGTACTTTTATTATTATGAATTCACATAGTTTTAAATCTGGAGTCTTATTTTAAATTTTTCCATCTAGACGTCTTCTCGTCAACTAAGAATGGCAATAAATGGTTAAAATACAAAGAGGGACAGGAAAAAAAAACGCAGAGGGTGAGTAAGCAAATCAATTCAGCGCCATCTAGTGAAACAATTTACAATTCATATAAAGCAATATATATTTTTGATACTTTGCGACTTTCACAATAAAGTTTTTATAACTGATGTATAACAATCATACATGAGATCACAGAGTACGTGAATACCCTGGCAAATCACCAATTACGCGAGAAACTTTGTCTCATTCCTCTGTCCATTAGCCAAAGCTGCCAAAGAAAAGGAGACATAGTTTGTAGCGACAAATTCAAGTATTTTATAGTTTACAACAGCCTGGCATCCATACATAGCTTCGTACCGTACAGTAAAATAAATATTTACATTATCATTGCTCTCACTGCCTTTAAATGAGAAATACAAAAAAAAAATAACAAACCTCTTTCAAAATTGAAAAAGCATACAACCTATTGAGTGTCTTTAGAAATAGAATATGTAGCCACGATTAGTCCTTTAGCACCATCCGTACTTATATAAAATTTTGAGTTAAACAAGACAGTGAGAGCTTACTTTGAAACTTTTCCATCGATACAATAGAATATTACCTACGCTAATAATTAAAGCGTTATTTAAGGTTAAAAATGGCTTAGCCACGTTTAATTTTTTCATCTTTTTAATATCGCAAACTAAAATAGATTTTCATTGAACTCTCTTTTAGAAATAATAATTAATTTAAAAACCAAAATATTAGTAGAACCAAAATATTCGCCAATAAATACTAAAATATCTACAATTAGTCACTAAGTTAGCCAAGCCAAAACACTGTAGCACCAAAATTATCCAACAACAGTACTGACAGAAAAGTTTCACGATATATATGAGGTACCTTATTATACAATATAATGACATGCAGTCCATTTCTAATGTACACTATTAAATGTTTAAAACAATAAGTTATTCTTATTACACTCGCTTACGGTACCTATACTGAATAATATATATTAATAAGTAAATGGTAATTTTTTTTTTCAAAGTGTCTCTGACTAGAGATAATAAACCTATTCTAAAACTGAAATCTTATCCTATAACAACTAACTACGTAACATAGCACTCTTCGAAGGAAAAAAAAATATCATCAAAAGGAAAATCGTTTCGATTTCATTTCTACAATTTGAGCTTAGCCAAAGTCACTTGGTGAAATCATATTTCACAACTCATTTTATTTGTTGTTTTTTTTTTATTAGAATCGACCCCGGCAATGCTAGCTAGCGCATTGAAAAACATGACCCTCCTTTTAGGCTCCGCCGCAGTCGGGTAAAATAATATTCATGTAAAACGGATAATCAAAAACTGATCAGCAGTCGGTCTTTCACGAAATTTTTATAGTTATATGCTGCCAATTGACGTCGTGAAAGTACTTTT
This sequence comes from Dryobotodes eremita, assembly GCA_917490735.1. NCBI lineage: Eukaryota > Metazoa > Arthropoda > Insecta > Lepidoptera > Noctuidae > Dryobotodes > Dryobotodes eremita. The sequence goes on from OU823256.1 coordinate 5,024,660, forward strand.
AATATAAAGATAAATTATCTTTTATCTATTTCCTCAGTTCGCTAGCTAACATAGAATACAATGTAATTGGGGTTTATTTTAAAATAGTTGCCTTAAATCTGGTATGAATAATATGAAGATGATTCATTATCAGTCATACAAAAGGAATCAATCATTTAAGGAAACAAGAAAATTATATATTTTAAAGAAGTGGAGTAAAGTATTTTATACTTAAATTTTTTAACTGTTTTCATTTATAAATTCAACGGTGATATTTGTAATTTATATGTTAACCCGATGTTAATCAAAGAAGTTAATAACCGCTAGATAATTTTAATGTTCATACCAGATAAAAAAGAAATAGCTCGAGGCGCCCATGAGGTTATAGCTTAAAATCACACAAGTTCGAATGTCAATCATCCGAGATTAGTGTCCGTAGACACAAGTTTAATACATAAATAATAATTGCTCAGTCACAAAAATATGCACTAAATTAAAATGCACTGTTACTGGCAAAGGCTAAAACGCGTGGCTCAAATTTATTACAAAACGTATATAAATTACATTTAACATAAAGTCCGTCAGCCGCTTTTCGGTTAATGACAATACCTACATACTTAATAATTCATTACGTTTTTAAAAATATTTTAAAAACAGCTACTCGTAAAACTTTTGTTTACGACGTAAAAAAATCACAAGTTTTCAATAAATTAAAATGCTACGAAAAGACGTAAGTCTTAGAAGAGAACTAAAGTTATCAAAGCTTGTGATGACAAAGTTAAAATTACAATAATTATTATTTTTAATATCGACCGAATCAATTAGGAATTTAATTCACGGTGTGTCCCTCCCAGTGTTGTTGTAGACTGTTACACCATGGAGTTACAACAATGTCCATGTAATGTACAACACCGCTTCAGAACAACACCAAAGACCACTTGTTGACAACCAACCATTTTAATTCCGAGATAAAAAACCTAACAAATTGATAAGAATCAGGCAGTGATTTATCCACCATTTTAAAAATTATTGCTCGATAAAAAACAATTTGTAGAATCTAAATGAAAATCAGTGTCTTACATAGTTTTTCTTAATTTAGACCAATAAATTTTTATGTACAATGAGGTAGACTGCGGGATACACCCTTATAAAGATAATTTTGTTGGCCTGGACTCTACTAAAGTAACAATAACTTATGAAATATGACATGCGACTGTCCCACTAGCCGTTAGGTGTTAAGATACAACACTAATATGTATTAGAATAAAAGTAATTACATAATTTAGCTGTACAAAACTTGTGATATGAGAAAAAAAAAACCTTATGATTTTAAATCAGCTGGAAGACGACCATGAAAATTATAATTATTTGCATTAACCATCTCTACCACCGTTCATTTTAGTGGGACAGATGAATTAGAACAAAAGTGTTCTATAGACCTGACACAACAAAATGTTTAAGAGTTAATTATTAACATTAAGAATGTGCCTCACTCCTACAATTGGCTTGTGTCTGTAAACAAATATAAACTTATTTCCACATGGTTTTCATACAACCTTTAACATATAAGAGGTATGATGCATTTATGTGTCTGAAATATTATTACTATTTGGTATGGTTGAGGTTTTATACAGAGTTATTTATTCAAACGAAAGTTTCTACGTTCAGTAGATGTCGAGCAAAATGAAGGAGGTAGGTCGATATTACACCATCAAAAATGTTTAATGATTTACATAATGGTTCCATTATATCGCGTGTAGAATGAGCTTCAAAAGTAATAACATGATTATGAATTGATTTATAGTGTAACACCGCCCACAGATTGTATCAACTTCTTACTATTCCGGAATATGAAGTTTATAATAAGTTTATGTATTGTACACAAGTAGAAGTTAACTTATAACGCCGTTATTATTGCTTATTGTATGTACACAGATATTGCAAATAAATCTTAAAAATAACCCTGTATAAATTATGCTTATGGTTGTAGTTTTATAACTATTTTACTATATTATATTATATGTGAGTATTTTGTTAATAAGGTATTGGAAAAGCACAGAGTTGAGGTTATATGAAAAGGTAACAGACGTACCTCAGAATGGCACACGTTGAAGAGACTACAAGAAAAACTGTATATTGTACAAAAAACTAATTTCATAAAACTGTACTTGATATGATTATGTACAACTATTTTTTATCTGCATCGTGCTACTGTATAATCTGTGGTAAAAACGATTCTCTAATCGAATCTGCACAATGTGGCATCATCGAAATCGGTATCGCCACATAAAATTATTCAAAACAGTATAAATAGAAAGAGGTCTCAATCGACTCGGTTTCAAAGATCAACAATATCCAAGTAGAGAAAAAAATATTTACACGGTGCCGCGTACGGATCGTACATCGTACATTATGATTGGTTCAGCACCTCGTGTTTTTGTACTGTGTGTACCGTGGACACGCAATGTCACTAAGCGTTCATCGCGATCACTGTTAGCGCAACCTGGTGATGACGCGCGTAGGTCAACATGGCGGCGGCTCGGCCTCCTCCTGCTTGGGCGGCGAGGGGTTCGGGGAGGGTCTGTCGGCGCCGAGCTCCAGCTCGCGCCGCGCGATGTCTACCTCCCGCAGGTCGAGGCCCGCTTCTCGCCGCGCGAGCTCAGCCTCGCGCTCGTCGAGCATTCGGGCACGCTCGGCGAGCCGTGCCTCGACGTCGAGCAGACGCGCGGCTAGCTCTGAGTCGCTATGCGGCGGCGGCGAGGTGGAGGACGTGACGTCGTCGATGGGCGGCGTGAGCGGTTTGAGCGCGACGTTGGGCTGGTAGTCGCGCTCGAAGGACGTGCAGTCGGCCACGCGCACCACGCGTTCTGGGTGCTGCAGCGCCGGCTCGCGCTTGTCCCAGGGCCGGAAGGCGGACAGCGCGCGGTAGTGCAGCGCGTACGGATCCAGCAGCAGCGCGAACGTCGTGTAGTCCTCACTGCGCACTTTCTTCGGCGGCGATTCAGGCGGCTCCGGCTTACATACCAACGTTTCCACCACCTGGAATTGAGAGAAAGACTCATAAGTATATAAGTATCACATTTTTATTACTCTGACTTCCGTATGATTTCAATAGCAGCATTGACATCATATAACGCAAAACATCATTACTATTGAAAAACATTTCTGGGAAATCCGGACATAATCACCATTATAATGTAGATACTGGTAAACCTTCAAACAATATCCTTTACCAGATATCTAAAGCCAATACCGAATCTACAGTACGCTCAAGTCAACGCCTCGCAAAATTTCCAATACTATTCAATGACTATGGCGCAAATCGCAAATAGAATCAGTCGCGACTCTTTGTGGAAATATTCTTGTCTGCGACAGTTAGGGAGTACGTAAATACATTAATGTCAAAGGGTCACATTACTGACGTCAATGGCTTATCTGAATACCGAGGAGCAAGGAGCGGTGAGAACTGCTCTTAGTACAAATTCGCGATGTCAATTCTACGAGCAGATTAATTCTAATTAATCTTTATCTTAGTTTTAGTGCCCCGAAGCCGGCAAGGTAGTAACGAATCTGAATTTTAGTTGCGTTGGTTCTTGTGACTGGTATGGCTTGGTCAAATGACCGTAGTGTAGGTACCTATAGACCGAGCCTTTTATTCCTAAGCATCAAGAGTCTTTCCCTTTTTAATCTTGCTCCGCTTGGTTGGTAGTTCAAACAAAGGAACAGCATTGAAAGCATAGTTGAGTTCAGGATCCAGCCAGATACCGTGTCTAAACGGGAAACATTTACTCAATATCTACTGGGGCGCTTTAAAACCCATGTAATCTCAGGGGCCCTAGAGCAAAGCACGTCATCTCGTTCGAATGAGCACAGCTAACCACATCGCTATCAGCAAAACACATTCGTCTTACATAACGCAGGTGCGCGGGGTGCAGGGGGGAGGCAGACGGCGCGCGTCATCACCGCCCCCACTCGCCCCCCGCGCTGGGGGTGAGGCGCGGATGTAGGTCGTGGCCAGGCCGCAGACGACCCCCAGACGCCAGCCTCGCCCAGCCCTGACGCACCAAACACTCACACCCCAGCAACAAATGCGTAAATGTTAGGCTGTTAAACATTTTGTCTCTGAAGATAATTAGGAAAAAATTCTACGACTGCTCGCAGTCTTTCCTACTTTCGCTTTTTTTTTATCGCTCAGTTGTCCACCAATGCTTCCTCCTACATTTCGTAATCAAAGCGATGCGCCGCCAAAACTGCGTCTATTCTGTTGATAGTTCGTTATCGAATTCCTTGTACGAATAACAACACCAAAAATGTGGGTGAAAATAACATGCCGATACGTTATCAACATACTCATCATTCAATCTACGACTTTGTATTGTTTATTTGGAGGGGCGATCCATTTTAAACCTTACAGCGACGAGATAAACAGCACATTACTATGTAACGGCTGCGTCAAAATGGCGTCGGGCGCGTTCAAAACACTGGCTCCAAAACAATGTACGTAATGAGAGAACGGCGGGGTTTCCGTCGAGACTCATCTGCGGAACGTGTGCTAAGATAGCTCGTGTAAGCGGAGCTCCCTCGGCGCCCCTGGCCCGGCACGTCACTCTCTCGGAAGGGCCCGAGGTAGGTAGGTCAATGGGCTTTCTAGGCTCTCAGTAAGTTGGGCGCGTGGGCGCGGTCCAACTAACATATTTCGGCCTACTGGCAATTTAGCAACTGTTTTTTTGTCGACACGTGCCTACATACAGCCTATGTTGCGTGCTATCAATACGTTTTCCCTCTAACAACCCCGAAGCCTCACGTTTTAGTTTATCGTCAAAATAACTACGTAAGTTATTCTGTCAGTAAACGGCACGATTTAGCGAAAAACTACGCGGACTCGTCAAGTAGAAGGTCATAGTAACTTCGGCATCTATTATATTATTTATGTGCTATTGGCATGCACAAGCTTATTATACTAAACTAGGTACTTATGTATAGCATTCTACAATATAACTACAATATAAAGAAAACATAATTTTGTCATTTCTATTTCAGTTTATTGAAAAGGCAATGTGCAGTTTACGAGCTCTAGAGGTTAAATCGTCCACTGCAGGATGAGATCAGTCTATAATTTGCACAGATTGTTAGCATGGTTGGCGTTGAAAGAAGTATGCCTAAAATCCGAAACGTATTTAAAAAGAGAACAAAAAGGTTGCTGGCCAGTCCCCTGCAAACGGCCATCCAGAATTCCCGAAACCCGATAATTCATTTGCCTCCCCCGTTGCTCAGTTATGTAGCTACATAATATGTTTTGCATGTGGATAGCAGCTGATACATAACTCATAGTTTTTCTATGTAATTCAGATGGGTTGTGTATAAAGTTTACATGTCGGTAAAAATGGGCAATGAACTAATGAAACGGTCTGCTGTCCAGGGTTGCCACACACACGCTAACAACATACGTTTTTATTTACAATGTCGCAAGATCCAAATTCAAATCAAACTTGATCGTTGAATAAAATATTTTGGGTTCGAACTTAAGTTTTTGAATTTCAAATAGCCTCGTTTTTCTAGTATTTTCAGCTGGTAGTTTGAGGTAGAATGCCTGATACAAAAAAAACACGACTAAAGGGTTCTTCAAACAGCAGGCGCGACACAAAGGCACAGCCAGTCGCGCGACGAGCGGTGCCTTTAGGCTCCCGCAGAAAGGTGCGACGCGATTCTGGTAGAACAATTTCCATGCAGTTTTCATTGAAATTGTTCTACTAGAATCACGTCGCGCCAGTCTTCGAGAGCCTTTCCTGTTGCGTGCGATTCGCGCCGCGTGTCGCGCCTGTTTGTAGGGGCCTTAAAACTACATTTAATGGTGAAAATTTTTAGTTAACAGTGAAATAAATAGGTAATAACTTTTCCTTTACTTAATGCAGCTGATTATAAAGTTACACATACAAGTATTGATCGCTTAGTGCACATGCACTTGCCTGTGTACTTAGCTAATCACTGGCACTAATCAAAATGTAAACAAGCAGTTATTGATTAACTTCGTGTGGGGCGGTAGACTCAACGAAGTTAGCTGCCGATAAAAACAAAAAAAAAGTGTTTATAATATAATAATATTATGAATGTTGACTCGACTACTTTCATAATAATCTGAAAAGCACTGACAACTGAAATGTTTCAGCTTCATCAGATTCAGTGTAATATATTCTTAAAAGTTAATTAGGTATGTAACTGTTTTTACAGTATCCAAATTGTCGTTGATATGGTTTCATTTAATAATCAACTTTTCAATAAACAAGAACGCGTTCTATAGAAATTAATCGGATTTGCTTAAGTAATTATTAATACCTAAATTAATTACAGTGTCATAATTAAGCCGTGTTTCTTCAAAAAAAAGCGTAGTAAACTGATAAAATAATATTTGTAGCAATTGCAGACATAAAAGGTAAATAGTACGTGTTAATTTATTATCTTATCTGGTCTACGTTGATAGACGTAGACAAGTTTCTTAGATAGGTGCCTAATCTAGTTGTTTGCGAATTTTAGCACAGTTAAGGATGTTAGCTAACTTTGTTTTTCAATAACATGCGCAATTTCATTTATTATCTGCTGATAAAACAGCCACTGACCTCGCTTTGTTTTTCATCATAAATCAATAATCGTAATGCTGATCTAGGGCTCCCAGCGACCTCCTGTTTGCTGATATCGCTACCCTGATTTAATTTTGTAGACAGCTTGCCAATGTTTACTATATGGTGCGTTTCAACTCCTTTGTATAAAATCCAGGTGAGTATTTAGGAGATACTGCCTAACTAGACACTGAAAGTGATCCTTAACCTAGCCTGTGTGGTATGTAAAGGCTGCCTATGATGACCTATCAATTTGATAAGCTATCTTAGTAATAAGTCTAGAATAAATACACGTACTATTGAATCTAAAAAACAAAATATTGATACTAGAAGTATAAATCAATCAGCCTTTTATAACCGCATTGGCAGAGTTCTGTGACTTTACGTCGAACTTTCTGGAAGTATGGCGAGAAAAAAGAGTGTTAAAAAAACATTTTTTTTTCTTTGTTCTCGCGAAGCAGCCCTAAGCCACGTTAGCCGTCAATGGACGACCAATTGTTTAGACAAGACGCACAACTCACAAGACACCGCACGCCCCTGAATACTGGAATTATGAATCAACTTCATGGAAAATGTTGGAAAATCTTTGAAACTCGCGTGTTATTTGATTAGGTAATCAGCTCAGGATTCTTTACTGGTGTAAACAAGAGTTTTTGTACGAGAATAGCCACATGCCTTTGTGGATATATTAGCAGGGCAGCAAGTTTGAACTGGCTGTCCAAGGTCCTTAAGACGTAATGTCGCTCCAACACTCGTAAAAGTTCTCGCGGGGTACCGCGAAACTAATGAAAAGGTGGCAAATATTATGATTACGAAGATTCTTTCCAAATAAGCTGTTCTTTGAAGTGTATTTTTATTGTATGAGGATTTAGTAAAGTAGGTAAGAAGTGAGAGTTTATCGATTCATACTGCTCGGTTCGACTGGACCCTGGTGATTATTCCAAAGGCTGATCCATTGCCATCATTACCAGTTGTCCACAAGAGTTAAGACCCAGTCAAAATCTTAATAAAAGATGAACGTAGCATACCTAATAATTTTGCTGTAATTACGAACGCCATGCGCCAGTCTGTTTACACTGTGATCTTGAATGAGCTTGCTTATGGTCCTACGTTGGGCTATTAAAGATCTTTAAATATTATCTAAGATAATGCTGGATGTGTACATTAGTTTATAGAACTGGTGTTTTTTTATAATTTACGTTTATTTTGCAAAGTCCTTGGTAGGCCTGAGTACTTGCGGGAGGAGCATCAAGCACCAAGCGTTGTGTGGCATAAATGGGACTTTGGGACATTCGCACCGAGTGGAAATAAATGGTTTCGGGACATCATTCAAAATAAGAATAAGGTATGCAATTTCACAATGGACTGGTTGATTAATACAGAATCTAACGATGTAACATTGTACCACTTGATTAAATGAATAATGCAGATACATTATTCATTAAAGCATGAGATTTATTCTTGGGAGAACTTGCATAAAAGCCATTACGCAAAAAAGGCATCGTTGATTGCTTATTGAAAGAATCGTGTATCGTCGATATCCGTCATTTTTATATGATGATATTAGATACAGCAAAAAATAAATATTATACTATTTTCCACGAAATAAACTGTCTGCAAATATAGTAAGAAAAGAAAGAAAGAAGACAATATAATAGTAGATTATGCACCAATAGGACAAAGCAGTGTCTTATGTCGCGGGCGCCTTATTGAATCCCGAGTGTAAAGATGGATTCTAGTGTTAGTTTTGAGTTAAACAAGCATCCTGAGTGGAGCGAGGGATTCAAGCTCGCCCAAGACGAATGCCAGTTTATCCCCAAGGAGTATACTCTACTTTTCACACCATTTACAAGACAATAAAAAGCAATAGTAGGTACTAGAATCGAAGTATTTATTAAAATTACAATTACAGTTAGTAGACCTATTTAAAACAAATAAAAGTTAAAGGTAATGTTTGGTACTTTAGACCAGTTGTGGAAAGACAAAGTTATGTTTTTATTCGGTACATTTATTGAAATGGAGGAAGAGTTTATTTGCGTATTGCTGTTGAGAAAAGTTTCAGAAACTTGGGTGTGCTGAGGATAATTTTGGATCGTGAAAGTTGGTGAAGGTGGTGCTTGAGGCAGCGGGCTAGATGAATAGTGTTTTGATGTGGATGGTTGCGGTGACAAAAGTGTCCAAGGATCAGTTATCGACGGTGTTTTTAGTTTGATCACCAATGTGGCAGCTTATTTTATCCTTATTCTGTATAGAATTTTCAATGTACCCCTCTGCTACTACATCAGATTTCCATCCACCGTGTCTTTTAATCTGGGTCATGTCTGCTCCTGAATCAGCCAGTAGAGTAGCCGATGTTCTCCTGACCCAATGGCCCGTGTAGAGTTCGGCATTTGTCAAATTTAGGTATTTCACAATTTCTTTTTGCATGGTGCTGATTTTATTTTTACTAATGACTTTCCTGGTGCACTTGCCATTATTATAAGCTACGAAAAATCCGTTAGTGTTTATATTAGAGGGGCGTAGGGCTTGGTACTTTTCGACAATTCTTACGTATTCTCCACGGACTACGAATGACTTGATACTATTCAAGCATCGCTAATGAGACACAATTGATTTCCTATAGTAATGGCCGTCTAGCGGGCCACCTTAATTATTTACAATTAATTTTCAACACCACGTGCCCGACAATGTCATGCAAACCTAACCTAAAGTAAATCATTAAAGCCCTGGGGTCTAGCGGGGCATTAATATTGAGCTGAATTTAATTATGACCCGCTGGTCATTAATGTGATTTGAATTTGGAACATTGGAACCTCAAGTAAAAATCGCATACAAACATTTTCCATAGCACATACTGATCCCATGCATTTCCCATTAAGAGAAGCACCAAAAAAAAAAAGTTCGGAAGTCGAACGGCCACGTAGAAAAAACCCAAAAAAAAAAAATTTACACAAGTAAAAAAAGGCGCGAATACTAAAAATGGATTTGCTGTTATACAACAAATTCAACTACAAATTCTCACAAAAATGTCGAGTGACGATAGTGATTTGGCTCCGGGGTACATTAAATCCGAAGCCATTGGCATTGCCAACAATCTACTCCCAGAAAAGTCTAAGGAATCGTACATGAAAACCTACAATGATTTTTACAAATGGAAAACTATAAAAGGCGTTAAGTCTAGTTCCAGCATTTATCATGTACAAAGCAAGTAGCCTATGGTGCATCTATTCGATGCTCAGGTCAACAATAAGCATTCAACATAATATTCAAATTAATACATACACCAAATTACTGGCATTATTAAAAAGGAAATCGGAAGGACATCGTGCTAATAAATCAAGTTTTCCCAGCTCAAAATGTGGAAACGTTTCTAAATGAAGCCCTTGAACACAGTTTTCTTGCCACAAACGTAAGTACCTACCTAATGATAATTTTTTAGTAAATAAAATAACTAAATACTTACTAAAACTTACTAGCGACCCGCTTATGCATCGATCGCTTGTGTGCGATCTACTGAAGCGTTGCGTAATGTTTCGACAAGCCAAAATGTCGAGATTCCTGCGCTCTATCCAATTTAAATATTATTATAAACCTTCGTTAGGTTTATATGTCTATTATTACAATTATATGTGTAAATGAAATCTAAGAAAGTGTATAACTTGTAATACATAAGAATTAATATACACAGTGTTCTTCACGTTATCCATAAACTGTGGTGAACGCTTCTATAGCTTTTACAAAACAAATCTAACAAAGGAAACTTCGTTACAAAGATATTAGTAATTTCATAAAATTTAATTTAATTGACCTATGCAGTAAGAAAGGGCCTTAATTTGGCCTATGTTGCCACTTAGTGCAAATAAAATGATAAATCTATCAAATGCCATTTGCATTTAATTTGCACGTTTAAATTTTTTGTCAACTGTCAATAATTTTACAAGTTTTGACAAGTTTCAGACTAAATAAAAAGAATAAAAATAAGACGTTGCCAATTCGGATAAACAGGCATACATAACGGGTGATTTACGTCAAAGTATTAAGTTTGTATGTTGTATACTGTCCGGAACACGGTGTATATTAATCTACGTAACTTACCTTCCTACTTACTAACCTACCTGTCTATTTTTGTTACAGGTGGCCTTGATTTTTGGAGTGAATGACTGTTGTCATGGAAATGACCTCTTAAACATTAAAATCGAAGATATCGAAAAACATTCAGATTTGTTGCTGGTAAAGCTAGATACAAAATCAAAGAAAGAACGTTCATTCGTAGTCCGTGGAGAATACGTAAGAATTGTCGAAAAGCACCAAGCTCTACGCCCTCTAATTAAACACTAACATATTTTTCGTAGCTTATAATCATGGCAAGTGCACCAGGCAAGTCATTGGCAAAAATAAGATCAGCACCATGACGAAAGAAATTGCAAAATACCTGAAACTGACAAATGCCGAGCTCTACATGGGCCATTATTTCAGGAGAACATCAGCTACTCTATTGGCGGATTCAGGAGCACACATGACCCATATTAAAAAAAACACGATCGATGGTAATCTGATGTAGTAGCAGAGGGCTACATTGAAAATTCTATACAGAATAAGGTTAAAATTAGCTGCCTCATTGGTGACAACATCAAACTAAAAACATCGTCGATAACTGATCCTTGACCATCCTGGTCACCGCAACCATCCACATCAAAACACTATTCATCTAGCCCGCTGCCTCAAGCACTACCTTCACCAAGTTTCACGATCCAAAATGATCCTCAGCAGACCCAAGTTTCTCAATACTCAATTCTTTATTGCATTCCATATTGTATTACATAGATGGTCTAACAAAGTAAAAGATCAATATGGACCCTGTCGGGCACAGCAAAATTAGGAGAGAGGAAGAGGGCTAAGCAGCAATTCAATATTATTAAAACTTATTAGATGAGTTTAAATGGGTGGGTTTGGTGGTTGGGTGTTCGGATGGTTTTCTGAAACTACTCAACAGCAATATGCAAATAAAATATAATATAAATAAAATATGCAAACTCTTCCTCCACTTCAATAAATGTACCGAATAAAAACATAACTTTGTCTTTCCACAAATACACCCTAATTACGTAACACACTATCTATCACAATCTGAATCATTTTGAAGCCTATTGCTAATCCATTGCTTCATATGTTCGAAAAATGTGTCTGCTCAACAACGTAAATAACGTAATGAATGTTGTTGAACTGTCAAAATGAAACCCATTCCTACTGTTAGTGTGTTACGCAATTACCCCGCTGGTCTAATGTATCAAACATTACCTTCAACTTTTATTTGTTTTAAATAGGTCTACAACTGTAATTGTAATTTTAATAAATACTTCGAATCTAGTACCTACTATTGCTATTTATTTTCTCGTAGATGGTGTGAAAAGTAGATTATACTCCTCGGGGATAAACGTGCTTTCGTCTTGGGCGAGCTTGAATCCCTCGCTGCACTCAGGATTCTTGGAGGAACTCAAAACTCCCTCGTTCCGCTCGGGATTCAATACGGCGGCGCCCGCGACATAAGACACAGCTTATCCCCTTAGTGCATAATCTACTATTAGGCTATATTAATCCTTGGCTCTATTAGTCCTTAAAGATTTATTTATTACTAATTGCTTCCCGCGACTTCGTCTTCGATCCAGGATGAAAAGTAGCCTATGTTCTTACCCAGATCATGGCCTATCTGTGTGCCAAATTTCATCAAAATCCGTTCAGTAGTTTTTGCGTGATCGAGTAACAAACATCCGACCATTCATCCTCACAAACTTTCACATTTATATTATTAGTAGGATTTAAAAAAATAATGCAGCCATAAACAAGAAAACCGAAATATATTTTTAATGATGATAGCCAGGGGCAAAGGCGCATAATTCAACGAGTTTTATGCTAATGTCGTATGATTAATCGTATCGTATATCGTAATGTGTTTATCTAGAAAATTTATCTCTTTAAAGTATCGTGCAACTATCTACGACCTTCGCCTGTCCTTGGTTTCTCGCAAATATTATGGAAATGTCCGGCACTTGATAAATATAAGGCATTATTTATTTATTTATTTGCATTATGTACACTCAGATAAAGGCTAGGCTAAAACTTAAGAGTACATGACCCCGTGGCCCAGCAAGTATTATTTACATTTAACTTATAACTAGGTTAAATACGTAAAAGATAGCATTATATTGCATACCTACTAGATATTAATATCACAACAAAAGTGATCATTAGTAGAGGATAGAGGCAAGCCTTCTCTTACCTATGTTGGGGTCGTTCTTTACTATATGAACATTTTGGTCATTTTACAGGTGGCAACTTAATTATTATATAATATACAGGATGTTAAAGAAATTGCGTGCCATAGCTTAGGGGTAGGTTCAGTATCGATAAAGGAACCCAGGAAAAACAAAAAAAAATTGTAGGTTTTAATTTTGAAGGAGATAAGCACGCTAAAGTAGGAAGAAAAAATACTTGGAATTGTAATTTACGTAGGTACCTAGTTACTCTATCCTCTGGTGTAGGTATTTCATTACGTTCGATAGTAGGTAGGTAACTCTAGGATATTAATTAACATTGAAACAAAATAAAAACAATTTTAAGCAATTTTTTATCAATTCTAAACGATAGCTATTTAATTAGTAGGTACTACATTAGGTTCATCTTATGATAATTTTCGTTTTTTTTTAAAACTATTTTTAAAGGTATTTTATTTTTATTTTTTACGGGTTCCTTTATCGATACTGAACTCACGCTGAAGCTATGGCACGCAATTTCTTTAACACCCTGTATATTTCTATTAGCTACTGGGTTAGGTACTTTCGATACCCTAAGATTTGTAGACATTAATGCTTACTCTGGACCGAGGGTCAATTGGAATATACACGTAGGATTAGGATTTACTTCAAATCAAACTTACTGCAATACCTACCTAACTGCCAATGTATACACACGGTTCTCAGTTGACAGTCTAATCACCTCACAGTTAAACTCTGTGGTTTAACCATAGAGCAACAAACACGGGCCACTCGGCGGTACCGGTCCGCCGCCGGTGGCCCGTGTTGCTCTATGGGTTAAACCTGTAGATTGTAGAACTAAGTTATGCAGGTATCTGGTCAACTGTCATCCATTGTTTTAATTTAATTATAATCATTCCTTTTTATACTGCTGGGGAGTTTGTTTCGCCATTTCTTCTTCCCAAGTAAAGCACTAGGAAATCGTGAAAGACGGGCGTTTTGGGGTACTATCTTATGTAATTTTAACGTTCAAAAACTGCTGATTCTCAGCCGAATTTGATAGACAATTTTTTAAGAGATGGTTTGTACCATGAACAGCTTCAACTCGTATCTGAATTTGGCAATCTATCTTGCTAGTATCGACCAGTTAATCTAAGGTTGTACATGTTATAACCACAGTCATTCATATTTTATTTTATCACCATCATCATCCACAGCCCGACTTCACCCACAGCTGGGCCATGGGCAAAGGCCACTATTTTCTTGTGCCAATCGCCCACGCTCCTGTGCCATAATTTAATAACTTACTCTCAAATAGGCACCTGTATAATGTTGGTATCGTCAAATAACTTTCAGATATCACGTCATCTAACTTGACGTCAATAAACGATATAATTCAGGCTTCAGTAACAATAAAGACATTTAGCCTTTGTCAATCGTTATCTAGACATCTTTTTCGATGGCAGTTGCCATACGACCTATCAGATTTGCGAATAGGTACAAAACGATCATGTTCAATTTTATTTATCAATATTGTATAATATCATGAAGGTCATCAAATCGATGATTGTTTTGTTCTTTGATGTACCAGTACAGAGTGGTCAGGGATTTTATTGATAAATTAGCAAACATTTCTATGAAACTACATATTATCAATTTCTGTAATAATCACTTTGTGTTCGTTTTTGTACTTTGTACGGGAAGAGAATTTACATAATTTTGGATAAGATAACAGTCGACAGGGCTTTAAATAAGATATTTATCGGAAAAAAATAACTGTTTAATTTTACGCTGTTTTGGTGCGAATTGGTGCTACTTTTATGAGTGTTAGCCAGACTTTCTCCAAAACTAACATCAAGTGTTCAAGACCTGACGACAATATTGTAGCTAACATTTTTTTCGCGTGTTTTGTACAACCAGTCAGTATTCTATCCATACGCCTTTGTTGCCATGGCGACTCAGCAAAATTTCTGGCTGAACATGTAAAATATCTATTACGCAAGCCGCCGACGCATCGCGCCCAGGGGTGGAGGGGCCAGACGCCACCTTGGAACACCCCTCGACCGACCAAGGTCAACCCAGCAGTCTACCCAACACTAGCTTACCCAAATCCAAGCATATACCCCAGTCTCAAGATTCAATTTCGAATGCCACCCGAATACTAATCTCGTTCGTTCAATTTTGAGTTCTGTCTGTTTAGAAGAAGGTCGTATTTAGTTCACAAAGTGACAGTGCGTGAATGTAGACGTTGTAGTACTAGTGTAGTGTAGTCCGGCGGGCAATCAATGAGTTTCAGCCTTGTTGTATGAATTATGTATAGGAACGGGCCCGCTTACGTGACATTTCGGTTGAAAACGAGCTCTGTGACGTGTTGACGGAAACTTGGACACCGTGTTCCTTACGACGGCGGACCTACTTTTAAATACATTTATTAAGTAGTCAAGAATGAGTCCGTAAAAGCTTGAAGTATTCCCTAATCTCTGGTAATAAAATACTCGACATCTAGACATAGACAAGAATGATGTTAATTTTTCAAGTCCGGGGCCCGGGGTGTTTCTTTAATTGGGTGCTCGAATACAATGTCAAAGATATCATCAAAACACTGTTACATTGCCATTAGTAAAGTGAAGTGCCATTATTATTATTATTCGAAACGCGACCATGACTTAGACATCACATTAATAATTAATAGTAGGTATTCAAAATCGATTTCAATTCGCCACACAAACCCTTTAGGTACAATTAGGTGTTAAATTCGTACAGTTTATTCACAAAACACAATGCAAAATCCGTACAACAAATAATTCATGAAATCCTAACTCATTATTAATCAAGGCAGAATCAAGGTAAACGATTTAAAAAAAAACTAGATTCAAAACATCGCGTTCCAATTTTAAATAATTCCTCAGTGCATTACCGTCACGAATTGCGCGGGCATAAAAAGTTAAGAACGTAATGGCTATTGCATTTTACTGTGAATTTTGAATTAATCTGTGAGAAACTGGTTTACGGTTATGGTCACCCTTCGTTTGTTATCTGCATCAGTGAACTAATGGTGAATTGGCGACCGTGGACAATCACCGTGAGAGCTTAGCTACTCGACCTGACCAGTATTTTACGAAATACACTCATTTATTACTCGTATATTATACTGCCAAACTCATCAGGAAAATTAACGAGCCAGAATGTTAATTTGATATGTTAATTTTTAAACACTTCGCCAACTTTCTGCTTTTCCATTTTCATTATAGCCCCAAACCAATTCAATTATGTACATGCCATTCAATTTCAATCTTAAAAATTAAATTATCCCGTTACCATTCCAATTTCTTTTGTCGTTTCGCCAGTCAAAAAGTTTTCTCAGAATCCGATCGATCTCTCAGTTACTCTTAATTTTAAGGTTTACTATAGAGTTAGTTAATGTTTGAACTTGAACAAATTCTTGGAAAATAAAATTATATCAGCACGGATTGGTTTTATAAGCCACTTTTCTTGGCGAATTTGTTGCCAGCTTCCTGTTTCCTTTTACAGGGAAATGAGAAAATGTAGTCTACCGGAATCCTCGCAATTTACTGCCAAGTGTACACTGTACATAAATTAAGTTTAAAAACGATAAGTATTTCACTTCAAAGCGAAGAAGGCAAGGCACGTTTGTTAAATTATCAAATAATCTGACAGGTACTACTGGTTATCAAGAACGGATTAATCCTTCTACCACAATTATTGATCGTAGTGTAAATGTGACACGATTAAAAACTAATGCTTGAACGCAAATGTCAAGACTTTCACATGGCCATAATGCACATTACTTTAAATGCCACTCGTGCTGAGAACTGATACCGATCAATCTAAAGTTATAAATGATCGCGCACTACCGGAATGACCCGAGAAGGATGGTCGAATCTTGAAAGCACTTCCGAGATTAATAGGAAAGACCCTGGAAAAGACATAAGTGGCGCTATTTCTGAAACAGAATACGTCGAGTGGCAGACCCATGCAAAATGTATAAAAATAGATTGATATACTTCCTTCTAGGAATTTTTATTCGTTTATTAACCTCGGCACGCGAGTACGCACGCTTTAATGGCCATCTGTTAAAAAATAGTCGACAACAGAGTTTACTATGTAAAAAACTAAAAAAGTCATACGCCGTTTTGTTTTGCCAATATACTACTGCCAATTTCATACCACATCATCTTAGATTTACTGTCAAGACTGTACTCAAATTAAAAGGCCGCTGCCAACGCCCTTATCAGGGTCAAACGTTCCCCGTCACACACGACGCTCCTCGAAATGAATCCATACAAATTGCGACGTCCTATCATTGCCAAGTGTACGTATACAGTTGGCGCTGGCAACATAAGAAAGGGCCGAGGGCCCAATCGTTCCCAGGAACCGATTACCAACTCTCGCGTCCGGGGGCATCATCACGACACTTCTCGGAAAGGTAGCGAACAAATCATTGAGGAAACATTGTTATTAGGGTTTCACTTACTCGTGTAATTGAACTTTTTACACGACACTGATGTGTTAGGATCCGTAAAATCGTAAATGTCAACGCAATTTGTTTCGGTAAATGTCAGTGCGTTGCCCTGTTTGTTGAGGGTTTCAGTCAGATTAATTTAGTGCTCGTCCTACTTTTATTTAAGCGAAGATAAGATGTTGGCTTTGGATATAAAAATTGTTTGTTAGGTGTTAACAAAACTCCAGCATTTTACATTTAATGTAAATATATTAAGACTACGGATTAATAGCCCAAACTATAATCTATTCAATTTTCGAAGCGCACTTTCTGAGGAATATTAGGAATAATACAACAAGTCATAGCATGAGTTTAGTACTTGAATGATTACTAGATAATACATAAATAATGTGTTTTCCAATCTGATATATCACCTTACACATTTTGGCGCCTTGTAACCTAAATTATTCACGAGCGGAAGATGACAGTCACCTAATTGAATACCTACGTTTATTTTTATCACAGAAGCCGGTGAGTCAGCCAATCAAGAATTAGCAATTATAGCTAGCAGCGCTGCGATTGGTGAGTGAACGAAAACAAACATGGAAGCTGAAACTTCCACGTGCCAGCTTGATTATCACCGTAAACAGAGACTGTCATATCGCGTAAAATTTTTATAGTGCCGTATTTTGCATACGACTCCGTAGAATGTTAATCGTCTTGTTTTGAAGTTCAAGCTGTTTCATACGTTGTCGTGGCGCCATTTTGACGGATGTATATGTGTTCCTAATTTGAAAAGGACGAGTAAATGACAATGTGACCGACGTTTGACACTTCAACCTTATCAGCAATAAAAAATTAAGGCCACTAAAAAATGCGAAGTCTTTTGAAAAAATCAAATTAAGAATTAGTTTCATGGTTTAAAAATAAAGTCGCTGTTTTTTTAAATAGTGCATGAGTTGCCGAAAATATTTTGCATGGCGACGGAGTGTGAACTTAATTTGTAAACTTATTATTGTAGTTTATGTAGTTATGCCATGGAGGGGTAGATAGTGATAGCGAAATTATAGTAGTGCTGTTTATAACGATCAGCGGGGTAATTGCGTAACACACTAACAGTAGGAATAGCTTTCATTTTGACAGTTCAACAACATTCATTGCGTTATTTACGTTGTTGAGCAGACAAATTTTAAGAACATAAGAAGCAATGGATTAGCAATAGGCTTCAAAATTATTCAGATACTGATAGATAGTGTGTTACGCATTTAGGGTGCGGGTTCGTGGGATTTTCTATTACTAACGTTGTTATGACAGATCGAGTCTTATACTCGACAGTTTTCCCACGAAAAGTCAAGAGTAGGTATGTAAGTGCTTGAGTACTATTTTAGTTTTAAGCTCGTATTTTATTAGTCATCGTTGGCTTGGCCTTGGTAAGATGCTGTACATTATAAAATTAATAAATGATACCTACTACCTGTTAATATTATGCAAAAAGTAGATATTGGTTGCCGTAACCCCCCGACACCCGCGGCGGTCTACCAAACCCCATGGAAAGAGGACGTGGTAAGTTTATGTAGGTTTCAATATAACCAAAGATATCGGTGTCCTTTAAAATATTCTTATTTGTAGAACAAGTCTAGCAATAAGCATTGGGTGAAACGAAAAGCCATATAATTTGCGCTTTTATCATTTCTAACGTGACGATACATTTTATGGACGTGGGACGTCCGCGTCCATAAAATGTATGGAAATCAGCGCACGTTATAACGTTATTGTGGACAGAAATTGAAAAGCGTTTTCATATATTTCTTTAAAACGTGACGTAGACGTCCACAATAATATTGTCACGGTGGAAATTACAAAACTGCACAATAATTAGACCGATTTAAAAATATTCAATCATTGTAATGGTTCGTTGTTCTCGACGTAAAACAAATTTCGATTATGTCATATTGTGTGTGTTACACGTGCGTGAACTTGAAGTGATACAAGGTCAGAGTAAATGTTTACAACGAAAAGTAATTCCATAACAAAATGTATGTTAACTAATTATAGTGAATTCATAACACTATGCCTCGTACCTAGTCTGGTTATGTATGTACCTAACCTACGTAAATTTACCCAAGTCATGGGTCATAGCCTGTATAAGTGTGTACCTACACTACCATTGTGGAAATAAATGAATAAATAAATAATATAACATTTGCGGAGGCGAAAAAAAATTTATTTCAATAATGATTTAAGTACTTAATTTATTCTAGTTTATTGTAAAGTCAAGGAAATCAATTGCTTAGCAAATATGCACTACCAACTTAAATTTTCCGCATATTCCAATGACAATTGTCATTCTTTGGCAGTTATATGAAATGGCTATACCGCAGCAAAAAAATTGATAAGTAAATGACACCCACCGTAAGTCAAAACGTAGGGTGTCATTAACTTAACAATTAATTTCTCTGTCTGTACCTACCCTAGCAAAACGAGAAAAGATAGACAAAAAGAAACATGTTATTATTTGCGTCGTTGGTTCTGCGCAGAAACGTGAGATTTTCATCGGATATATTTTTATTTTCCCAGGTTTTTTGCTAAAGGAAACGATTCAGGAGGAGGAAGGATTCTAGGAACACGCTCCCTGTGTTCCTAGAATCAGGTCAGGAATCATTGTCAGGTGAACGACCGAGGCTAGGCAGCAACGTAGAATTGTTTACTTCCAGTATTTTCGTTAAGTATTGTTATTTTATGTAAGAATATCGTCTCTGGAAATACCATAGACCATTCCATAGGCTATTTTTAAAGTTTGAATCACCGCTGTTATAAAAAAAAAAATAGCGAATAACAAACTATCTGAAATTTTTGTACAATGACAATCATCCCCATGGGACACTTTTCCTGCTACTTTAAGATGATCTCAGAACCCATGAACACACTTTGAAGAATTCGCATTACCAATTAGTAAATATTTCGTTTCCCAACTTCCGTTGAAGAGCTGGTGATAAATAATCATTTTCTGGTCAGTTGCCAATACGTCACATGTGTCAGGCACAAAGAGAAGGTACTAGAATCGCCACCGTTTCAAAATGGCTGACCGGATGTTTTTGTCACATTAACCGTAACCACAGATTTTGACAACAAAGATTCCTCAAAAATTGCGCCGTTTTATCTTTTCCTTTTGATGTATTGTTGTTTGAACCTATAATTGGCTAATTAATACACTCGTCCGGCAATTTTATTTCGAATAAATTATAACTCAGCATCCGTACTTAAAAACGCATATTTACGGGTTAAATGGCTTCTGCAAAAAATACTGTTCCTTTATTTGTTTGAAATTCAAAAAGAACTGCCTTAAATATTCTGAGTCTGCACTGTGAGATTTAAGATTTGTTGATGATGATGATGATGATTTGTTGTTTAAGATTTGTTGCAGACCTAAGACAAATGACAAAATATGCTGGTTATCAGTTATTTATGGTTAACATTTCAATTTAAGTTTTTGTCGGCGCCATCCATCATATTCTTTTTCAAAGTATTTTTATTGAGTCAAATATTTTTTTACGAGCGTGTTAATAATATTTATTTCAATAACTCGAATGCCAAGACGTGCGAAATGAATTCATAAATTAAAACTGTAATGTGTTTTACGAGGATGTCACCCAAAAATAAATCTTATTTTTATTTTGCGTAAAATAAAGGCGCCACCTTCATACAGCATTGATGAGAAATATTAAAAAGTAATCTGTCTACGAGTCAATGAACAAGTAATATCTATGATTCTCCCCACGGACACCCATTTTATCAACATAAGTCGGATAATAGAACAGATCCGGTGTCGTCAGTGCGAACTGAGACATAGTAATGGACTCGATTAGATACATTGTCGCTAAATAAGGATTTTTTTGGCAGGCAGAAACCATCTCTATTTTAACATACTCGTAGAGCCTTCTGAGGATACTATTCTGTGCACAATATTTTTTATTGGTGCTCAAATTAACACAAATGCTATCACAGTTATTTAGGATTTACATAAATATGATAAATAAAATAATTTTAAATCACTAACAATATTCACTAGCGAATAACCCAGATTTTTCTAAAAGAGTTCTCTTGTTTCAGATATTAGGTGTGGTTTTAAATGGTTACGGTTTCCCATCAGAGCAGCCGATAAATTACAGCATAGTTTTAGTTTAGGCATTCACGAAATGTTTCGATAGAATTTAATAATGAAATTATTCGGGAAGATTGAAATTTAATTTTGATAGCTAGTAATGAAACATTTCCCCAAATTTGACGTGTATTTCTCAATGGTTTTATTGTTTTCAGTACCTACTGAGTTTGCTAAGATAGACAAGTTTCATATTTGAATTCCGAACGTGCCTATAATTTTCACCTAAAACAACAAATTATCATCTGCTAGCAAGTTTTGTGATCCAAGATTGGCCCCCTTGAAAAGCATTTATCGTTACCGGTTGCCACATTATCTACAATAATTACCCATTATTTTTTCCGTAACGGCTACACGTGGAGATTTCCTATGATATCTTTCCACAACAATACATCGAGCTCGTTTGAATTTCGAATGCAGTTTAAATATTCTATTATGATACGGGAGGACCGTTCAAAACACAACAGACACAATGCTATAACTATGAGTGTGAACGTCAATGAACTCGACACCCTATAGTTTATGGTTTAGGTGTTATAGCGAATGACACAGAATGGCATAATTATCTCCTACACGTGGAGGCCATTTCCTGTGTGAATCTAAGACCTGACACTCGGCACCTGCATTGTAAGGTGATTGGCTAGATGACTAAAATCGTCACTTGAGAAGCTCATTGTTTTTATCTTTTGTGCTCGGAATTTCAAGCATTTTTTTAACTTCAGTTCTTGTCTTTCAATGGTATTGGTCAACTTGATACAAAAAAAAAAACATTACTAAGTATTTATAGCAATTCTAAGCTTATATTTAATAAATATGCAAACAAAATGTTTGTTTTCTTCTTGACAGTCCAGCAAGAAAATGTCGTTTCTTTCTCAAACTTCGTAGGTAAACAATAAAATGAAGCCAATCAAAAGATTTTCCTTATCAACGCAGGCATAAGTGCATGCTACCGACTCATAAAGCCATAACCTTGTGCTGCGTCTAGCCTAGTGCCTAGACTCGTTTGTTTATTATCATAATTACTGCATTGTTTCACTGGCAAAACACTTCCATTTTATTACACAAACAGATTGTGATATGTTTTTAATTCTTACACGAGCGGAGATGAATGGCGGTCTGGAATTAAAGAGACGTTTCATGATGGCTAAACGAATATAATACTTAGTAATAATAAAATAGAATAAATACTCTTTAATACGTACACCATAAAAATTACAGATATAAATGTAGAAATTTTACATAGGGTGACACATAGGGAACAAAAAAAAAATTGCGAACAAAAAAAAAAGTACATAATTAATTAGTGTTATGATTTTCTATTACTGAAGGGGATTTTTAAGTGTTTATTACCTCTAGCAGCTCTTACTACAGATTAACAACCGATGCCTTGTCAAGTCGTAAGAAAGTTCGCAAGAACCGAGCGTTTCGGATACATTGCTATTTGAAGGGAACTATTAAGGTAGGTAAGTATATTTATTACATTTCCCAGTTATATTACGAGCGGTGACGCAACAAGCTTATTAACCACACCATGAACTATAGCTACTCTGTAATTAAACACTTTTTCGTTTTTCTAAGCTCGTTGGTAACAGTCAAACTTTACGAAAAAAAAAAAACTTTTCCCCTAGAGGAAAATATGCTACTTATTTTATCCCCGCTCAGGGGCCTTACTCCCGACAGCTTCGAGTTCTGAATCAATCGAATTCGATTCGAATTAAACGTCGATCCATACTCTTGAATCCGACACTAGCGCAGGATCGTGCGGTGGATCGAAGCGAAACTAATTTAGATCGACTCGATTCGTTAGGATCGAAAAGTTCGTACTCCACACGCTATTTGACTGTAAATAAATCGAGTTGTAGGATCGAATTATACGTCAAATTACACGATAGCAAAAAAGCTACTTTATGGAGATCGAGTGAGAGTTTTTAGTGTTAATATCTGCAATATTTCTTCAAGTTTTTTATTATTATGGCTCGCCTTGCGTCGTTTTTTCAATGTTATTGAGGAATCAAATCGTATGGATATTCGTGCGAGAAGAAATATGCAAAGGATGAGTCGTTATAACACCACGGCTATGGAAATGGATTCGGAAGAATTTCGGATAAATTTTCGTTTGGCGAAAGAGTTGTTTGATGTGTTAGTAGAAGACTTTTCAAATAAAAATAAAAATATGTATAAATAAATAACTGACCCAAATAAAATATTTTTCTTTCTTTCTATTTAACACCATTTCCAGACCAAATCAGTTTTAGATTTTGTTTGCATTATCGTTTTTTGGTACTAGAAGCTAAAGAATAGTAGGAAGAAGCAATGGCACGGTCATGTCTCAGCAGTCAATGTCAAAAGCTATAGGGGAGGTTACCAAAGCAGTAAACCACAAAGATATATTGACGAAATATATCAAGTTCTCCTAATCAGCCAAAGAAAGAAATACTATTAAAAGAAAGTAGGTGGATAAAATGTGTTGCTTACAATATTTTTATATGTGACAACATGATTATAATAACAATTTACCTACTTATATCGCAATGCTTATTACAGATTTTATGAAAAGTTCCACATCCCGGGTATGTTAGGTTGCGTTGATAAATAATAATAAATCATATATTATTTGATAAGTTTTTGTTTGATAAGTGTAAATAAAGCACTAGGGTATCGTTTTTTACGTGGGAAAGTGATAGAGAAGTAAAAACATTCAACCACTTAAAAGTTACTGACCAAAGACATAGCACTTGACGGTGACGTAATCCGCCGGATACACCTAACGACGCTGATAATACTCGAACTTACGTCGATCTTGGTTTACGATTCGAATTGGTTCCGGAGTGAGATTTTAAATCGAGTTCGGATCAAAAACGAGTTCGAATTGAAAACAAAATCAGACTCGAATCGTTTTCGGGAGTAAGGCTCCTGGTACGCTACAATGACGGACTTTTTGAGCATGAGGACTGATAAAAGCTTTTGACAACTGTCAAAGTGACAGCTCTGAATCATCCTAATGTCACCGCGAGTGCTGCGACATCGCATCAACGTGACAGTTGCGCAATACTATTGTGTGACCAGTGCGACACGTGTGGCGAGTAATGGGGACACACTGTCTAGACGAACAATAGGTATGTTAGATAACGTGTTTTATAATTGATTTTATACCTACTTGTTTATGTTCTAGCTAGATGCTAGTTCCACACTTCTCAAAGGAAAACAAAGAAGGAAGTTTATGATAAGTTGCGGGATGCACATGATTCTACTTTCAAACTATTATTATTAATATATTATTGGCATGTAAGAGTCCCTCAGTTGACGATAAGGTCTATATCACGCTGTTAAAGATGATGAATCCGATAATTCATGAAAAGAGAGTTCTTATTTGTTTATTAGAAGATAACAACAGTAAATGTATAGCTATACATAATAGTTAGTCAACTAGTTGTCCTCGCAGAGAACAATACGTTCTTGTTAAAGCAATCACATGTACACAGATATCATTGAACCCATCGACTTAGCTACCGTTTTCAAGAAGTCCTGCACTAATTAAAACAGCCAACCAGTCAGGCATAATAAACTTAATTTAATGTATGTGCACGTTGTACAAGCTATACATGTATTGTAACGCTAGCGAGTCGTGATCGTGAATAGTTCAGTGCTCCGACTATAAATCCTTTCTTGGAATAGGTCTGCTGTGATCGACAGACAAATGCTAATCATGAAAATGGTTGGAAATCACTGTTGTTTGACGTTTGAAATTCTTACAGTGATCACGACAAGGCAATCTATTGTGAGTTCAGTCAGATTCAGTGTCTGCTTCTAATCATTTCAGGACACGAACTATGATCCTTGGGTACGAATGGGCTATCTACCCTATATTTTGTTCTTCCAAATATCGTAAATTACTTCAAAGTGACTGCTTATTCATGGGCAGTAGCAGTACTAGCAGTCACTTCTGATCTAATAGATCCCAAAGGGACCACATATTTTTACAAAACCTTATGTTGGCTCTCGGCTAACATATACTTAGCAAATACCTACTGTTGTGTATTCGTTTGTAATTCTATATGTATTAATGTAATAAAACCCAAACGACCTATTTTCAGGTTGTCGTATGAAGTACCCATATTTAAAATAAATAAGGGGTTGGCAACACCTACATGCCGCTGATGACGTAGGGACACAACGCTAATTGCCATAATTTCGAGGGAGTTGCCAAAAAATAGGTGGACATTAGTAGAAATTATCCGCGTAGTGTGCGCGCGCATCCACGCCAACCTTTTGTGAGTGACAACTTTCAAAAGTCAAAATGACAGGTTGACAATATACAAAAATAAAATGATGTTAATAGTTGGAAAAGTAATAAGTTTTGCTCTGAATTTATTTTGAACGGTATATTAACAAGTCGCGCTCTACAATTATACGGTCATTAAGACAGAAATCCAATCCTCTATGTATAAATAATGAAAATTGTTACTCATACGCTTTCGTGTAAATATAGTGAATTTCAGATGAAACTAACTGTGAAATTGGATATTTTCTGCATAACTATAAATTGGGCAATTATAATTCAAGACAATCTATCTCGGCTGTCAAGTACCATAGTAAAACTCGTACTATTGAGAAATAATTACTTACTTATATCGTAGTGTTAAAAGGCCTAGCAATTAAGCCACATGATTTTGAAAAAAACATCAGCCAGGGTTTGTCTAAAAACAAGTATTTCTAATTACCAACTTGAGCTCTAGGAATAAGCTGTAAACCCAATAGAATAATACGTTCCACGAAGAACTATCATAAAATAGTCATCAAAACGCAATAAGGAAAACTATTCCTGTCCTATAAAATATTTTACAATATCAAACAGCTGATAAATGAATGATAATTGGCGCCTCTTCCACATTACTCGGATTCCTTAACACCAACTCACAGTTATGTAGTTCGATAGGATGAGATGAAGAGTAAGGTGAGCATATTGTTTACTACAAATATTTGGCAAGAGCACTTTCATTTTGCTAATTTAATGAATCAGAGTTTGTCGCGTGCCCGGCGCGCAGGGAATCTCGCCGACTCCGGAATGTTGGCAGCACTGCCAACCTGACAATAAAAATCTTTGAGCGGTAAAAAGAGCGTCCAGCCAGCTCCAGAATTTGAAACTGAAAAGGAATGCTGTTCTAGCACTACAAGCTACAAGTATTAAAAGTGTACGTATGTCGAGTTCTACTCTCGAAATGATCAAATAATTAACGTGTTAAAAATTCTTTAAATATATTGTGGATAGGGTTACGAATGCATGTCATTCGTCAACAACATTGTAGCTTGCCAAAATCTATGTTCATAATGAGTGTCAATTCAGAGGGATGGTGACTTGGTGATTCATCATAATTGTTTACCATTGCTGATTTCTGCCACATAGGAAACCAGATTTGCCATAATAGCCGTGATTGCTAGATTGGCGATAGCATGAACTATACAAGAAGTATTCATGTGGATGTTTTTGGCAAAGAATTTGATAATCCCTTGGTCGCCTCTACCGATACCCACGTACAATGATAAATTGATTTATTTGCTGCTGAAGCCTGAATACCAGAAAGTAATTTTGAACCGATATCTTTGAACAACATCAACATTGTGGAATATCTTTCGTTGATGCTTTGAAAAGAGTGGACTGATTCTCATAACGGTTAGGGGCCACTTGCGACCAGGCAGGAATGATTTGTGCAAAAGTTTGACTTATTTTTGGGACTCCGTCCATATCGCAAAACCGAAAGTTTTCGGCAGCTTTTGTCTATGGCATTGCAGTTTGATAACGAATCTTTTTCATAATTAACTAGCTGTTTGTGCTGTTGCCATGTTGGTATTCGGGTGCATCGTTTTGAATTTGGAAGCCACAATACTAGTTATTCCAGGAACTGTCGTGTTGTCAGTCGCGTGCCGGCACTCGGTGGCGTCGGGTACTCGGGTAACGAACCTATCTGCGCGTTTCGCGCCCGAGCCAAATGTCCGCGCGCTTGCCTTCATTCCTCAGCGATGACATATTTTTTTAGTTTTTATTTTTGCACAACAATTTGCGTATTACGTTTACAAAAGTTGGATTGAGCTTTAGATGTTTGTTTTAAAGGAATGATTGTCATTGATATGCGTAGATATCGTATCTTGGCCGAGAGACTAGATCATTATTTATCTATATTCTAGAACCACCGAAAAGCAAGTCATGATGAATGTCACTGTTTATCGGTCAGTATCAATCAGTTTGGAAATACGTATTTCAAGAGCTTGCTTATAATTTCCAGAAACTACGAAAACTAAAGGATATATTTTATGCGTGGCCGATTTATATAGATTATTGTTGTTATAATAAGATAAATAAGATTTCCAATGGATCAAATTTTTTAATCGCAAAATAAAAATCTTATAATTTATGATTAATATTTAATTTCTAATGTTGTTGTATGTAAAG
Organism: Dryobotodes eremita; assembly: GCA_917490735.1. Taxonomy (NCBI): domain Eukaryota; kingdom Metazoa; phylum Arthropoda; class Insecta; order Lepidoptera; family Noctuidae; genus Dryobotodes; species Dryobotodes eremita. The sequence continues at coordinate 5,052,573 of OU823256.1, forward strand.
GCTGTTTTTTTGGGAGTTTACAAAAATTCGTAGCGCGCGTCTTGCTACGCTACGCCAAAACAACGTAGCACCCGCTACGCGGTCTACGAACGTGTAACCGTAATGGACTTCACACATGGTGCGAAACCGAAGTATAAGCCCATGAATATGTTTTCAGTGAAAATATTTATATTGTTGGCTAGTGTAAAAACCCCAAACCTATCATTTACCCAAATCTGTTCGCACGTGTAAGATAAACCTTGTTTTTTATACTTTGGTCGAGGTCTTTGACTGCAACGAGAATCTGAGTAAATATTGTCTAGTATCTAATCTTATCGGGCCTTTGTGGGCTTTTTATTTATCACATAATCTGATAGATGGCTATTTTATCCAAATAAGTTTAATTCTACACATGTCATTAAAGACAAGGGGTTATAGAGGTATGAGGAACAGGGTGTAAAGTTCACTCACACCTCCATAGAAAAGGGAGGATCCTCCGACCAGACGGGTGTTGTGTCTGGTGGGCAACTGCCCGACGGTTGATGTCGGGATGTTGTATATATGCTAGTTGCGCGGTAAACTCTGATAGCGCGATGCAGGATTTTGCGTGACGTCAGTCTGACGCGTAGCTCGCATGTGGCGTTGTAGATGCCGCTACAGGGTTGACAACCTATGACTTCGCAGTGATTTATATCTAATTATTCTATTAGGTACACCTCTGCCTAACCCTCCGGGGAATACAAGTGTGATGTTGTTATGTTTAGGGAAATCTACTAGTTCTATCGTTAGTGCTATGTTCGACAGACGGCTGATCGAAGTTCAATATTTGCAAACATAGCGGTGACGAATAAGCGAAAGTTTTACAAAATTTTAATGAAAATGAGTAAAATTCTACAATCTACAATACCGCATTCCACTGATGTATTCGAAAGTACACTCATACATGAACAATTTGATTGTGAATTTATTTAAGGAGACACTCAAAATCTCATTTAACTCACTGAATTGTTTCTTTGTTCGTCATGAGAGCATTATCATTACGGGAAACGACTCGGAGAATAACATCATTCATTGGTAGTACTATAAAAGTTGCTAGTCGAAACATTCATCACTAAATAATTAGTCATGGACCATCAACATAAATCGTAAAATACGTTCCCATTAAAACTGAAGATAATTCAGGTGGTAGAATGACTCACGAAGCTGGCCGCGTGTGCCAACACAAACATTTAAAAAAAAACAAACACCTTCGCGCCATATTGTATAACTATTAATTTATTATTCTCCTTTTATGTGCCTATTAACTACGTAATGAGGTTTTTTTCTGTAATTGATATACGGACGTAGTATCTACTTGTTATTTAGGGCACTTTTAATACGCTATAAAGTTTATTTTTAACCAAGTTTAATTCATTTGCATTGTTGACGGGCTGCTTTGGCACTCATTACTTCTTGTACAGTGTGACCTCGTTGTAATATTAAATTAGGAAGCCACGTATAAGTTTCTGTCTTCATGTATTTGTAAACAACTATCGCTTTTCATACACCTTTGACCAATTACTTCAGAACGCAACCTGATGCGAAGTAAGGGGCAATTCAATTTTATGACTCCATAATACAAGATATATGAAATCACCAAGTTATTTTTGCCAAACACTGAACATAGACAATCCGCTTGACATTTCATATTTCACCATAATCGCCCTACCAACAGAACATCACACTTTGATCTAAAACAGTATACTTACGAAACAAAACGAAATAATCGCCATCGCGAATATAACAAATGGTTTTATTTCAAATCACCTGCCGTTCATCCATTACCTTTTGCGCGGCAACTTGAAGCTGGGGATAATGTGCTGAGGGGCAGTCCTTATGTCCTTGTGATAGGGGTTATATTGCGTGCATAGATAATGTGGTCAATGCGTGCATTTGTAATAATAGTAGTGTGAGCAGCTGGACGCTTGCCAATGCAGCGGGTACCGACCCCGCGGGACCGCACACACTGACGCGTTATGTCACACAATTATAAAACTTGTATGCGTTTTTAAACTGGTCGTGAACCCTAAATAAAGGGCCTTTACAAAAAAAATTTTGAATGGCTCGTCCTTTTTGTTGACGGTATATGCAAAAGGGGAAGAGGGAAGAATAGTAAAATTGAGATGTCGTCTGATGCTGCGTGCCAACCCAGATTCGATTTGATGAAATTAATACTACCCAATCCTTACGGAGTTCGGGGTCTGCTCTCTAAGCCCGTCAACGAAAATACGGACCTGTCCGAAAGTAGTTACTCCGTCGAAACAAGTGTTAAATTATTTTTTTCGGACGGGCAAAAACACGTCATGCGTAGTGACAACTGTCAAATCGTGTTGTCATTCTTTCTTAGTTTGGAAACTAATATAATGTCTGTAAGTAATACGGAGTATAGGAAATTCCCGTAACTTCGGCCAAAACTATGGACTTCGTGCTTAGGGAATTAGACCCGTCATGCAATAGATTCAAACAATGTGACGTACCAAATTTTTTTTTCTTCGATCAAATAATATAGTAAGTAGTTGATACGATACGCCCTAGTTTATACGATCCTTTACCGTACCAACATGTCAACGAAGTGCAAAATAAAGAACATTTATTTGAGGTCCTTGACCCATATTAAATACAATAAAATACAAAATTTTGTCAATTTTATAAGTGTCACTATTGTGCAATTAAATAAGTAATAAATAGTTGATTGATTAATAAATAATTAAAAAAAAATATCGTACTACCTTCTTTAAAAAAAAAACCAATTAAAAAATAAAAATAAAGTTTTTAAAACACATTGATGGATGCGTCTTGAACTGAATGAACCCGTGAACTTATGTAAGTTCAAAGACCACATGAAGTTTACTTGAAACACTCCGACAAATTAAATTAAGCGACACGTTATGCAAACTGAGTGCTGTCTTGATTTAGTGGAGTCTTGTAAACGTAGAAATACAGGCTGAAGAGAAACTCTGGCTTCTAATCAGGATTAACGTTAACAATAAATACTTGTGACATAATTGAGTTTTGAATTTGTATGGTATTTTGGGGTGTATAAGGAGTACTCGTAATTATTATGTGTTAGTTAATAGTAGAATTGTGTTAATGGAAAGATATGACGCTTAGTCAACAGTCGGTAGTTGTGTAGAAATCAATATGAAGTTTCACAGACACTAAGCGTTCGTGTATAAAATTGTTTCTATAGGCATTCAATATTTATTGATCGTCTTACAAACAAATATTTCACTGCCGTCATAACATAAACGCGAGTTCTCTTCGCACATTCCGCGTTGCATAACAACAGTAAGATCTGCTCGATGGGCTATCAAGCTGTCAATGTTTGTGCATTATTGCAGTCTTTAACACCAACTACAGCAGCATGACTCAAGAAGCAACACATCATTTGCATTCGGCTTAGGGTGGTACGATTTCACGGTTCGGTTATCTTCGTTTATTTTCGTTTCTACCGATCTGCCATTTTTGTTTGGTTGGAAATATGGGTTGTGTGAACTTGTGTGTAGAAAGATTTTCCGTCCCTATTAAGAACAATTAATATTAAGTTCTGTATTATTTAGTAGTATAACAAATAGAGATTCGTCAAAATTCATCATCGTGTATAGCGTCAAGATACAACTTGTCAGTTTGTCTTTTTTTGCGAAAACTTTTGTTAATTTCTGTGCTATTGAACTTTGTAAGAGGTTAGTGTAGACAGGAGAAACCAGAGCTTTCCACTAGCTCCGGTTTCCAGACTACTATTTCAAGACGCATTTAAAATCGTAACAAAACTTAAGGTTCTTTGACTTCGCAAACGTGGGAGAGGTCCAAAAATACACTCTCAGACAAAATGGAGCGAAGTGACAAACGACGGTGGTGGTATTTGTGGCGAGGACAGCGCCACACAAAGTTGGCGTGGAAATATTTGCGGTTTGCTAACGTTTTTGACTTTTTGTACAATAAATACATGGAAAAAATAAAGTTTTTTTATTCCAGCTTTCAAATTCGTACATGAAGTAACATAACACACGGGCACAAATCCAGACTGCCAACTGCTGCTGAGAAATTCCTGATGGAAAAACCCTATAACATTTTGCCCGTCCCGGGAATCGAACCCAGGACCTCATGTTTAGCAGTAACGCTTGCGGCCACTAGACCAATAAGGCAGTCGTACATAAAGTAATTAAGTCGTAATTTGACAAAAAAATAAGGTAAAACAACAGCCCAAAAAGCAGACTACAATTCTATAGGCAGAATCGACCAAACGAACTTTGCCCAATCAAAAAAAAAAACGCGCACAGACAATAAAACGTTGTACACGTCCACTAAACGTCTCCCAACACATGTAAGGGCTCAGAACAGTAAATAAAGTGCAAATGTCTAAAATAACCGGCGGCGTGGCGGTTAGACCGGCCTGCAGAAATGTCAAGTGGAATTGAGGCTACGAATAGATGGCAATAAGAACAGGCGCGGTGCCGTACGGATTTATCCTGAAAGTGGTCGAACAACGAGCTACGAAGAGTAAGAAAGGATTACAAAATATTGGCGAACATATTTTGGTGTTGGTGCTGTGGATTTATAAAAAAAAGGAAGAGGTTCTCAATTTTTTTTTAATGTTCACAGATCTTTTTTCTATGTGAACCGATTGTGATGATTCCTTTTTTATTTCATAGGTGGCGCTTCTCATGTGGTCCCATATCAATTTAATCAAGATCTGACCAGGAGTATTTAACTTATCTTTAATAATGCGTATTTTTTCCACTAAGCATATATATATAGATGATGTTTTAATAACTTTCTGTCACTGTTATTTAGATATCAAGTAGTTGTATACGAATTTGTATGGGGTAGGTACCACAGCTAAAAATTAAAACATTTTTCCAAAAAAAAAAACAAACGCATTGCAATTTCTTTTAAATAACTTTAATTTCGTCGGGGGCACAAATCGAAAATACAAAACCGAAGACACCGACTTCCGAAATTAGTCGGTTGTTTTTTTTTTGTAAACGTTTTTTTAAAGGATCTACTTATTAATGTTTTGAAGGATGCTTGCAAAAAACTTGTGGACTTTGAATTTTGAATTTCAGGAGATTTTTGTGTCTCCCAAACGTTTACGTTAGTTTCGAGTGGAGGTGCCATTGAAACTGTGTGAGTGAGAGAATTCATCGAGCACTTAATAAAATTAGTCCTTCAGACCATATTTCAGCCATGGCGACCAATCTCAACGGAGACTAGCCTTCGGGGCCGGAGATATTATAGTGCACAAGTTTGTGCGCAGACAGGTGCACTCTCTCTTCCCTCAGTCATAGTCTGATGGGATGGAACGCAATCCGACACGACCGGAGAGAGATCAGGCGCAAGACCAACGGCATAACGTGCTTTCCGAGGCACGGAGGTATCACACCGCCAACTTCCAAACTCCGGGCTGTTACTAAAAAATTCCTAATGGAAATACCCAATAACACTTTGCCCGACATGGGAATCGAACCCAGGAACTGATGCTCAGCAGTCGCGCTTGCGGCCACGAGACCAACGGGGCAATCAGTGTCGAATAATATACCAGCAGAATCAAGTCAGAAACAGATCTGCACCCTAATTGCGTATATCTATGGGCGTAACACACTATCATAATCTGAATAATTTTGAACCCTATTGTATAATCCATTGCTTCATATGTTCGAAAAATTCGGCTGCTCAACAACGTAAATAACGCAATGTATGTTGTTGAACTGTCAAAATGAAAGCTGTTCCTACTGTTAGAGGGTTACGAAATTACCCAGGTGTAGGAAAAAAAAATCCTTTTCAAACGATCCAACCTCACATTTATTCCAGAAACATATTTATTGATCAATTCAATACAATCGTATTTATCTATTCATATGGAGCACAGTGAGCACATTACATCTTCGGTATCGGGGTGTTATTGGGGCGAGATACGCGGGTCGTAGGTCGGCGCGCGCGCAGGCTATTGAACTCCGCGCATGCGCATACTAATACAACACATAGAGGAGCAGACGAACCAGTAAGACAAGGTGCAATACTATAGCAGCTTGACAGCTTCAATTTCAAGCAAATGTTTTCTACTATAATACTCTAATATAGAGACAAAAGAAGGGACTCCAGAGATGTTATTAGCAGGCATTGAACTGACTGCTATAGGCTGTGGAGATTATAAATCGTTTTGATTCTTTCTTTCGGCGTTTTTTCAGGAAGAGCTTATTGTCAGTTGTATAGGTACGTACTTGGTAGGACTTCTACATGTACCTGTTTCGTGCTTGAGATTGCGATGCATTTAGGTAAATAACTTAGAAGATAATAAATCGATACTCCAACAAGATTTATTAATATTTAGTATTCAATTACACAGATAATGAGATGTTGGAGTTTATAGAACTAGGACTTTGAATACAACGATCGTTCACCAACGAGGCAACATTTCAATAAATTTTCTCGTTGCTAATTAATTAAACCAATTAATAGCACAATATGCGGTGTAAACAAGGTATATAAGTATACATTATGTATAATGAACACGATATCTCACCACGAGACAGATATACAGTAAATGGAACAGTATTAAATACATTTAGCGTTTCTGATAATAAATAATAGACGTCAGTATCAAACGTGCATTTAAAGTTTTACACTTTACGTTATCATTACGTGTTTAGGTTAATTAATGTTACACAATTAAATAAATTGGTAGAGTTCTAGAATTCTTTCAGCGTTTCACAAAGTCAGGAGCATTACCAAATCCAGATAAACATTTAATAAAGCTCAGTAGTACCAATCTTGCTGATTGACTAATATTTTTACGAGAGTATAAGCTAGTATCGCTTGACCTACCAGCCAAGAAGACGAGACACTATAGACAGTACAGATGCTGCTTCAATCTATTGAAGTTCTAGAATCCTTTCAACGATTCTTAAAAAGACGCCAGTGTTACCGCATCAAGATTTTCTGGGCTCTATAAGAAAGCTAGCGACTTTGCTGTCTAGCTTATCTTTTTATCAGAGCATGACCTAGAGTCTTTAGCTTCTGCCGATAGGAGGGACAAAGTACTGATACTGCAGAAACAATGACCTGCTCATAAGAGAATGAAAATGAAGATGGCCAATCACCAAAATGAAACAAATAGGTGTTCGAAAATTAAAAAGTTATGTCATATAACTGCAATTTCTTTGCCTACCCACTTGATAACTACCTTATCTGTGTATCGGTGGCAAAAACTCATACATACATATAATATGTTTGGTTATAAATTATAGTTTAAAAAAAACTAAAAAACATGCTTTAATACCATTAAACGGAACTAAAAAGTAAAAAATTAATTTCATTATAACAATAGAGTGATTAACGAGACAATTTATGTCATTGTAAAAAAGCGTGGGGTGCTCGATATTAATTGTTGTATTTTTATTTATTTATATATTTTTTATCAAGATATGTTACTATTTCTATTTCGATGTACAGAGTTAGATAAGAATGTTGTGCAAAGCAACCCACGCTTTTCCAAATTAAACCGATCGCTTTTCAAATTTACCGACTTTCTGACTCTTTCAGAGGTGGGTCTAATTTGCGCGCCTGCTGCCTTCCTTGGATATGGTAGCCGTTTCTCTGGCCCTCTCCGAAAGGAAATTGTTAATCCTGATGACCCTAATCAGGATAATGGGACAATTTTTTAAATTATTGTATTGTCATCGGGCCCTGATAAGTGTGCAAAATTTCGAATTAATCTGACCATTTAAAGTGGGTAAAAATCGAGTTCAAACATTCCGTTACATACAAACATACATTCAGGTGAAGCTTATAAAAGCGTGTTAATTAAAAATTCAGCTAAGCGAACTGCACTTACTGACCCAGTCATAATGTCATCAAGGTAACAAACCAAGTGAACCATTGTCTGTGGGGAGTTCTTGACCTTAATAATGTAAAGATACCATTCATCCCTTTTAAGTTTTATAAAGAACAATATATTTATTTGCTGCTTCGTCAATAAATTATCGACATAAGCGGCTTTGAAATTGGTATTTACGTACTTGGAAACTTCTGTATCTATAGGAAACAGAAGCGAACAATGTCAACGTTATCTTCATTGTAAATAGTATTTGACAACTTGACAAAAATGATAATCATGCATGGTGGGTTACCATATCCATCCAATCATAAATTTTCTGCCGTTCGTCATGAAACAGCGGTAAGTATAGAATAATCAGCCTATAACTTTTCCACTGCTTCGACATAGGCCTCCTCGCTGTGAGAGGGAGTGGGCCGTAATCCACCTCGCGGGCTCAGTGCGGGTTGGTAGATGTCACATGTCTTCGAATTTTTGGTTCTGGAACATGCTGGTTTCCTCACAATATTTTCCTTTGCCGTTTTGAAAGCAGTGGTGATGAAATAAATTACACAAAGTGAAGCGCCTGCCTGGCTTCGAACCCACGACCTACAACTCGTAAGTCGGGGCTGGTAACACTGCTACTAACTAGCGGGACGTGGAAATTTTATCTCCAAAGTTATTTATTTTACATCGATTCGTATAAGTCTGAATAATAACATTTATGCTTTCGGAACTCTCTAGAACGACGCGATTTCATAATATATGCATCTCTTTACAAATTCAATATTGAATATAAATACCTAATTATATAATTCTTGGAACAAGGAGAAGCTATTATGTTGCTACGAGGAATTGAGAAAATTGGATTTTTTGCACGGGAAGTTAATTAACTTTCGTTCGGCAATATAAAGTGCTGTAAATACTACCTGTGCTATCTCCTGGCTCTTATGAGCAATTAATAGCTCGATTTTATTAAAAACTGGCTGTTCCTGCCCAATGTTGCCCAAGTTAATTTCAATTTTCTGACATTTCCGGTGGATTATCAAAAAAAAATCTTCCATACAAACCTTGTCCTGACAATAACACAAAAAAAAAAAAAAAAAACAGCGAAATCGGTCGAACCGTTCTCAAATGTTGATACATGCGGCAATTGATTTTTATTTATAGGTACAGGTTGACTTATAATTTGACGTATTCCTTACAGGACATCATAGTGTGACCCTTTGCAACAATTAAGCACCCCATAAAGCCTAGGTGAGTCATGTTAAAAACTTAAAAGCCGCTTCGCGACTTGTGACCTGGCCATGGCGATCTAGGTGCCTAACGTGTGATGGATTGCTGGGAGGTTAGAAAGTAGTGGTACATGGCATAAAGCAGTTTATTAATCCGATTATAACAAAAATTTTCAATATTTCAACTATTTGCAAATTCGCCCTTTGCCAGCATTATCGATTGTTTCATCGGCACTACTAAATATTTTTTTAACATTTGTACCTTGTTAGATAGCTGATTAAATGACGATGTCTCCTCCGGAATTTGTACGCTTTGTGCCATACAACATTTTTGAGATGACTGGTGTCAAAGTTCATGTATGTAGATGATTTTTGAAAATGGTTAATAAACTTTTTCCTTTATGATGTTTAAAAAAAATTGGTTACACCGAAAGGTTTTTTAAAGTATGAGGTACCCAATGGAATACCAATGACAGCCACTCAATTTGAGAGTTTGTAAACTTGGGTTTTCTCGCATCCCATGAATTTTCGCCTAGGCTTTACAGGGTACTTAATTGTTGCAAATGGTTCACACTATTATCTCCTGGAAGGAATATGTCAAATTACAAGTCACCCAGTATCGACTAGCTTATTCGCCCTGACTTCGTAACGGTTCACTGTTTTTTAAAGAAACTCTGACAGGCTAGCGACACACGAGAGATCCTTTATTTATCATTGCATCGCTGTAAACTCTTGGATAAGAGTGGTAAGTCCAAAGACTAAGCACCTCCTAACCTAATTACAACGACATTAATAAATGTTTCTCATCCAGTCATCCCTTAAATAATGAAGAATTCCGTGTGTTTTCCTATTAAAAAATAATAGTTCTCTATGACCTTTGTACCTGTGTCATAAAAGCAATTAATAATCAACAATAATATTAATATAATAATAATTTTCGCAATTATTAATGGCTAGCACCCGAAGGTTGGCCAGTAGTGTCCTCTTGTCTACTAACTTCGTCTGCCAAGCTTAGTGATTATGCCAATTCGCCTTTTGACCATCCATTGGCAGACCGATTCCCAACAGTCGACGTTGCAGGCTGATAATGATAATCACAAAGGAAATGAATGATAACCTTATCGTACCTGTGAAGGACAAAGCTATGTTGCAAAAATGACCAAAAATATACTGATATCAGATAACAGGAATGTCAACGAGTTTTAACTATCTGTCTGACAAGATTAGCAACACTTGTGTATGAGTAGGTATAGGTACCTACCTACTCAGACATGATAAAAGCACATCAGACGTAAGTAGTCGAAAAGAAATTATAGTAGAGATACGCTGTATATCGTGAAGGCCACACGAAACCGAAGAGTGACAGGGATTTAACTAAATTGAGAATCCCGACTACACGAGGTTAAAAGAAGAATAAAAGATTGTTGACATTTTACAATTGGATTAAGTATATGTAAATAAATGTATAGTAAATTTCGACTGATGACGTTATACAGGGTGAACAATTTTGAACCAAAGCAATATTATCAAAATGATGAAATAATAGTTAGAAACCATGACTGCTCTAAAAACGGTGAAGGAGAACATCGTGAGAAAACCTGCATGTCCTAGAACCAAAAAGTTCCGAGACATGTAACATCTACCAAACCGCACTGGGCTCGCGTGGTAGATTACAGCGCACTCTCCCTCTCACAGAGAGGAGGCCTGTGTCCCAGCAGTGGGAACGTTATAGGCTGATTATGATGAACAACGACTGATAGAATTTCCAAATGTTTTTAAATATATTCCCCAAAGGATTTAGTTTTTTTGGAGTACCATCCATGTTATTGACCCATGCATACCAGTAGGTATACCCATGCGACTGTCACTCACCGAATATTTTATTTTCTCAGATCAGTATGGAACTATAGAACTTAAACACTACATAAACATGTCTAGCTAAATATTCAGAATTTTGAGTGTACAATTGATATTCAAAAGTATCTCTCACGTCTGTTTATTTCCAAACATTGTCTTCACACGTATGCACATTGTTTGAAAATAAACAGAGTCAATCAGCGATGCATGTATGCGGTAGCCAGCTTGCAAACGCATCCTGCCGCCTGGCGATCAATATTCAGCTCGGGTACCCGGACACAGCGCGATCGCGTCTACACTTCAATAGAAACGCTATCTAGCAGCCGCCGGGCGTATCGAATATAAATTACACAAAATTATAGTAGACGCATAAAATCCGCGGTACATGCCGCCATCGCGCGTCGCCATTTTGAAATTCAAACGATCTTCGGCGCGGCGCGGGCGTGCGTTCTGAAACCCGGTGCGCCGACCCCGTGACCGCACGCACATATTAATGCGTTGACCGCCCACGGTCACGCATTTACCGCCTGGGTTTATTGTGGCGCGCGCGACGATTGAGCTCGACACTCGAGACATTCTCGGTCTCGAGCCGCAGCCGCCACCCGACCCTCCTCGTGGCAGCAGACTCACCAAGCCGCTCGTCGTCGCCGCCGCCTATCCGACAACGCCAACGCGGACGTCGCCGTCGCAGACACGTTTATTTTTTTCGATGTACACTTTTTTTGGTGTTTACGAGTCGATGCGAGGTCGCCGCGCGTCCGTTATGGATTTCATTTCTTTTTATGACTTCATGCGTATCTATCTGCTCTGTTCGCTCCTAATGGTAATTTCGAAATGTTAAAATGCCCTTAGTTTAATGCAAATACTTGCCAAACACGTTTGGCTTCTTTTTCAATAAACAGAAATTAGATCTTATTACAATCGTAAACACCTACCGGGCTACCAATAAAAGTAATCATGACCCAAATCTACAGCAAAGGTTTAAATCCGTATTGTCTGTGTGATAGGATTAAGATTAGATACAGCTAGCTGTATCGTTTCGGCTTCTAAGTTATAAAAACGATAAAAATCCAACCACATTTACAGACAGCAAGCAGGGTAGATACTAAAATTCTAGACCCTACGATCAGAAACTGCGACCTTCTCAAGTAACGGCAGAGTTTCGCAAAATAACATTTCGTAGGCAGAACTTATCGATCGTGCTCGCAGAAACGTGAATGCCGCACGATCTAGCCTTCCCTTCTGTCCCTTACCTTCACAATTAACTCTACTAGATAGAAGGAACTAGGTCCACAACTACTGTCACTTATCGACACCTGACTTTTAATATTCCTAAACGCGAGATATGTAAACGTCAATAAAGGTAAATCATCAAAATCAGTGTATGAAATACGTCCACACACGGCATACTAGCACATTAGTGTATTATCTATGCGGCAGACTATAATTGTAAAATAAACCCACAAAGCATTCAAATTTCAAAAACAGAATGCCACCCAATTCGTCAGCAGTAGACCTTCGTGGTGGCATGGCAGCCGGCGGTCGGCAAGCGCGGCCCAAGGTCAACTTTACAACTGGGTCTGCGCCCATCATTGATTTCACGACGTGACGCAAGACATCGACGCGCCGCCGCCGCCTATGTCTAACACGGAACATGCATTATACAACTTTTTGCTTCCCCATAGACCGTAGGCGTTACGACATTATAAGCATAAACCATTTGCTTGATTTGATGTCGGATAATGATACGTTTTTAGACAAAAACAATACGATACTATGTGTATAGTGCCTATTAGAAATGGGTATGAGACGTACACCGTAATCTACTAAGCTCACGGTAGGGAACGTAATTCGATATTAAAATCGATATGGAAATTCGAAGATAGGAATCTAATTCGCGAGCGGTACTGTGAAACTGGCATGTTCTGTTCAGCGAATGATATTTATCTGATAAGCCATATTGACGTTTCGAGTAATATGTAGAACTTTACAAGCCTCTCGTACTTATTCCTACTCTTTTCCGTCATAGCTTGACGGAGATATTTTACTTTCATGTTGACTAGTGCATATATAAACTTGTCTTCAACCAAAATGACAACAAAAAGTAGGCTTAAAATATCTCGAACTTGACACTGAATGCCTCCCCCAACAATTTCATTCAACAAGTAATACTAAGTCCTAGGAACTGCTACCAGCATAATTTCATACAAGAACCGTGGTATATTCCCAGAAACTAATTTCATAAAGTCTGGATTAATGAATGTATTTCACAATTTTAGTTTAGATCACAGACCTCAGTGTTTTCCCAGAAGCTTACGCTACTACAACGTTTGGCTTGGATATTTCCATGAATACGAGAAAATACGCCGTAGTGGCGTAAACTGTCTAGTCTAGAAAATGTTCGCCTCAGGAGTTACAAAGCTCAGAGCATTATCTCATACCAAACTACTGTTACTATGGGAACAAACGAAATAGACGTGCAATTACTGCAAACTATTCTAGTAGGTAATGCAGCATAACTACATCGTTTATAGTTTTTTTATGTAACTCATGAGAACATAACTTTGGTTAAGTAGAGCATTTATTGATATTAGTTTTTCTATCTCGTAGAACGACGGATGTAAATTGGGCAGAGGTTAAAACAGTAAAATTACTCTGGCCCTTGAGATGTGTCTGATATAACGCAAATTTTCAACTGATAATTTGACCCGAGATAAAAATTAGAGTACTTTTCGTAATAGATCCGTAAAGGAGTCTTAATAACGAAGCATTTATACACTGGGAGTGTCGATTCTAATTTAGTCACCCGGACCAATCACGTCGGCTGGAATCATGCCGCCATGCCGGATTCTGGAGCCGTGTGGATAAAATGCGAGTATTACGTAAATCTTCCAATACCTCCCGATATCCCTACTATTATGAGTATCCACTGGCATGCTTTCCATTTAATTCTTACCATAAGTGAAAGGTTGATGATTATGACGTATTATATTTACCTGAAAATAAAAGAAAGCAAATATTATTATTTTTTCAGGAAAATCAGCAAGAGCAGAATATTCCTCAATCAGGCGGAATTATAATAATGTTAAATAATTATTTGTTTTTGACAATAACTAGCATTATGTAACGTAAACTATCAAATAGGTATCTCATTTGTATCAAATAGCTCATTTGTTTTTCTTGGAGAATTTGTGAAAACATCTAAAATCAATTGCTAACAAGACATCACCCACCACTTCAAAAATTTGTAGAAATATTCTGTGACACCTAAAACGATTTATTATTGAATCTCATATTTGTTATTCAATTTGTAAGAGAATTTAAATTCAAGAAAAAAATTGGGACGTAAGCTTTCGGCATGCTGCACTGCTGCTAAAAACAGAACGCGCTCGGTCCAGTTCTGTCAAACGTGTCTCTGAAGTAATGGCCGCTTATTTTTGGCGGGAATACACAAATATCATTGGCTTCATTATGAAGAAATTATAGCCGTGGGCCGTGGGGTTAACCTCGGCGACCAATCTTTTCATGCTATGATCAATTTGATTTATAATGATTTCGCTATGAAAGACTAAAATATAGTCTATGGCATAATTATTTTGATATTTCATATTGCACAATTTTAACAGCGGTTGAAAGAAGTTTATATAATTTTAGAATACATAATAAATGTCTCGTATTACAACACGTTAACAACATTACACAACACAACAACAACATTTTCAGATGAAAATATCTGAAAAAATTACTTAGGTATAGCATCAGAGCAGAGCCTCAGAGGTTGTAAAGTAACTAGGGGAGATTGCACAAAAGATGAGTAACTTAAAACTTTCATGCACAGCGTTATTTAGATTGAAAGCACTCTAGTTTCAGTAAAGAGTCAGGAAATTGCGTAGACGAGACTTTTTATTTATTGTTACTTTCTTGGATACTTTGTATTTGTACCTATAGGGGCTGCTAAGTTTGCTGTCGTCGACAGTATTTTATCATTCTCATCTCACACACCTCGGAGAAGAATTACTGATTCATAAATATAAAATGAATGAAATGTAGACATTACGCGTACTCATTGATAAAATAATTCCTAAAATAAAACGCAAAAAAATAATTGCCAATCATTTATCGCAAAAGCAACCCAAACATTTGAAACCTTTCATATTTTAATCACAACAACGGAGATTCTCCATTCTTTAAACATTTTGTAGTCTTTAAAAATGATGCAAATATTTGTCGCGTACGGTGGTATCCGGAATCATAATGAAAAATTTACAAAGTATCTGTGTTTGAGCATTGTAGGCAGTTTGGTGACGTGTGTAACTAACTGCCTTGAAACCCCTTTATTCATCCATCTTGTTGAATAGTCCGCATTCTTCCGTGTTTTTTTTTTACGTTTTAGCTGGTGTAAATATTTTAAACAGAAGACATTTTTTACTGCTAAACCTACAAAAGTAAGGTCCTAACATATCGCCTGTAACATACCTAGCTAACTCTACTTATTGCATCAATGAAGTCAACATCTATATTTCAAACAAGCCTCCACAGAAACGTGTTAAAAATTATAACACTGCATAGAAAAGTCACTGGCTACCACTCCCACCGCCCACATGTGTAATAGTAACCTATATTTCAGTTGACTTTACAGTTAACGAAGGAAGATGACCAACAAACGTGTAAATTTTTCATTTCCTTCGTCGCTGGCAGTTTTAAAAACTATAACTCAAGTTCTGAACTGACGTACCGTAGTCTTTGGAAGTCTTTTACATGATAGGCACGAGGGTAGTGAAATCACGCAGCAGGGGAGACATAAGTACATAAGGTTTGCGAACGCACCCCAAGCACATAAGGGTTCGTTCAGAATGGCTGCAGCAATTAACGCAACGTACTTGAATGTTTGAAATTTAGAACCCGCTCGGGGGATGGAAGTACTTGGAAATAATGAGTATCAGCTGTATACATAGAGGTAGTTGCTGTAAGACGCATAGATTTGAACGGTAAGTACCAGACGTGCCAGTACCAAAACATCACTATTTTGGAATTCTGTTTGTTTCTTCCTCGGAAAGTTGCATTTCACTTATGTAGGTTTGTAATATAGTTTGTAATATAAAAATAGAGGAACTTGAAATAAAAGTGACTATGATTAGCTGTATAATCATAGTCACTTTTATTTCAAGTTCCTCTATCAATTTTGGCCTGCCAGCCCTCCTCTTTCGGCATACCGTAAACTATCACAACTCGACCTAAAACCGAACTCTACATCAATCGATTAACCGTACCAGTCGTGTGTCACGTTATTAGTTGCACTCAACTGTCAGCCTCAGCAGACCATCAAAATAGGATTTTCTTTTCATGCTGTACTTTAGTCAAAATACGGCTACAAAATTGTCACTTACATACCATCCATATCAGGACCGCACGGTTCGATCGATTAGATTAAGCTACGCTTGATGCGGTTGGTTCGTGGATGGGTGACCATCTTTACATAACAAAACCCCTTCGTGTTTCGAAAAGCATGTTAAGCCGTTGGTCCCAGGTGTCATTCGTGGATCTTTGACAGTCGTTAGGGGTAGTCAGAAGCCCAAAAGTCTGACAACCAGTCTTAACAAGAAGTAGTACCCAGTACTACCCAGTAACTGGATTGTGGATGCCAGATAGGCAGTCGCTCCATGTATAATCAGTATGATACCAGCTGAATACACTGGTATTCAGCTGTATCCGGTTAGACTGGAAGCCGACCCCAACATGTTGGAAAGGCTAGGTACTTATATGATAATACCATCCATCCTTCCATGTCACCATCAATCCAAAAATGTGGCAAGTCTTTAAGGCTCCTTCGAAAAGGTGCGACACGGGACGAGAATCGCACGCGACACAAAGGCACCGCTTGGCGCGCGACAGGAGGTGCCTATGTGTCGCGTCGCGTGTCGCGCCTATTTGAAGGAGTCTTTATCGGTGGTTTCTGACTGAATTAATTCAAATCGAGTGATCAATTTAATTCAGTTACCGCTCAACATTAGCTTCTCGTAAAATGTCCATTAAAAAGTTTTGTTTATTTATAATGAAAAACTGCGTAATAAATGTTTATAGTGCAAAACGAATAAAGCTATTGTGCATTTCATTTTGGAAATCGATTGTTTTCGATTCATGAAATTAAGAGGAGGTTAAAGTGCACTAAAGTTTTAACTAACGATGGCATAAAATATAATACGCCATGTTACGATGTAGAAACCCATGTTCAAGCACAACAGTGTCCAGTCCCCACAGATAATTCCGTCTATTTTATGTTTTGTGACCAGAACGTCACCGAATTAGTAGAGTTTGGCTTTATTTCTCAGAAAAATCATCGATTTGTAAATAGTTTACTAGCTCATTCAAGTAAATAAAACGTGATGAATATTAAAAGATTATTTTTAAATTATATTCTAATTTGAGTACCTATTTTAACATTCATACTTATACCTAACAGTAAAATATACGTATACCAAAATTATTACCAATAAACAGTAAAAAAAAATTTTGATACAACTTTAGACACGGACTCTCTCAGCGAGCGGCCTACGTCCGTTACCAATTTAGCTGCCCTCAAGTTTGGTTACATACACTGCGCCATTACCATCGCTATATCTAAAAAACATCAGTAGCAAACCAGCAATGTTCACGATTTATTTAAATGAATTCATCTTTCGAGAGCGCCATTCGCTTCGGCAGTTATCGTGTGACTAGTACTACGACTTACTTACGCTAGACGATGTAAACAGGGCACTTAGAAAGGTACTTTAACTAACGATTTTCATTCTGACCAATACTTCTGGTTGGACGATCGGTACTCCGGTTTTAATCGGTTACACGTGCAAAATTTTACTAGCACATTCCATGTAGATAAACACTCTTGATTACTCATAAGTTCATAACAACCTGTCTCAAAAGGGACGTTACTTTCTCCATATCTTGTAATAAGGTTCCATGTTATATTCAGAGATCCTCAATCCTTAGCATGTAGACAGGATAGACGGTTAGAAGAAAGTATGAAGGTGGAAATTGTTCCATGTTTCTCAATGCAATTAGTTAGAAACAAACCGAAATTATGTTCTAGACACAGAATTAACACATTCGGACTTGGAATGGAACTAGATTTTTCTTGTTACATTTTAAAATCAAGTCAAGCCGTCATGACTTGTACCGTGTATGTTGCAATATTTAAACTAGTTACGGCCCAAAATGTATCCGCCACACGATTTGTACGTTAGACGCAATTCTTACAGCCTTATGAGGTCGCTACTGCCATTTGACTCATTTGAGACATTACTTACCACGTAAGGAGAAAATTATTCGGTTAGCCGTTTGCATAAATATTTCACGACGTACACATTCAGTGTGTTTGAAACTTTTTAGAAGTAATGTCGCGCTTATTTCCATATGTGGACTCGTCTTGTATACATATTTTAGATGGGGATAAAAACTGCCACTTGCTCACTTCAGATGTCGCTGCTATCCAACGTCCCAGAATTTGACAGCTAGCTGTCACTATCCATATTTTTTTTTGTAAACAAGAGACTTTTTACGCATAATTAATTAATATTAATTATTTGCGCAGCTGTTGATTGCTAAAATACCCATGCATTTACCAAGGATGTTAAAAGGGGAAAAAGGGAAAAAAAGCTCTCCCAGAAAACAATTGGTAACCCGATATTTCGTCGAGACTGAGCTATCCTTTTTAAACCTGAGGACTTTAATGGCATAAATTCGTATACAGGTGATGCTCTCAAGAAAACTAACTCCGTTTTTATTACCTACAGACACTCGGAATGTGATATTACGTAAATTATAGTAAAGGTGTGTGTATGTGTTCATATTGTCATATTAGATCAATTCTAGAATTAACATCTCCGAAGTTTTCAACTCCGATCAGTTTATTTCTGTCGAACGCCTCCAGCCTTCACCAAAAAAGAAACTTCAAGTTAACAAACACAAGATAACCTATAAATTATAAAATGTTTATAATTTATAGCCCTTTCCACTAAAGCTGCTTTTTTACCAGTGGTAGACACTTCCCTTTTCCTTAGCTCGTCTTATCTAGTTTTCGTTTAATTTGTGATCGACACAAAAGTAAACATAAACAAAAAACAATGGCGGTTTGTAGACGGTGAACTGTGCTGCCACCTATGACGAGCTTTCGGTTTTTAAGCCTATTGAAGTCGCTTTTCGTGTACCTACCTGTCTGTGATCGGCTTCTAAACAACGCAACGGATTTTGGTGCGGTTTTCACGATCATTTAGAGAATTTATTCCAGAAGGTTTATGTCTATAAATAATACACTAACCCATTCCCTGTCCCATGAACCACACATGGTTCAGATTGATTTTTTAACTATTGTGTCTCCTTTGTGGACATTAAAATTGTTAATATTAAAAACTTAGATTATGTAGTTCAGCAATTTCGATGTTTTGAGATGTTGCCACATCAGTAAGCGGAGGGTCGCTAGTAAGTCATAAACAGTAAGGCTCATGAAGCTTAACTTGCAAGGCGCATTCGTAAAATGCATTATTTGCAGACGCAGACTTTAAAGTGACAATCTTCAACCTCTATAGTAAAATGACTCATGATGACCAGCGGGTAATGAACTGATGACTTTTGCACGTGCCTTTCAAGATTGAGCTCTGTTATAATAATTTGTCTGATTCTAAGAACCATGGTGTTTATTTTTATTCTAGATTTTTCTAGAATTTCCTTCGACGTAGTAATTTCCAGTTTAAATTAAATTGGCCCACTTTTCATTTTGTCACGGTACGCCTGTAAGGAAGAAAGTGTAACAAAATAATAAGGAAAATAATTTAATTAGTTTTTTTTAGAAATTAATATTTCAATAAAAATAATAATAGCCCTAGAGGAAAATACGGAACGATACCGTCACTCGTCCTACTAATCTTACTAATATTATAAATGTGAAAGTTTGTGAGGATGGATGGATGGATGGATGGATGGATGGATGGATGGATGGATGTTTGTTACTCTTTCACGCAAAAACTACTTAACGGATTTGGATGAAATTTGGCACACAGACAGTTAATAACCTGGTTTAACACATAGGATACTTTTTATCCCGGTAGTACCTACGTTCCCGTGGGATAATTTCCGACCTCCACGCGGGCGAGGCCGCGGGCAAAAGCTAGTGTGAGCATAATGATATTATTTACATTTGCTCTACCATTTACTATTAGAAAAGATCAGATTCTATTTTAGTAACAACTCTAGAAAATTTAAATCTAAAGTGAGATCCACAAATCTAGAAGTGATTAGATTCCTAGAACAGCTCGAATAGACGACTTACAACTTTTTGTGCAAGATGTAACACTATACAAAGACGAGTTTCAATGTAAAACGCTTTGATAAAATGTAAGGAAAATAAAGTAATGTGGAGGCTTTCAAGATACGGTATATATCAAGTTGCGGCTTGACAACGCGAAGTTAAAAATAACATCAAACAATGTGGAGTTCGTTGCACCGGGCTGCACTGAATTGACCAGCAGTTAAATATATTGCAGCAAATAAGAATTGAGGTGCAGCATATTAATAAACGCTCGTCAAATTTGTATTTGATTTATATTTATTTTTATTTATATTTGTAGTTTAGTCTGTTTGTAAAATAATTACGTGGTAAAAATTAAATTTAAAAAACCCTCGACACAAAAAGAAACCTATAAAAAGTAAAAAAAATACATTTCTGGGCCAAGCAAAAACTTGAAAAAAAAAAATGGCGGAGATGTAATTTTTGAATTCGTTTTTTTTATCAGTATTTATTATTTACTTATATTTATATAACTTCTTTTGTAACAAAGTTTAAAAAAATTAAAAACCCTACCCAAAAAAGAAGAACTTATAAAAAGTAAAAAATTAAATTTCTGGGCTGGTATTTTAACTTTCATATTTTAAAACTTAATTAGTAATATTTCGTGATTGAAGCGTCGCGCGTCGTCGCGTCGGGACCGCTAAATAAATAAAATAAAAAGCAGAAAACCAATTAATTAACCGTATTATAAAGAATTATACTAGTGTGAAATTTCGGATAGTTACCTATTTGATTTATTTCTTTTAAGGCATACTTACGCATGAGCTTAATTTCGTACATCAATCTATCCTATTCCGGTCGGAGCACTTCGTCACCGTATGCGATCCCCCGACTCGACATGACATATCTGCATTTTTTTTTTTTCAATAGTTTACTAGTATTCTGGATATCCTGACTGCAGCATCAAACCAAGAATTTGTTTATGGAACAAATTCTTGGTATTGTTTTTTTTTTAATATTTAATATTTAAATTGTTTAGTGTGGTTTAATTATTTATTCAGGATCGATCAAAGGATACACAGATACAATAGAAATCACAATAAAGGCTCCTAAAAAAAGGCGCAACACGCGACGCGAATCGCGCGCGACGCAAAGGCACCGCTCGTCGCGAGGCGCCTTTGTGTCGCGCTGTCGCGTCGCGCCTGTATGTGGGAGCCTTATTACAAAAGGTTATTTTAAGTGTTCTGTATAACATGCAGGTTATAATGCTTAACATGCATGTTATAATGCATAACATGTTTAGGTGTAAACAGGATAAAAATTAAAATAGAGAAAATAAATGTTGAAATAAGAAAAACAAATCATCTCAAGACTGATCATAAATAATTATTACTCATGTTTCTCGTTAGGTTAGCAAGTGTGGTAGGTTTGAAATTTTCATATTATGTATATGTATGAATAGTTTTATTGAGTAGGTAGCATTTACTATGAAATTCATGCATCGGGCAAAGAAATCCGATGTCCATACATACCTACTAACTGGTTACTTATGCGGGCAACCCAAATGTCCTTTCATTGGAATTTTCCGTCGAATCGTTGAGCTCCTTACGTTACGAGTTGAGCTGCACGATTACTGACAAATGCGTGCACTGGACAGGTCCACTCAATCTGTGTGGTTCTTTGCTCAAAATACCGTTTCAGACACTAATCTACATGGTCTTCACATGATCTGTCAGATAGGAAACGCCGACCTCATCTAGGTAAAAAAATATGATTGACTTGTAAAAGTGTTTGTACAAATCTATTTACAAAAATAAAATCATTTATCATTTAACAAGGGTATAAAATGCGGTATTAATTTCTGAAAAGCGATGCGTTTTTCACATTTTAAACTTTTCAGTTTAAAACGTAA
Organism: Dryobotodes eremita; assembly: GCA_917490735.1. NCBI lineage: Eukaryota > Metazoa > Arthropoda > Insecta > Lepidoptera > Noctuidae > Dryobotodes > Dryobotodes eremita. The sequence continues at coordinate 5,074,688 of OU823256.1, forward strand.
AATGCTATCGGTAGTTCGGTACTTTTAGCAGGAGAACTGTGCATTGAGAAGTGAATTGTGAATGCAGTTTGATCGTTATGTGCCTCGAATTATTCTGTAATGGCTCCAGTTTACAATACCCGATGCTGGACGCACTTCCACGACAATTGCTGCAACATTAACTACTTTGTTGGACCTCTTTCTTGTGGACGAAATAATGACTGTTGAAGCATCCTGTAGGACATAAAATTTTTGTGTTTGTTTAAACGTAAAATTCTTCTTAAAGTTTTAAAATTCGATACTGTATTAAGAACTATGACTGCCAAGTTAGCAGTATGATTTCGGTCTGGACGCTATCCTTCGGAGAAGTTTGCATTCCTAATGAAAAAAGCAAAATCACCTAACTGTAACATTTGCAATTTGATTGAGGATGTACAGCATTTGGTGGTGGATTGTGTTAGGAACCAAGATGAAACGGCAAACTTAATCGATGAGTTCCAATTAAACATATTAGAGGTAGGGCTAGTTCAAAGTATTTTAGCACAACCGACTTCAGATATTGCTAAAAGAATATGTCAGCTAGTTAGTGTACATCAATGATTAAGATCTTTTTAAGATCTAAATAGTAATTTATGGTAGATCGGATAAGGCATGATAGGGTTGCCGTATCCATGTGGATAAAAACCCTGATAAAAACAATAAAGATATAAAAAATAAAAACATTTGAGAGTCCATACTCATATTATAAATTCGAAAGTAACTATGTCTGTATCTTTTCACGCCTAAACCACTGAACGGATTTCGATAAAACTTTGCAAGGAGATAGATGGCACCCTGGACAAGGACAAAGGCTACTTTTTGTCCCGGTAGCACGTTCCCGTGGGATAATTTCCGACACCCACGCGAAGCCGCGGGCAGAATAATAGATAAATATTATTGATAGCCGTTCACATTATGTACTTTAAAACATTACTAGACTTGGATCGTTACTCTTTAGCACTGATAGGGTAAAACAGCACTTCAGTCGTATCTGGTTCCTCAGAGAGGAGACTACCTTTCATACTTGGGGATTTCAATATGATAGATGTTGATTGAAAAAAAAAACGAATGTCATTTATTCAAACTAGGCTGAGAATCTGCACTTTTTGACCGTCAAAACAGTACCCCAAAACGCCCGCCCTTCACCACTTCGTACTGTAGCTGGAAAGAAGAAGTGGCGCAACAAACTCCTCAGCAGCACAGCTGTCTGTTCAGTTAGAAGTACATGATTATATACAATAGTAAGTCATTAACATTACGAAACGCAAAACATTAAATGAAATTATATGCCATGTCAACTAGCACACGCCAATATACCAACAAAAACATTGAAAACTATAATAATTCGGATATCTATGATAATAATAAAAACTTAAACAGAACTTAATACCTAAATAAAAGCCTCCAGGCATAAAGGGCGTGTCCGCTTACATATGCAATGCTGCATTATGTTCATATAGCTGTAACTTGAAGTCACAAATCATAAACTAGGACCTTCGAAGAAAATTTGAGCAACAAGTTCAATATAGGACTGTCTATTTTTACTCCCTAGCATTGGCTAGGCTGGTTACTGGTTAGTACATGTACAAATAAACTAACTGCTCTTTAGGGCAATCTAAAATCCAGTGACACCATTAATAAAGCAAAACAACATACATTCTGAATACTCCCGTCCTACCATACAAATCTATCAGTTTACGTAAAAGTTTAATAGGTAGGTAGAAGGTTTCGTCGGGCTCCCTCCCTGAGGTCATCGCCCTCTTAACAGCTGACGGGAAAGAGGTACGCCCCTCGGACAATGAACTTTCAGCTATATTATCTACAATTTATATAAGTTACTTGAATTTTCTCGGATACATACAAAAGCCTTTTAGCAAAGTAACAACATTAACGCTGATGGAGAAAATTGATATTTACGTTAATGAAATATGAACATCAACATGGTAATGGCTATTTAAATGAAGGTGTTAATTATTCCCAAAGCGAGAAACATTATGGAAATTAAAATATAAAGCTCTTATGCAAAATGTCACTGTAATGAGTGCTCAGTTTTTGGAAGCGCACGTGTAAGTCAACACCCGCATAATTATGATAAATGTTCCAGTGAAATTGTTTGAACGTTTTTTCGATGACAGAGATGCTTTAGGGTGTAATCTTTTTCTTGAAAATAGAGCTCTTGATTACTGAAAATAACTTGTATTATAAGCTATACGAATATAGCCTATGACACGTCATTCTCAAACGTGTCAGAACTATCATTCACTAGTAGTACGGGTCGTTACACAGTGTGACATGAAATTATGAATCAGGAGCGACCACTTATATCCAACGGGGAGCTGGGGACACTCCTCATTGAACAAACTCGAGGTGGGAAGCGCAACATGCGCCAAACTTTCGCTCAGATAACAAATAGGTAGTCTGTTATTTCCAACAGCCAAGACACTGTCCGCAAAAACGTTATTCGTGTTCAATATCTATTAGTTGGTATAGTATTCGAAAAATTTGGACCAAATCGACTTTTACATCAGTAGTTTGTTTATTATGTAGATGAGAGACTGCGTAACGTGCGTATGTGCGTATTTAACGACCTACATTTTGCGCATTGCAAAAGAACAAAAATTCAAGGTCATTACCCCTGCCACAACAACAAACATCTCAACCACATTATTACATTACAAAGCGAATTTGAAAACATTTAAATAAATAAGAGAAGAAACCTTTCTTGCACAAACAACTTTGTTCCAATACCGGTTGGTGTGTTCGTGTCTCGCTCGCGCGCATGATGACTAATTGGTGCGAGTGAGACGGAGCGACAAGGTCACTGGTCAGCCGTTCTCCGTCAGACAGCGGGACGCGCGGGGCGGGGGCGTGCGCGGGCGCAGACGGCGCAACGACATGGCGGTGGCGGCGGCCGCGGTAGACGTGACGTCACTCACACCAGGTCACGAACGAACTTGCACGGAACCCCTCATGCGTAGGAAAACTGGATGCATTCACGACACGATAAAAAGCGTAATATGTAACTATCGAGCGTAAACGTCGCGGAAGACATCGACGGGAAGTTTCGAATTAGCATGGCTTACGAGCTGGCAGTTTGGCACCACAGGCGACACGTGACGGTGCGCTTATGAGCTTAGTCAATCGTGGTGGCAGATAGTTACCGAGTACCTACATTAAATCACCGAAGTGGTTTTAGACCGCAGTTTTTTATGGCTATGATCTCATAACTTAGACAAGAATTCAGAATGCTAACAGGATTAAGCTGCAAATTGAGTTGACTACGTAATTCTTTATCGTCAGAATCCATGAACCGAACAAGTTTACGGGTCATCATAATAATTCATTGCATATACACATCAAATCATTCACATCGCACACGCACATGTCTACTTCGAAGAAATTATGGTAAAATGGCAGAATTCCACTTTCTAGAATAACATTTGAAATTAAATCGTCTTACAAACGTCAGATATATTTTTTTAAACTGGGGAGGTTCGCAAGGGGTCATAAAATAAAGATTGCCGAGGTAATAACCCTCATTAGTGGATTTATTTTTCAGTTTCTGCAGTATGATACTGCTTTATTCTGAGTATAATCATCAGCTCTAAAAAATTGATAGTAGCGAGTGGTGTTCAGTGCCGCCGTGTTGCAAACACACAATATTGGTCATTTTACACTGCCCACTGGTTTTCTGTTAGTTTATTTACGTATGCGAGTGGGGAGCTGTTTGTCACTGCGCCAATTTTTATAATTAGGCAGTTGTCAAACCCCACTTGCCTTCAACGCGTTCGAATTGCGTAACAGTTTGTTTTAGGATTTAAATGCTGATCATTAATTTCAGAGTCAATCAGCCATTTAGCTTTCAAATACAAATAATCATCAGAATCTTTGTGTTCGGGTATTGTAAACATCTTTTATGTGTGTTCTCAGAAGATATTAATGGGAGAGATTCTTGGATATACACGTTTACACGTGGCGTATCTGCTCACCATTAACTGTCAAGTATTAAAGACAGTTATAGTAGTTTGAAAGTGTCTGATTCATAGCACCATTGTGGTCTAAACACTCAATAAACAGAATGAGAACAGTTTATCAGTGACATGATAGAATAAAGCAAAATGTGTTAGTGGTGAAACAACAAAATAAATAATACGTTACACAAAACCAAAGCAAAGAGCTGTGGAGTTAAAAAACAACCATAATTAGCAGGTTCCTTTCACGGCTGTTAACAGAATCTTGTCAACAACGGTGTGAGAGAAATATGTGAAAAAACAGCCCTGTCCTAGTCTAGTTGACCCAAATAGGGCGTTTCATGTCGTGGCTCGTAGGCTCCGATGTGAGAGTCATTTTCTCACTGTGTCCACAAGCCACGAGAGATCATCGTCTCGAACCTTTTAAGCTCGTCATCATAGTTCTTTGTAACTTCCAGCTACTTTCGCACTATCTTTTCCAGCTCTGGTCTTGTAATGTCGTTGACCTAGCGTCTGGGACACTTGTTTTTGTAGTCGCCATTTTTGCGTTCGCTTCATGTTTTTTTATATTACCTTGTTCTTGCCGCCTCACAGCAATTTAGTAGCCAGTGAGTGCCATGAATATTTAACACGAGCTGCAGAAAATTCACAATTTAAATGTAAGAAAAAAAGACTAGGAATCTCCGCATAATGGAACCTTCTGATGGTTCTTGAGGTGGATGTTTACAACGGATATATTTTTTATGTTACAGCTTATTAACCTTAGTTCTGAATCAGTAGTAAATATGACGGTAATGTAGGGTGGTGAGCCTATTCGCTCGTCACTCGTATCCTGTGCCTCCCACCCCACTCCCATTTAGAGAAACCGGGCCAGTGGGGGGAAGGGGGGGGGGGGCGACCCGGGAATAATAATTTTAGCTCGGCGCGGTGGCATGGAAATGAAAAATGTCATACTGCTCCCGACACACACCGTGTATAAATGCTTTCACCTGCGATGGGATAGCCCGATACGGTTGTGTGAAACTACCATAAAATAGCCCCATGATGTATTAGAGTAGGTTTTTCGATGAGTTATGTCGTTATATCACCGGCACGCTTTGTGTGAATTACGTCTGTTTATTTATTGTGTGTTCCAAAAGCGGTTTGTCTGTTTGTATTGTATGGGTGAATTCCTTTGTGGTTTATAGGATTACTTGTACTGAAGTGGGATAAGGATCTCCTAACATACATTTCCCTTTGTTGTGTTATTTATCTACAATGTGCTTATGGTGAATCGTTCCAAATACCGAACCGGACTTATACACACAGGCTTGGTTTAAGTCCATCGTCCCAGTAAACATGCATCCATTCTAAATCCTGTAACAGACGCAGCCCATTTTCCTCTCGAAACGGGCACCATTGCGCAACGCTATCATCTACTTGCATATCATCATTAGAATGCTGCCCATTGAGCATGAACACGGAGGGTTCAAACAACTCGCTACAATTACTGGCTCCGCATAAATTCACGCTCAATATCTCGACGCCATCGACGGACCCATTTAACACTTTCAACGTTATCTCAATGCTTTCGTCATTCATCCCTTCCATTTGTTCCAAGACAAAGATTTCGCTAGCTATTTGTTGAACGTTCTTGGTAACTCATTAGACCAAAGTTGTCGGTACTTCGCAATAGCATTGTTGGACTTATAAGGAGCAGTGTTGCGCTCGCTTCGGACATTAAATGGAGCAGATATTTTGTGCCAAAAGGTTTCATGTCTCTAAACATATATGATATAAGCATGAAAACGGGTAAACATTGCCTTTGATTGAAAAAAGTTTTCGGGAATATGTTTATGCTAGAATGATTTCTGTGAATACGTACTTATTCTTAAATAAGGATAGACGAATCCGTCCATTAATCAACGCCATTTAATAAGAATTGGCCAATGTGTTCACTTGTCCACCCGCAACAACGAAAACGCCAAATAGGGAAACATGAAATACATACTAAGATAATGTTACTATCAATACATAATATACGAAAAAATCACCTGTTAAAATATTTATTCGCTCGACGAATATTCGCGGCAGTTATCCCTTTGAAATTCGTGCAAATGGCAGACATTTTGGGAAAATATCGGCCGTTTGGGTCCAGATATCGATGTCAGCAAATTGAAACGTTACTATAGTCGTGGCAATAATCAACCGATTCGTATTCTAAGTACTGGAATAACAAAAGGGAAAACTCCTTTATTCCGGATATTCAAAGAAAATTTAGTATACTTCAAAATACTGAGGACAGTCAAAACCAATGGCTGTTAATGCTTCAGAAACACGTCTAAATTGTATGAAGGGTTGGCATTGAATGAGAACGTGGCTTCACTACTTATTATAAACGATTGTGACAGACTGACTGACGCGTGAGTGATCTTATGAGGCTTCGGTTATTATTATTTCATTTTGAAGTACACAACAATAAAACAACGTTTCTACAAATTGGTTAACATGAAAGACTGGAGGGTTTCAGGACCATAAAAGAAGCAAGATTATTCTGAAACATAATTGAAAACCATGGAAAGAAAGTAAAAAAAATCGTTGACGGATAAAAATAGTAGAAAACGAAATACAATGCAACCTTGCGATGCTCTTTTTCGACCAGACATCACCTATCACTTTCATCAAAAAAGCTCAATGGACAGAAAAAAATAATAAAAACGTGCACTCTTTTGTTTCGTACTGAAAGCAGCCCCAGTTGGGCGGCGATAGGAGCGCTCAAAAGGTTATTTTAACTTCGATTCTCTGAATGAACACGATTTTCCCATTAAAATTGTTATTTTTCACGTGTGCCTGGGCCATTAGCTCGACGGTTTCAATGATGAAGAACTGAATGTTGCTGGAATATACGGAACTGAAAAAGGGACTTATTTTTAACCGACTTCAAAAAAAGGAGGAGGTTCTCAAGTCGACTGTATGCTTTTTTTTATGTGTGTTAGCTCGATAACTTTTTTCTGGGTGAACCGATTGACTGGGAAAGCTGGTGCTTCGCATGTGGTCCCATTTAAATTTGGTCAAGTACTGACTAGTAGTTTTTGAGTTATCCTTAATAATGCGTATTTATTCCACTTAGTTTATATTGACGATGTGATAATAATTTCCTGGCACGGTTATTTACATATCAATTAGTGATATACGAATGTGTGTGGGGTAGGTACCACAACTAAAAAGTGAAAAATAAAAACTTTCGTCGTCTCGTCGGTGGCCAAAAACGAAAATACACAACCAAAGACACCCGACTTCCAAATTAAAGTTATTTTTCATGTTTTGTAGTTTTTTTTTTGGACGTCGGTTGTTTTTTTTGTAAAAAACGTTTTTATTGGATAACAGACAGTACAATTATGTATAATTAAACGAGATCTGGACAGCAAGATGACCACATTCTAGATTTTGTTTTACTTTGCCTATAACCATAGATAACCTCGTATAACGTAGTCCGTGAATCAGTGGGTACAGATACAGTAAAGCTGGTCTGACGGCCGGTTTCTTACTGATCCTTGGCGCCGTGCAAGCCTCACGAGTGTGATAACAGGCATATTCGATGACTGTATCCGAATGCGTCATGTCGACGTGCGTACACTAACCCCCCAGCTAGGTTGTGTTGAATTGTGGATGGATTTAGAGCAGATCCACTTCGAGTACTACTTCACTGCGTAGAAACGGACTCCCCGATGGTATTCAATGTTAAATACCTGATACTGCTCATCCAACTAACTTGGTGTAAATCCAGATTCAATATGATGTGTAAGATTAATTAGGCACATATTTGTATCAAGCAAAGCATGGAGTGCACGGACAATAAACTCGGGTACCTACCAACTATCTTAATTAACGTCTGTGTCCATTATTAAAGGTTTATTCATTAATCATTCTCATATCTACAAGAACATAGCTTCGTTTATGAATTACTAGGAACTATAAAAGCGAGTCGTTTACAAATAAAGGCTCCCGCAGACAGGCGCGACGCGACTCTTGTAGAATGATTTCCATGAAGTTTTCATAGAATTTGTTCTACTAGAGTCGCGTCGCGCCAGTTTGTAGGATCCTTAAGTCTTCGCACGATGAAAAGCTAGACATGTTGGTTTATTTATAAATGTTGCTTACAGTTAGGCCTTTAACATCAAAAATGTATTAAACAGTCGCTAATCACTGCTTAACTTTAAGCAACGTTTATAAATAAAGGGGAATATGTTTAAGGTGGTTTGAACTTCATTAGAATATTTTTATCCTCTAAAAAAGCAACCACAATTTATAGAAATGTGGGTGTACTATAGGTACACCTCTGCCTGACCCTTCGGGGATTACAGGAGGGATGTTATGATGTGCTAATTGAAATATTGTTTTTTTTTAAATATTTTATTACTATTGATGGTAACATTGTATTCGATTGTAGTATCAACCAGCTAATATTAATAAACTATCTTGTGTAGACATCGCGACTCACCGTTTCTGTGAAGTTTCACAAATCAATCTAATTTGCCCATAGGTACAAATAAATTTCACGGCAATCTCATTGTCTGCTTGAATGTAAAACGTGGGTTTAAGAAACCTTAGATTTAAAATTATGCTCTTGGAGTGCAATTACCTGATTACTTTATATATGATATAAGACATTTTAAAACAAAGTGCCATGAAAAAAAAATGGCCATTCTAAATTGCGTGTCGAGAACCACAGCTGTGATTGCGTATTAGATTAAAGATTATTGTTTCTTTGTTTTTAGATGAAGCCGTTTTTTAGTAGAGTATGAAGGTTTTAGTAGAGTATGAAGTTTACGTTTAGTGTTGCTAAGTGCTACACAGGGTGGATTTTTGAGATGGGACATCAAGGGCAGGTTAGGAACGGAACGTTGTAGCTACAGGAAAACCACCTTAGAAGATTGTCCGTAACTTTATGAATCGGTAGTATGAATAATTTCATACCCCTGAATAATTTCATACCCCTGAATAATTTCAGGTTTCTTATTTGTTACACATTTAACTAACAGCGTGTATAAAGAATTTTAGAGCAATAATATCTCGAGACACACAGACATACAACATGATCTATAGGAAACATATCCCGGCAACCGATGCGCTGACGCCTCATTATTACCACAATTCTAACTTTATAAGATCCCGACGCATACAAATTAACATAAATACGTAGTTTATGTTAATATCAGCGTACATAATACTGTAATAATTACGAATCTAATTAGTTATTATAAACAGCGTCTCTATCTACGACAAAACTCTTCAAAGGCGGATATTTTGTAAAAACCAGCGAGCCGTGTCGCACCGTATTTTAATTTGAGTAAAAACTTACATTTATCTATTTTATTTATTTGTTTTAAGAAAAGGCTACGATGTGTAACTAATTTTATTCATTCGGGTATCACTGTGCGATTATGTAAATAAGTTAAATAAATAAGCAGGGTCAAAATAAATATAGAATATTAAAGTTTAATATGCGTTGAACATGGCTAGCATTAAAAGAAGGCAGTCAAAAAAGTTCTTCACGGGGAGTGCTTTTTGGCATAAAAATAATATGTACCTAGTGTAAGTACCTACAGTAAAATATAATTTATGAATAATGTCTTAATTTAGTCTAGCAACAGTGGCGTAATTGCGCAACACACTAAAGGTACAAGTTCGTAGTCGATTGCAGGCAGCAGCAGCAGGCGACGTGTCGCCAAGACACAACTGGTTTCTATGTATTTCTATGAAATACCTTTCATAGCTATCGACACGTCGTTGTCATAGAAATACATAGACACCAGTAGAATCGCAGCAACACGTCGTCCGCTGCTGGTGCCTGCAGTCGGCCAGTCGGCAAGGAACCCGTACCTTAACAGTAGGAATGGCTTTCATTTTGACAGTTCAACAACATTCATTGCGTTATTTACGTTGTTGAACAGACAATTTTTTCGAACATATAAATCAATGGATTAGCAACATCCTTCAAAATTATTCAGATTGTGATTTATACAAAACCTAAGGTTGCTAACTTAGAATTCTCCATCCTTTGTTCTTTGCTAAGTTTTTGATGAAAATTCTGAACAAAAATAATCGACCCCTTTTTCGATAACTTTTCGTTATATCGATTACTAAACGCAATAGAAAACTATTGCGCTTGACACTTAAAAGGGAAAAATTTAAATCTTTTCAGTAAAAGCGATGAAAGACTCAACTATAGGATTAGAAATAGGGACCATTTAGTTCAACCAGGTTTCAGACTGGCTAAAGTAGACTCATCCTTCATGGGGCTGTTTAAAATGTTACAATAAAATACCTCCCCACATACTCCAACTGAATGAAACTAAAAATCTTGTATAAAACGCACTCTAGATGCAGCCAAGCATAATATTATAAGTTAGGGGATTACATCGCTGACAAAAATGCTTGCCTCAACGCTGGTCCTGCTCCACAAGGGCGCATAAACTAATTGATTAACATTCTAAAATATTGTTGGAGCTGCTGAAGATTGTAAAAACTATTTGCATAGCACTTGTGTGAGGACTATGTAGGTCTCTACTATAAAGCTACCATTTACTGGATTCGTCTTTCATTGACTTGAATGTGCCCTGGCGGCTGAGAGGATGTCATGCTCACTCAAATGTCTCGCTGGTGGTGGGGTTTGTGTTGGATAATTAAGTTCCCTTCAAAGTGGTTGAGCTGAATGGTGCTGATCCATACGTTATGTTCGTGAATGGGCGCTGTCAGTAGGGACTGGTCATCTCTTAGCTGCCACGGCTTATTTTATTTTCTGAACTATTTTTTTTGTTTTTATATTTTTATGACGGACGCTTTTAACGTGCACGTCTCTCTACATCGTTCTCACATGTATAATTTCAACACGAATGATGTAAGCAATTTTTGGTAACAATATTTTGATTTAAGAGTTTCCGTGGAGTTTCTTGCCCATTCTTCTCCATAGGTACCTACTACGCTTTGGAATGGGCAACTAGCTTCATCTTTCTGACTGACTAACCCCTTGACAATTCACCTGCAATTGGTTTATTTGAAATTAATGCTTTGGAGTTGGACTTTTATTGCTTTTTATTATATTGTTTAAAGTAGAACCTGTTGAACGAGTTGTCGACTTGCTAAATTAATAATTTGGCACAATAGTGCAAAGTAGGTACCTTATAGACGTGCAGAGCCATTAAGGAACAAAAATACAGTACTAGACGTTCTTTGATTCCAATTAAACAGTGATAAACTTAAAGCTAAAATATGCTGCGAGAGACATTTTCAAAATAAGTAGACAAAAATAAGTTGCAGTACTTTCTTCGCAGGTAAAAAAAATCTCGCAAACAGTATCCTTTCATCGGTGGCACGTGCCAAACCGAAAACCAGGCGACAGGATTTCAGTGTTTATATGCTTAAAGCATATAAACTATAGAGTTAGGTGGTGTTAGTTAGTTAACAAGGTGCAATTAACTACAACGCGGCTTCGCGTTTTTTCCAGAAAAGGATGCGAACTTATTTGAGACGCCTCCATAGTATTTTTTTTCTGGACTTACATTCTAAGCATAGTGAAGGATCCTACAGAAAGATGCGACGCGAGTCTTGTAGAACAATTTCTATAAAAACTTCATGGAAATTGTCCTACAAGAGTCGCGTCGCGCCTGTCTGCGGGGAGCCTTGACGGTACTAAACTTAATTTGTATTTTGTTTCAGAAACATTAAAATGTCAGCTACCACGAAAGTTAGTATCTTATTATAGTATAACACCTATAGTAAGTATTTTACGACTGTTAATATGTAGTTATACGTGTTTCATTGGTCAATTTGGCACCTCGTTGCACGATGTCATAAAGGAAACGTGTTCGTTTTAAAATTCGCAGTGTTGTGATTGTAAGTTGAGTTTGATGAAGTATTCAGAATTTATTAACATTGTTTCGTGTTTGACGGAAAACATGGAAAATGTACCTCCTGACCCGTTTTGATGTCAAGGTGTATTTGGCAGTGGCTTTTGCCCGCGGCATCGCCCGCGTGGATGTCGGAAAATATCCCACGGGAACGTAATACCGGGATTAAAAGAACCCTATGTGTTTAATCCAGGTGATAAACTATACCTATCATCCAAATCTTTTCAGATATTTTTGCGCCAATCCGGAACATAGATACAGACAAACGGAGAAGTTACTATTTTGATAGATAGATTTACAAAAAATCAAAGCTTACTTTGCACTTGTAAACGCAAGTCTTAATTAAAAGGTATCCCTAGAGGGGTTATCTAACGATGCACCAGCGACGTTTGCAGGCCGATCCTCAGTTTACCCAATGTGTTGACTGTGGACCCTTTCCCTTGTAACTTTGCTTACTTAGCTCTTCAATATAAGGGCAGTTGCGTGCTTCCCCTTAAATAAACTGCCAATTCATCGTTAGTAGAAAAACAGAAGCCATATAATTAACAGAGAGCAGTTTTTGACAGGGACGTTTGCCCTAATCTAACCTCTGACGTAGAAAACAGAAGCTTTTAGACGTAACGAGAGCGGATTAAGTACCATCTTCCACAATGTATAGGCACTTTGTAGGTTTCGAAATGCCAATAATAACGCCAGTGATAATGTTAGAAATATTTTACCCAAATACTTTTTCCGCGTTGAATAAAAACTGAAACCACTCCGGTCTGCTTGTCGCCCTCGCACGTCTATAAACAAACATATTATCTACAAATCACACGGTGCCGGTGGCTGTTGCTAGGCGTGCTAACCGATAAAATCACGGTGTCATCTATTTAAAAGCGCCCAGCAAAACGACTTCTAGACTTTCAGCTCGGCCGTGATAATGTATAACGCGCAAGTTATAAAGAGTACTGTGTACCTCCTAGAACAGTGTGCAGAGGGTGGATTCTCAAACCAGTCGGGTTATGCAAAGTAAATGCACCGCGTTCATATGTTTCGCATTCAACTTGCATGCTTTGATGTGTAGGGCTAGGGTTGGCATACAAAATACAGACTATTTTTAACCTTAGATAATTATATTTGTGCTTTTGACCTCGGCCGTGTGGGAAACCACTTCGCACATTACGCTGAGTAAAATACTATTGTTATTGAGATAAGAGATATAAAATGTAGGTAAAAACAAACTATTTATGGCGTAGGTTCGTGTTATGGTTACTATATACTTGAAAGAGTAAACCACAAAATATGTTTCAATTGACCACGTAGTCACTACAGTTCAACCACAATAATTATGTGACTGAGCTATCAATAACCATTATTATATTTATAAAAAAAACGTGAATTTTAAAACGAATTGGCTCTTTATTTGAATAATACTAATATTCACGTTGATTATGAAGCTAAGGACATAAAGAAGCGAGAATAGAATCAGCTGTACAGTTCAATGTCATTTAATATTCACATTAGTGAGGTAGCGTGTCCAGTCAAACCGCTACTACGGTTTTGTGAATATAAATAAAATTAAAATAATAATAATGAGTAATAATGTCATAGGTACATACACAGTGTGAACAGTTTATTTTGCTAGCTGTACTTACTGGTCCCCCGCGGTGCGCACGGTACCCTAGCTGCTGCTTGTGCCGAGGGTTTGCACTATACATAGGGCTACATTGTAATATGCACGACGCGCATGGTGGTACCCTAGTACCCACTCGTTACTCTCAGTGATAATAATTGAAGACTTACACGGGTTCAGAGAACTTTTAAGCTGCAGTAGTTGGCAATTTGTAGAGATTAATCGACCTTTTTAATCGACATCAAAAAGGAGTTTTTTTTTTGTATGTGTTGTTACGCGATATCTCTGGCAATTGTGGATCATTTTCGATATTTTTTTAATAGATAGGATACGCCTCAGGAGTGGTCCCATATAAATTTTATTTACTTTGCTTCGGTAGTTTTTCAGTTAGCTTCAATAATACGTATTTTTTCCACTTAATGTCATACATGATGTTATAATAACTTTCTGTCACTGTTATTTGCATAGCAAGTAGTGGTATACGAATTTGTGCGGGTTAGGTACCACAACTAAAAAGTGAAAAAATAAAAAAAACATTTTTACAAAAAAAAAGGCTGCCAAAAAATCACTACGACGTGAAAAATAACTTTAAGTAATTTCTGAAGTCGGTGTCTTTAGTTTCGTATTTTTGCTTTTCGCCATCGGCTTCCGAAATTACTTATTATAGTTATTTTTCACGTTATAATGTTTTTTTTTTGGAAGTCGAATGTCTTTTTTTTTGTAGTTAAGATTTAGGGCATGATCTCGTTGGATTGGAATAAATACAATTTCGATTTTAAATTTTTAATGTAATACTAGGAATAATACTAAAGTAGCGATACCGTATCGCGTGCTTACATCAGAAGTAAAACGCCTCAGGGAATACAACTCACTTGGTTCATAGCATTCATTGTTCAAACCCTGAAACTTAATAAGGATCAATTTACAATTTATACGTAAAAAGTTTTCAGCTTGAAGACTTGGAATTGAGTTCAAGACAGTTTACTACCCGTACCGTAGTAGCTACCCGTCCCAGGGCGAGCTCCTCAATTCCTAGGAGTGGGAGGGTTTTGTCGATTACTTACACGCGCACGTTTTAGGAACTAAGGGAAATATCGGGTGTAGGACTGTAGGCACTAAGCCGACGGACAAAGATCCCAAAAATTGCGAGGGTATTTGAAGATTAGGCGACAATGTTGCTCGCCGTAGAAACTTTTTTTATAAATCATCCGCTCGGAAATAGGGGATTCTTTCAGCCTAACACAATTAAACTGGAACTACGTACTTTCGGACGTCTAAATAATTCCTTTATATTGGTCCTATAGAACAATGAATTTTCGAGGAAAAGCCTCCGTTTGTTATTAACCTTAATTTATTGCGACCTTTCGCGTTAACAGTGTAACAACTTCCAAATTTCTTATGTTCAGTCGTGATGAAAACGGAAAACGTTAGCGTGTTTTAATGAAGATGGAAGCTTGTTCAAGAACCGTTCATCCAACTCGCTAATTACAGAATGCAGATCGCCGAACGTTGACCAAGTAATCGTGGAAGGTGAGGCGAGGCGGCTGCGGCCTGCGATTGGAGCTCGCGGCAGGCGCGGCTCCGTTCACTTCGCATGACATTCAGAATATATTGTAGCAAACTAGCTACACACACAACGCACGAGGATAGGAACAGAAGGTGCATAACTGGCTTAATCGTCCGTAAACTTTGAACGACAACATAAAGAGTATACAATCCTGCAACTTGGTTCGAAACGATTAGGTACTTACCCTTTGCGTTACAATAGAAATTTGAGTGCAAGTTTCATATCACACATTGTGATAAGTAACCCGTCTGTTGAAAACCTTTATCTTCTGTTTCTATAACTTTAGTCAAACCACACCCGAGTACGAATCTAGTCGTTGACTAAGAAATAGAAATCAGGTTTTAAACTGAGCTACCCCAAGACAATAATGTTTTTCAGGCTATTGTCAGAACTTTTCTCTTTGTGTGGAACAGTAACTTTCACTTGTCATCTATTGATTTTTGTCAGACGCGAAATGACAGAAAACACAAAATATTAATTTATGGCAAATTCACAACGAAATACTAGGAGTTGTGTTCGACACTTTTCTAGAACGAAACGCAATCATCCAAGTTCTTGGAAGCGGTGAACAGTAAATTACTCGAGACTGGGCGTTTGCTAAGTGAGGACTGTCTCGAAATGCACCTATGTAATATAACCGTACAGTGTTGAATACATAAATAAACGTGCAGCCATTAAATATACTTAAAGTAGAACAAAATTATGGAAACCACACGCCGAATGTTCCAAGTGCCAAGAGTTCTAAGCTCATCCTTGATCGATGCCTACTTCTATTAGCCTTGAAATTCTAGATATATAATAGATAATATATATCATATAATAATACTTATAGTATAATAGATATATTATACAAGAATCTGAGTTCTAGAAACCTTTGTTACGTTTACTGTCTACTAGAGAAAGATTCTCCTTCTACATTTAATGGCGGAGACCTTTTGTATTTTTATTTCGTGCGTGAGGGGCAAAACCACAATTTGCCTAAATTATTACAAATGGTAAGAGGTGTAGTCTAGCGCTGATTGCGGCCACACCCGTCTCGATTACAATGAAAGGTATGTGGGACCGAAGAATAATGGCGCGGGATATGTTCTCCTCAATAGAATGTTGAAGCAATTGAATAGTTCTGTCTGTACACCGATGATTGTACGTTGGACCAGCCTTACTTTGGATGTGTCTGTACTCTTTACTAAGACCAAATCATATGAACGTAAATAATAATCTCGTGTTGGAAGAGAGTAGAGAAAACTGGACCAACACCAGACATAGTTCTTATAATACAGGCAAATAAACGGTTGGAAGAATAGAATATTCCAAACCCCCTCTTTTATGGAGTCCTTTTAAAACTACAAGCGACGCCACCAGGCAGCAAACTGGATAATATTACTTGAAAGATAATGCGCTCATGCGTCGTTTACGAGCTGCGCATGACACGCTCGCATAATTACACCCTGCGCCTGAGTGGAACGCAGACGGTGTAAAACGAGACCGCCATTGTTTAGCACGGCTCTTGATAATGTATTGTTGATCCCAAGGGTTGACGTTTTCGACCAGGGGGATCAATTGTGAGGCCGGACAGTAGTATAAAAACGTTTGATGGATCTGTTTTAAGGCCATAATTTGGTATGTCGGATTGGATATAATTATGGAAATTTAAAGTACAATTCGTAAAACGAGATGGCTCTTGTTTCAAATTACAGTTGGTTTTTATTACGAAGTGTTTAGCTACAGCCTTCATAGGTGCCGATTTTGTTTGACGCATTAGACCTAACGTTTGCTCCGGTTTTACTACACATGCCTAACCCTTAGGGTTCCATTATGTATGTATTTAGTGTAATGGTAACTCCGCCATGTCTGCCCGACTACGTGCAGCGCAGTTACAGCCACTTAAGATAACTGTAACCCGTTTTTGTATCGTTGATGGAAGCGTTCGAATCGTAATTTGCTACCGTAATATCAATGGTGTATCAGTTTTGGATCGAGGAAATTATAGGCTTCAAGAAATCTGTATCAAGCCATTACTAATAAAGAGCGCCAGTCATGAACGATAATTTTTCCTGGTTTGGATTTTAATTAGTCTTGCTCGGTTAATTGCTTGATAGGGTTTTAAAAGTTTCTTGAGAAAATACTTCAGCCATTCAAGTTGTTTTTTTTGGCTTCATGGAACCGGCGGGCTGCGTTATACCAAGAATTTTTGCCAGGGGCCCCCAGCCCAGGGCCAACTGGGAAACTTTCATAGGTTTTGGTTGGTTCCATCTGGTTCAGATATCCTCCCGGATAGCCTATTAACAGATCTCCCCAGGATCTTCCGTTGGAAGGCCATGTTTGTTTGTTCGTAGTATAAAAGAGAGAACTATCTAGTTTTCGACCAATAAACGCAATTTTAGATTAGAATTTGTTGCTAGGTATTTAATTTGTCATCCTCCTGAGACATGGCTTGGGTACTACATATAAGTAGTAGTGAGTCAACTAGAACTGATTACTGTCTGACGGATGAGCCGATTGCAGTTAGTTTGCGCAACTGCCATCCAAAACGGTAGCCAGAGCCGAATCCCCAGTCTGGCGTACTCTGAAGATGCTAAATGCTCTTCTGACTGCCAACTCTGAATGTGATGTGTTTGCGGATGAATGGAATAAAATTATGCATATACGTCTTGTGTTCTGTGAAAGAAAGTATGCAAGGGAACCCAATGTTCCATGTTAGTTTTAAATTAAATTATATACAACTTATTGTTGTCGACGTAAATAATTGTTTCTATGTTAATAAATGTAATTGGTGTTGTACCGTTTTAATTAAGTATAAATAAATAATAAATAAAATAAATAATTTTAAATTGAACTATTTACGTGCCACGAGACTGTACAACTGGTTCAGACATCTTGCCAATTCCAGAACCTATGTAAAGGATATGCATGTTGAGGTAGATAGCTAAATAGGGACTTAGCAAAACATTAAATGCTTTTTTTATATGGCACTTAATATTCCCGTACAATCGTTGGGTAGGTTCTGGCACTAAACCTATGCGTCCAGCATATTTTAAATACTATACTGTAACGTTTTTTTCTAAGAATCTCTCAAAAAAAAATCTCTTACGTAATCGGGAACACCCAACTTGTTAACAAATTTGTTAATTAAGGCCCAACAATGCGAATTTTATGTGACGACTGTCAATGCTACTTGTCACTAACTTGTACAAATTATACTCGTGAAGGTTGGTTAAGTTCTCATGCTTATTTTTGAACTAATGCTGCGTAGAAAATTTAAATGCAACCTGCCTCCCAAGGAAAATATTGGATGAGACAGTGTGTCAAAACATTGTTGGTGAGCCACTTACGTTCGTTCGCTGATGAAGCCAATATTATGAATGAAACTGAAAGAAATGTAATCAAAACGTCGTCGCGCAGTTTATAAAAACGAAGTTCAAGTCTAGCCAATGAGAATTTGGTAAACACTATAATTGCTACACCAGTTATGTAGTGCCAGTGCCACATACTAATAATAACATTAATATTTTTATCTGATACTTATTACAGTTGTTTTTGCATATCCTGCGGTAATATTATTGAATAAAATTATTCAGACAAAACATAAAATGGCGATGAGTCGGCCGAGTGCGAAAACGCCTTCATCATGGTTAGTTAACATTATGTTTTATCGCAAAATTGGGCAAAGGTCGTCGCGTATTCTGGCTGGAATGTAGTATATTCGTCGTTTTTTTTTTGCTCTGTAGATAAACTAGGTCACGTCTGTGCATCGGGAAGGAAAAAGCTAGTCTAAGATAATAATAGCGAAGTCGACCATGTTAGGAAACGTCTGTTCCGAGTAGGTATCGATTGGTTATCGCATTGTTTAGGGTAATCACGTGGAACATGGTGGTTTATGCGATGCGTGGAACATTATGTTCAGTGCTGCCATACATGAAAACAGTTCATTCATTATTAATTTATTACTTACGTGCGCAGAAACACGTGTATCTTAACAGAAATTCATTACGGAAATATTGTAATTAGTAAATTTTGAGTACTATGTGGTACTACACGACTTGGTCATTATTTTATTATGTAATTAAATTCACAGACTTTGTTACATTTGCACATTTGGCATACCATTTTTTTACAATATTAGGTAAATAAAATTAATACTCATGCGTTAAGTGTCATGTTTGGCCTGCCATCGGTGAACAAAGCTAGTAGTGCAAATCGTCGCAGGCGCAGCGACCTTTCATAACGATTGTAGTTAGTAGACTAAACCAATAACAGTTTCGCAGACTCAAAAATACAAACAAATAAGGTGTGCCTTGGTGTACCTACTTAACTCGTTTTTGGACTAACAGCATTGGAACAGCTGCTACGCGGATACAAATCATTTCTATTGAATCTCGGGATTTGCATAGGGGGCTTTACTTGTGTAAGATCACTCATATCATCGCCATTGGCTTCTTGTATGAAAAAAGTCCTGTCAGTGCTGATTTTTAACATACTGAGGAATAAAAGAACTGTGGTTGTCTGATAATAATAGAGACCTACGTCATTTTGCTAACAATGAGTAGGTAGTGAGTGCACACGTTTGTGTGACACTGGCTGTTCTGATAACACTATTTATCTCGTAAATACATGGCCGCTAGGTATCTGTGATGGTAATCAGTAAGTATAAGCACAATGGACGCGGAAATGTGCCGTCATGTAAATGGCCGGTGCAGTATAGCTAAATTAATAATGCTTTTGATAGGCTGAATGACGCTGTGTCTTTGTCAGGTTCTGTTTTTAAATGAAAAGAGGTGTAGGTAGGTACTTATTCAGAATTGCATTGAAGTTGCCTTTTTGAAGAGAGTGTAGGTACCTATTTAGTATTGCATCAGGTTTTTGATGATCAGAACGATCAGAATCCTAATGTTGGGTTTCCGTTCAGAGTAAATGTTTGTTGAACAAGGGTTTCCACAACCTATTCTCTAGAAATGTGTTCCACAGCTTCACCTGCTCTATTCAAAACCATAGATCTAAGATAACCTGACAGATTCGTGTAATAATAATTAATGAAAAAAAAAAAACGAATACGATTCCAACTAGAATTGGTATATAAATAGACTATAGACAATAATTGAAGACGTTGTAAGTACATTGTTTACTAGTAGACAGTGGTACTAAACATGCACTTTCTTTAAGGTAGACAGTTCTAAGATGACCATTTGGCGTTTGACCCAAGGGTGCAGCCGGTGAAAGTCGGACAAGGAATCAGCCGATTTCGTTTGAGAGAATGTCAACATGATCTGTAGGTTGGGTAAAAACTGAACATCATCTTACCTGTTTCCTTTTCAAGGGCAGGCTCTGCTTGAGCGGCGCGGGCGGCAGCGCCGGCGCCACGTCCCGCGCCGCCAGCTCGTCCAATAGCGCGCCGCACTTGTCCTGCTCCAGCTCCTCGTCCGCCACCAGCAGAAATCGGCGCCACCGCGACGAGTCGAAGCCCCAGTGGCATGTGCGGTGCTCCGACTCGTGCGAGTGGCACACGAAGCGCCGCGGCGAGTACAGCGCTCGGCACTCCACACACTGCACTAGGTTCAGCTCCACCGCGCACACCCCCCGCGCGCCCCCGAAGCACTCATGGTAGACCCGGAAGCCCGGCAGCTTGTGCGGCCGAGACGCCGCCGGCGCGTGCAGAAGTGCCGCGCACAGCCGCTCCGCATCTGTTTGCGTGATGAGCCCGCACGATGGCGCAGATTTTGGCAGCACGCCCGTCGATTTCAACTCGTGCAGCTGCTCCGGCGTGCAG
Organism: Dryobotodes eremita; assembly: GCA_917490735.1. Taxonomy (NCBI): domain Eukaryota; kingdom Metazoa; phylum Arthropoda; class Insecta; order Lepidoptera; family Noctuidae; genus Dryobotodes; species Dryobotodes eremita. The sequence goes on from OU823256.1 coordinate 5,095,512, forward strand.
CGTGAGCAGTAGATCTGCAGCTCGTCGCACACGCGGTTGATCTGCTCGAGCGAGAAGTCCGTCAGCACCGACGTCAGGATCTGCGGTAGGCACAGCCGCCGTTCGCCGCCCACGCTGAAGCACGAGATGGGCTCGCCCTCCAGCAGCGTCTCGCCGCGCTCACCCAGCACGGGGTCGGACGCAAGCAGGATCGGAGGCGCGGCGGGCGGCGGCGGCGGCGGTGGCGGCAGCGCGTCGCCGCACGGTTCGGCGCGCCCGCAGCCCGGGCCCTGCAGGCTGCGCGGCGCGCTCGCCTGGTATGTCTTCAGCACGGAGGTGATGTGCGGCGTCACTACATCCATGTTCGATCACCTCCACTAACGTTGCGGCTCGGCAGGCGCATGTCACGAGCGAGCCTACGCGCCTGCACGCACGACGCGCTCCGGCCGCGACCGAAACATGTCTGCCGAGCCGAGCGAGTCAGAGTGTGCCGTCGCGACGGCCCGGCCGAGCACACGCCGCTCGCCGCCGGAGTCTCCGCCCCGTCGCCGCACGCACACCCGTGCAAAAAATACGCAAATAACCTCAGTTTGTCACAAAACAAAAGCACTTTTTCACAAAAATTTGGTACAATACGCACTATATACACGAAATCCGTAGAATGTCGTTAGACTGCATACAAAAAGTCTGCGTAGCATCGGACCAAAGTGGTACGTAATAGATGCGGACGAGTGAGACTGGGGCGTGGATTCCGGCGACCGGCCGCAGTCAAAGCAGCAGACGGATGGCTCGGCTACTGGAGAGTCTAGCCGGCGCCCCGCGACCCGCGCCCGCGCCCGCCGCCGAGTCACGTGACCGACCTTCCCGTCAAAATATCCAGAATGGCGGCGCGGGCCGCGGACCGCCCGCTACATAGACTATGACAGACAGACAGTAAGCTAGGTAATAATAAACAGTTCAACAACTAAACATGTCGATTCTTAACATAGAGATCACTAATGATATCTAAATCCAGTAGCCCAATCAAAAAGTAGAGAACAAATCAAATTCAAATCTAACTTAACCACACTACTCCGCTCTGCGGGCCCGGTCTCTCTGTAACACAGCTTTTTTTTAGGTATGGCGGGCGTCTCGCAGGTCATCATAGGAGGTTGTCGGCTGCTTAAACGGACTATCCTGTGGATGCCTTAATAAATTAAGGCTGGAGGCCTTAGTTTATGGGCAGGGCATAAAACGTATAAACTATAAAACTAATCAACTAAGCGACTACATGCTAAGGGCACCCCCTGTGTGTTACGGACCTCGGCTTATGGCGTCGCTGGGCGAGGACAGCAAAGGGCAGGCTGGATCAGATCGTGATTATAGGGACGAATTTATAGCTACAGGCTCAGTGGCGCGGGCTGGCTCAAGCAAGGGTAAGGGCGGGTGTAAGTATAACACACAGCACAGGGCTGTATTTTTTTGAGTCCAACCGATTTTTCTTCGGTCTTCGACAATTTTCGGCCGAAATATCCATTTTAGACAATTTTAGTTCTTTTTTCTAACAAAAATTATGTGCTTTCAATTAAGCCTGTAATCTCCGAAGGGTTATGCAGAAGTGTACCTATAGTGCACCCACATTTCGCCAGTTATGTTAAGTCGCATGTAATAGGAGGAGAGCCTATTGCCATCAACCGGGCATAAATCTAGACTCCGGGCTGCTACTGAGAAATCCCTAACGGCAAAACCCAATGACACTTTGGCCGACCTGGGAATCGAACCCAGGATCTCATGCTAAGCAATTGCGCTCGCGGCCACTAGACCAACGAGATCGATAATTACAATAACAAAAAGCACAATAACTGTGAAAATACAGAAATAAAACACCTTTTCTCGCATATAACATCAGATCGTAAAAATTATGAAGATTCTGAACCCTGGAAACATTAACGCAATTTTTTTTGGGGCAGTAGAGTATAAAAATATAGATTAAAATTAAATAAACTGCCACCAAATAAGCATGTAACTGAAATGAAAAATGTACGGCTTCTGTTAATAGCGGTTTGTTAAAATCCGTGCGCTCGTTTATCCTGTGGGAACACAGTGACAAACAATTATACATACATACCTACATACAATATGCCAACCAAAACATTACCCTCCTTTTAGGCTTCACCGCAGTCGGGTAAATAGTGTTCATAATGATGAGTACAATGACCCCTTGTTGGGTTTTGAGTTATTTCAATTACATCTTGTATACTTGCACTGTGACTTACAAGAAGGAGCGGCAATAAAGGCAAAAAAAGAAAGACAACACAGCCTGTCTGTGCTTTTGCCTAATCTTTGGAGCCGCGATACGCACGGGGCTTGCGAGGCGCGCGGAGAGCGGCGGCGCGGGATGCGGGGAGGGCGGGGCAGCTGCGTCTACTCCGCTCGCTCACAGAGCTCCGTGAAAACTGCTTTTATCGCTACAAATATCACCCATTCAGAACTCAACCTTATCATTACGTGATAAAGTCCTATTCCAAGATAACATCCACAAGTTGTGCTATAAATTATACAGTTGGTAATCAAACTTAAACTTTATTGCAGTGAGTTTAAGATTAGTTTGTGTTTGGCTAGTGTCTAAACGATATCTTTTCAAGTTTATATAATTCACGCATGTATGCATAGTATACATACTATTAAAAACAAAATAACAGTAGGTATTCCCACCATGAACATCATCATAATTTGTAAATAAATAATAATTGAAATACATAAATTAGCTAATAACAGCTGTGAACCTTTATAAAATGTATAATTATTTCTTTGTCTAGTATCTATTGGTCGTAAATTCGAAAGCACGACACGAGGTTGTGACTTGTGAGTTCGATGGACACTGCTTGTGGTTGTGTGCTTGTGGGACAGTGGGATTGCGAATTAAGCCCACGTCAGCCAGGGCGCTTTTTATCGAGACTTTTTTTTACGGTACTCTGGATTTTCAACGCTCAGCTTAGCGTCGAGAATTGAAAATCCAGAGTACGGTATAAAAACTTCGCGTTAAAAACCCGCCCGCACTAACGATAGTAGTGATGACTAAAGGCTCGTACACACTGGCGCGTCGCGACGCCCGACACAAAGGCACCGCGTGTCGCGCGACGAGCGGCGCCTTTGTGTAGCGCTGTTACGTCGCGGCTGTCTGTGGGAGCCTTAATACACGCTATACTTTGTTATCCAACCACCCAGCAATGTTTCCAGTAGCAATTCATAGCTGGACATAAGAAAGGGTGGAAAGTAATGAATAATTTTAACATTAATTAGCACAAGATTAATCCTAAAATGGGTACTACCCCATTTAACAATTGTTTAATATTTAACTATCTACTTTAGTTAGACCTTACCTACCTTTGATTTGGGCTTGATAATTTAGGTTTCCAATTTTCCAGGTACAAACTTAATACAAAGAACAAATAATTCTTAGGTAGGTACTTATTTGCATATTTCTTGACAACGATTTCCATGATTGACAGTAATTTTTTATTTTATAATTTGGTTTCGTTTCCTTTTTGTTATTCCCGCCATTGTCTTTGGTTTGGTGTTGCCACTTAATGCCAAACGTGGCAATCAATGACATCACGGTGTTGTTGATTTTGAAGTATTTTTCTTTTATTTTATTGAATATGTAGACTATTATGGATCTATATTTTATTTTACTTTTAAGTAATTAAGATATTAAGTAATATTTTATTCAAATCATGAACAATTTTTGTACTGGCAGCATGGTCTGGTAGGCAATAAAAGAAAAAGGTTATTTGTCTCTGGGCTCAATTCAAGCCGCGTTCCAGTTACGAATTATATATATTAGAGGCTTCTATGTTTTTAAAAAGATAACTCATGCTCAAGTTTTTTGAGGTGTTGACACATTACCTAGAAATGAAAACGACATTTGCGCTAAAATGTAGAAATTACAGTAATTTTGAGGTGTTTTTTGGTTGCAAAGTGTCAGCCATGGAATAATTTATTTCATTCAACTGTTAATTTCCTTAATAAATGCATGAAGTCGAATGCATAAACTTGTTGTCTTGTGTTTCGAAACGCAGTTTAAAATGTCATGTCATTGATTTGATTTTATTGACTGTCAGGCTTCTCAGAACAGTAATTTTTTACTGTTTGTACCTATAATTTTTTGTACAAAATCTTTTTCACCATCGTTAAATTAATTACTAGGCGTTCAGCCTACGTTTGAGTAAGTTGCCGTGGCAAATTATGCTGTATTGGCTTAAACTTCATGTTGTGAAATTGCTATAGATTCACTAGTGTAAGTAAATATTATTGTAGTAACTGCATTTTTTGCGTATTATTTGCAGAGATTGATGGATCCTTGGGGCAGTGAAGTTATCAAGTCTGAGGTTGTATCGGAGTTCGAAGATAATTTCCAACCAACTTCCGTGTCCGAGAAGCTATCGGATTCGGAACAGTATCTCGCTATTTTAGGTAATTGATAATAAGTTCAAGTTTTAATTACATTCTAACGACTTTTGACTGATTACATGTTGTCAGTTTCTATTTTGTTACACAATGTGATATAATGTGGGGCAGTGCTGAGTGCGGTGGTTGCGAAATATATCGAGTGTCATACCTCCGGCCACATTCACTCCACGCGGCAGAGTCGTACGGTTCGTACCGCTCCTGTTCGAAGGTCGTGCGCACGCATAGAAAGACATTTTGCCCTTATTAGAAGTTTAATGAATTTAGTTATTTGTCCAGCTACATACTTACTTCTTCATTTGTATTGTGGTAATTTTATTATATTGTTTCCTCTAAGATATAATGCTTGTCAATTATAAATATATTAACAATATATTATTCTCATTTTCAGAGCGCAAACTCAAGGCGATCAAATCCAAGAACAAGGTTGTGGAAAACCTAGCAGCATATAGAGCTGATTGTATTGACCGGTTGATGCGAGAGGGCTGCGACCTAGACCCTGTTGTTGGAGACACCGAGGACGAGAAACTGTTGCAGGAATAACTTCTCAAATAATAAAAGAACATTGTAAGTAATCATGGCATCCGCATCATCTTCTAATATTGACTTGTCAGGAGCAACCTACTGTATACTAACAGGAGCCTCTCAAGGCATTGGCAGGGCTATTGCAGCTGAACTTGCAAAGCACCTCGGTCCTAAATCTTTAATGTTACTGCTGGCACGTAACAAAGATCAGCTAGCCAAGACAGCTGAGCTGTGTAAATCTGATAACATTACAATTGTGTATGAGTCTATGGATCTTGCCAAAGCATCTGCACCAGACATGTTAGATGTGATTTACCATTCTTTAAAAGGTTATAAAATCACAGACTTTGCTAATTGTGTCATCTTCCACAATGTTGGGTCTCTGGGCAACTTGTCAGTGGAGACAGAGCGCATGGAGAATCTGGAGGAAATGAGACAGTACTATGACCTGAATGTATTTAATGTAATCAAATTGAATACTCAGTTCCTTAAGGTTTTCGAGGAGGTTGAAGACAGAGTTATAATTGTGAATGTGACATCTCTGTGTGCCATCAAGCCAATGAGTGGTATGGCCAGCTACTGCAGTGGTAAGGCTGCAAGGGAGATGTATTTCAAAGTGCTGGCTGAAGAGAAGAAGCACATCAGAGTGCTGAATTACTCTCCCGGGCCGGTTGAAACATCTATGATTGACTATGTTTTGGCTGAGACAGTGAATGCCAATTTGAGAGATGTATTTTTGTCGTTCAAGTCACAGGGGGCACTACTTAAGCCAGAAATTACGGCAAAAAAATGTTTGAAAGTTCTTCGAGAGGGCAAGTTCAGTCCGGGCGGTCATGTTGACTATTTCGATGATGAGTAGATGTCTTTGACTAACTAGAAGTAGCTTTCTTACTTGCATATTTGCCAACTATCAATGTGATTATAAATTATTAGCTTCCAAGTATTCATGTGATGTCTAACTAATGTAATCTCGATTATTTCATATCAATCTGTTACTAACTAAGGCTGTTTCATTCTGTATAGATGTATTTAGAACATTTAATGTGTGTCTAGCCATTGAACCCCATAGCACTTCTCATGTGTTGTGTGCTTGTGCAAGTCTTGTTGGGACTAATAATAACCAGGATGTTATAGTTAGTAATCAATTGTTAAACTTATTTTAGAATCGTTTTATGTTCTAAAAACCTTTACTAATGATTAGTTTGTTATTATAAATGGTCTCTGATAAAATATTCACTAATAGTAATTTTTACCCTGGTTGGTAATTTTATTGTTTTTTGTTTTAGTAGTTAAGTTTTTGAAAAGTTCTCAAGGGCTGAAACTCGCACAAAATTTGATATCCTTAATATCTCTTTTTGTTATTTTCGAATATTAATATTATTTGCGTTTATGTTTTATTATTTAAGTAAATTACGAATAAATAGAAAAAAAAATACTTGGAATATTTTGTCAGAAACTGTTAAATGTAACCATCATAGTACTAGAAACATTTCATTTAATAAATGACGCTGTTGTGGTGTTTTAGAAATATGAGCATCGTGTCACGTGTGCCATTATGGTATGAAACGAAACACTCGTAGTCAAGTAACATAGTTCGTTCCTAACATTCCATAAAGTTACATGTATCTAGTAGTCTATGAATGCAATTCATATTAACAATAAACGCTTGAAATAAAACTTGTTTTTGTTACCCTCACCTTATCTTTTATTATTTCATGATAATTAATATGAGTTACATTCATATTTTTTTCTAGAATATTTTATCAATTATCATTTTAACTTTTGACCCTTATCACGTTTCATAAATTTAGTAATCTATGAATCAATATGAAAAGTAAGCGAGTAACTAGCTAAATACAAGAACATTACCTAGTAGTAATACCAAAAACTCGAACTAAGAGAAACATGCTAAATTACAAGAACACACTGAAAAAAACATGTGTTTCACGTTCACCAACTCTGGGCCCGCGTGATAGATTAATATGCCCATTGTCTCTCACAGAGAGTGGAGGCCTGAATTCCACCAGTGGGGCGACAACATTATAGATACAGCGATTGTATTGTACAGTCAACCGCACGTTCCTGGTAACATTTGATTTTGACAACGCCTTTATTCTGTAGCAGTAAAGGCGGTTTTTGTAGTTGTGTTAAGCGTTACTACTGCCGTGCTGTTGACCGTAGCTGCGTAGATGACATCAAAGATCATGAGAGTTATCAGTGTGTTACATAATATTTAACGTTACAAATGTTAGTTATCTTTTAAAAAAAAAGCTTAGATAATTTGATACTAAACCTACTCACCATGTAGGGGCTAGTAATAGGTACTTACCTATTGTATAATTTGATGCGTATACAAAGCAAACAACAAGTCGCGTGGTCGAGTGCGGATAAAAATAAATTAGAATCTAGAATATCACTACCTGGCAGCCGAGTTGTCGCTAGCGAAGTCAACATCTGTATGTGGACATGAGATGTTGAAATCGCCAGCGAAGACGTAAAGTTGCTGCGTGTAACGCATCGTGTGACTTAGGTGCACTAAACTGGGGCACGCCACAATTGCGGCGGTAAGTCCCCTCTTTGAGGAGTGGATTGAGAGGCGTCACGGCGTCCTCACCTTCCGCCTGACGCAGGTCCTCACCGGATATGGCTGTTTCGGGAGGTTCCTGTTTCGGATAAGGCAGGAGAAAACGCCCGGGTGTTACCATTGTGTGGATGGACCGGAGGACACGGTGGAGGTTTGCCCGGCTTGGGCGGAGCACCGCCGTGTCCTCGTGGCGGCAATCGGCGGCGGCAATCTCTCGCGTCTGGCTCTGGTCCAGGCCATGGTACGGAGCGAGAGGGAATGGGAAGCTATCACCTCCTTCTGCGAAGCAGTAATTCTCGCGAAGGAGGAGGCGGAGCGCGTGAGGGAGAGGCAATCGTTGCGCCCTGACGCCCCTAGTCGCCGCAGGAGGAGACACCTTAGGCACCGGGAGTCGATAGCCGATTCCCGGCTACTGTAGGCGCGGGCTTGTGGACGGCGAGCAATGGGCAGCTCGCCGTCCGGTAAGAACCAGGCTTGGGTCGACGGCGCGTCGTTTTCCACGTGCGCCTCAAAGATATGTCAGCACCATTGACGGGGTCCGATAGGGCCGATGCCTGCCGGGGTCGCGGATTGTTCGAAAGAGTTACAGTGGCCCTGGCGCACAGGCAACTGAAGGAACTCGAGTGGGTTTTAGACAGTAAGAGTCTGACACGCCCTTCCGCTCCGCCAAGAGCGGGAGAAGTCATTCGATGAATTCCTACCGAAAAAAAAAGGTGCACTACACTACTCGCGAAGCTGCTTCGATGAAGTACTGGTCGAAATTGACCGAAGTCAACGTACATGACTATACACTCATGCTAAGAACTACCAGACGCTTCGAGTCCTTCGACTCGGGCGTAAAAACCGGCAACGATCGGAAGTCGCCTAAGGCAAGTTGTGAAGAAGTGCCCTTCCACACTCTCCTATTCGCTTAACTTCGATCAACGTTCAACTAATCAACACGATTTTAACTGATCAACAACAACAACTCGAGTAGTGTAGTGCAGGTTTTAGAATCTGATGTCTCTTGAGAATCAGAACAAAACGATCGAAGGAATCTAAAGTGTGCCCTTAAACTTTAATGAATCTTTTAAACCTGCTCTACACTACTCGAGAAGTTGATAAAAGATAAGCGAATATGAGAGTGTGGAAGGGCACTTCGGTTCGCTTCGTACAACGTTGGCTCACCTCGGGCGATTTTCGATCGTTGTCGGTTTTTGCGCCCGACTCAAAGGACTCGAAGCGTCCCGTAGTTCTTAGCATGAGTCACGTACTTCGGTCAATTTCGCCCAGTACTTCGTCGAATCACCTTCGCGAGTAGTTTCGTGCAGGTTTTACAGTTAAGTCTGAAGTTATTATGAATGCTTTGAGCTGTCTCCCAGAGTAGGTGTAGGTACCTACACCTGCTTTAGGGTTGAAATAATTACTTACCTATCCTATGCGAAAGTGAGCCTGTCTGCTTATGTTTACTTACTACAGTTACCTAGGTCTCAATCGTCTGAAAATAAATAATGTTGTTCCTAGAGATCGATAAAACTTCCTTAGGAAGTTAGAACACTACATAAGGAAGGCGAAATTAATAATTGAGCTCATTGAGCCATGCTTTGCCAAAAGGTCATGCTGTTTTGTCTTGCCAAAAAGTCTCTGCAGAAAGTCGTAAATTAGATGCTACGAGCCTACGACAAGTATCGGGAATGGATTATCAATGTTTAAGATAGTTGTACAGTCCGCCTCAAAAATGTCTATAGATACAAAAATCATTAGATTGCCAAAAACTGGTGTTCCCTCATACTGTATCAATATGTAGCTACAATTAAGTAAGTACCTAACCAATTAATGTAATAAGTATGTTTGAGGAAACACTTTGATACAATATTATAGAATAAAGATTTTAGACATGTAAATGAATTCTTGTCGATGTTCTATGTTCTCTTTGTTAGAGTTTTTGGTTTCCGCACCGCACTTAGTCCTTCAGGTGGACCATTGCGCGTGGGCCATGGCGGCCGTCGGTGGTTATTCCAACCAGCTCACCTCCCTCCAGAAGTTGATTAAATCTCCTGATCTGTATTAGATTTGAGTGCCCCGAGGGTTTCTGTCCTAATCTGGGTGACGCCTGTGCATTTAAAGAGCACATCCGCTACGGTTTCCTCGACCTCCATGCAAGACCTGCATAGAGGACTGTCCGTTATGCCTATTGTGTGGAAGTGTTTGTTTAGCGAGCAGTGTCCCGTGATATTCCCCGTCACCAGGCGCAGGCCGTTTCTGTCCAGGCGTAATAAACGTCTGATTAGCCTACCATCTAAGGATGGCATAGCTTCCCTGGACTGCATGCAGCCCGGTGTCGAGGTCCTCCAGCTCTCTGCTTGTGTATGGATGAACTCCTGTAGCCACCTGCGTATCTGGTAGAAGGGGACGGGTACGATAGGTTCGGGGCCACAAACTGACGCGCTAGATGCTCTTCTAGCCAGTTCGTCAGCTACGGCGTTACCTAGTGATCTGCTGTCTTTTTATCCATTGCAGTGTCAATGTGTTGCGGTTACATACCGTTACTCGTTCTAGTGCATTGTGACATTCCGGTGAATCCAGTGTTAGACTAGAGGTAATATATTTTTCCCTAAGGATTGGAGAACTGAGCCGCTGTCGGAGAGTAACTCTCCTAGCTTCTATGGCGTACACCGCTTGTATAAAGCCCACACACTCCGTCTGGTAAACGGTGTTGAACATTCCCAGCGGGCTAGATATGCTTATGCTAAGTTCGTGTGAGAAAACTCTGACTTCGGTTCCGGAGTCGGTCTTTGATCCGTCGGTCTCAACTCTTTCACAATCACACTGTTCTTCTGTGAGCATTATGTTGTAATACTTTTGAAAGTAGTGTAGTTTCGGGGCTTTGTCACAGGGTGATGCCATCTTTGGTTGTCGTTTGATCGCATCTTCCTTAATGCGTATGTGCGTGATTCTAGATTATTTGCTTTGGGTTCCTGATATATTGAGCCAGAAGGCGGCCAGTGCCGCCTCCTCCCGCACGATGACGTGTAGAGGTGGCAGTCCAAGCATTGCCTGTAGGTCAGCAGTGGGTCTAGTTCTGATACAGCTAGTGATTGCTACACAAGCGAACCGCTGCAGTTTTCGAGGTCTCTTTGGGTTGTGCTCAGGTCTATCCTGGGCCACCAGACTAGTGAGCCGTATGTGATAATTGGTCGGATGACTGTGGTGTATAGCCAGTAAGTGACCTTGGGGCTAATCCCCCAATTCCTGTCAGGCATTCGCTTGCACTGCCACAGAGATATGCAGACTTTTGTAGTGATGTAGTTGGTATGTTTTGCCCAATTCAACTGTTTGTCCAAAAAGATGCCCAGGTATTTGGTTTCGGTTGATAGGCTTATTCTTGTAAATCTTTTTGAGACTGAATACGTTCGTGAAAACGAGGCTTGTATGAGGTACACACAACACAGTAGGTTACCTAGATGTAACTTGAGTATGTATGTAAGGCACCTGTCCCACCGCCGACGAGGAACCGACTAACTTTCGACTACTTTTCTCTCAAGAAACGTACAATAAATCTAGGTCCCGTATCAGTAAAAGAGATACAAAATATTAAAAGTTGATTGCTGGCTATTCCCACTGCCGGCTAGAACTCTCTTCCGTTTTTTTTATTTTCTTCGTTTCTTGAGCGAGAAAATTGTCGATAGCTAGTCGCTTCTTCGTCGCCGATGGGACAGGTGCCTAGTGGTGTGGGCACTGGCTGGACTCGTCTACACCGGGCAACTTACTAATAACTCTTCACGCCAAAACCACTGTACCGCATAATCAGCATATCATGTTCTCACTTCTGGGACACAGGCCTCCTCTCTTCGAGAGGGAGTGGAGTGGAGTGAGTGGACAGTGAGGGAGTGAGTGAGTGAGTCTATAATCTACCACGCGGGCCCAGTGCGGGTTTGTAGATGTCACATGTCTTCGAATTTTTGGGTCTAGGACATGCCGGTTCCCTCACGATGTTTTCCTTCACCGTTTTGAGAGCAGTGGTGATGAAATTATTTACACAAAGTAAAGCGCCTGCCTGGGTTCGAACCCACGACCTACAACTCGTAGGTCGGGGCCGTTACCACTGGGCCACCACAGCTCTAAGTACTCTCTAGCAGCACTGTACGGATTTAGATAAAATTTAGCAAGGATAGATGGCATTCTGGGGAAGGATATGTGGATACTATCTATGCTGGTGGTACGTTCCCGTAGGACAATTACCGATATCCATGCGGGCGAAGCCGCGGGCAAAAGCTACTCAATTATATAAGAACATCTCCTTCTGCAGGTATGATGCTCACACAGTAATGGCAGGTCGAAAGAGTCTGTTCATATTCCTGATGGGCTTGGCGTGGAAGTGCCGCTACAGTATGCCGCTACTGCTGAGCGGCACCGTGGCCATACTCGGCAGGGCGTGGATGTTCCAGATTAGGGTGCATACGGTACACAGGCTGCATGAGAATGAGGTAATTGTCGAAATTATTTTATTTCTGTAAGGTGGTTTTCACCTACAAACACTTTTACATATCAATCCTATTTTAAATACTAGACGAGGTCGGTGTTTCCTATCTAGATACTCTGAGAAGACACTGAATCAAACTCAGAGGTCACAGTCTCTTTAATAAAATAACTTTACTTGAAAATGCTCTGAAGGGTCAGGCAGACGCAATCTCCATTGCTATTATGGCATGGAGGCATAGAGATCTTCCAGTGTTTTCACATACGGTATCATCAGCCGTGGGGCACACAATATTGTTTTAACTACTAAGTTTTTTTCTCTTTTTTTGTGTATACAGGGTCAAATTAAATTAGTTAGCGAAACTCCGCAAATGTGATGGGTATAATTATCTAAACATGACAAAACAAAAAAACCTGGGTCAAATATAAAGATTTATTTCCTTTATTACACAAGCACAACCGAAGTCTGGTCGATAAAAAATATAGGTAATCTCGTAAAAGAGTCTTTAAGTGGACTTGTTAGGTAATCTTTTAATTTAAGTACCTAGGTAACAAGTTGAAAAGCAATGGATTGTAAGATTATGTCTACTACATTTACGTAGGTATGAATCCTTTTCAGTGCACAAAACTGATGATGGTGCCGATTCTTTTGTCACAAAATTCTCTAAACTAGACTAAAAATCACAAAAAAATTGTTTATTCCTTTCAAACGACGATTTCCCATTCTGAAATAGATTAAGTAACACAACTTAACTATATTTTAGTTTGACAGCACTAAGATGGCACTGAGTTAGTAATTTAGTTAAAATGGCAATTTTGCTATTCTGAATTTGACGTTTTTCACCTAAAATTATGAATGTCTACCTAAATCTGACTATATTTAATCGCGATTAAAAAGGTGTGGAATAAAATTAGTTGTCATGAACTAAAATTCACCACAACACCTAGACTTCAAGTGCAAAAACAGTACTGTACCTTTCGTTTCTTTTATTTTGCTTATATCTCGAAAATGGTGTGTCCTACTGCAAAAAATTGGACCCCGCTTTATAAAACCAGTAAACCCCTAAATCTCTACATGTAGGTAATATATATATATATATTGTTTTAATTCCCTAAAAAACACGTAGAGGCTGCCCCCCAAGCGCACCTACGGCTCTAAAAAAATCACGGGGTAGAGAAAACAAGTACCACGTGTAGTCGCGATTATCAAATTAAATTTTAGGTGCGTCAAAATTATTTTTAAATTTAGAGATATTTTTTTGCAGAATAGCTTTAAGATTCTCATAGCCAAAAGTAAGGAATTTTAGTGATAGTTTAGTTCGGTGAACAAGAGAATCGGCACCATTATCTGCCTAGCTGCTAGTTTGCACCGACCAGATTATCTGTTTGCCCTTGCATGCAAGTCTTTGCCAGGTAATTCGATTACCTACTGCAGTCACTGGTATTTTGTAAATAGTACTGGGAACTAAGCGTATTAGCATGTAGCAATCCTTTGTATGAAAACATTAACGCATGTTTACTTATAAAGTAGTCTGCTGGGGAGTTTGTTGCACCACTTCTTTTTCCCAGCTAAAGCACTAGGAAGTGGTGAAGAGCGGGGATTTTGGGGACTGTCTTATGTAATTTTGACGGTCAAAAAGTGCTGATTCTCAGCCTAATTTGAATAAATTACTTTTGATTTTGATTTTACCGTTAAACAGTTTGTGAATTTTGTGATGTAATGAAAGTTTTGGCTAAGTACAGATCCCTACAAGTAGCATTACATAAAACGGCTGAGATTTGTCTCTCCAAATCTCAAAGACCACTGCGGGTGACCATTAGACCATGAACCTGGCAACAGTTCGACAGACATCAACTTGGCATTCATCAGTACCACAGGTCCAATCCCGTCAATCTGATTGAGAAAAATCAAAATGTAGGTATGAATATTTTGCATCAATCAGGGGCGTACCTACAGCCGTATCAATTGTATGATACGGGGCCCCTACGTGTGTGTACATTATTCCAAAATTCAAATTCTTATTGTTGTGAGGGCCGTTATTAAAGAATGCTTAATGGAAATATAAAATCTAACGTATCCTCCAATTTTCGAGCACGCTTCGCTCGTTCAAATTCTCTTAGTAAAATTGCAATAAAAATAAAAACCAGAATGCTCTAGTTTTCGGGCTCGCTTCGCTCGTTGTTCAATGAAAACTTGATGTATCCGGATATGGGTGCTTCAATTCTCTAGCTCGCTTCACTCGCTCTAGCGTTCTCTTCGTAAGGTCACAATGACAGCTTAATGACTCAGGATGTCATTTTATTTATTTTATTTAAAAGAACCATACTCCTTTTGAGCTTTGCAGCAGTTGGGTAAAAAGGAGGGGCCAACATATTTTGATTCAGGGCCTCCTTAGGACTAGCTACGCCACTAGCATCAATTTAGCCAAGCATTACACGATCAATCAAGATCACAATTATCTAGATCATGGATTGAACGATGTTAAATAAGGGCTAAGGGTTAAATGGCCTAAGGATTGTACTGATGCCAGATTGATTGCCTTATGTTGTCCTTGCAGTGTCGTATCAAGGTGCCTTTAAATGGTGAGACCCATAGATTCCCCAGGAAGAGCTAATGCACAACAATCTCTGCTACATCCTGCATGCTTTCTACATGCTGCACATAAAGAAAGTGTTACTCATAAGAAGGTAGTGTAGCAAATGCTTTTTGAAATTGTTCAAAAACCAAGATTCCGATTTTAGCCACATGTCTAAAGTACCTTGAGACATGTGGCCAAAATCGGAATCTCGGTTTTTGAACACATTTCACAAAGCAATTGCACTAATGATAACCAACAGCGCCCCCTGTCAACGTAATTGGAGCGCCAAAAGATCCTTGTCGCAGTGTAGATAGGTACATACTTGGAAACCTCTTTATTGACATTTTGTAACAATAGATCTTACTTCCAGTTGGCTTATTATGACGAGGATGACGAACAGGACGACGACGAGGGCACGTGGGACACCGAGTCCTCAGACTCGTGGGAGACCATCGTGGAAGAGGTGGCATACGGCTGATCACACAATGGCCCACCCTCAGCCATCGCGGGTCAAACCTGCCCCGACGATTTACCTACTAAATTGTAACAAATATCGGCGTAGTTAAGTTCACGGGAATTTAATTTATTGTGTTGGCATGGGTTTCTGCCGTATTTTTAAATATTATCTTACCACTTTTATTTTAAAATATGATCTTTTGTGTGATGCTGTTATCTTAAGTGATGTTATTTCTTAACACTGTATGCTGGGGTCTCTCTCCCACTGTCAAATGGTGTCGTTGTACATGATAATAAATCGCAGGAAAGAATATTTACTTTAGTGACAATACTTGTCAAACATGTTGTCGAACGTATACGCTGCGAAACCGCAACGCTCATGCCGCTTCAACGCGACATAAGTTTTGAATTTTCGATAATGTCTACGCAATGGTAACGCAGCGACTACGCTAGATGTGAAGGCACCTTCTAATTTAGACTTGGTAACAGGAACCGAACGTCATATGGCACAATGAGTTTTTGAAAATGTTCAACTTCGTAAATCGTTGTCTGTATCACTCATTCCTGTGTGACAGTTATTAGATGTGTCATATAAACGCTCGGAGACTGTACTTTTCTCTATTTTGAAACGGCGCTTTTGGCTGCTGCGTTCTTGGCTACGCCCGTATTTTTTTAAGTGTAGCAGACCTCATAGAATTATTGCATATTTATGACTGACTTAGCTATTTATATAATGTTCAGTCGCCTTGTCGTAAACAGGCTTTTTAGAATTTAAAATGTCTTAATTCTGTCATATGTATTTTTTTTTAAAGGACTTACCTACCTAAACGATATGATAAAAGTGTTGAAGAAGTTCCAAGAAGTTTTAACCAATAAGTAACGGCCGGTAAGATATAAGTAGATATGAATCAGATATAACTTGTGTAAAACTATTGTAGAATAGGGCCGTATTTTAAAATCATTAAACATACTGTAGAAGCGGTTAACATCACGGCAGCAGGAACACTTGAACTGAGAAAACCGTCCTTATTGCTACGACCTTGTAAAATGACGTCATATAAACTCAAATATAACGGGAAGACACTGTCTTAAGAAGCGTAGCGTGGATTTCAGTCGCCCGGGGCGTACAACGCTGCCTCTTATTTAGGAATGAATAAAACTTTCGTTTAATTGCTTACTTAAATTGTCAAAGGAACACTCACGGATGGACTCGTATTAGCAAGGTACATAGTAAGTACCTATAAATAACGGTGATTTTATTTAAAAAACATAATGTAACAGTGAGCGAAGCGAGCTCGAAAATATTAGCACCTTGTATATGTCATCGTATGATTGTGAACACCGTTTATAGCGAGATTGTAAACTGTCGATAAATTGTGAACTGTACCATAGATACTGCTTACAATATAACGTATTAATTTTCTTTAGATTATAATTTATCCATGTCAAACCGTCAAATTAGGTTATCTTTTCACCATTCATACGTGATTCCGTGATTCATACAGATATAGGAGTTACTTTGTCGAGACTGCAAGAGCGAGCGAAATGAGCACGAATATTTTAGCACCCCGCCTCGAATAGGTGAGATTTTCTTTTGACCATTCATACATAAATAGGAGTTTCTTTGCCGACACATTAAGAATAATAGGCTAGAAAAGCCTCGGATCGGATAGCTTAGATTTTCTTTCAAATTCACCTTAGCTAAATATTTTTCATGTTGAAGAAACCTGCTTAAACTTTAGAGTGAAATTTTACGGCCGCCAAAAGTGTTGCCCTGGGCGCCCACGATCTCACTGCACTGTTTTTGTATTTGAAAAATTGAAACTCAAACTTGCACCGTAAATTGTTCATATTGCTTTCTGCTTCCATATGGTTCTGGGTTAAAACTATGTGTTAATTTGTAAAATATACTTGTGTCCACAGTACCTAACATGAATAAATATTTCAATTTCAATTAGTCTATGTTTTAATTTTACCCTGTTTTCTATGTTATCTTTTATGGTTTCGTACCTAACCCTTGTAATTTCGTCCTGTCCGTCTGTTCGTCCGCCCATATGTCACACAGCCATTTGACTCGAGGCCTAGCACTATATCGATGATAATTATTATTTATTTATTTATTTAAACTTCACGCATACAACAACATACAAAGGCGGACTTAATGCCTTAGGCATTCTCTACCAGTCAACCAAGGGTGGTGTAGAGATAAGATGGCAGATGCTCTGTTTAACAGGCGTTAATGAGTGGTGAGCGGTGAGATATGAGCTAGTAAATCCGGGAACTCATTAGCGAGCTGTAACTGTAACCGTTGCACGTTACTGTTGCCAAAAATCATAGTGTGTCTGTGGTTCGGGAGCTGAACATGTGCGCCTCGCAGTGAGCTGACTATTGTCAATTTTTGCCGCGAATCAAAAGGTGCTCAAGTGTTGCCACCTTGGTGGTTTTCCCACCAGAACTGGTGCTTTTTCAAGGCTTCTAGTGGTATTTTTTCATTATATAGCGTATTTTTTTTTGTGGTTTTTAGCGGTTTTTCAGTATGGAATCTGGCAACACATTTTTGAGAGGAAAATTCCCTACCGTTCCGGAATTTCATAATGTTCTATGCTTACTCTACGACTGGGGAATTCCTAGGCGTAATCGTTAGTTAAGGCGGAACCTTTAGGGTAGCCCGCGAAATTAAAATTTTCTTACGTTTTTTGCAATTTGCAGGTCAGGTTGTATTTTGATTAAAATATAATTCGCGGCCGTAACAAATACGGTTTTACAGAATTATAATCAATAAAATCATTAGAAGCGTCTGTGAATTATGATGATGTTATAGAAGATATAACATTTGATAATCTTGAATTTTAACTTTCACATTTTTTAACTTGTTTCTCTTGATTCTTTACTCTACTGATTAACAAATGAATTTAGTTATGTGTTTTTATTTCACTGCACATACAATACTAAACATTTTGTCAAGTTAGACTGAATATAAAGCCTATGTTTGGTAAATTGTAAGTAAGTAAGTAAGAACTCTTTATTGCACTCTGGTAAATATACACAAAATTTAAAAAATACGTTTAAATTTAGCGGCATTTGGTGGTTTCTTTTAATCCAAATTTCTGAAATATTTGGCGACATTTTACTCTTGACCTAGCGCCTTAAAAAAATCCAAGGTGGCAACACTGGTGCTCACACTGCTCGTCGCAGTGCGTTCGTGGACGTCGAAAGTGAAGGTCGTTACACGCTGCGAATCCACAAGTATTTTCGAGCGTATATTCCATTGATTTTAATTGATTATTCTTTATCATGAGTGGATGGTCAGAGGATAAACGTTTTCAAATAAAAAGTTGATTACTTCTTACCCGATACATCCGATGAATCCACCACTTAGGTGGCCGTTTATAATTATCGAGTAAAGCATCTATCTGAAAAACTACTAAATCGTTAATCGCAAAAGCAGTAGCATATCTGCTTGGGCCCTTATTAATGTTAGGGCTCATTTTTCAATCGTCATTTTGAAATGTTGACAATTTTTCGCACGAAATCTGGCGAAAGTATTTTTTTTTTTTGTAAGTATACATATAAGAATTCCGACAGTTGCAAAATCAGCCCTTAATCCAATTATTTGTAACAAATCTACGAGTAAAATAAAATGGCGGGTCGAATAATATCATTTAATTAACTAACCTTTTTCTTAACTCCATAAGTTTCGGTTTCGGTTTCGGCTGAAAGTAGAAGAGTTGCCTAAGGTTCGGTAACGGTTTCGGTTTCGGCTGAAAATCTTGTTTCGGTCGGACACTACTCACATATTATTTTGTGCTGTGATTAGGAAATGAAACGAAAAATGGTTTTGAAATCGATCCTGGTTCAGATTTTTTTTGTATCGAGCAACTATTACTGCAACTACTACTTACTATTGCATATTGTAATCTATTTAGATTGATTAAACAATACAGTACTTTATGAAAATTACTATTTATCGTGTTTTGAACCGTTTATTTCTCTAAAACAAGGATGTATCTATGACAAATATATTTTTCATACCATGATGGAAACAAGCAAATTTGGATAACCCACCTGTTAAGAAATTCAGGAGCTACTTCTAAAACTTAGTATTGGATCTAAATTGCTAGGATGAATAAAGAAAAAAATTTGAATGTAACCTCTCCGCTAATAATGTCAATGGCTGGTCGAAGTTAGCTACTTGACACTACTATGACAACTCTAGTATTTACTTCAAACTAACAATCCAACAAAAACATGTATCCACAGTTTTGGTTTTTTATTTTAAATTATTTAAGTTAATCATTGTGACTATAATCCAATACAAAATCTTAATGTTTTAATAAAATAAATAAAATTAAAAAAAAAATAAGACAAAATGACTGAGCCTCCAAAAAAAAAGCTGTTTATACCCAAATACATGAACTTCATCATAGGAGGCACTAGTGGGTAAGGTATCTTTTAAAATATTGGTTTATTATATAAACCAATTTGTTGTTTTAGAACATGCCCAGTGGACTAACATGACACACACGACAACTACTCACTCTTGTGCCGAAAAGATTTGTCTATTTCTGTTACTTTTCTCGTTCTTCGTTATTCCGTTAGTCTACCCTAAAATAGCCACCCTAGGGTGGATACTCGGAAACGCGTGTTCATCCGTCCACCCCAGACGGGGTGGATAAACAGAATTCGTATATTATTTTGCTACAGATTTTGTCCCTCGGCTGTGTACAGTCATTTAGAGAAACATGATAGAAACTGGCCCAAGATAAATATAAAATATAGGTACCTATAGAAATACATACATAGTTCTTATTTGAAATGGCAGAACCTGAAATCGTTTTTAAATACCTATCATTCAATGTGACAATTTCAATTATAGTTTTATTGGAGTATGTATTGAAATAAACCACGGTACGGTTTAAACTTAAGAAAATGTCTTATATTCATAATCATAATCATTTATTTGTCAGAACATGATCGGTATGTATATTACATGGTCTTAAGTTTAACATAGATTGTCTCATCACATTCTACCACATGGACGTACTGTCACGAGCATAAATATGTATACATTTGACTAAATTCAAAAGCGATTTTCTCCTTAATTTTTGGAATGAAATTTAATGTTGTCACCAATATAGTATTTTCGAACCTATACATTTATGTAATATGTCGTATTTCAACGATGCATTCATTATTTCACGAAAAAACCGCTATTGAAAGTTGCCAAGTGTTGACATATTAGTGCTCGTGACTGTACAACTGTTAAGTATGTTATATTGATGATAAATTATTAATATTAATAATAACAATATATTGAGTCAGAATCTAGTAATAATAACGATAAAATTGATATTTTGACAAAGATTAAGGGTCGAGTAGCTCTTTTTATAATATCAGTATGAGTGATAGAATTGGATATTATTCAATTTAATTAAATCACAGATTCCTGCATGGAATTCTGTAAAAATTCACGCTCGACTACGAAAAAGCTACAATGGGAGCACTGCAAAGTTTACCTATTTCCAAAGTTTGCTTCATGGATGCTACTTCCATCATGTGAAATGCGTTCAAAAACGGGCAGATAAACTGTGCATCAATAAATACCCGAATACAAGGAGAATAGTGCTTCTTACAGCAAGATTGCCACTATTACTTTCCAACTTGATTAATGCTGGCTGTTTGTGAAATCTTCTTTGAATAATGAAGCTAATATGATGGCATTTGTGAAATACTATGGAAAGACATGGCTTAAGGACGGGCTGTTTGGAATTAATTTGGAGTGCTTCTCAGGAATACAAATTTATTGGAATCTTGGCATAAAACTGTTTCAACTGAAGTCAAGGACAAACATGAAAATTTTATAAAGTTTCTGGAATGCTTGCAGAAAACCGCCCAGTTTTTCGCTAATAGGTACGTCTGTTGTAGTGAAGAAATTTAGAAAACGATGGCAAATGTACTTTAAAAGAGACGAATTTTATCAAGAATACACAATTACGTCTACTCAATGATGAAATTAGTTTTGGTCACTTCCTGAACATATTGCAAAATTTATAAATTGTTTATTAATATTATTATTATATATATACGGGGAAGTTTAATTTGATTTAAATGCAATACGCATTATGATATTTGTTTAAGTTTGTGGTTATTAAATAATTAAATAATAAGTAATTTATTAAAGTGTATGAGTATATTATACTGTTGTATTGTTGATGATGACTGTACATGGGGTAAAAAGTTGAAAGAACAATCAAAAGTGAATTCCGATTATCCACCCCGTCTGGGGTGGACAGATGGAGACGCGTTTCTGAGTATTCACCTTAGGGTGGCTGTTTCAGGGTGGCCAATCGGAATAAGCCACGTTGCGATTCAAAATACTCAACTCACTCTCTAAAACGTGATATTTTCTTGAAAAAACGAATGGTAGGGCGTAGAGAGTTTTTGAGCAACATAATATGATGCAGGTCGATTTTTTAAAAGATAGATGGTCTGTGTGAAAGATAATACGGCTAGGAAGGTGACTACCGAGATGACGACTAACAGAGAAGTATGGAAGTAAAATCTCTATAAAAAAAGCTTTTTAGGTAACCACGTTTTTCTAATGAACTAAAAAGTAGAAAATAATTTTTCTGACACTCAAAACTCATGACATGCAGCTGCTTCATCAAGGATATATAAAACTAAAAACTTGGGGGCGGTGGTGGTCAAGATAACTTCGTCCATAATTGCACAGACGAAACATTCAGTTTTCCCGAAAAGGTCACAAAACCGTAGCCAGGATACGGATGCTAAGAAATCTACACTGGACTCATGAAGGGCCCGTTAGAAGCGCCCGTGAATCTCCTTGTTATGCCATACTTTCTTGCGGTCATCGGTAGTAAGTACTACAGGTTTGCGCCAGTTCTCTTTAGCCATGGAGAGCGGGGTGAGTCCCTTGTCCAGTGCGACCTCATCACGGTGCATACCCGCTTCGGCTTTTATAAAATATTCCCTGAGACTGCATACTTCGCGATTGTGGAGGGTCTTCGCATTTAAAAAGCCTCGACCCCCGCACTTCCGCGGTATGTACAGTCTTATCACTGATGATCGTGGGTGATGCATCCGGTTTGCGGCCAGCAGTGTATGGACTCTCCTATCCAGGGGGTCGAGTTCGGTCTGAGTCCATTTGAGTATGCCGAAAGAGTACATCAAGACGGGCATGACCCAACCGTTGAAGGCACGCACCTTGTTTCCGCCTGAAAGAAGACTAATTATTACTTTCTTCAGGCGACCAAAGAAGCGCTCCTTCAACGATTGCTTCATGTTACCAACATTGATGCCTAACGCTTCCGACATACCCAAATACTTAAAGCTTTCGGATGAGGAGAGGGATCTAAGGTGCATGGAAACTGAAAGTTGAATTCCCTCGGATTCCATAATCTCACCTCGCTTTGCATGCATGACTGCACATTTGTCCACACCAAATGCCATCCTGATGGCGCTACTGAAAGTTTCAGTTACCTTCAGTAGCCCCATCAGTTGCAATTTGTTGGGGGAAAGAGTTTCAAGTCATCCATGTAGAGGAGATGAGATATGATCTGACCACCTCTCCTCAACCGATAGCCCAAACCTGAATCTTCCAGTTGTGTGCTTAGAGGATTCAGGGCTAAGCAGAACCAAAGTGGACTCAAACTGTCGCCCTGAAATATTCCCCGTTTAATCCATACAGGCTCATCATTCCCCTGGATCTGTCGACACCCTGAATACCGAAGAACCGTCCTCTATCGCCCCATACACGACTTAAGGAAGGTGCGTAAAGTTGTGTCTATCTTGTATAACTCCTGCACCCTCATGAGCCATGTATGTGGCACCGAGTCGTAGGGCTTCTTATAATCTATCCAGCATGTTGACAGATCCTTGCGGGATCGATGAACCTGTTGGCTAATGGCCATATCTATGAGGAGTAGCTCCTTAGTACCACGGGATCCGTTCCTACATCCATTTTGAGAAGCTGACATAATCGAGTTACTTTCAATCTGCGTATTAATTTTCGCTCTCAAAATGGATGTAAGAAGTTTGTAGACCGTTGACAAACACGTGATCGGTCTATAATTCTTGGGATCCGTGGGACTACCTGACTTATGGAGCAGGTGGGTAACGCCTGTTGTTAGAAACTGTGGAAGCGATCCGAACTCTAAAGATGACTGGAACTGAGATGCCAGGCAGGTGTGTGAACTAATTCGCCACTTCAACCAAAAGTTGTGCAATCCGTCCGGTCCCGGTGATTTCCAATTCGGTAACAGACGGACTGTTCTAGTGACGTCTAATGGCGTAATTAAGACTGCTTCCATTGCTGGTACAGTTTCACAGATTCGCCCGACATCCTGTATCCAGCCAGCCACAGCGTGATAGAAGGGAACTGACCAGATGCTGCGCCAGAAAGTACTCGTGGCGGCATCATCCGGGCGGCACTCGTCCGCCACATTTCGTTCAGGTCGCTCCCAAGCTCTATACACCCATCTCTCATCGCTCTGGAACATGCGATTCTGCGTGTACCGATCAACCCGTCGCTTATACCGCCGAATACGGCTCGCCCATGCACAAACTTTCTGCGTCAGGAAGTCGATGCGCTCTGTGACACGGGACATGTATTCTCGAGGGCTGATTCCAGTCCCCGAAAATGCCCGCCTTACAAAGCGCATCACTCGTGGTCGTGTATTGCCCTCCCTGAAGCAGTTTGCCGATGAGTACTCTGGCCCCATCGATACGACGCCCGATCCTGCACTGCCAGGCTGGTATGGTTGGTCGAGTAGCCCCGTCAGACTTTGGAATCTTGACGTTAACTAACAACTAAATGAACCCATGAATGCAATAAAGAATTTGAATTTAGTAGGGAGCGCACGTCAACAATAGTGGGAGATTGTCCCATGACGACCGCGGGTGCTGGACGCGCCTCTGCCATCTGCTACATCATGAGAGAGAGCGATGTCGTGCGCGCTTGTCATGTATCCCGGATGGTGGCGTTGTCAGCATTTTTCAAGGCGGTGTCCCGGCCCACCAGCTAACCCGGGACACAAACCCACAGAAACCTACGTAAAACCTCCGATATAGTCCCCGTCAGCTCATTCTGTAATTATTAATTTAATGAAATTACAGGACGAACTCGATTCTTTTGCAAGAGATTGGGCCCTTATGGCAATAGACAGGGATAAGTTAAAATTAATGGAGGGTCAAGGGAAGTCTTTGTACCTCAGTGGATACTAAAGGCTACTAATAATAATATTTACAGGATGATGGCAATTTGTGTAGTCCAGCCAGCGGACTTGTTGAAGACCCGAATGCAGCTCCTGGGTACTGCCGCCAAACAGACGTCATTATTGGGTGTAGCCAGAGGTATTGTGAAGAATGAAGGGGTCCTGGGCTTCTACACGGGTTTATCAGCCGCCTTGTTCCGACAGGCGACATACGGCACGGGCAGGCTTGGAGCCTTCGGCGGATTGTTCGATTATTATAAAACGTAAGTGTCCATTCTTTTTTAATAACTTTAGCTTAGCGAGCGAGCGTTCATCTACTACGATATAAATGCTTACTTGAATTAAAGTTAAGATTGATGCTTATGAAGATGTTGATGAAGGCAAATTGAATTTGGATACTTATGTGTTTAGGGTTCCATAGCCAAAAGACTCAAACTCAAAGCATTTATTTCAATTAAACCATTTATAGGCACTTTGAATTGTCAAAGAATCGGTCAGTTAGTCAGAAAGTTGAAGTTGCCCATTCCAAAACGTAGATCTCTATGGAGAAGAACGGGCAAGAAACTCCAAGGACACTCTTTTAAATCAAGATAAATAACAAAATCTTGGGTACATTATTCTTGTTGCTTCTATAAGTGAGAACAATGTAAAAAATATTAAGAAATAATCCAATATTCTATATAAGATTAAAAAGAAATATAAGCCGTGGCAGATAAGAGATGACCAGTCTCAACTGACCGCGCCCGTTCACGAACATGACGCGTGGATCAGCACCGGATGGTGCTCAACTATTTTGTAGGGAACCGAATGATCCAACACACGCGCCACCATCAGTGAGACATTTAAGTGAGCATGGCATAGTCTCAACAGCCATGCTTTCAAGTCAATATACATAATAATGACATAATAAACGAATCCATGGTACTCAGAGTTACAAAATTGAAAAAATGCTTATATATTCTACAAAACTATAGTTTGCTATGTATTTGAGAGATGAATAAAATTTTACTACTAAAAAGAAAAGATAATCATTAATATCTATTGGAGTATTTAGCAATAAAACATTTAATAAAAAATAAACATTAAGTTCGCAATGTAAGAAAAAATAAACGGGAAGCATCTCTTCTTCTTCTTCTTCCCCCATGGAAAGAAGGCGTGGGTTTATGTATGTATGTATGGAAGCATCTCTTCCAAAAAATCAAATTTTAACTAGTAATCCCAAATGGCTGTGGTCAGGGTCAAATTAAATTAGCTAGCGAAACTCTGCAGACGTGATGGGTATCGATATCTAAATACGATAAAATTAAACAAAAACGGATTTTCTCAACTCATACTTACTACACAACCAGCGGTCGTTGACCCCAAAAAGGGTAACTAATCTTATTTTTTGTTTTATTATGTTTAGATAACAATACCCATCACGTCTGCGGAGTTTCGTTTGCATGCTCAGCCTATAATGTTCCCACTGCTGGGACACAGGCCTCCACTTTGTGAGGGGAAGTGGGCTGTCATCCACCACGCGGGCCCAGTGCAGATCGGTGTAAGTCACGTGTCTTCGGATTGTTAGTTCTGGGATATGCCGGTTTCCTCACGATGTTTTCCTTCACCATTTTCAGAGCAGTGGTGATGAAATAATTTACACAAAGTAAAGTGTCTGCTGTGGATGTTGGTGAAAATGGCCTGTCTGGGTTCGAACCTACGACCTACAACTCGTAAGTCGTGGCCGTTTGTACAGGGCCACCACTGCTCCTCTACAGGACCACCACTGCTCCAAGGAGTTTCGCTTACTAATTTAATTTGACTCTGTATTATCTGTGGCCCCGTTTCTTGTTTTTCTTAGGAGATACGGTGCCCCCTCATTTCCGATAAAGATATTGATGGGTATGGGCTCCGGGGCATTTGGCTCGTGGATCGGAACGCCGGCCGAAGTTGCGCTCATCCGGATGACCGCCGACGGCAGGCTACCACCAGAAAAGCGAAGGAACTATACTAATGTGTTCAATGCTCTGGGCAGGTAGGCAATTTGGTTTTCAATCTAATACACTCAAATATCCTATTGTATATTTAACGGTATGTTTATTAAAAGCATAACGATGTTTTTTTTATTTCATGTACTACCTATAATAATTATAAATAAGATGGACTTTTTGGGTGGGAAATCATCAAATGACTTCTCCCGCTCTGGGTGGAGCGAAAGGGCGTGTCAGACTGTTACTGACTAAAACTCACCCGTGTTCCTTCAGTTGCCTGTGCGCCAGGGCCACGGTAACTCTTTCGAACAATCCGCGACCCCGGCAGGCATCTGCCCTATCGGACCCCGTCAATGGTGCTGACATCTCTGAGGCGCGCGTGGAGCACGACGCGCCGTCGCCCCGGGCCTGGTCCTTACCGGCCCGCAAGCCCGCGTCTACGGTGGCCGGGAATCGGCTATCGACTCCCGATGCCCAGAGTGTCTCTTCCTGCGGCGACTAGGGACGTGAGGGCACAACGATTGCATCTCCCTCACGCGCTCCGCCTCCTCCTACGCGAGCATTACTGCTTCGCAGAAGGAGGTGACGGCTTCCCATTCCCTCTCGCTCCATACCATGGCCTGGACCAGGGCCGGCCGCGAGAGATCGCCGCCGCCGATCGCCGTCACGAGGACACGGCGGTGCTCCGCCCAAGCCGGGCAGACCTCCGCCGTATGCTCCACCGTATCCTCCGATCGATCCACACAATATTAACACCCGGGCGTTTCCTCCCGCCTTATCCAAAACAGGAACCTCCCGAAACAGCCATGTCCGGTGAGGACCTGCGTCAGGTTGAAGGTGAGGACGCCGTGGCGCCTCTCAAGCCACTCCTCAAAGTGGGGACTTACCGCCGCAATTGTGGCGTGCCCAGCACTGGGTTGCGACAGTCGCACTCTCCATGCCGCCATGAGATCCTGCCTGAGCTCAGTCCGCTATGCCGCGATTTCTCTCGGCAGCGGAGTTACGCCGTGGCGTTTTGCCTCCTCGCGCTGCTCTCAAATATGCGCGAGGACTTTTGCCTCCAGATACCATGGCGGCAATCCAGCAAGGAAGCTCGCCGCCTCGCAGGAGACCGTGCGGTATCCCCAGACCAGCCGGATGGCCATGACCCTCTGGGATGCGTTCAACCGGTGGGCTGGTCGGCGCCTCAATGAACGCGCCCACACCGGTGCCCCGTAAAGGGCCATGGACTGCGCGAACCCCACGTAGAGCCTCCGGCAGGAGGCATTTGGACCCCTAGATTGGGCAGAGGCCGCTTCAAGGCAGCCCCGGCCCGCTCCAGTCTGGGAGTCAAACGTCGGGAATCCCCCACGAAGTTCCATGCGGTTCCTGCGGATCGGGAGAGTGGTCTCGACTTCCATCAACCTTTCCGCAGCCTCCTTCTGGGAAATGACAGTTTCACAGAAGGAGATCACCGCATTCCACAGCTCGGCGCTCCCGACCATCGAACAAGCGACGGCCGGAAGCGACAAGTCGGCTCCGACTTCTGACACGAGGGTACGTCGCGGCTCCTCCCCTGTGGTACACTCTGCCAGCGTATGCCGCGACGTGTCCTCCGGACAGTTGACGCAGTGATGACACCGAGCGAGCGGCTCCCTGTTTATGCGACACAGGTACTTCTCGAAGCAACCATGCCCCGAGAACACCTGAGTCACCCTAAACGACAGGGAGCCGTGCCTCCTCTCGAGCCATTCGTTGAGCACCGGCCAGGCGCCTCGCTGGTGACGAGGCCGGCGGTAGGGCGTGAAAACCTCTCCAGCCACTCCGTCACCACGACCTCGCGGAGCTGTGACCGACGCAGCTCGATCTCTCGCTGCATCGGTCCACCGCCCCGCGACCGCACCTCGTCGTGCCTCCGGAACAGTGACGCGAAGGCTTTCGCCTCTAGGTCCCAAGGCAGAGATTCAGCCAGTGCAAAGCCTCCTCGTAGGAGATCGTGTGATATCCCCTGATAGCCCTGACGGCCTTCGCCCTCTGCGGTATTCGCAGCATTGCGATGCTGCCGGCCGTCAGGTCAGAGGCCCACAACGGGGCCCGTACAGAGCCATGGTTCGCACCACCCCGAGGTACAACCTCCTACAGGCGGTGCTTGGGCCCCCCAGATTGGGAAGCAGCGTTGCGAGCGCGCCCGCCGCGCCCGTTAACTTGGGCGCCAGCCGCCGAAAGTGGGGGCCGAATTCCCACCGGCTGTCGAGCACCAGTCCCAGGTACTTCATGGTAGACTCGACAGCAATTCGGGCCCCCCCGACCACGATGTGTGATCTCGGCGTCGGCGCCCGCCGAGGGCCGTGAAAGACCATAGCCTCCGACTTGTTGAGGGCCACCGCCAGGCCTATTTTCTACTGGGTAGGGAATCGGCTCTGCTTAAGGCAAGATGTGTAGAGTCCTCTTAGCTGGGGTTCTAGCTCTTCCAGAGCGAGGACGAGCGCTCGGCCAGGAACTCCATCGGGCCCAGGGGCAACAGGTTTTGCCCGGAGCCGCGTTACGGCCGTGTTCATCTACGGCTGTGTCACCTCAGGGACGCTAACGACCCCTCATCATCCAACTCTGCGGCCTCCCTAATGCAACTCCAGGGCAGGGTATTGAAGGCATTGGCGATGTCTAGAGACACCGCCAAGACGACCCCACCCCGGGCCACAGCATCCCCCGTCATGTGGGCTAGCATGCGCATCATGGCGTCCACCATAGAGCGCCCCCTGTGGAAACCGAACTTGCTCTCCGCCAGATCCGGCCCCACCTGCACCAGCCGCCCGACGAGGCGGTCTGCAATGACTCTTTCAAAGAGCTTGCCTACCTCGTCGAGCAGCACCTTGGGCCGGTAAGCGGACGGAGAGTACGCAGGGCGCCCCGGCTTCTTAATGAGGACCAGTTTTCCTGTCTTCCAACAAAGTGGGAACTGGCCCTCCTTCAAGCATGTGCTTAGGAGCCCTCTTAGTCGAGGCCCGAGAGCCTCCAAGGTAAGGACCCAGGCTTTTCCAGGTAAGCCGTCCGGTCCTGGGGCGGTATTTTTGTCACTCAGCCTACGTACCGCCACTCTCAGCTCTACCGCAGGAGCATCGTCGTCGTCTTCGGTTGTGTGGTCCACAGTGGGCACCGCAGGAGGCGCAGCCATGGGCGGGGAAGTATGCTACCCTCGCGCCCCTCGTGAAGGGAACAGAGCGCTCACCACGCCCTCCACGAGCTGGGGCCGGTTCGTGGAGAAGTATACCCCTACCACAACAATCTCCCCGAACCGTGTTGCCACGCAACCCCGTCTCCTTTTGACGGCCTCGAGCGACGGGGTACCGCCGACGCCCGAATTCAGAGGTTAAATAACCTCCCAACCGAATTTCTGCCACGGCGGCCAATCTCAACGAAGATTTGCCAAGTACGCAGGAGATAATACAGTGCACTGGTGCACAATTGTGTGCAATAGCAAAGGTGCACTCTATTCCTTTACTCTCAAAGTCCGACAGGACGGCAATCCGACACGACCGAGGAGAGGTCCGGCGCAAGGTCAACGACTTTACGTGCTCTCTAAGCCACGGGGGTGTCACAACATCAACTTCCACCAATCCTAATGGAAAAAACCTAATAATACTTTGCCCGACCCGGGAATAGAACCCAGGACCCCACGCTCAGCAGTCGCGCTTGCGACCGGGAGACCAACGGGGCAGTTATCAATTTAGATAGTTAGTAACATTAGCGCTTGAACCGATCTCCTGTTCTTTGGTTAATTTACAGGATTACGCGCGAAGAAGGTTTAACGACATTGTGGAGGGGCGCAGGCGCCACGGTCACGAGAGCTATGGTCGTTAATGGCGCACAACTCGGCTCGTATTCACAGGTTACTGTTTTGTGATAGGCACACAAGGTTAATATTGCAGAAGGAAGGAGAGATCAGCACCCAAATTGCGGAACCCCCAATTGTGAACAATCAGTCGCACTGCGAACTGCTGCATCGGGACATAGATCCTGTAGTAGGCTGGAGTATTGAGAACAAAGTAATCTTTAATGTGAGTGTGACAAAGTGTAACGTGATTTTGAAGACACCCACCTGATCGTATGGGAATGAAGTTATTTGTGACTTTATGCACCGGCTTCCGTATTAAAACCTTGCGAGACCGACACTTAAGTTTACCTATCATCTTCGAGGATCAAACTTTAAAATTCGTCACAACTTCATCAAATTCTAAATTGACAATCGATTCACGAACTTCGTCGGGCGCTAAGGATAATTTCCCATCTCCTTTATTTTAGTTGCCAACCCGAAATGGCCATTCTCCATTGTTTCGGGTTTTTTGACGATAAAATCATCCCCATTAAATTGTTCATCAACGATGTTATTTTTATTTGTTTCCACATCGTGATTCTCATGCCCTCTTGTCGAGGACACCTCTTGATGCTCAGGATCATAATCTAGCACATAAAATAAACGGAATGGACTGAACACTTAATTCCCTCGGCAGCTGCGCTCGTCGTCATCATCAAGACGTATCATAGTCATCAGTACGTTCCTGGCAACTTTGATCAGCATTTAGCTGGTCATATTCTCTTCCGCTAGAAAGGAAATCAGTATTATCCTCAACATTTACGACATTCGTCCATCATCGGTCTGCATTCTCTGAACATATTTAGTGCAATTACCTGTTCTTGGACTGTCCCAGATATTTTTACTGGGTGCCATCGACATGAGAACTCGGCTCTCAACCCGTCACACATCGATGAAAAACTCATACCTTCGTGGTACGTATAATTGTGAAAATATAGGGCAGGGCCCTCAAGAAATTCGCGCAATATCAGCGCCCAATCGCTTTCACGCCACTCATTGTTGACGGCAATTAGCCTGAAATCGCCTATAAATTCAAGTCATACGCCGTTGATGCCCGAAAAAAACACATTAGTTGAGCCATCTCGCTCTGCTCAAAACAAAAATACTTAAAAACCACTTAGCTCTGTTCTCCACTCTTCTTGGCTTCCGAAGGTCTCGTCTTATCATTTATCATATGTATCCCTTCCACACATAAAGGAGGTGGTTGCATGCTACAACTATGTCAGGTTACAGGCTCTACAGTACGTAATCTTTCAAAACTGTTGGTTGAAGCTGGATGCTAGAAATGTGTGCGGACGCGCAGACCTTGTAGCTGTACTTTTGTGAACTAAACTTTTTTCTGTAGTTACCATCATGATTATTGTTGTTACTTGTCATGTTGCGCGATCTCCTTAGATAATGTTAATTTTTAATTTTAATTTTAATTATTATACTTTTATATCATTTTTATTTGTTAAATGTTAATGTTTTAATCTTTTTGTTATATTATTTTGAATGAAATTTTTGTTATCATTATTGTTACGCGCGAATCACCAAAATTATTGAATAATTTTATTTTTAAATATCCTTTTTGGCTTTGTATTACGAGATGTAAAACCATTTTATGGTGCATGTTGTGTTAGCCTGTAAGTGATTGTTACACTTATAAATGTATATACTATTATGGAAATTATTGTAAATGTATTGTGTAAACAATTGTTGGCTAACCTAAATAAATAAATAAATATTACGCTTTGGGTCATAATCAGGTCGAAACCTACAATGTGGACGTAGTGATATACTGTGATGTTACCAGCTGGTCTATTCTGTAAAAATCTCACCGTAAAAATTTAGGTGAAGTGTTCACCTAATAATAATTTAGGTGAAGTGTTCACCTTTTCATGGTGAGATTTTTACAGAATAGCAATACTGTTGCAGTTGCCTCGCGAATAAATAAATCAATTCTAGGCACGAGAAATGCTGCTACCGATGCTCGGGGACGGCTTACTACTGCACTCGGTATCCGCCATGATCGCCGGAATGATCACCACAGTTGCTTCGTTGCCTATGGACATCGTAAAAACAAGGTATAACATGCTCATTAACGCACTTTAAACATACTTTTGCAGGAAGAATATACAGGATCAAATTAAATTAGCTAGCGAAACTCCGCATAAGTATTGGAAATCGATATCTAAAGGTGACAAAACAAAAAAGAATAATGATCTGATGTTATTTTTTGGGTCTATGATCGCTGGTAGGTATTGTAGTTACTTGTAGTGTGTGTTGAGAAAATCTTTTATTTTTCAGTTTTGTCATGTTTAGATTACGATATTCATTACGCCTGTAAAGTTTACACACAAAAAACTGTTTTGTGAATGTGATATTAATGCGTTGATGACTCACAAACTCTCACGAACTCATTAAAACTGATTCAAAATAATTGTGTCATAATGTTCCCAATATATTTGCACACCTCACATGGTTATAATACAGTGTATCTTAATTAACCTTTTGTAAAATCCTTTGAACCAGTGTTATGCAAATAAATGATTTGATTTGATTAAATAGGTACTTGTGACTACTATTTAACCTGTCTGTTTCAGAGTACAAAACTCCGAAAAAGGAGCAGGCCAATTTCAAATACTGACCAGTGTTATCAAGAACGAAGGCGTTCTCGCATTGTGGAGCGGTATGCTGCCGACCTACGGGAAACTAGGGCCCATGACCATCCTTATATTTATATTCCTTGAACAACTCAACAAAGCGTATTATAAAGTAACTGGCCAATTGTAATTGTTAGGTACTAGGTACGGTTTTTAAAACGAAACAAGGGAGACATTAAAAAAAATGGAAATATGACTATAGATAAAAAAGCAAAAAATAAAATTAACGTTTTAGTTTTTGATAATTAATGTTTAAAAAAATGAAAATGAAAAAATGTGTCGTATTGCTTAGTTGCCTGTCTTCGTTGATAGGGCTTCGTGTTTAACAATATCTACGTTCGATACTGTACTTGTTTTAGAGAAATACCTACCATACGAGAATCATATCCACACTTGGATTATACCGAGATGGACATGAAGGACACTAACACCAGGTTTGTGGAACGAAAATTATCGACGCTTCAAAATTAAACGCAAGTCAAGTGATGCGATTGACTGTTGGAAATTCATTTAATCACAAATTCATA
Source organism: Dryobotodes eremita (assembly GCA_917490735.1). NCBI lineage: Eukaryota > Metazoa > Arthropoda > Insecta > Lepidoptera > Noctuidae > Dryobotodes > Dryobotodes eremita. The sequence goes on from OU823256.1 coordinate 5,128,767, forward strand.
GCATCAGTTCACGCGTCCTTGACAATTTGTTACCTAGCTAATTTTTGTGTTGATTTTCGTTTCAGAACCCGAGCATTAGGCCAAGATTGATAATTGTTAGGTACAACCCGATTTGAACTTTATGACGGCTCTGAAGTGCGCTACTCGCTGCGCAGTACCTCACCCCTCACCCCCGCTGACAAGTGACAGGTGAATTTGTTACCTACTGCGCAGCGCCTCGTGTACCGAGCCGCCATAAAGTTTGAATCGGGCTATATTTTGCACGTAAATACAGTTCGCACAAAACTTTATGAGCCCTCTGAACGTAGGCCCAAGATCGAAACCGCGAATGGTACAGTTGAGTGAGAGAGTATTCTCGGACACCTATATTATGCATACTGCGCAGCCACTCGCTGCAACTTCCGAGAGCTTATAAAGTTTTGCGCGAACTGTACCTGGCACTTAGTGTTTGACAGTTGTGCGACAGTGACAGGAATAAAGCCCCATTTACACGATGCGAGTTTGTTGCCTGGAACATAGCATACCATAAAATTGGCATCATGTAAACAACACGTAGGTTCCATTCTTGCTCAATAGGTTACCGTACAAAACTGTTCTTGGAGTAAAGTGTGAATCTTGAAAATCAGCGTATTCTGTTGATTTCTTTGAGTCCTGTCAGGAAATAATGAAACATGAAACTTTGATTTAAACACTTTTTCTATCATTCCCCAGTAAGACCTTAAAGTAATAATAAATTGATTATAATTTTATTATTACGGGTACATGTTCCCTCCGGAAAGCACAAATTGAGCGTTTCAACATTAACACTAAACAACCCGCATTAATTTGTTATGCAATTTCAGTATCAGTATTGTCTTCTCCCTACATCATTTTCAGGTAGGATTAAGAAGTAAGAAAGCCCAAAACATTTTTTAAGAATTGTTTGCTGTAAAAGCTGGGATTCCGAGTCCTAAGAATATGATTAGGCTCGCTTGCACCACAACTAAATGCGTTTAATGCTAAACATATTTTAAACACTAAGGTCCAAAGTGGTGCGGCCAGTTCGTAGTCGGGCCCAGAGGTTTGCTAAGCCAACAATGCACCGACTTAGAACCTCCAAAGTTTATGCAGCTTCCGTCAACTCTTAAAAAATATTTCGCTAATACCTACAAAGAATAGTAAAAAGAAAAACTAACCAAACCAATCAGAGTTGGAATGCTAAAATTATTAAGCTCGCTTCACTCGCTCTTGCAGCGCAGGTTCTCTTAATTCTTAAACTTTACTATGTATGGTCAAAAGAAACTCTAGCCCATTTTTGTTTTAAATTTATTTAGCGCTAAACTTAGGTATTTAGTGATTTGTGGTGCAAGCAGGCCGAAGGGTAAGCGCAGACCGACCCTTTGAGAGCTCGGTAGAATTCGTTTAACGTTTGACAATGCAAATTACGCACAATACTTGAAACAATGCATCAGACAACGATACAAACATGTGTAAATCAGGCTTACTGCTAAGCTAAAGCATGTGCTAAGTACCCAACCCTATTTATCTCTGCCTAAGGCTTGAAATAGGTGTACTATGTAGATGCGAATGACGAATGAGGCGTGTGGCGACGTACGCTGGTGCAAAAACTTAATATCGCAGTAAACTCTTTAGGGAAAAAGTCCACTGTATTGAATGATGTTGTTGCGAACTCCGGTGGAACGAAAAATATTAAACGAGCCACCGGATCAAAACACGTAACTCAAGTATATTGAAGACCCCTTGAAGTAGTGTAACGCTGACGTCGGTCGCGAACCGTCGGTCACGCGTACAAATAAGCCCAAGACAAGTGAACGATGTACATAGTGTAGACTTACAACGCCGGCGTAATACTATTTCAAGTCTCAAATGGCAAAACTGAGAAATTCGCTTATGTTCGATGTTTCCTTAACAGGAGACATGTCAAGCCCATTGTATAACATGGCAGTGATACAGCAGTACCTTCCACGAGCCTCTTTGGCCAGGTGACGACGATATAAATGAAAAAAAAAATATCTAGAATTTTCAGACGTCACTTTTCATAGATTTTTCGTTAGCATTGTTATGTATTAGTTATTATATAGACTTGTAATGTAAAACCCTAGAACACCGAACACAATCGAATTGCTGCAGGTTTTGACATCAAAGTTTACTTCCTTGTTTTAGAGGTACTATACGTCAGCCGCCATTTATAAGCTTCCTTAAGTTATTAAGTTATCATTACATACACACACACGTATACACGTTTATTTTTTTATTACTACACGCAAGTCAATAAGATACTTGTCAGTGTTTGATAGTTCCACTTTTCTTTTCATAGGTTTGTGGCACCATATTGCACGACGTTAAGCCGCCATTTTGTGGCCTTATGTCACTCGTTACATTTTGGTAGGCACATATTATTTTGTCTATGTTCGTTGTTTTACATACCATTGATAGCAAATGGCTGAATTTAACCGTTATGTACATAACTGCACTATTTACTCTCCGAATTGTTTTAATTTGTGAGCCTACTCAACTTTTTAAATATTCAAGTGATTTTGCGCTGCCCAGATACCGTACTTACCGTCATAGTTTTCTTTAGTTTTGTTATCTAATTGAATTATTGGTTTTATAATATACTTACCCAAGTATTTTTATTTTAGTTCTTTTTTTAGTTTTTTGTTGTTTTTTTTTTAGTTTTTTTTTTGAGCTATTTTTCTTTTGTAACTCTTAATTTTTGTAAAGAACTGTGACAAACAGGCGAATACCGCACGGGATGCTACTGCAGCTGTCGATTATTTCAATAACTAGGAAGTCACTCGACTATTCGCGCTGGTTTTAACACCTCCACACAAGTTAGTTTACACAATCGGCGCGAGCGAATTTCGTCCCGCATCCCACGCGAGGTTCGCCCAAGTTTGACAAAAACTTAATATGTAGGTAAAGCAAACTAATAAAAAAAACTTGGAAAATATTGTGTTTAAACTCAAACTCGAGACATTTCGATTTTTTTGGGCAAGGACACTACCAGCCGCACAGTAGTGGCGTTTACAATTAACGACACTACCAAGCCTATTTTCTATTAAATTGTACAGTCAACACAAGTTTTGGGACTCCCTATTTTTCACTAAGGTCAACCCAAAGTTCAACGAGTTGAACTAATTGATAATCAACTTCTATAACGGAAGTTCTATTTACCTAGGAAGTTAAAAAATGTGACAAAATATATCAAATGACACTGACGATAATTTGTTCTGACCTTAGACTGACATTTGATGGATAAATAATTATTGTGCGACTATTTCTTACGTTTTCCCATGGTACCACTTCATAAGTCTAGCTTTGAACAAAATTTAATAAAACCTAGGTGTCAGAAGCTGATAAAAACGAATCAGTTTTACAATTTTTGCCGAGGAATGGTGGAACTGCGTTGCTTTTGGGCAAACACAAATTTCATGTAGGTACTGAAGAGATATAAAAATGGTGCATCTATTTTGAGGTGCTCAAATTATAAAAATGCAAAATGTTAAGGAACACTTACGGTTAAGGTATGTACGGTACAACTATTTAATGTCCCTCGGTAATCATCGCATTTCCGAATACAAACGAATGCTAATTTCCAATTAGATTTATCGTGTATACCATAGATATCCGAATCCGTGGTGTATACATAATCATTTGAATTCAGAACTAAGTACTATAATGTTGTTTTGTTTTGACGTAACAACAAAGTAGGTACTTAGTTCTGAATTCAAATTATTATACACGGAATAACCACCATTTTCCACTAACGCGGCTAGATACCCTAAACGAGGCATATATAATTGCCAATGCCAAATATTTGTCAAAAATTATAAAATTTACACATTCACGTGCTGTTAAATAAAACAGAAAATGTATGAAAGAAAGTTAAATTGTCAGATTGCCAAAAATCTACGAAAACTGCGTGGATATATTACTTTCGAATACCTCGCTATCTTTGAAGGTAGGTACAAGGTAGTCATCGTCTTCAGCCTACAGCAGTCCACTGCTGGGCATGGGCCTCTCCTAACGAAGTATGTAGGTGTGTGTAGAGGATAAAATCAAACACAAATTGTTATGTACGTAGGTATGCGATTTATTGATTTGAATCAGTTCCTCCAAATGAGTTAATCACCATTGCCACTCTTCGGTGAAGTCTTGGTCTGTAGGGAAATGCCTCCTGAAACAAATGTCTTAATAAATAACTTTCCAAGCTGCCCAACCGAACGATACCCCGCTGCAGAAGATCAGACAAATCGGTGTAAATTCAGAGCAAAAATAGGAAATATATGGAGGCCTCGTTCGGCTTATTCCGTTTGGCCGTCCTAAAACAGTCACCCTAGGGTGGATACTCGGAAACGCGTGTTCATCTGTCCACCCCAGACGGGGTGGATAATCGGAATTCGTATATTATTTTTCTTCCGATTTTCTCCCTCGGCTGTGTACAGTCATTTAGAGAAACGTGATAGAAACTTGCCCCAGATAGCTATAAAATATGGGTACATATAAAATACATACATAGTTCTTCTTTGAACTGTCAAAGCTGGAATCGTTTTTGAATTATTTCTGAATTACCTATCATTGAAAAAGACATAATTTTAATTATAGTTTGATTGGAGTAAGTACTGAAATAAATCACATTAAGGTTTAAACTGTAAAAAATGTCTTATACTGAGCCAGAATCTTGTAACAGTAACGATAAAATTGATATTTTGTCAAAGGGTAAGGGAGTGTTAATCAGGCCTCAATCGTTTCGGCCGTCGTAGGCGATCGATCTGGAGACTGTAACAGCCTCACAAGGTACGGATTTTGGTAAAATTAGTTAAGTTAGCGAATTAGTGATGAAGTATGGGTGCAATGGAATCTAAACTTTGTCATATTTGTCATTGATAAATGATATGTAAATGATAAATGATTTTATTTCTGTAAGTAGGTTTCTACAAACACTTTTACACGTCAATCATATTTTAAAACTAGATGAGGTCGGCGTTTCCTATCTGACTACTCTGTGAAGAAAGGCTGAAACAAACTCAGAGGTCACAGTCTCTTTTTAAGCCCAGACATAATCTTGGTCAGATCATGTGAAGACCATGTAGATTTGTGTCTGAAATGGTCTTTTGAGGAAAAACCACACAGAATGAGTGGACCTGTCCAGTCAGTGCACGCAATTGTCAGTAATCATATTGAATTTGTTGTTCTAAAACTTGATAATTATCTAAGATTGGGTATTCAAGTATAAATAATGAAATAGTGAAGGACAGAGCTAGTATGACGATGACAAGTGGCTGAAATATCTGTGCAATTGTTATGTGAAATGTTTTGAAAAACGAGTTGGCGGCGTTAGTTCCGATTTTGGCCAATCGCCAAAAGATCCTGGTATATCTGTAACAAGGTATTTTTGACATATAGAGACTGAGCTTATAATGCGAAAGTTATAAAATACGGGAATTGCCTCTGAACTTCGTGATGTTCACTCACGTATGCCATTTGGTTTGTTATTTCAATACTTGATATTATCAAGATGTGAGATATGGATGGGCATACAACTAATGAAATGATGAAGGCCCGCGTCATCTAGAGTCCTTCTCACGAAAGAAGTTCCGCAACAATAAGTGAAAATATTTTTTAAGTTAGTGGTTAGCAGAAATAGAGGTTAGCAACATTCCTGTCGCATGACTGTGGCGTTGCGTTTGCGAGACTTCTTTCGTGAGACGGACTATATGCGAGTGAGCATGTACCTATTATCTTACCTCCTATGCGTGGGCGTGGCGGGCGAGGCGGGCACGGAGCGGCGCGGCGTGCGCGGCGAGCCCGGCGTGCGCCGCGCCACCTCGCCCAGCAGCGACAGGCACGAGCGCGACAGGCGCTGGCTGAAGTTCTGTCAAATACATGTAGCACTTAGGCACCTGTGCCACCACCGACGAGGAAGCGACAAGCTATCAACGACCTTCTCGCTCAAGAAACGTACAAACGATAAGCAGGTATTGTAGGTCCGTCCACAAGTTTTTAGATGCTAGTTCTACTCGCTCCTCGTTAATCGCCGGCGGTGGGACAGATGCTGTAGGGCGAGAATCACAGACTTTTTTTTTACTTTGCTAATTAAAGTAAGCGTTACATGTAATTAGGTTCATATTTATATGAAAAGCTTGTTTACAGTTGCTTATACGAATATGAAGATTATTTTCATAATTTGTATGAAACGATTGTGTTAAAAAAGTGTATGTGAGCTCTGTGAATCTCGGCCTTAGAGTAACTGCAGCCGTCGCCAACGTCTACGACGGCGACGAGTTACCTCTGTGTGCTCAGCAGGAACGTACCTCTACATATGAAAAAAAGACAAATAGCGCAGCCTTCGCTTGAAGTGTTAGGCTGTCTGGCTGGCACAGAACAAAATCATCGGTGCTTACAAAATCATGAAGTTTCTTGTGTATGAGGATAGTAAGTTTGCAAGAGGTTTTAAGGCAAGCGTATATTAAAGCCTCACCCGGGCCACTCCGCAACGCATTCTTATACAAAAAAGCTCGATATGGCCCACTTGTAGTGTGCAATGGTTTATACAAAACGTAGGAAAGTGACGTAGGAAGATTTTTGCATTGCGGTGCGGCTGGCTCAAATATGCGTCAGCCTTAACAAATAATTGATTAAATCAGATATTTTTCCAGCTGATTACCGGGAGACAAGATCCTTTCATTTCACGGAGGTCGATCTTCCTGAAGAGCTCGCACAGCAAGAGCTCATGCAGGCTAGGGGTGCGAGGACCGAAGATCTGCTCAATGATCTCCACCACCTGCGTTTCCATAAATAACAAAATAATGTAATCAAGTCGAGAGTGAATAGGTTACTTCTAGGCATGCGTGCTCTATCGTCGTGGTCAAACGCGAGCCTACGTGGGTAGACAACACCCACATTTGGCCAGTTATGTTGAACAACAACAGCAGACTAATGCCATCAACCGGGCACAAATCCAGACAGAGATGTTGGCAGTTGTCTTAAAACATCGAGATCAGCTCCGTGCCTCGGAGAGAGCATGTAAAGCCGTCAGTCCTGCGCCTGATCTCTCTCCAACCGGTTTTTCCGTTTATCCATCCCAAAAAATCCAACCTAAGGTAGATACGCGGAAACGCATGTCCGAGAATCCACCCTAGGGCTAGTTGAAAAAAACGGAAGTTATAGGTTTAGGGTAGATTCTCGGAAGTGTTTCCGCGTATCCACCTTAGTGTGGATTTTTTGGGATAGATAAACGGAAAAACCTTCTCCAACTAGGAGAGTGAGGGAAGAGAGAGTGCACCTGTATCTGCGCACACACTTGTGCATTTTAATATCCTCTGCGTAGTTGGATAGTCTCTGTTGAAATTGGCCGGTGCTATCGAAATCTATCTGGAGAAAATTATTATTACTAAGAGATTCACTGAATAGTGACCGAACAGAGGGAGGCATGAATGGCACGAGACAAGAAATCAAGATTTACTCACATTAGGATAATTTGGCAGCAAATCAGGCAATAATGACAGGTCGATCTCGGCGCCGGCACACATCTCGAACAGGAGGTGTCCCAGAGACAACGCCTCCACGTGTTCCAACTGAGCAGCCAGAGCTATCGGACACCGTGGCTGCGCGCCAATCAGAGTGTTTTCCAAACCGCATATTCTGTTATAACATAATGCGTTAGCACTTTTATATTAAATATTCCCTAAGGTTGAATGCCACTTAGTCATAAAAGGACAAGGTTATTTTTAACCGACATTTAAAAAGGAGGAGGTTTAATGTTCGGCTGTATGTATGTTTTATTTTTATTTTTGTTTTATGTATGTTCACCGATTTCTCGGTCAATTGTGAACCGCTTTCGAAAATTCTCCTTTTGTTGGAAAGGGTATGCTCTCAAGGTGGAAAACGGTTGTTTTTTTCTTAAAAAAGTTTTTGCTTTCAAGAACAATGTGACAGATAGATAGTCTCAACCGTGGTAAAGTTTATATTTACTGGGCATTGTTGTCAAATGTGGCCAAGCATTATTCACTAGTGGCGCCCAACTGGGCCAACTTGTACTCACCGCGCGACGCCATTCTGTACGACCACATTGCCTGAATGCAAGTGACGAAAAGGCGGAAACCCTTTCTCCTTTAGGAAAAGCAGTCCTTCTAACATTTGACGACCGAACCTCGCGACTTGCCACGCTGGGAGACCAGTGCCCGTCGATCCGTACTTACGCATGTACTCTTCGTTCCATGTACTCTGTAATATTTTAATATTGTAGTAGGTTTGACAGTAAACCATCCATGGTTTTATTAAAAAGGTTTTATTGAAATATCCTGTTTAAAAGTTGTAGTAAGTAGGTATATTTGCTTGTACTGTTTGTGGGTAAGCTTCGATAAATAACTCTGAAAAACGGCGAAATTATGATTATCTTGTTTTACCTTATAAATTAGATCCTTTAAGCTTCCTCTAGCGTTAAACGGTAAGACGGTTAGAGCATGACCATTGCGTAGCTCTAGATCTAAGACGGGATATATGTATGGATGATGGAGAGCCCGAAATAGCTCCATAATCAATGTCTGTGAACGTTCGCCTTGCTCGATCGGGCATTTGGAAGTCAGCGGCATCTAAAATACAAGGGCTATATGTAGATACTCAGTCGTATAGTTAATTGTTCTTTAATTGGAACCCAGCTAATAACGCCACATTTAACTAAGGGATAGGTAATGTTATTCAATCAAGTATTTTTTTGTCTGGGATTTAAGACAAAGGGTATAAAAGAAAGCAATATACCAAAGTCAGGAGTCTATCAGTCTTGATAGAGTTGTCGTGTATGGCGAACCAGTGTTTGTTAAGTCGGCAGCCGATCGAACCCAGTGCCGACAGCAAATCGTACCTGTAATGGTTTTGGTATTTCAGTAGGTATCAAGAATTTTACTGATCCGGACGTATTCCTCAGAACAATTTAGGATATCTCATGGATTTTACTAAATAATTGTAAGTGCACCAAAACATGATAAAAAAGTGTACCAGTTATGGCACACTTTTTTGAAAAGAAACAAACACATGTTAATGTGTTTGATACTTTTAACCAAAAGGCTGACTGAGCAAGTCTACCTTATTTACAACTAGCTGACCCGACAAACGTTGTACTTTCTAAATTACAATAGTTCATACAAAAATCCCATTGAAAGAAGACGTTCAGTTCTTCCCAATTTCTTTTTTTTTTCAGTTTTTCTTTCCATAAATACCTAATTTGGACCATTCCGAACATTTTAAAACAAAAAATAGCCAAATCGGCCCAGCCGTTCTCAAATGATGCGCTTACCAACGAACAGTATTTCATTTTTATTTATATAGATATATTAAACCACTTTATTTAATTTTCCTGATTTACTGCAACCGTCTTTAAGAAAGAAGACAAAAATGTTAATTCTCTTTCCTAGAACATCACAGACAAGGAATTGTATCAGGAGGAAAAGCAAACGACGTCTAAGGCCTGAAACTGTGTTAAGCGGAAGCCCGCGCGGTTTCATACAAAAGTGCTCAGTCGCGGGGATCCGCGCGGGCGTCCGTCACGGAGAGGCAGGCTCCGCGCCAGCGCAGCAGGGCCCGACTCCGTGTGATGAAATCTATTTCGAGGGCATCCACGGGGCCGTAATAATAATAATATCCCTACCACCTTGTCTTTCTTTATTCTTCCCACGGACCCCACCAGCGTGTCCACGCGCGTAGACACGCGACGGGTGCCCGTTGCGGGCGCCCGCTTAACGCAGTTTCAAGCCTTAGGCCCCAATGAGGGCTACCGCGCTTGAGTTCGTCGCTAGAGGCGCTAGTGTTGAATAAGGTCTCTATTTATGTCACGGATCTTAACTAATGATTCATAATATTGTTGTAATGGTTGTGCCATTCCTGATTAATTATGGCTTAAGATTTAAGTAAAAAGTTAGGATCTAATTTGGTAGCTACTATGGAAGAATAATATTTGTCTGCTTCATGCTTTCCAATTTTAGGAACATTATAATCTAAATATTCATTTGAAGTTTTAAAATATAATCAAATAAACATATTATGAATGTATGGGAACTTTAAACATATCCAAAACATTAAATAAAAGTACTGATGGGACCTTACTCGCCAGTGGCGCCGACTGGTGATCACAAAAACGATAGCCCCCATTACTTAAGTACCTACATATGGAAAACTGTCCCCAAACATGATTGAATTAAAAATATTTCCTCAAGTATTCATTGCAGTGGCGATATAGGTATCTGGCGGTAATGATTACATACGTACCTCGGCGACTGCGACAGGTATTCTGTGCAAATAGCCAATGCAGCCGAGCTCTCCATAGAACGATCGCCGGCTCTACAGCAAAAAAAGCGTAGCTATTATCACGTTAAACAAATACCGAAGTACAGCTTTCCAAAGAAAAGTATATGTTGTGACAAATGACGATCTTTGACCGGAGTAGGTAACCCGACAGAGAGAAAACTTCATACAAACACACAATTATACGTGGACACAAAGCGCGGTAGTACATAACTTAGAAACATTGCCTCAGCGAGGTACTATGTAGCACGACGTTCGTGCTAATTCGGAAACACTTAGATTACGGAGGTGCAAACCTTTTCTAGTTTACTTGTACAGTCAGTACTCGGCCGTTAATTTAGCACATTGAGTTGTAGGGAGAGGAATATTCCGATCTGTCACCCTGCTTTGTCCCCTTAGGGGAACAGATCGGAAAAAAAAGCTTGTTCTGCCCCTGTTAGCAACGAAGGGACAGTTCGAACTATGTTCACTCACAGTTCTGAATAAAGATCGAAGTCAGGGATAAATCAGGGTGACAGATCGGAATAATAATTCTTAGGAGACTAGTACCTATTGCAGAATGTTATATGATATTTTAACCAAGGGTTGATTTAACCCAGAATTGAGAAAAAAATGGCGTGTGATTGCAAAGCCATAGGTATGTTAGGTAGTGGACTGCATAGGCTGATAATGTTGATGTTGTTGATCAATAACAAACTAAGTTCACCTGGGAGACGCAGGGGGTTCCAAGGGTGAAGACTTTCCTGAGCCGGTACCGATGAGTGACTTGTTGAACAGCAGCTTTGCCAAAGCGTCTATTTTCTGGGCAACCAGCGGGGCACGCTCGGATGTCTCTTCTAAAATATTAAATGCTTTGTGGCATTAAGTTCGCCTTATGTACCAACATCCAGGGAAAATAATTCCTAAAGCGAAAGCGCCAAGGAAGCCCGTGAAATCCAAACTGTCTTACGTTTTTTGTGATTTGCAGGTCAGTATCAGCTTTTATGTAGATCAAAATATGATTCTCGACCTTAACAAATATCTATTTACAGAATCATAATCATTAAAATCATTAATACAACTCTCTTAGTTAGAATTGACTTCGGACTACCTTAGGTAAATTTGCCATGTTATAGTAATTTCATACATCTGAATATACGGACAATTTAAGTTGGTAGTCAATTGGCTTGGTAATTAATTTCCCTGACTTTACATAGAAGTATAATAGAATCTCGTAACAGTAAAGATGAATATAAATAGAAAGCTGAATATGTTCTCGGGTAGTTTGCACTCAATGTTTTAATGCATTATTATTTTTATACTGCTAGAAAGGAAGTCAGAAATGAGATGACGGCAGATAAAGATGCAATTAGGACGACATGCTGCCGACCACAGATAAAAATAAATAAGGGGTGGAGGATGACAAAGATCGATGACTTATTTTAAGAAGAAAATAAAGCAGTACTTGAGCTACAAGCGAACGATGATCCTTCGCCATCGTCTTGCCTCCCAGCCTCTTGCGGTAGCGAGAACGAAAGTAAAATACGTAAAATACATGCCGTTATTATAAAAAGACCATCGTACGCTGAAGAGAAGAGAAAGAAGAAGAAAGTTTAGAAGATAGAATAGCTAGCAACATTGAAATGGAACTGAGTGGACATATTTTATCGAAAATTATCGAAAACCCAAAACGAACTGATTGAAATTTATTTCGTTCCGATTCAGAAAAGAAATCATCAGTTCATCTATATAGACGCACCTTCACTTTCTTCTCTATCAGTAGAAACTGATCTTATCCTGAATGCATTCCGTTTGTTGGCTGCGGCGATGGACTCCGGGTTCAGTTCGGCTGCAGACTGCGCCCTCCTGCACGCGCCGCGACGTTTCTTTTTCCTGTAGCTACTCCTCGGTCGCTCCTGATAGAACCGGTCGTGACCAGTCGTCTCCGGCTCCTTCTGCTCTTTGCCCTCATTATTCGCTTTCATATGCTGGTACAAGTTGAACATCTTCGCTGATTTCTTTAGTAAACACAATCTTAACTTCTCTAATTTATGTTTCATTAATTACTGTGTTAGCAGGTTTCTTTAGGTATCTTCATTACGCACTCACTTCAAAAGAATCACTTTTAGAACTTGATTTAGTTTTCACTAGGTGAGGGCGAGTTACTTATTTTAAATTTTAGCAATCTAAAATGATTAACTCGTTTGAATTTAATGCAACTGTTTTGCTAATATTTTTTTATGTTAATGAGTTCTGTAAATGTTGTAAATTGACTGCGGACATAAGCCCTGTGTGGAGTAGAGGGCGGTATCGCTGCGACTTCATGAACTATGTCAATAGTAGCTAATTGAAGTCCCACAAGTACGGCATTAGCCGACAACTAGGCCCACGTCGATATTTATTACCCTGATGTAGTCTTTACGTGTATCTATGAGTTTCATGTATTTAATCCAATACGTAGGTATTAAAGCTTGTTTAAATGGGTTAGATACTTAGAATTTTTAAATATTAATAGATTCAATGAAATATAGCCTATTATATTATTAATATAAGGACTGATCCGGACAATTCTTTCATTTGCTCAAATTAATATAATACCTAGTTAAGTAGGTACGTAAAAGCAACAAAAAAAAAAACAATATTTAGAATTACGCCGAAATGAAACCAGTAAAAATTATAAAATATTGTGATATTTCAATAATCAACGAAACTTACACTTAACTTTGTTTATTGTTTCCAGCTAACATTGTCATTCTGTGTACTTGACAAATTATAAATGCAGTATCAAAAGAAATAGTACAAAATAAACAAAACTGGCGATTTATTTTGAACCTCATCATCAAAGCCAAGCAATTGAAGAATTTCGGATAGATTTTTATAGCTCACCGTGAGAAGTAGTGACCCCTAATAAAATAGGATAAGACGGAGAGCCCAAGCCGCCTTTTTTGTATTCTTCATCACTCGGCCTCTATGAGTCTTTTGTAAATCATTTCGTTTATTTTGTTTTTAAACCGACGACGACACGGTACAATATTACCACACGACAGAAAAATATAGAATTTAGAACAAATATTTAATGTTTATCAAACAGATTTGAGAAGAAATTCTGATTTTACATTATTTCTTAACAATATTTATTCACACTTTGTGTTAGGGTTTTTTTGCCTTATTCCGATGTGCCTGATATAACGTTTCTAGTAAATAAAACGTGATAAGTGTGTGTATTGTTAGCCTCAGGTAGTAGGGAGTGAACCCTCGCCAGAGCCCCAACATACCAGTGTCTTGGCGAAACTTCTGGTACACATCCCGATGAGTGGCATTACTGGTTACTTGGTACCTACAAAAGAGATTCACTAGTTATACTACATGCCGAAGATCAGGCAATACACAGTGCAAGTCACTTCGACGCGCAAACTGTCACCATGACTTCAGCTAGTTGTGTGATGTGTCAGAACGAAGAACTTACTGGCCGATCATTAAAAAAAAAACTGATGTTTGATACAAAAGTGCAATACCTACCTACACGGTCAAAATGTATGGAAAGGCAGTTTTTTTTTTCTACGTTTGGAAAGAATCAGTAGATGGGACGAAGAATAGTTTATGTTCAGAACAGGGATATCTAGAACTACACCCAGAAGCAGACCACGTGCGAGGTAGACCCGACCTGGTCAAGGCACGTCATATTATTTTATGAATTGGATGTGTGAGACCGTCATAAGTCATGGAGAGTAATTTTGTAATTTTTCTATATGTAACTTTCTCCTCAATCAGGCATTTATGCCTGACTATTATTATTAGAGATTTATATGATGTTAGCTCTTAGGGTAGTTTTTTTACTGAGTTATCGTTTCTATGCTAAATTGAGCATAAAACCACACGGCCGTTACCTATCTGCGCTTCTTCTTTTTGAGTCGATGATAAATAAAATATTTGTATTATGTTAGATTAGTCGGGCTGAGTAGGTGGCCACGCCAACCGCAGTATCAAAGGCGTTTTTTAGGTCCTCTGAATTCAGGTGTATGGACACTATGGACACTCCAACATATGGGAACTAAATATTGTAAAACCAATAAATAAATATTTTATGTAAGAATAAATGAAGCCAAGTCTTACCTTGTTTTGAAGGTATCCAAAGGTAATGTCACCAAAGCGGTTACAAAACTTGACAACATTGATGTATACAGGTGAAGTAAGAAACCGCGTGTTTTCTTTCTTTTCGCCAAATAATGTCGAGTCTGCAAGCAAATTCAATTTCCTATTTATTGATCTCTTCATTTGGTAAAAAAAAGGTTAGGCGTCACGGGACGCCCGGCAGATATGAAACATAGAAATTGATGGTTACTTAAATAATTTACAATTAAAGAAATTACTAAGGACAAAAAAGAAATATACTCTTCTGACATTACGGAACATGACGGCATAAGAGAGTGCATGCCGTTTGCCGTCACGGCATACTAATCGGTTTTACTCCCAAGGCGCACCTATAAATGTTTCACATCAAAAGTTATTACAGTTTTGAGATTCCAGCCCCTGACATGAACTCTGTAAGGGCACAGCAATTTTTACAATATTAAATGTAAATTAATGTGAACAATATGTGTATCAGGCTTGTTGTTTGAAGAACTTTGACAATTACTATATATGTATACTAGCTTCTGCCCGCGGCTTCACCCGCGTGGATGTCGGAAATTATCCCACGGGAACGTGCTACCGGGATAAATTATCCCACGGGAACGTGCTACCGGGATAAATTATCCCACGGGAACGTGCTACCGGGATAAATTATCCCACGGGAACGTGCTACCGGGATAAATTATCCCACGGGAACGTGCTACCGGGATAAATTATCCCACGGAAACGTGCTACCGGGATAAATTATCCCACGGGAACGTGCTACCGTGATAAATTGTCACACGGGAACGTGCTACCGGGATAAATTATCCCATGGGAACGTGCTACCGGGATAAATTATCCCACGGGAACGTGCTACCGGGATAAATTGTCCCACGGGAACGTGCTACCGGGATAAATTGTCCCACGGGAACGTACTACCGGGATAAATTGTCCCACGGGAACGTGCTACCGGGATAAATTATCCCACGGGAACGTGCTACCGGGATAAATTATCCCACGGGAACGTGCTACCGGGGTAAATTATCCCACGGGAACGTGCTACCGGGATAAATTATCCCACGGGAACGTGCTACCGGGATAAATTATCCCACGGAAACGTGCTACCGGGATAAATTATCCCACGGGAACGTGCTACCGGGATAAATTATCCCACGGGAACGTGCTACCGGGATAAATTATCCCACGGGAACGTGCTACCGGGGTAAATTATCCCACGGGAACGTGCTACCGGGATAAATTATCCCTCGGGAACGTGCTACCGGGATAAATTATCCCACGGGAACGTGCTACCGGGATAAATTGTCCCACGGGAACGTGCTACCGGGATAAATTGTCCCACGGGAACGTGCTACCGGGATAAATTGTCCCACGGGAACGTAATACCGGGATAAATTATCCCACGGGAACGTGCTACCGGGATAAATTATCCCACGGGAACGTGCTACCGGGATAAATTATCCCACGGAAACGTGCTACCGGGATAAATTATCCCACGGGAACGTGCTACCGGGATAAATTATCCCACGGGAACGTGCTACCGGGATAAATTATCCCACGGGAACGTGCTACCGGGATAAATTATCCCACGGAAACGTGCTACCGGGATAAATTATCCCACGGGAACGTGCTACCGTGATAAATTATCCCACGGGAACGTGCTACCGGGGTAAATTATCCCACGGGAACGTGCTACCGGGATAAATTATCCCTCGGGAACGTGCTACCGGGATAAATTATCCCACGGGAACGTGCTACCGGGATAAATTGTCCCACGGGAACGTGCTACCGGGATAAATTGTCCCACGGGAACGTGCTACCGGGATAAATTGTCCCACGGGAACGTAATACCGGGATAAATTATCCCACGGGAACGTGCTACCGGGATAAATTATCCCACGGGAACGTGCTACCGGGATAAATTGTCCCACGGGAACGTGCTACCGGGATAAATTGTCCCACGGGAACGTGCTACCGGGATAAATTATCCCACGGGAACGTGCTACCGGGATAAATTATCCCACGGGAACGTGCTACCGGGATAAATTATCCCACGGGAACGTGCTACCGGGATAAATTATCCCACGGGAACGTGCTACCGAGATAAATTATCCTATTATCCAATTCCATTCAGCCGTTAAAGCGTGAATAGGTAAAGCACAGAGAAACAGGACACAGGAAACAGAAACAGGTAACGACAGACGGACAGATAATAAATGCATATATAAAATCATTTTTATTGAACACGTTTTTTTTATTCTAAATGTCTAACTTTATAAGTAGCTTCTGCCCGCGACTTCGCGTGGAATAGTGGGCTAACGCTAACTTTAACCCGCGACTTCGTTTACGTAGAGGGACGTTAAGGAGCTGTTTTAGGTACCTACATCACGCTTTTATCAGTACACGGAGAAATAATTTCTTAAAATATTTCTGGGGAGTTTATGAATTTTTACTGGGGCTCTGCAGTAACGCGGGACCATAATATGTGCAAATCCAAGAAAATTTACCGGGTTACCCAATACAAATTCTAGAACAATTTTTTTTTAAGGTTTTAGAAATTTTACTGGGTTACCGATTCAATTTTTACTGGGGTACTGAACGTCATTTTTGGTATCTCGCAGAGGTAACTGGGGCCACCGCCCTTCCCCGTCATGACCACCCGCCGCCGGCCTTGCACCATTATTTTGCTGCGATGTTATTTTAATACTGCGATATCTCCTAAGATATTCATTGAACTCAAATGATGTAAAGGGCAATTTTGTTTTAAATTAAATACTTGTGATGAATAACGTATTTATTTGGATAAGGATTAATATCATGTTTATAAAAACACCTTCGCAAATAATGCATTATTTTAGAACAAATTTGGTTAGAATAAAAAAGTTCATAGTGAGCCAACCTTAAAAGATAGACATAAGCTGTCGCAGACTTTTTTTTAGGACTTTTAAAGGGGAACAATTCTGTAATACATGATTTTTGTGAAACTTTAACCGTTTACGCAGCGCACGCAGCGGAAGCTCTCAAAAGGAAAAAAATAACCTACGATTTTGAAACATTGCTCATTGATGCTCCGTCCCTATTGGTCTTAGCGTGGTGTTAGCCTATAGCCTTCCTCGATAAATGAGCTATCTAACACTGAAAGAATTTTTCAAATCGGACCAGCAGTTCCTGAGATTAGCGCGTTCTAGCAAACAAACAAACAAACAAACTCTTCAGCTTTATTATTAGTATAGAAGATATATATCTCTCTGAACTAGAATAGAGTCAAGAGCGAACCCATGTAAAATAATAAAAAAATAAAAAATATGAAGTTTTGTATTAATACAAGTTATCTTAAACTGTAACAGTCCGGAGTCGTGGATTTGTGCACGGTCGATGGCAATATGCTGTCCCGCGGGCTATAGAGAATGGACTGAGCATTCCATATTCAGTTGAGCAGTGAATACAAACCGAAAAGTGCGTGAGACAAAACGAATGTGCGGGTGCGCCACTAGTTGTCTCTTTAGTACTACTACACATATTGGCCGCACAGTCGCTTTGTCTCTTTCTATACTTAGAGAGTGGTCTCTTTTGTCAGGCTAACGCTCGGCGACTCGGTCCATCGTCTATGTCTATTGTTGCACCCTACGGTATAACATGTTAAAATAACTGGCGAAATGTGAGTGTACAAGCGTGATGTTATATTATGTTAAGTAAGTTACGTTAAACTTATGCTCGTTTAAACTAAAACTATGCGAAAACGTACTACTATAAAAGCACGCGTTAAGGCTCGTGCACACTGGCGCGACTTGTCGCGCGACGCGATTCTGCGATATTATATCCGTAGAACAATTTCTATGAAAACGCGCGCGACAGTTCACACAGGAGCGACCTGTCGCGCCGCGACGGCGTCGCGGAGCGACGAGCAGCGCGACAGAAAAGGTACCATTTTGTATGGCGTCGCGGCGAAATCGCGGCGATTTCGCGGCGAATTCGCGGGCGCGACGCTACGCCGCGGCCGCGACGCGACGCGACGCAAAGAAAGTATAAATGGCGGTGCCATCCAAGCTGCGCTCAGACGTGCCTTCGTGCTCTGACGAAGATCGTCTAGTTGACGGTCTTCGTCAGAGCACGAAGGTAGGTCTCTACATGTTTGCTGAGCGTGGGGTTCTAGACTCCTAGGTTCGATTCTCCGATTTTGTTGCAAAATAAAATAAAATCATAAGCAAAATAGTAAGTCATTGAAATGTGACTCTTATCTCATTCTTTTAAGGTATAAATTAGGATGTTAGACCCAACCACCATCCAACGAACCATTTGAAACGAAAATTCCTTGCAAATGTCAATCATTCTAATTTGTATCTTATTGCAGTGGTATAAGAGTTACATTGCAATGACTTACTAATCGTTTTGGCGGCGCGCGGCGCGGTCAAAGGAAAGTACCTCTTTGAAGATGCCGCAAGCCAGCTATGCGCCGCGTCGCGCAGCCAGCGCGACGGTGTCGCGTCGCGTAGCGGGCGCGAATCGCGTCGCGCCCGCTACGCGACACGAATCAAGGCTCGTACACACTGGCGCGACGCGACGCGCGACGTGTCGCGTAGCGATTCTGCGACAGAATCGCGTCGCAACACCTTTCACACTGGCGCGACGACTCGTAGCGCGCGCGACGCTACGCCGCGGCCGCGACGCGACGCGAAACAAGAGACTATAAATGGCGGTGCCATCCACGCTGAGCTCACAGTCCGGTTAAGCAGCCACGACCCCCAGTGGTCAAAACAGCGAGTTGCCATTCAAAAAAAAAAAAAAAAACGCTGAGCTCAGTAGTAGACGATCTTCGTCAGAGCACGAAGGTAGGTCTCTACATGTTTGCTGAGCGTGGGGTCCTAGACTCCTAGGTTCGATTCTCCGATTTTGTTGCAAAATAAAATAAAATCATAAGCAAAATAGTAAGTCATTGAAATGTGACTCTTATCTCATTCTTTTAAGGTATAAATTAGGATGTTAGACCCAACCACCAACCAACGAACCATTTGAAACTAAAGTTCCTTGCAAATGTCAATCATTCTAATTTGTATCTTATTGCAGTGGTATAAGAGTTACATTGCAATGACTTACTAATCGTTTTGGCGGCGCGCGGCGCGGTCAAAGGGAAGTACCTCTTTGAAGATGCCGCAAGCCAGCTATGCGCCGCGTCGCGCAGCCAGCGCGACGGTGTCGCGTCGCGTAGCGGGCGCGAATCGCGTCGCGCCCGCTACGCGACACGAATCAAGAGAGTATAAATGGCGGTGCCATCCACGCTGAGCTCAGTAGTAGACGATCTTCGTCAGAGGACGAAAGCGGGTCTGTAAGTGTTTGCTGAGCGTGGGGTCCTAGGTTCGATTCCCCGGTCGGTCGACATAACCCATCCTAACCTAAGTAGGTATCTAAGCTTGACCACACAAGCACAAACGACGAAACTGGCGAATTCGGACATGCATTTACGTAGTATTTATTTAAAAATCAAGATTTTTTTTTAATTACTTCGGTATAAACTAATTAAGTTTTATTTTTTTATGGACTTTTTAGTTACCAATCTATATGATTTCGGAAAAATAACTTTAATTTCTACATATAAAGTGTATTTTTTCAGTTACAAAACTTTTTATGGCCTTTTTAAGAGTATGTAGATACTTACCTACTTAATTATCATTTTGAAATCATCTTAATTTACACACTCGTAAAGTTGATATTTATTTATGTTGAAACAACATACGAGTAGGTACTTATATTGGAACTAAACTAGGTAAGTACTTACTTTTAATTTACTTATCAAACTACTTCCGTAAGTATCTACCTACTGTCAAACGGAGAGAAATAGGGATGTAGGGTCACCCCTGCATCCATATTTCTCTCCGTTCGAGATCGAGACGAAACTTTAAACGGGTTTTTATCATTGAAATAATATAGTTGGTTGCGAAAAAGGACTCTAATGTGTTTACTGTATTATAAGTAACGATTAAGTGCCCTTGTTGGCAACAAACTATATTATTTGAATGTTAAAATCGCTTTTAAAGTTTCGATTCACACCTGCATCCTCTATTCACCCCGTTTGACGGGACGTGAATTCTTCTCTAATAAAATAATGCTCATAACTGGCGAAATGCGGGTGTACTAACCCTTTCGGGATTACAGGCGTGAATGTTATGTATGTGTGTTTGTAATACTCAGTGATAATTTTTTATGTCTAATGAATGAGTGATCTAATTATAAATATAGTAAAGTCACTGACTGCCTCGTAGGTCTAGTGGTCGCAAGTGCAACTGCGCGTGCGGTGCTGTGCGAGTTGTAATGTAACACAGCCGTTCGCATTCAGACGTTGAACTCGAAGTTCGATCTCATTCACGCACAGGGCCGGCAGTCTCGACATTAAATAGCGACAAAATCTGTCGCTAAGTCGTATCGATATCAAATTTATTTAATCGATTTTGAACTTTATTTCCAACGCATAAGGTTGAAAATCTATTAAAGGAATTTGACATTGTTACGACTTACCGACAGGTTTTTGTCGCTATCTAATGTCGAGACTGCAGGGCCTGGCCCTGCAGTCTCGACATTAGATAGCGACAAAAATCTGTCGCTAAGTCGTATCGATGTCAAATTACTTCAATAGATTTTCAACTTTATGTCCAAGGCATAAGGTTGAAAATCTATTAAAGAAATTTGACATCGATTGGACTTAACGACCGATTTTTGTCGGTATCTATGTCGAGACTGCAGGGCCTGGGCCGACAGTCTCGACATAGATAGCGTCAAAAATCGGTCGTTAAGTCTAATCGATGTCAAATTTCTTTAATAGATTTTCTACCTTGTACTTTCGAAATAAAGTTGAAAATCTATTAAAGAAATTTGACATCAATTAGACTTAACGACCGATTTTTGTTGCTATTCATGTCGAGACTGCAGGGCCTGCACCCTAATTACGTAACACACTATCTATCACAATCTGAATCATTTTGAAGCCTATTGCTAATACATTGCTTCATTTGTTCGAAAATGTTGTCTGCTCAACAACGTAAATAACGTAATGAATGTTGTTGAACTGTCAAAATGAAACCCATTCCTACTGTTAGTGTGTTACGTAATTACCCCGCTGGACTGCTAGCGGAGCCCAAGCGCTCCTACGATGAATCTGGCGTCCGCTAAAAAGTACGACGAACGCAGACCGTTTCAACTCGCGCCGCGCGCCGCCATCGCCAGTTCATTTAGAATTAAATACCTAAGTATTATTTATTTGTGATATACATTTTTTCATTTGTTTGTGTTTAAACATTTTACAAACAATACTTATTAAATGCATTGAACAGTTGGGTACCTAATGTTTTCAGATGTCTTTCATAATGTTAATTATGAGTTGCACGGCAAGTACGCTGACTGTAATGAATGTTGAAGAGCACCAAGAACGACGGCACGGTTGGCGCAGTGGTTAAGCGATTGACTGCTGCGCTGCGTGTCGCGGGTTCGATTCCCGCACGGAACAAATATTTGTATGACCTACAAGTAGTTGTTCCGGGTCTGGCTGTTTGTGTATGTGAGTTTTAAATGTTTGTAAACGCACCCGCAATACAGGAGAAATTCCTAGTGTGGGGCAACGTTTTTTTTAAATAAAAACAAACAAAACAAACAAACAAGAAAATTATTGAACAAACTTCCTACAGATTCGAGTAAAAATGTTTGACAAAGTATTTTTTTTTTGTTACCTATCAATCCTATCATTGAGTCCTGCCAAAATAATACTAATTGTAAAATAATGCAAAAAAGGTGCTATATTCCCGCGGTCGCCGCGCCGCGCGCATCTCTTTCAAAGAGAAGCCGCCGCGCGCCCGTGGTGCGCGGCGGTGGCGTACGCGGCCGTGGCTACCAGCGCCAGCCGACCCGGCACAGACTTTTTGTGTGTGTGCTGTGTACCTACACACACCACCTAGTTAGGTGCCTACCCACTACACGCATGCGTTTACAAAGACATTACCTGTGACAATTTCTGTAACCGATCAAATGACTTTCGTAATTTTATTTATGTCATTGGATGTAACCATTTTATAAAGATTGCACGTCTATGTCCCTGTAGGTACCCTACTAAGTAACCTACCTATAGTCTTTTGACTCTCTGAAAACTCTCCCAAAATAAAGTAGTAATAAGTAGTATTAAACGGAACTTCAGCCGTGAGCTTTATTAGGTACAGTGAAGCTAATTACAAGATACACTGCATTCCAACTGTAGGTATTCAAACGTACATAGCAACAACGCGTGCAACAGAAAAAATCAACATTTAATGTTGCGACTTATGTGCGTTTAATGCGACTAAGTTCTTGTCTTCTATCTCCATCAATAGCTACTGCTAATAACAAAAGGTCCTCGTAATCTGATGAAGAACCCACCCATCATTAGGACCTCACGCTCAACAAATACGCCCAGAGGGCCTAGACAAAATCTCTTTTCTGTAAGCGTTAACGCCAACGGAAATTCAAATTGTATGGAGTTGACATTTGCTTACCACATGACATTACGTACCTTTTCCGCAGGTAATGTCATTGCCATACATTTTGACGTTAGCGTCTGGCGTTAACGCTATCAGAAAAGTTTTTGTCTAGGCCTACAGATCTGCCCTCGCCTTCTACAAAGCCATAAAAATGTGTTGCAGCCTGCAGGCGAAAGTAAACTTTATGAATCAAATAAATTGATAGGTCCGTAAAAAAATCATAAATTACGCCTACCTAAGTCACTTAGCACGTCCTTATTCGCCAGTTTCGTCGTTCGTGCTTGTGTGGTCAAGCTTAGGTACCTACTTCCTACTTAGGTTAGGTTGGGTTATGTCGACCGACCGGGGAATCGAACCTAGGACCCCACGCTCAGCAAACACTTACAGACCTGCTTTCGTCCTCTGACGAAGATCGTCTACTACTGAGCTCAGCGTGGATGGCACCGCCATTTATACTCTCTTGATTCGTGTCGCGTAGCGGGCGCGACGCGATTCGCGCCCGCTACGCGACGCGACACCGTCGCGCTGGCTGCGCGACGCGGCGCATAGCTGGCTTGCGGCATCTTCAAAGAGGTACTTTCCTTTGACCGCGCCGCGCGCCGCCAAAACGATTAGTAAGTCATTGCAATGTAACTCTTATACCACTGCAATAAGATACAAATTAGAATGATTGACATTTGCAAGGAATTTTCGTTTCAAATGGTTCGTTGGATGGTGGTTGGGTCTAACATCCTAATTTATACCTTAAAAGAATGAGATAAGAGTCACATTTCAATGACTTACTATTTTGCTTATGATTTTATTTTATTTTGCAACAAAATCGGAGAATCGAACCTAGGAGTCTAGAACCCCACGCTCAGCAAACATGTAGAGACCTACCTTCGTGCTCTGACGAAGACCGTCAACTAGACGATCTTCGTCAGAGCACGAAGGCACGTCTGAGCGCAGCTTGGATGGCACCGCCATTTATACTTTCTTTGCGTCGCGTCGCGTCGCGGCCGCGGCGTAGCGTCGCGCCCGCGAATTCGCCGCGAAATCGCCGCGATTTCGCCGCGACGCCATACAAAATGGTACCTTTTCTGTCGCGCTGCTCGTCGCTCCGCGACGCCGTCGCGGCGCGACAGGTCGCTCCTGTGTGAACTGTCGCGCGCGTTTTCATAGAAATTGTTCTACGGATATAATATCGCAGAATCGCGTCGCGCGACAAGTCGCGCCAGTGTGCACGAGCCTTAATACTACTTATTACTACTTTATTTTGGGAGAGTTTTCAGAGAGTCAAAAGACTATAGGTAGGTTACTTAGTAGGGTACCTACAGGGACATAGACGTGCAATCTTTATAAAATGGTTACATCCAATGACATAAATAAAATTACGAAAGTCATTTGATCGGTTACAGAAATTGTCACAGGTAATGTCTTTGTAAACGCATGCGTGTAGTGGGTAGGCACCTAACTAGGTGGTGTGTGTAGGTACACAGCACACACACAAAAAGTCTGTGCCGGGTCGGCTGGCGCTGGTAGCCACGGCCGCGTACGCCACCGTCGCGCACCACGGGCGCGCGGCGGCTTCTCTTTGAAAGAGATGCGCGCGGCGCGGCGACCGCGGGAATATAGCACCTTTTTTGCATTATTTTACAATTAGTATTATTTTGGCAGGACTCAATGATAGGATTGATAGGTAACAAAAAAAAAATACTTTGTCAAACATTTTTACTCGAATCTGTAGGAAGTTTGTTCAATAATTTTCTTGTTTGTTTGTTTTGTTTGTTTTTATTTAAAAAAAACGTTGCCCCACACTAGGAATTTCTCCTGTATTGCGGGTGCGTTTACAAACATTTAAAACTCACATACACAAACAGCCAGACCCGGAACAACTACTTGTAGGTCATACAAATATTTGTTCCGTGCGGGAATCGAACCCGCGACACGCAGCGCAGCAGTCAATCGCTTAACCACTGCGCCAACCGTGCCGTCGTTCTTGGTGCTCTTCAACATTCATTACAGTCAGCGTACTTGCCGTGCAACTCATAATTAACATTATGAAAGACATCTGAAAACATTAGGTACCCAACTGTTCAATGCATTTAATAAGTATTGTTTGTAAAATGTTTAAACACAAACAAATGAAAAAATGTATATCACAAATAAATAATACTTAGGTATTTAATTCTAAATGAACTGGCGATGGCGGCGCGCGGCGCGAGTTGAAACGGTCTGCGTTCGTCGTACTTTTTAGCGGACGCCAGATTCATCGTAGGAGCGCTTGGGCTCCGCTAGCAGTCCAGCGGGGTAATTACGTAACACACTAACAGTAGGAATGGGTTTCATTTTGACAGTTCAACAACATTCATTACGTTATTTACGTTGTTGAGCAGACAACATTTTCGAACAAATGAAGCAATGTATTAGCAATAGGCTTCAAAATGATTCAGATTGTGATAGATAGTGTGTTACGTAATTAGGGTGCAGGCCCTGCAGTCTCGACATGAATAGCAACAAAAATCGGTCGTTAAGTCTAATTGATGTCAAATTTCTTTAATAGATTTTCAACTTTATTTCGAAAGTACAAGGTAGAAAATCTATTAAAGAAATTTGACATCGATTAGACTTAACGACCGATTTTTGACGCTATCTATGTCGAGACTGTCGGCCCAGGCCCTGCAGTCTCGACATAGATACCGACAAAAATCGGTCGTTAAGTCCAATCGATGTCAAATTTCTTTAATAGATTTTCAACCTTATGCCTTGGACATAAAGTTGAAAATCTATTGAAGTAATTTGACATCGATACGACTTAGCGACAGATTTTTGTCGCTATCTAATGTCGAGACTGCAGGGCCAGGCCCTGCAGTCTCGACATTAAATAGCGACAAAAACCTGTCGGTAAGTCGTAACAATGTCAAATTCCTTTAATAGATTTTCAACCTTATGCGTTGGAAATAAAGTTCAAAATCGATTAAATAAATTTGATATCGATACGACTTAGCGACAGATTTTGTCGCTATTTAATGTCGAGACTGCCGGCCCTGTGCGTGAATGAGATCGAACTTCGAGTTCAACGTCTGAATGCGAACGGCTGTGTTACATTACAACTCGCACAGCACCGCACGCGCAGTTGCACTTGCGACCACTAGACCTACGAGGCAGTCAGTGACTTTACTATATTTATAATTAGATCACTCATTCATTAGACATAAAAAATTATCACTGAGTATTACAAACACACATACATAACATTCACGCCTGTAATCCCGAAAGGGTTAGTACACCCGCATTTCGCCAGTTATGAGCATTATTTTATTAGAGAAGAATTCACGTCCCGTCAAACGGGGTGAATAGAGGATGCAGGTGTGAATCGAAACTTTAAAAGCGATTTTAACATTCAAATAATATAGTTTGTTGCCAACAAGGGCACTTAATCGTTACTTATAATACAGTAAACACATTAGAGTCCTTTTTCGCAACCAACTATATTATTTCAATGATAAAAACCCGTTTAAAGTTTCGTCTCGATCTCGAACGGAGAGAAATATGGATGCAGGGGTGACCCTACATCCCTATTTCTCTCCGTTTGACAGTAGGTAGATACTTACGGAAGTAGTTTGATAAGTAAATTAAAAGTAAGTACTTACCTAGTTTAGTTCCAATATAAGTACCTACTCGTATGTTGTTTCAACATAAATAAATATCAACTTTACGAGTGTGTAAATTAAGATGATTTCAAAATGATAATTAAGTAGGTAAGTATCTACATACTCTTAAAAAGGCCATAAAAAGTTTTGTAACTGAAAAAATACACTTTATATGTAGAAATTAAAGTTATTTTTCCGAAATCATATAGATTGGTAACTAAAAAGTCCATAAAAAAATAAAACTTAATTAGTTTATACCGAAGTAATTAAAAAAAAATCTTGATTTTTAAATAAATACTACGTAAATGCATGTCCGAATTCGCCAGTTTCGTCGTTTGTGCTTGTGTGGTCAAGCTTAGATACCTACTTAGGTTAGGATGGGTTATGTCGACCGACCGGGGAATCGAACCTAGGACCCCACGCTCAGCAAACACTTACAGACCCGCTTTCGTCCTCTGACGAAGATCGTCTACTACTGAGCTCAGCGTGGATGGCACCGCCATTTATACTCTCTTGATTCGTGTCGCGTAGCGGGCGCGACGCGATTCGCGCCCGCTACGCGACGCGACACCGTCGCGCTGGCTGCGCGACGCGGCGCATAGCTGGCTTGCGGCATCTTCAAAGAGGTACTTCCCTTTGACCGCGCCGCGCGCCGCCAAAACGATTAGTAAGTCATTGCAATGTAACTCTTATACCACTGCAATAAGATACAAATTAGAATGATTGACATTTGCAAGGAACTTTAGTTTCAAATGGTTCGTTGGTTGGTGGTTGGGTCTAACATCCTAATTTATACCTTAAAAGAATGAGATAAGAGTCACATTTCAATGACTTACTATTTTGCTTATGATTTTATTTTATTTTGCAACAAAATCGGAGAATCGAACCTAGGAGTCTAGGACCCCACGCTCAGCAAACATGTAGAGACCTACCTTCGTGCTCTGACGAAGATCGTCTACTACTGAGCTCAGCGTTTTTTTTTTTTTTTTTTGAATGGCAACTCGCTGTTTTGACCACTGGGGGTCGTGGCTGCTTAACCGGACTGTGAGCTCAGCGTGGATGGCACCGCCATTTATAGTCTCTTGTTTCGCGTCGCGTCGCGGCCGCGGCGTAGCGTCGCGCGCGCTACGAGTCGTCGCGCCAGTGTGAAAGGTGTTGCGACGCGATTCTGTCGCAGAATCGCTACGCGACACGTCGCGCGTCGCGTCGCGCCAGTGTGTACGAGCCTTTAAACGGAACTTCAGCCGTGAGCTTTATTAGGTACAGTGAAGCTAATTACAAGATACACTGCATTCCAACTGTAGGTATTCAAACGTACATAGCAACAACGCGTGCAACAGAAAAAATCAACATTTAATGTTGCGACTTATGTGCGTTTAATGCGACTAAGTTCTTGTCTTCTATCTCCATCAATAGCTACTGCTAATAACAAAAGGTCCTCGTAATCTGATGAAGAACCCACCCATCATTAGGACCTCACGCTCAACAAATACGCCCAGAGGGCCTAGACAAAATCTCTTTTCTGTAAGCGTTAACGCCAACGGAAATTCAAATTGTATGGAGTTGACATTTGCTTACCACATGACATTACGTACCTTTTCCGCAGGTAATGTCATTGCCATACATTTTGACGTTAGCGTCTGGCGTTAACGCTATCAGAAAAGTTTTTGTCTAGGCCTACAGATCTGCCCTCGCCTTCTACAAAGCCATAAAAATGTGTTGCAGCCTGCAGGCGAAAGTAAACTTTATGAATCAAATAAATTGATAGGTCCGTAAAAAAATCATAAATTACGCCTACCTAAGTCACTTAGCACGTCCTTATTCGCCAGTTTCGTCGTTCGTGCTTGTGTGGTCAAGCTTAGGTACCTACTTCCTACTTAGGTTAGGTTGGGTTATGTCGACCGACCGGGGAATCGAACCTAGGACCCCACGCTCAGCAAACACTTACAGACCTGCTTTCGTCCTCTGACGAAGATCGTCTACTACTGAGCTCAGCGTGGATGGCACCGCCATTTATACTCTCTTGAAGGCTCGTGCACACTGGCGCGACTTGTCGCGCGACGCGATTCTGCGATATTATATCCGTAGAACAATTTCTATGAAAACGCGCGCGACAGTTCACACAGGAGCGACCTGTCGCGCCGCGACGGCGTCGCGGAGCGACGAGCAGCGCGACAGAAAAGGTACCATTTTGTATGGCGTCGCGGCGAAATCGCGGCGATTTCGCGGCGAATTCGCGGGCGCGACGCTACGCCGCGGCCGCGACGCGACGCGACGCAAAGAAAGTATAAATGGCGGTGCCATCCAAGCTGCGCTCAGACGTGCCTTCGTGCTCTGACGAAGACCGTCAACTAGACGATCTTCGTCAGAGCACGAAGGTAGGTCTCTACATGTTTGCTGAGCGTGGGGTTCTAGACTCCTAGGTTCGATTCTCCGATTTTGTTGCAAAATAAAATAAAATCATAAGCAAAATAGTAAGTCATTGAAATGTGACTCTTATCTCATTCTTTTAAGGTATAAATTAGGATGTTAGACCCAACCACCATCCAACGAACCATTTGAAACGAAAATTCCTTGCAAATGTCAATCATTCTAATTTGTATCTTATTGCAGTGGTATAAGAGTTACATTGCAATGACTTACTAATCGTTTTGGCGGCGCGCGGCGCGGTCAAAGGAAAGTACCTCTTTGAAGATGCCGCAAGCCAGCTATGCGCCGCGTCGCGCAGCCAGCGCGACGGTGTCGCGTCGCGTAGCGGGCGCGAATCGCGTCGCGCCCGCTACGCGACACGAATCAAGAGAGTATAAATGGCGGTGCCATCCACGCTGAGCTCAGTAGTAGACGATCTTCGTCAGAGGACGAAAGCAGGTCTGTAAGTGTTTGCTGAGCGTGGGGTCCTAGGTTCGATTCCCCGGTCGGTCGACATAACCCAACCTAACCTAAGTAGGAAGTAGGTACCTAAGCTTGACCACACAAGCACGAACGACGAAACTGGCGAATAAGGACGTGCTAAGTGACTTAGGTAGGCGTAATTTATGATTTTTTTACGGACCTATCAATTTATTTGATTCATAAAGTTTACTTTCGCCTGCAGGCTGCAACACATTTTTATGGCTTTGTAGAAGGCGAGGGCAGATCTGTAGGCCTAGACAAAAACTTTTCTGATAGCGTTAACGCCAGACGCTAACGTCAAAATGTATGGCAATGACATTACCTGCGGAAAAGGTACGTAATGTCATGTGGTAAGCAAATGTCAACTCCATACAATTTGAATTTCCGTTGGCGTTAACGCTTACAGAAAAGAGATTTTGTCTAGGCCCTCTGGGCGTATTTGTTGAGCGTGAGGTCCTAATGATGGGTGGGTTCTTCATCAGATTACGAGGACCTTTTGTTATTAGCAGTAGCTATTGATGGAGATAGAAGACAAGAACTTAGTCGCATTAAACGCACATAAGTCGCAACATTAAATGTTGATTTTTTCTGTTGCACGCGTTGTTGCTATGTACGTTTGAATACCTACAGTTGGAATGCAGTGTATCTTGTAATTAGCTTCACTGTACCTAATAAAGCTCACGGCTGAAGTTCCGTTTAATACTACTT
Source organism: Dryobotodes eremita (assembly GCA_917490735.1). NCBI lineage: Eukaryota > Metazoa > Arthropoda > Insecta > Lepidoptera > Noctuidae > Dryobotodes > Dryobotodes eremita. Next base: position 5,158,906 of record OU823256.1, read on the forward strand.
ATTACTACTTTATTTTGGGAGAGTTTTCAGAGAGTCAAAAGACTATAGGTAGGTTACTTAGTAGGGTACCTACAGGGACATAGACGTGCAATCTTTATAAAATGGTTACATCCAATGACATAAATAAAATTACGAAAGTCATTTGATCGGTTACAGAAATTGTCACAGGTAATGTCTTTGTAAACGCATGCGTGTAGTGGGTAGGCACCTAACTAGGTGGTGTGTGTAGGTACACAGCACACACACAAAAAGTCTGTGCCGGGTCGGCTGGCGCTGGTAGCCACGGCCGCGTACGCCACCGCCGCGCACCACGGGCGCGCGGCGGCTTCTCTTTGAAAGAGATGCGCGCGGCGCGGCGACCGCGGGAATATAGCACCTTTTTTGCATTATTTTACAATTAGTATTATTTTGGCAGGACTCAATGATAGGATTGATAGGTAACAAAAAAAAAATACTTTGTCAAACATTTTTACTCGAATCTGTAGGAAGTTTGTTCAATAATTTTCTTGTTTGTTTGTTTTGTTTGTTTTTATTTAAAAAAAACGTTGCCCCACACTAGGAATTTCTCCTGTATTGCGGGTGCGTTTACAAACATTTAAAACTCACATACACAAACAGCCAGACCCGGAACAACTACTTGTAGGTCATACAAATATTTGTTCCGTGCGGGAATCGAACCCGCGACACGCAGCGCAGCAGTCAATCGCTTAACCACTGCGCCAACCGTGCCGTCGTTCTTGGTGCTCTTCAACATTCATTACAGTCAGCGTACTTGCCGTGCAACTCATAATTAACATTATGAAAGACATCTGAAAACATTAGGTACCCAACTGTTCAATGCATTTAATAAGTATTGTTTGTAAAATGTTTAAACACAAACAAATGAAAAAATGTATATCACAAATAAATAATACTTAGGTATTTAATTCTAAATGAACTGGCGATGGCGGCGCGCGGCGCGAGTTGAAACGGTCTGCGTTCGTCGTACTTTTTAGCGGACGCCAGATTCATCGTAGGAGCGCTTGGGCTCCGCTAGCAGTCCAGCGGGGTAATTACGTAACACACTAACAGTAGGAATGGGTTTCATTTTGACAGTTCAACAACATTCATTACGTTATTTACGTTGTTGAGCAGACAACATTTTCGAACAAATGAAGCAATGTATTAGCAATAGGCTTCAAAATGATTCAGATTGTGATAGATAGTGTGTTACGTAATTAGGGTGCAGGCCCTGCAGTCTCGACATGAATAGCAACAAAAATCGGTCGTTAAGTCTAATTGATGTCAAATTTCTTTAATAGATTTTCAACTTTATTTCGAAAGTACAAGGTAGAAAATCTATTAAAGAAATTTGACATCGATTAGACTTAACGACCGATTTTTGACGCTATCTATGTCGAGACTGTCGGCCCAGGCCCTGCAGTCTCGACATAGATACCGACAAAAATCGGTCGTTAAGTCCAATCGATGTCAAATTTCTTTAATAGATTTTCAACCTTATGCCTTGGACATAAAGTTGAAAATCTATTGAAGTAATTTGACATCGATACGACTTAGCGACAGATTTTTGTCGCTATCTAATGTCGAGACTGCAGGGCCTGGCCCTGCAGTCTCGACATTAGATAGCGACAAAAACCTGTCGGTAAGTCGTAACAATGTCAAATTCCTTTAATAGATTTTCAACCTTATGCGTTGGAAATAAAGTTCAAAATCGATTAAATAAATTTGATATCGATACGACTTAGCGACAGATTTTGTCGCTATTTAATGTCGAGACTGCCGGCCCTGTGCGTGAATGAGATCGAACTTCGAGTTCAACGTCTGAATGCGAACGGCTGTGTTACATTACAACTCGCACAGCACCGCACGCGCAGTTGCACTTGCGACCACTAGACCTACGAGGCAGTCAGTGACTTTACTATATTTATAATTAGATCACTCATTCATTAGACATAAAAAATTATCACTGAGTATTACAAACACACATACATAACATTCACGCCTGTAATCCCGAAAGGGTTAGTACACCCGCATTTCGCCAGTTATGAGCATTATTTTATTAGAGAAGAATTCACGTCCCGTCAAACGGGGTGAATAGAGGATGCAGGTGTGAATCGAAACTTTAAAAGCGATTTTAACATTCAAATAATATAGTTTGTTGCCAACAAGGGCACTTAATCGTTACTTATAATACAGTAAACACATTAGAGTCCTTTTTCGCAACCAACTATATTATTTCAATGATAAAAACCCGTTTAAAGTTTCGTCTCGATCTCGAACGGAGAGAAATATGGATGCAGGGGTGACCCTACATCCCTATTTCTCTCCGTTTGACAGTAGGTAGATACTTACGGAAGTAGTTTGATAAGTAAATTAAAAGTAAGTACTTACCTAGTTTAGTTCCAATATAAGTACCTACTCGTATGTTGTTTCAACATAAATAAATATCAACTTTACGAGTGTGTAAATTAAGATGATTTCAAAATGATAATTAAGTAGGTAAGTATCTACATACTCTTAAAAAGGCCATAAAAAGTTTTGTAACTGAAAAAATACACTTTATATGTAGAAATTAAAGTTATTTTTCCGAAATCATATAGATTGGTAACTAAAAAGTCCATAAAAAAATAAAACTTAATTAGTTTATACCGAAGTAATTAAAAAAAAATCTTGATTTTTAAATAAATACTACGTAAATGCATGTCCGAATTCGCCAGTTTCGTCGTTTGTGCTTGTGTGGTCAAGCTTAGATACCTACTTAGGTTAGGATGGGTTATGTCGACCGACCGGGGAATCGAACCTAGGACCCCACGCTCAGCAAACACTTACAGACCCGCTTTCGTCCTCTGACGAAGATCGTCTACTACTGAGCTCAGCGTGGATGGCACCGCCATTTATACTCTCTTGATTCGTGTCGCGTAGCGGGCGCGACGCGATTCGCGCCCGCTACGCGACGCGACACCGTCGCGCTGGCTGCGCGACGCGGCGCATAGCTGGCTTGCGGCATCTTCAAAGAGGTACTTCCCTTTGACCGCGCCGCGCGCCGCCAAAACGATTAGTAAGTCATTGCAATGTAACTCTTATACCACTGCAATAAGATACAAATTAGAATGATTGACATTTGCAAGGAACTTTAGTTTCAAATGGTTCGTTGGTTGGTGGTTGGGTCTAACATCCTAATTTATACCTTAAAAGAATGAGATAAGAGTCACATTTCAATGACTTACTATTTTGCTTATGATTTTATTTTATTTTGCAACAAAATCGGAGAATCGAACCTAGGAGTCTAGGACCCCACGCTCAGCAAACATGTAGAGACCTACCTTCGTGCTCTGACGAAGATCGTCTACTACTGAGCTCAGCGTTTTTTTTTTTTTTTTTTGAATGGCAACTCGCTGTTTTGACCACTGGGGGTCGTGGCTGCTTAACCGGACTGTGAGCTCAGCGTGGATGGCACCGCCATTTATAGTCTCTTGTTTCGCGTCGCGTCGCGGCCGCGGCGTAGCGTCGCGCGCGCTACGAGTCGTCGCGCCAGTGTGAAAGGTGTTGCGACGCGATTCTGTCGCAGAATCGCTACGCGACACGTCGCGCGTCGCGTCGCGCCAGTGTGTACGAGCCTTTACTGAATACGGCGTAAGTTAGTTACATTGTGATGAAGTCAGTTGGGGGCAGTTATGTCAGTGATTAAACATGATCTCATAATTTAATTGCAGTCGCGTTCAGTATGAAAACAGTGGGGTAATTACGTAACATACTAACACTAGGAATGGGTTTCATTTGACAGTTCAACAACATTCATTGCGTTTTATATGTTGTTGAGCAGGCATATTTTTCGAACATATGAAGCAATGGATTAATAATAGGCTTCAAAATGAATCAGATTGTGATAGATAGTGTGTTACGTAATTAGGGTGCTGGAGTCTTGCATTTCCCATTTGCAGAAAGTTTTAGTGTAGCTATCGAGATCAGGGAGGATCTTTGCAGGGTGGCTGGTAGCAGCTGGATGAGAGTAGCCGAGGATCGCGTAAAAAGGCGTGTGAAAGGCCTATGTACAGCAGTGGACTGCTGTAGGCTGATGATGATGGTGGACCGACTTCAGTCCAGAGTCGGTTGAATGATGGATTTGAACATTGACTTCGCGTGATCGTGACCTTAGCTAGTGTAATGATTAAGGGTCATCCATAAATTCATAATTAACATCCACAGCCCGACTTCACCCACTGCTAGGCATAGGCCATCCATAAATTACGCTTTACGCATTGAAAATCAACGCCCCCCATAGCACAGCATCATGCTGAGTAGAACCCTCCTTGTCACAGTCATGACGTGCAGCTGTCGACTATTTCTGTTTTGTGCTCATGATTATATCTATTTTGTTTCTTTTTATTTTACATTATTACCAGAGCTAATTATCTTTTTTGTATGCAAGTGTTTCTGTGAAAAATAAACCAATTAATTATTATATATTTTTTGAGCCCCACCCCCCCGTCCTAGTTAGAGTTACAGGTGGTAATGGATGTGACCCCCGCCCCCTGCACTCTTATTGCGTAACACACTTTCAACCACAATCCGAGAGTTTTGAAGGATATTGCTAAACCATTGCTTCATAGATTTGAAAAAATCGTCTGCTCAACAACATAAATAACGCAGTGAATGTGGGTGAACTGTCAGAACGAAACCCTTTGCTATCAGTTGTCATTTTGTGTTACGCAATTACCCCGAAGGTCATATATTTTGTTATCTTTGAATTAAACCGTATAATTTGATAGTGTTGGTTTTTTTTCAAGTTGTTTGTTGTAATTGAAGTTCAGAGTTTAATACTCGTTTAGACTTATACATATGACGTCACGATCCTATGGTCTCGTCTCGGTGTCTCATGATGGCACACTTTGTTGACCCCCTCGCTCCCCTTTAACGTGTGATTTATGGACTGACCTGGGAATAGGTTCCGATTTGAGACACGCTGATGACGACTGATTTAGACATGTTGAGCATGGCACCGCGCCACAGTGCGCTTATACCTTCCGTCCGCCATATTCTTCAACAAACAGTTATTATTAAAATGGTTTCGGCATTACATATTTTGCACAAAAGTTTCATCTATATGGAGCGAAAGTGAGCAGTAACAGTAACTAAGGATTTTTGAAAATTCATCTGATAAAGTGGTCCATGAAATTTTGTATGGACGTCATTTTGGGCGATGGACAATCGCTTGGGCACATAGCTTGTCTAGGTATAAAACAAAGTCCCTTTTCGAGTCTGTCTGTTTGTCCGCTTAGTTCTATGTTTATGTACAGTTTTGCATATAACTACATATGGTGGGTACACAATAAGTTATATGCAATGGCAACATGAAATAAATTAACGCGCGTTGAAGGAAAATTCGCCTTGTTGTTGTGTTACATTTCATGTTGCATTGCATATATTTGGACGGCATGTTCGTTTCAACGTATGTAACATTTCATGTTACGGTTCTAATATATGTACCCACCATTAGATAAAAGGGCTTGGAATCAGTGTTTCTTTCAGGCCTTTCTTTGCCCCCCCCCCCCCCCCGGGGTTTTTGGAACTTAATCAATAGCAATAGGTTGCCGTCCGCTCACTTTCGCGCGTCTACAGCAAATTTACGTATATTCGAGACCAATATCCGTACAATTTGGCAAATTATTTAAACCTGGTATCATTTTAGAGCTGGAAACCCTTTATTGACGTGACGTGGCACTCAATCACCCAGTCAGGAATTGAGTCTTGCATGACATATTAAAGTAGCCAATCAGAAACCAGAATAGCGCCTAGAAAGAACGAACACTTTCGAGAATATCGTCATCCCTTTTCCTCTAACGCTATCCCATAAGGCTCTCCCACTCTAAACAGCTGTTTATAGATAGTAATTTCGCGAAATTTGTAGAATGAAAATTATAGCTGTGTCCTTATCTAACTAACGGTAGTCCCATAAGGCCGTCTTAATCGAACACTCTCCAGTGTTAGTGGCGGGGCGGTGTCGCGATTACTCGCGATTCGCGAAAGTTCGCTGCAGAGTATTTAAAGCGAGTTACGTTCTGCGGCAAGCATACAGTAACAGATCTGCAGTCAGAATAGCAGTATAGCAGTACAGTGAATAGTGACGGTTTGAAAATAGTAATCGGAAGGTGGAAATTTGGAAAGTGAAGTCCTAAATAGTTTGATAATGTAGTGGAAGTGCTGAATAGTGTTGTATTCGTACAGTATCCGTTTTGTTCAACAGTTTCGTGTCGTGAGGTCATACCGTGACGTTCCGCTTCCGTTTCATCGTAATAGTGTCGCCAGAAGTGCTGAATAGTGTTATATTCGTCCAGTATAAGTTTCTATAGTTTTGTGTAGTGTAGAAATAAACGTAGCCAGCAACGCACAACTTGTTAACTATTTTCTAGAATGAAGAGAACAATAGACAGCTATTTTCGAGCCACACTGGCGGCGGCACCTATTAAAAAACAGAAAGAAGAATGTGAAGCTGGACCATCCATTCATCCTAATGAACCACACGTGCTAAATACAGATTCTAAGCCGTCTAGTCTGAAACCATCTGATAAAGGAAAACGGCACTATAATAAACAATGGGAACTGAAATATAGTTGGTTAGTTTACGATACTGAAAGTGGAGGTGCATTTTGTAAACTATGCCAAATTTTTATAAAAATTGAGCCAAAGATTTTGCAGAAGACAGGTGGGGTGTTCATAACAGTTCCATTCAAATCATTCAAAAAGGCTTTAGGAAAAGGACGGAAAATTACAGAAGCTTGAGCATTCATCAGCTCATACTATAAGTGTAGAAATGGAAAATCTCAGAAGGCAGGCCATGAAAAAACCCATTCATGCTCAAATTATTCAACAGAGTGATAGTGAAAAAGAGTTGAATAGGAAGGGCTTAAAAATACTTTTGAGAGGTTTGTATTTTATAATAAAGGAAGAAATAGCTCACACTACTAAATACGGGAGTTTGATTGAAAGTATTCTTGACAAAATGAATGGAAGACATGCGCTAAGTGGGCGGTCTAATTATAGTAGTAAGAAAACAGCTTATGAACTACTAGAATGTGTGGGCGAAGTTTTAAGAGATGAGTTTTAGGAAACATTAAAAAACAATAAGTTCTCCGTTTTAGCTGAAGAACGTACTTCTTTAAGAAATGAAATGAAGCTAAGTATGATGTTCAGAGTAATGGAAGATAAACTCCCTGTGGAAAAGTTCTTGGCAATTGTCAAAATCCCCGATGGAAAAGGCAGAAACTATTGCAAATGCTATTGACAAGGAACTCACTGCTCCTAATTTAGATTACAACGATATTATTGCTTTTGGATTTGATGGTGCTTCGAATATGGCTGGAAAGGTTGGTGGTGTGAGAAGAAAGCTATCAGAAAAGGCAAATAAAGAAGTTCTTTACATACACTATAAAGCACATATATTGGCTCTAGCAGCTTCCTGCAGAAATAAAAATAAAAAGGTTAAGAGGTTTTTTCGTGTTGTAAAAGACATATACAAGCTGTTTAGCAAGTCCCCTAATAAGGAAAATATTCTTCATGAAATTTAAGCAGTGATTAACGATCCCATTCTTAAGATTCCAGAATGTATTGAAGTAAGATGGTTATCACACTACAGGATAGTAAATGCTGTTTTTAGGACCCTTAAGTCAATTATAATGAATTGTGAACATATGCACAAAGAAGGTGCAGATCTTGCATCACTAGCAGGGGGCATCTTACTGGAAATAAGAAATCAGAGTTTCATCGTCCACTGTCACGTAATGAATGAACTTCTCAGTGGACTTTCTTACCTCAGCAATGCTTTGAAAAAGAAAGACTTGTGTCTCGCCAAAGTAATTCCTCTAAGTACCACCACAAAATTACACTTGCAGGATATTACAAAGCAGTGCGAAGATGTCAATAGCCTTCTGCAAATAAAAGTTCAGCTCGAAATAGAGAAATTAAAATCTGAAGTGCACCTGGTTGCTGATGAAAATGCAACTGAAACATTTAAAGGGATTCATATGTATTGTGAAAGCGTAATTAATGAAATGGAAGGCAGATTCAATGACAATCAATTGATATCATGACATTTTCAAGTAGTCTTGAGACCTTTCAATCATTAATAGCTTTACAAGACACAGAAGTACGAAAGTTTTGTGACAAATTTCCTACGCTTAATGCGGAAAAAGTGACAGCAGACCTTAAATCATTTAATTTTTATTTATTTATTTTTTATTTTACGTCAAGTCAATGCTAGAAAGCGGAATGTACAAGGAGACAGGTGAAAATCCAATCGCAAAAATCTTAGAAGCCGACTTAGGGTATTGCGAATTACAAAAACTTTGTGAAATCCTTCTTGTCATTCCCGTAACCACTGCCTCCGTCGAAAGATCTTTTAGTACAATGAACAGAATACTAAATAAGGCAAAAAACAGAATGCTACCTGAAACTTTGATGCATTGTATGATGATTGGCATTGAGGGACCAGAGACTACAAAAGAAAAATTTCTAGAAAAAGTTGTTGATTTGTACGCAAGAAAAAAGCCACGAAGAATAAGATTTTTGTAAAGAATATTATTCTTCGTGGCTTTTTACAATGTTACTTTAACAATTTTGGTTCAGCTTATAGCATCTTTTATTCATTAAAATATTAATAATAATTGGAATTGATTGTAAATATTACTTTGTTTCCTTTATTTACTCCGCCCCCCCAGGTCTCTTAAACCCACTGGAGAATTTTGCCTGAAAGAAACACTGCTTGGAATTGGGTCATCGGCTAAAAAAAAAAACAGCGACCAATGAGAGTCTTACTTGACAAAGGCGTCTATAACGTTTCTGTACCGCCTGTAAGGGTCCACCGGGCCGTCTGCCATCATCCGCACGAGGATGATCTCGGAGGGACAGCCCACGAAGGCGCCCGCCACTCCCGCGCACACGCCGAATGACAACTTGTTAGGCAAGTTCGGAGCACTGTTATATATTCTGTTAAAAAAAAATGCGTTTTATGAAATAAATAAAAAACGATATAAGCTAACTAAAATACATTTATTTTGCCCAGACCTTTTGTCACCTCAACATATTCTGCAAATATAAATTGGAAAATGCGTTGTAAGAAATTAGCAAGAATGTTTGCCTCACGGCTGCGCCAAGTAGGCCCAGTTAAAAAAAAAGCTAGAAAACTTTTCAACAGGACCTGGTGTGTTTGAACCCTTATTAACAATAAGATCAAGGTGATTTTTGCAAGATGTTTCTCTGGTGTGGTGCACAGCTTAAAGGGCCGGTGTTAGTCCCATCATTATTCCTGACTGCGGAAGCGACAATGTGGCTATAGTATAGGTTATACCAACAGGACGAATAGCATCGCTTTCAACAGAATAATGATATAACGTCTAGAGCACATAGCGGACCGCGAATTCATAAAGAAAAAACCCGTTGCGTCCCCGAGATTCTTCTGTAGCGTGCAATAAGGTTCATATAAAATATAAGTACAAAAGTGTTTTAATTAGGAGGATTTTGCAATGCGTTACGGCGCGGTCCCCGCCAGCCTTAATACTTCAATATTCTGTCCCCGGTGCTCACCTCCTATGATTCTCATAGAGACAGGAATAAGCGCCTAATCTCGTGGTGGTGTAGGTCGTTTGTCGCAAGATGTTGGCGGTGACTTAATACTTTAATATTCTGTCCCTGGTGCTCACTTCCTATGATTCTCACAGAAGCAGGAATAATTGCCTAATCTCGTGGTGGTGTTGGTCGTTTGTCGTAGGATTCTGGCAGTAACTTAATACTTTAGTATTCTGCCCCTGGTGCTCACCTCCTATGATTGTCATAGAGACAGGAATAAGTGCCAATTCTCGTGGTGGTGTAGGTCGTTTGTCGCAGGATGCTGGCGGTGAGGCCTGTGTAGGGAGCCCGGATTCCCTCGCAGCGCAGCATGTTGCGCAGCAGACTCACGCCCCAGGCCTCCGGGTACAGTTGCAGACGAACTTTGAACACGTCGAGAGGGTGTAGTAGCGCTGATGCTATTATGCTGAAAGATGAATTATAAAGGTATAGTTTGTTGTTAAAAGGACAGGGAAGAAAGAAGAAGAAAATGTGTTGCGCCAATCCCAAGGTAAACGGTACAGGGGCAGAAAGGTTATGATGAATTCGTTTTTAAAAGCGTATGCAGATAAAGTAGCTATTGTATAAAACACTGGGTTTAATAAGTATGTGGATTAAAAACGATAAAAATATTAAGTTATTTAATAAATAAACGTTTTCGAAGTCGCTGAATCTAGGAATCGTCACACAATCTGGATTTTAATAGAAGCCTTTAAAAGGCCAGCCTTGTACTCTACTGGACCGTCACCGTCACCATAGTTTATCAGCACACTATCAAATAAATCTGCCTAGCCCTTTTCCCAACTATGTTGGGGTCAGCTTCCAGTCTAACCGGATACAGCTAAATACCAGTATTTTACATGGAGCGACTGCCTATCTGACCTCCACAATCCAGTTACTGGGTAACACGATACCCCTTGGTGACACTGGTTGTCAGACTTTCGGGTTTCTGACGACCCGTGACGGCTGTCAATGATGACTCAATGACAGCCGGGACTAAAGGCTTAACGTGCTTTCTGAGGCACGGTGGGGTCTCGACATGTAATGGATGGTCACCAATCTACGAACCAACCGTGGCAAGGGTAGCTTAACCTTCGATCGACCCGTACGACAGTTATTAGCCCTAATTAGTATATTAGGCCGTTTGGGAAGAGTCGACAGTCTTAAAGTCTCAGGAAACGAGACAACACGATCGAAGTCCCGGGACGTCCCGGGACTTCGAGACTTCTCAGAATAAAATTAGAATCGAGTTAATTTTGGGCCAGATATATCAATAAAAATTGCAATTTGTTAGTGATTTTTTTAATAATGCCAGCGGACAAGGAGAAAACACTCTCGTTTACAACAGATGTCGCTTTTCTTGTGTTAGCTTTGTAGAGTACTTCCACAACTGTTAGTACGTTTTCCGGTTGCTTCAAACAACTGGAACTCCTTTTTTTTACGCGACTGCGCGACGCAAAGGAGGGTAATTAATGTTGCTCTTGATTATTTTCCATGGATTTCGGGTACATTATATTCGATTATTTCATTGCGTTGTATACAACGCGGGACATTATCAAAAAGTCTGCAAAACAGTTCTTCCGCAAGAGATAGGTGCAGTTGTATTCAAATTCGAAGTAAAAACATCGTATTTGGAGACTGTAAGCTATAGTGGCCAGCGTCTTGAACAGACAAATATATTCACAAAAAGTCACTTGATTTCGAGATACGAGACGTCCCGGGACCCAAACCCTAGGTAATAGGTAATACGGGCTGGTGTCCGCCACTCCACGTCAATGCGCATATTTTGCGTACGGATGGGTAAATCGATTATTCGATCCACCCCAGCTCCTCGAAGAAGGCCACCAGCGCCTTGGTGTTGCTGACAATCTCACGTAGGGTACCTGGGTTACCGAAGTACTTTGCCCTGTACGTGGCGACCACCGGGCAGTTTAGAAGCACACGAGACGACGACGTCCTCCATGCAGGCCTTGCACAGCGGACTGTCTGTGACGCCTATGAGAAAGAGGTGTTTATTAAAAGACCCTTGGCCAGTTAAAACTGCTGTAACTGTACGCAACTGTTGTTCAGTTAGTCGAAGAAACTGTTTCGCGAGGCGGCCATCAATTGTAGGGAGTGCTTCTTTAGTCTGCCTGCACTTACCGTGGTCCACCCACAGTTTGTGATGTTAGACCCTGGTGCGTTTCCCTACTAGAGTGCGTAAGTACCCAAAGGGGAGTGGCACGATGGGTTCAGGTCACACAGGTACCACGCTCGACCCCCTTCTGGCAAGTACGTCAGCTGCATCATTACCTAGCGAACCGCTGTGTCCTTTGATCCAATGAATGGTTATGTTATTGAGGCTACCCACCTTGTTGAGGCGCTGGTGGCACTCGTATATTAGCCCAGAATCAACTGTATGACTGTTTAGCGCTTGCAGAACAGCCATGCTGTCTGAGAGTATGCGGATTGAGTGGTCCTTAACTTCCCTTGCCATGATGGCTGAACCGGCTAGAAAAATACCTATGCACTCGGCCTGGAAAACTGTGTTATGGACCCCCAATGGTGTGGCTATGCGTATGTTGAAGTCCTCCGAGAAGATTCCAGCATCTGTGCCACCACCTGTTTTAGATCCATCCGTGAAGATGCGCAGCTCTGCAGGACACAAGCCCTCTGATCGGCGATCCTCGTAAAGTTCAATTTTGTATTTTTTATCGAAGATAAATTGTTTGGGTACCCGGTCATTTATGGCTTTCGTAATGGGGAATTCCTTATTGAGTCCCTCTAGCAGCGCGGTATTTGGTATGTCTCTCTTACTCCAGAGATCTAGTGCATTTAGAAGTGCCGCCGCCATCGTCGCTTCCTGCTGTATGAACAGGTGGAACAGTGGTAGTTCCAGCATGGCTTCGACTGCTGAAGTCGGGGTAGTCCTCATGCAGCCCGTAGTCGCCATACAGGCTAGTCTTTGCATGCGTTGTAGTTTAACCAGCTGTTGCAATCAGCTTGGTGCGGAGCCACCAGATCACAGCCGCGTAGGTGATCATGGGGCGGATTACTGTAGTGTATAGCTATTGTATAATTTCAGGAGATAGACCCCACTTCTTACCTATCATTCTCCTGCAGGTTCACTGCCAGAATATTATGCAGGCCCTATTTAGTTTGTTATCTAAATGACTACTCCAGTTTAACTTACTGTGACCCCGAAGTACTTGACATCGTTGGCCAACTGGAGTTCTGTATTGAATAGTTTAGGTAGGCGGAAAGGGCCTAATGCTCGTTTTTTTTGGGTAAACATGACTAGTTCAGTTTTAGTGGGGTTCACTGATAGGTCAAAGTCCCTGCACCATCTCTCTACTATACGCAGCGCTTGCTGAGTGAGGTTGCAGATCGTACCCGTCACCTTCCCCAAAACAAGGATTGCGAGGTCGTCTGCATAACCTATTGTGTAATAGCGGACTCAAACCGTAATACTAATACATTTAAATCATTGATGGCATTATCTTAAGACTCAAGAGATGCGAAAAATTGTAAAGACAACCAAAGCACGATGATAAGTCAAGAGATGGTGTAAAAGAGGGAAAGGCTTGTATGTATATTTTACAGCATCAGTTTCCGCTCATCTTTGTACCGGTAATAATAATATTTTAGTTCATGTCGTGATAAAAATACCTACTAACTGGTCAGCAATGTGGGAGCGGAGCTGAGTGCCCAGGGTGCGCCAAACATAGGTACTCTTAGGTTAGACCAAATTTGGCTTTGTTAACCATCAGAAAGCTTACGAAAGGAAATAATAAGTCTGGATAGTTGTCACTGGATGTAGTGAAGAGGGCTTTATAGATATACCTACACTGAGATGAGTATCGCCACTCGTAAGTCGTGGAGCCTGGAGGCTATTTTAATGCCCCTCATACATATATCTATTGTTGATCGTAATGGAGTACCTCTAACGTACCCAGAAACACCTCCAAGTCCTACTTTAACATGGCGAGGTGTACTGTCGTGGCTGGTGTCGGGTTGTGACTGGTGTTGCTCTCCTTGCATTTTTAATAATTAACGTTTTAATGAAGGTACATAATATAGTTTCATTAAAAGCGATAATTATAAAATAAATACACTTAAAATTCAGTTACATAACAATTTTGAATATTCACAGGCACACACTGCATATTGAAAATTTCATCTTGACTTCTGTCAAGACAAGAAAGCAGGTCCTACACTTTATTCTTAATGAACCTTTCTTCAAATGTTGGTCTGACATCAAGCAATGGACAACATTGTCAAACTTTTAACGTTTTGAATACGAGGTTTTTGGCTACTTTTTATTAACTGACTTCAAAAAAATCAGGAGGTTCTCAATTCGACTGTTTTTTTTTTAATGTGTGTTAGCTCAGAACTTTTTTCTGGATTAACTGATTTGGATGATTCTTTTTTGAATTGAAAGCTGGTGCTTCACATGTGGTCCCATTTAAATTTGATCAAGTACTGACCAGTTGTTTTTGAGTTATCCTTAATAATGCGTATTTTTTCCACTTAGTTTATATTGATGATGTTATAATAATTTCCTGTCAAGGTTATACCGTAGATTATTTTTAGAAGTCGGTTGTTTATTTGTAAAAAAGTTTTTATTAGTGTATGTATTTTGTCTAGTTTTATTTTAATTTTTCTTTTTCTTTTATACCGTAATTGTCAAGGCCTTCGATAAAGGCTGGTCCCAAATAGGCCTTAGATAGAGAAGTAGAAAGAGCTTAAGGTTTGCCCTGCCGTGGGAAAATCCAGGCTAGTAAAAATATTGGCCTTTCTGTTGTGTGGTTTTCCAATAGGCAACACATTATCTCAAAACTCAACAAAAGTTATTTTGGTGTAAGATTACTGACTTTGAAGTCTACAATGGACATGATTTTATCACCGGAAATAAATGTTTTGACGAGGGAATTAACGGAAAAAATTAATGATGCAGAGAGAGTCGGAGCCATTTGGGACTTGGTTTAAAGACTTCTGTGAGTGCAAGGAAGCATTCGTCAAACCCGCAACCAGCTGATTGCGACATGAATGTACCTACCTTCGGGGCTCGAATAACTTGACAAGACGTACCAAAGAAGAAGCTACTTGCGGGTTTGTACTCGATGAATAAAATTAATAAGAAATCGTCTGTTGATACAAACGATTTTATTAATCGAGTTCAATTTGAAGTTTGATAACTTCAAATTGAAAAATTCCTGTAAAACTTTTACCTATCAGTAAACGCGCAAAGATTCTGGCTAGGTAGGTAGGTAGATAGTGCAAACCTGGTACCACACGTAAAAATTACACTTCTCATATGAATTGTGTGCGTTATTGCGCATACTGGATAAGGCCAAGGCCCTAATTCCACTACTTGATTAACAAACGTTTCCGTGGTCTTTCAATTCGGTGTTTTTGTTTTAAAATATTTTTTATGACAAATCAAAAACACGACCACTGAATAGTTTGTAGTTTTTAGTGCAATTAGGGCCTTGTATACATGTAATTAATAATTAATCAGCTGTATTACGTTGACTTCAACGCGTCCATAGGCCAGTCTTGGCTCAGGCCAGCATGTAACATGGAGTAGACACGCGAACGGAATCCCTCCGTCCACTCTGATACTAATTTCCGCTCTTGGACCCTTCTCCTTTCATGCATATAATCTAGAACCTGTATCAGAACAAAAACCATACAATTAACAGTTTTATTTTTTATTGGGGGTGCTACACACATGTTCGTGGCGGCATGTTTCGGCACAGCCACGCGGCAAAATTGAATATATTCATACTAATTACAAATTAAAAAGTAACTCGTGTTTGTCTATCTGTATGTTACCTTTTCACGCCTAAACCACTGAACGAATTTCAATAAAATTTGGCAAAGAGATAAAAGGCATCCCGGGGAAGGCCATAAGCTACTTTTTGTCCCGGTAGCACGTTCCCGTGGGATAATTTCCGACATCTACGCGGGCGAAGTCGCGGGCAGAAGCTAATGTCTATATGTTCGCGAGTTATGGTGGAATAAACAAACTCACATACATACATACAATACATGAACCCTGAAAACACAACACTATTTTTATGGGCAGCTGTGCAAAAGGCAGCGCGGCTTAGCTTGAATAGTCTCGAGCCGAGCCAAACATTATTCAGCGAGGGTAGAAGGGAACGAAATTGGCCGATCGGCACGAGTGAATGAAAGCCGAACGACCGTAGATAGTGTGGTTACTTTAAATATAAGTTTTATTTTTGTATAAACTTAACTGACGTGATAAGTATCGATATCATAACACGATAATAAAAAAAATACAGATTTTCTCAACTCATACTTCAAGGAACTAAACTACGAGGCGGTCGATTACCCCAAACAAAAATATTGTTATGAAATCATTTTGTATTTAGAAAGAAAAGAAAGAAAAAAAATATGTTTATTTGCGGTAAACATGACGCAGAGAGAAACACACAAATACAAAAAAGAACGAGTTGGGGGTAAATATATGTCATATCCACGCAAAACGGCAATCCCTCAGCATAATGCTACGACTCTGTGCGAGACAGAACCCCAGCGCTGGTTTTCACCGACAGCCGGCGTTGGCGTGATGGCGTCAACCAGTGCAGCACACGAAAATTAAAAATAAGAAATAAAATAAATACATTATACTTACCTTTTGTTTTATCATGTTCGGATATCGATACCCATCACGTCTGCGGAGTTTCGCTAGCTAATTTAATTTGACCCTGTATGCAGTAATCGTATGGTCGGCTTTGTAGGTCAACTAATACTGCCGAATCGAATGTGCCGACCCGAAAATATGTGTAGCTTAGGAACCGACATAATCTAAGTACATAATAAAAGGGATCGGAAAATATGGGCAGACTAAGATTAAAGGAAGAGAGGGCAGTAATGTTTTGGACTTGAAAAACGACCAGCGGGGTAATTACGTAACACACTAACAGTAGGAATGGGTTTCATTTTGACAGTTCAGCAACATTCATTGCGTTATTTACGTTATTGAGCCGTCAAATTTTTCGAACACATGAAGCATTGGATTAGCAATAGGCTTCAAAATTATTCAGATTGTGATGGATTGTGTGTTACGTAATTAGGGTACAGATAAGAATAATAGGAAAGCTGACTAATTTATTATTTCTCTGTGGGCAGAGAATTGCATGCGAGTTGAGAGTTCATTCAAAATCTAGGTACAAAGGATAGCTATCACAACCCGTGGGGTAATAGGGGCTATCGTTTTTGTGCTCACCAGTTGGCGCCACTGTCGAGTAAGGTCCTGTTGCAGTACTTTTATTTGATGTTTTGGATATGTTTAAGTACCCTTATATTCATATTATATTTATTTTATTACATTTTAAAACTTCAAATGAATATTTAGATTATAATATTCCTAAAATTGGCAAGCATGAAGCAGAAAAATCTTATTCTTCCTTCAAGTGCTACCAAATTAGATCCTAACTTTTTACTTAAAGTCTTAAAGCCATATTTAATCAAGAATGGCACAACCATTACAGCTATTATGAATCATTCGATAAAATCCGTGATAAAAATCAAGTACATATTTTGATATCTAGAGACCTTACTCTACACTAGCGCCTCTAGCGGCGTACTCAAGCGCGGTAGCCCTCATTGCGTAACACACTAACAGTAGAAATGGCTTTTATTTTTAAAGTTAAACATTAATTGCGTTATTTACGTTGTTGAGCAGACAAAGTTTTCAAACATATGAACTAATGGATTAGCAACAGGCTTCGAAATTATTCAGATTGTGATAGATAGTGTGTTACACAATAAGGGTGCCGTGCATAGTTCTATAGAGAAAATGATGATGAAACAAATAACACAATGACTGACCGCCGCCGCGGTTCCTATTTGAACAGCGTGCTTGACGATGGGCCGGCCCGTCAGCAGAAAGGAACTCTGCCACAAAGGGTTCACTGCTTTCAATCTGCAGCTCCTAAAAAAGAAAAGAAGTTACGATGAGAGTGCTACTAGGATCCTTTGGCGCCTGCATGACATTCAAACTCAAAGTATTTATTTCAAATAACACAATTACAGGCACTTTTGAATTGCCAAAGGCTCGATCAGTCAGAAAGATGAAGCTAATTAACCATTCCAAAGCGTAGTAGGTTCCTATGGAGAAGAACGGGTAAGAAACTCCACGGACAATCTTTTAAATCAAAATATAGTTACAAAGTATTGATTACATCATTCATGTTGAAATTACGAGTATACATGTGAGAACGATGTAGAAAGACGTGCACATTAAGACAGCGTACAACGGTACACTAGCGCCACTCCATTAAAAAAAATTACCTCATGACAGTCATGACCGAGAAGGAATTATGAATAACGGCTCAATAAGGACCCTCGGTAAGTGTCTAGAATTTTCTAATACATTTTATAAACTTTCATATTGAGACACGAAGCAACAAAATACGATCTAGATGAATGTGGCCGCTTTTCTTTAGATCAGATTTTGTTGCTTCGTGTCTCAATACGAAACTCTACGTGCGCTGATGGTGCGCTACTGTACCGTTGTACGCCCTCTTAAAAGCGTCCGCAATAAAAAGAAAAAAAAGAAAACCAATTGAAAAATTTAAATAAACTGTGGCAGCTAAGAGAGGACCAGTCCCTACCGACGGGCATTACTGGTAAGCATTTGTAAAATTGCCACAGAAATTGTATTGACAAAACAAGATGGCGGCGTCAGTTCCGGTTTTGGCCGCGCACCAAAATAATCTTGTAGCGTTGTACATTGGGTACACCATAGTTTTTATATCCCTGTAGATACCTAGTGCATTGTTGAAGAGTTAACTTGCTGGATACATCAGTTGCTTAACTTAAATGTAGATAGACTGGAGGCTATTGCGGCCATTTTTTTAAGTTTTCTGACAGTGAGAGGTTTGTATCTTTAATGAAATTAACTAAACTACCAAGTTCTTCCTACAAATGTTAATTACTACTAAGGTTCTATGAAGTAAAAGATTCATCCTTCAACAACATGACTCACCTTTTATGAGCATCATAGAGGCAGTAGTAGATGCCCCATCTCAAGGAGGCGTAAGTCCTCCTTTGCAGCATTCTGGCGGAGAGAACCTCGTAGGGCCCTGGGCACCCCTTACAGGAGACCATTATCCGAAACATTTTCACACACCAAGTGTCTGGGTATCGTAATCGCAATTGGACCACATCGAGTGGTATAAGGAGCGAGGTTGATATAATACTGAAACTTACACAAGAACTAATTCGTAGTTGAAGAGAGAACGTTCGAGGCACTCAACTACTAGAGGAACTACACCCAAGCAACACATAAGCCAGACATCAGTATAAAAATGTACTAATAAGCAGTTAAAAAGCTTAATTACATAGCTATTATAGCTTTCGGCATCCACAAATGCTGTATTCAATGGTTTTTAGGCTATTAATAACCTTAAGCTTAATAAATTCTTTATAGCACTGATTTCCTTTTTTAAAACTTAATATTGGTCATGGACAGAACTATTAAAGATAAGCAATTCAGTTTAAGGTATCCGAGACCGTTAAGAGCTGCCTAATCGCTAATGTTATAGTATTTATCTGTAAAACTTTGGTATCAATTTTCATTATACTGCTTGATGCTGAATAACCTGTTTTCTGTTCTGTTCAAGCTGCATGGTACTTCAATCATAACCAGTTATTCAGGAGCTGAATATTTTTTAAATGAATAAGCTTTCAACTAACTTAAAGCGCTGCAGGCACACGATTACCATCATATACAGCTTATAGCGTTGACAAATATGAATTGTAGATTTTTGTATAGAAAATAACTGGATACTAAAGAGTCGTAACGCTGTTATAACTCTTCGGATGTAAATCCGCCGCATATGTATATTATACGGTTTAAGAGTACGGTTAATTACGGTTGAAGAGGGTTGCGTAAACTATGATTTTGCGTCTTCATCAATAATTTTAGATGAAAATTGCAATGATAACTCAACGAACAGCGATTCGAGTGCTATTCATTTTGAAGAAATGGAAATATTTGCAATAACTTAAAAAAATGGGCAGTGTACAAAATTATTTCGCAAGGAGCTTTAAAAGATTTACTAGGCATACTTAATCAAAGACTGCCTGGAATAATATTATATATGCCTGCAATATAATAATATGTAGACTATGCTTCACTGAAAGGGTTGTTAATATTGTTAATAACAAAAGCAGTTTGTATGACTTAAATTTTATTGTAAGTGTATTTGTAATCATCAAAAAATAAAAACAGCTAGAAGTTTACGAAAATAAAAACAATATCTAAAATTTTCAATATTAAATATATATATCTCAATATTAAATATATTGAATAAAACTATCCTAATAGAGTTAAATTTCAAAATTAAGCAGACGTATCAACTATTTGTTTAACTTTTGTTAGTTAGTAATTAGTTATAGATTATATTAGAATTAGAAAAAAAATTCAACATAATCAGTCATAACTCGTAGTCCTTTGCCAGTAGTTCGCCATTATATTTGGGCCAGCAACGTTTACCCTTGTTTTCTAATATCCCAAAAGTCGGGTACTATACTTAGTTGAACCTTTTATTGCGGCATGTAGAAATAAGTTCAAACGGCATTTTCCTGAAAAACAGTGAAGTTGTTACTTAATTACACTGGTACCTACATGTTTTAATTTATTTGATCACTTAGGTAACCTAACTCTTAGAACGAAGTTGCTTATCGTACATTATATTCTGCACGCTT
The DNA here is from genome assembly GCA_917490735.1 of Dryobotodes eremita. Lineage (NCBI taxonomy): Eukaryota > Metazoa > Arthropoda > Insecta > Lepidoptera > Noctuidae > Dryobotodes > Dryobotodes eremita. Next base: position 5,179,231 of record OU823256.1, read on the forward strand.
GGCGAAAAGCGAAAGGAACTTCGTTCCAACGGGGTGTCCCAAGACACCTCTCGTTTCGTCTATTAATTTTTCTTTCATAAATTAAAAAAGATCACATGACCAGGCACACTTTTAAATATCCATGTACCAAGTGAGTCTAAGTAAAAGTATCTAATGAGATTTCTTTAACAATATCATGTCAGTGGAATACATTCAATGACTTCTCATAAGTACTTACTACATCTGATTTACTATGTTAGGAAAAATCATTAGTTACTTATTATTTTGAACTTAATTAATATTGATTATTCTGAAATATTTGTATTATATTTGTATTGTGTATTATTTATTATATTTGTTTGTTTTATGTATTATTATTTAATTTAGTTATTATTGTTTTCTTTTTATTTATTTTTATTGTTTTTAGAATTGTGATTTATTGAATTTAGTTGACATTATTGATGTTTATAAATTTTATTACACTATTTGCATACTCATGTAATGGTAAAATATGGAGAACTTTATTATAAGGAAAATATCTATGTAAGTATCTCTTACCCATGTTTGCAAATAAATAAATGATTTATGATTACTAATTTTCTCTTCTGTCCGCGGTCCTGTGTGCTAATTTGTATGAAGATGCTGATTTTTATTCGCCAAATGAGATTTTTCTCCTTGTTCAACTTACACCCTGTATTCACCCTTGTGCAATATACACTCTGACATTTGGATATATTTGGATTTTAATATTCCTAAACAGAGCCCTAATAGGCTGTTTAATAGCATTATCATGGGTGATTATAGAACGGCAAAAATGTTCTTTTAAACCAGTTTTAACCAAATAATAACATGATAACTGGGCACATTACATCTATTATGCAGAAATAAGCAAGGAAACCGCTGCGTGTACAGCTTATATTCAACATAAACGTCACCAGTTAATAACCTCTGATAAAAATATAAACGATACATTATCTTTCTTTGCTTCTTTCTTTCTTTTCTTTTCTGTTACTTTATCTTTTTTTTTTGTAAGAAGAAAAGGAAAAAAAAAGATAGAAAGAAGAAAAGGAAAATAATGTATCGTTTATTTGTGTTTTTTTTTCAAATACTGCGTTTTGTTAATACAACCACTCTTAATATAGTGCGCAGCATTAGCCACGTTATGTTTTCACCCTGAAATTTACTAAATTTACTAAAGCATTGAATATTTTTCACTCATCTAAGCCAGTCTATTTTATAACACTTGTTTACTTCCTGAATGGTAGCTGTATAAAGTGGCGCTTAAAAAAAATACAGTTAAGATATATTAACATACTATTATTTGATTATTATTATCATTATCGTTTTGATTATTATTTGATTTTTGGATCATTATTTGTTCTTTTTTATTATTTTGTTTTTGATTTATTCACAATAATATTACATGCGCAATAATAATTCACTTCCTTAATTATAACTGTATATGAAACAAAAGTTTACTTACCGAAATTCGATAATACACTGATTGCAGAATATGGCGTGTTTGTGAGGGTCACTATGGTATTTTTTAAAAATGTTATTTACATACAGTCTCCATAAAAGCACAAAAATAATCTAAATGCTGAATATGAAATAAAATGTGAAATGAAATGAATGAATATGAAATGACTGAATTTGAGCACTTTCTTGTTCACTTTGTTTTAATAGCTGTTAAAAAGGTAGATTAGCGTTTATACAAACGATATTAAGCTTGTTGTACATTTATTCAGCTACTATGTTGCTATTATGTTGCTATTATGTTGCTCTTATACAATTTAAAGCATTTTATTTTGTGCCCAAATTGCTTGAATAACATAAGATAAGCGCTTATCCAGACATTAACCAGTAATCTAAGTCAGCTTCAAGTTCCAGAAATGCTTTTATAAAATGATTATCCAGTCAATCTTCGTTGCTTGGGAGTGCCCCACATCCTGTAGGTACGGTTGACTTATGAAAACCTTAACCATACTTAACCCGTATTACAAAACCGCACTCAATACTAAAGCATTGCTGAAGACTGGTTTAAAACCATTTGCATTTTTCACCCCAACGTTTCAGTGAGGTAAGGTGATCGTACCCATAGCTGGGCACCGTTAATCAAATAGTTAACTTCGTTAATCGCTAATCCGTTACTAAAAATGTTAACTTCGTTAATCGTTAAAGCGTTACATTTCGGAAGATTTAACGGAAGTTAACGTTAATCGTTAACCCGTGATAGAAATTGCATTTTATGTGTCGTAGTGTTAGTGATTTACTTATTAAAAAATGGTATGGGCTGCGGAAGTTTAGGTATGACATGAAAAATTGATAAAAGAAGTATCATTAGAATTTGTAATAATATTTATTTAGAGATTGTCAGAACGTGTATTTCGCGGCGCAGCGCGGTCCACGCGTTGTTCTTTTAGCAAATAATAGGTACTTAATTAATGATTAACGGACGGATTAATTGATTAACGGACTTATGGAAAATTAACGGAAGTTAATGAGTCCGTTAACAATTTTTAAAGTTAACTTAAAAGTTAATCCGTTACTGAAAATATTAACTTCGTTAATTAACGATTAACGGATTAACGGTCTTGTGCCCGACTTTGATCGTACCAATAATACAATTTAGTAATGGTAGCGTTTAGCTGCACGATTCCTACATTCAAACCTTAAGGCGCTCCCTCACCGGGAGCATTCGCCTGTAATGTAACAGTTCAGATTCGAGCATTATAGCAGGGAGTAAGGAGAACCGAGCATTACAGTGCGCATCCAGTCTGGTTAGTGGGTGCAGCACCCGTGATAAAATTTGTGACATAAATGCGTACCACTTGTAATGACCGTGTCGCGGCACAGGCTCAGTAACCTAGATGCAGCGGCGAATGTTCGTCAGTGATGCAGTAAGTATTTTAACGTAATACTCAAATCGCATCTTGGATTGTTACATTACAGGCAAATGCTCCCGGTGAAGGAGCGTGTATTTGTAACGCAATGCTCAAAATTTAATCTTGGTTTGTTAAATTACAGACGAATGCTCCCGCCGCACCTTGTGGTGCCGACTTTGTGGTTATGGTCATGCGGAAAGAACATTGTATTAATTTGCAGCTCCTTATAGGCAGCCGTCGTAAGGGTGCGAGGTGGTAAACCCACGAAAGTGTTTTCCTCAACTTTAAAATCGACGACGTTACTCCTCAGAACCTCAACGTTAAGGAGTTTCAGATTTGTCCAAATCACCCTGTCTTGACTGATCAGTCCTGTATATTTTATATCCTGCTTTTGCAGCCAATAAAATCAAACCTACCCATTTATCTACTTTTTTCTCCGAATAGTCGAAGGCAACCAAATAGTCGTTAGTTGATTTATGGTCGACACTGTCGGTACCCTGATGGCCTACAAAGTATAACCCTCAAACAAGTCAAAGGGCGAACTAATAACTGTGCTCTGTGAACTGTACCCAACCAGCAGCCCCTGTCCTACATATTGGAACTAGAGAATACAGAATTAGGCACCAGCCCCACCGCTGACGAGGAAGTGACTGGCTATAGACTATTTTCCCGCTCAAGAAGCGTACCATAGAGAGTGCTCGCCGCTGATGTGAACAGTCAGCGATACACTATTAATAAATGTATATTTTTTTACTGACACGGGACTTTCTTACTTTCTTTCTTGAGTGAGAAAATAGTCGATAGCTAGTCGCTCCGTCGTGGGCAGTGGGGCAAGTGCCATACTCTAGATTGCAGGCAGGTACCTTATCCTAAATAGTTCTGGCGAGGCTTATCTCAGAGCAATGGGCTTTTGAAAATGAACCTGCTTGCTAATCTTCCCCGTAAAAGGTAAATAAAAGTTTTTTATACCGAGATAGCCCCCCTAAAATCACTTCCCGGTGGACTGGTAATGTATTTTTACTCTTTTTGTCTGGTTCCATTTTTAATTAATAATTATACTATGTTGTCCGTTTAATCACAGTCATCATCAGCACATTGCACATAATTTTAATATTTTTACCACAAAAAATTTTTGTTGATATACAGTGACACCGTACTTCGCGAATGTTTGACGCAGTTTGACTGATGGGCAGACGGAATATTGTGTCATGGGTGACTTTAACAGCAGACAGCGCCTATCAAGGTTTTAATCAATTATGTCCAGTGCTAAAAACCATGGTATAATAATATACTTCGCCAGGTATAGCATTCCGAGACACAGGGTGACACAAGCCTACGTCACCAGCGCTGTGTTACCAGTAGTGTGTAATAATAACTCCCCAACCGCCTTTTTTACCTGTGCGAATCCGATATAAAAATGAAGTTTTAACTAACAATTACGTTGGTATATGTTTAAATTGAAATTGAATTGTTTCATTTGATTAGAAAAACGAAACGACAATTTAAATGCTATAAATATACTTTTTAACAGAATGGTGACTGAAATATTTCGTGTTTTGTTGCAATAAAGTGGCAACTGGATAGTGACGTAAGCATGTGTCACTCCCGGAATGCCAGACCTTGTTTTTTTTAGACCATGCTAAAAGCGAAGTTTGACGGCGAAGTGTCTTTTATAAGCTCATGGACAAAGGAAATGGTAATATCACGGAATATTGGTACACGATGTAAATATTGCAATGGTATGTGGTCCACCAGCACGGCACACCCAGGGATTATTTCCACATTCAACACTTTAAGAGAGCCTTCATCGGTCCATCTGTGATGCTGGGGCTAAACTGTAGCTGTCTCAGTTCTTCTGACTAAAACAATTTTCTCGGGAAATATTCAACATAAATCAATACATACAGGGTGGCAGCGTATTTTTTTTTATTAACTGACTATACATTTCAACGCAGGAGGGTTAAGAATCATGTCATTGTACTGTATCCATGGTAACTATCACCCTGTATAAAGTAATTTGTGGAAGGTACTTAGTTGAGGATTATATCCTAAATAAAAATGCTTGGAAACATACTGCTCCTGCTGTTACAATGTACCATAGAGTCTAGACTAAATCGAACTGGTAGCTAATTTAATTGTAATTTATAATTTTTATGTCATTGATTTTACATTCTGTAATTACTGAATAATAGGAAAAAAAAAGTGCAATTTCTACATAAAAATTAAAGAGATAAAGTAATTTAAAAAAAAAAAAATAAAGAAAATGGAAATCGTGCTGATATATACTAAATTATTACTTGTTATAATTTAAAAAAAATCGTCTACTTTTACAATATTTGTAAATATGTGAGCGCCATGTATCTATCACATAATTAATTTACCTGTCAATGCTTTATATTTAATTATTTTTACCTATTGCGGTATAGTAATTTTATTCTAGGTGCATCGTCTTCACATATAATTATATAATTCATGTATACAAGATATTGTAAATCATTTTAAAAGAGTATCGGTGGAGTTTGTTGCCCATTCTTCTCCATACGAAACTACCTTTTGGAGGGGCAATTAGAATAAATTATATTATTTTGTAAATTTTGATTTTTAAAAGAGCCTTTTATGTGCCTATTCGATATCAATGATTTGACTTTGACTTTGATTTTGGAACGTTCACATTTCTCATTGATATCCGCATGCTACTTCCACTGCTCGACAAAGAATCGTTTGCGGCTTTTCTTAAAATATTTATCAGCTCTGAAATAAAATTCTCACCTTAATTTTCCGTATGAACAATCTCTTGAAAAAAAAATGCGGTCAATTTCAAGTAAATAAATAAAAAAGGAGAATTCAAAACAATGTTCTTTATTAACCTTTAACAACATTGCCTCTCACGCTAGCCACAAATCATAAAGAGCGTATATAAAAATATATAATATTTATAATAAAATTTTATCACATTGTACTGTTTTAAAACTATGTGGCTACTTTTAGAACAGAATTATGTAATATCATGATTTAAATAATGTCTTCACAGGTTGACTCGGCAATTATTCGAATAGTCTTTTTTATATGTTTTCCACCAAGTCTATTCTTATTACAACAATTAAAATAATAATTGTTATAAAAGACTGATTCATCTAATAAAGAGCTAATAATGGAAAAATAGACCTTTAAATTCTTTTGATATTGCAAACTAAGAAGACATATATACAATAATATCGTATAGAGCTAATTAATCCAAAACAATTCAAAATTTAATCTCGTTTGATACATACTTGTAAATTGCTCAAAAATAAAAATAATATTTAGTTACATCTTTAAGCCGCACTTAGGTGTTTTACGTGCATAATTATATTAAAAATAATTAAAATGAAGAACACCTTCTACTTCTTTTAATTATAGTTACTAAAATAACATTTCAGAAAATTATTTGTACGTTATATATAACTATATACAAAAAAAAAATTGCACTGCTGTAGAAAACATACCAACGGAACATAAAAAATACCCCAAACATTAAAAAAAACATCAAAAATATACTTTGTACTTAAAACTATCGATTGAAATGTATAAGTAACGTTATTTAAAAAAATGAATTTAAAATTGAACTTAATGTTATTGTAAAACATTTGGCACAAAACAATATGCACTTTTAAATAAATAAATACAACATTTAACCCTTCAATGTTCACGTGGAATTTATTCGACACTGGTTTACACTGTCAGTCACACTTATATGACAGTTTAATATTGATAATAAAAAATTGGAAAGAAGAAATTGTATAGAAAAACCCAACAAATTATTTCATAATGATTGACTAATATCTCGTTGTCCAAAAGGCAGACAAAACTGCGGGGTAATTGCGTAACACACTAACAGTAGCAATGTCTTTCATTTTGACAGTTCAACAACATTCATTGCGTTATTAACGTTGTTGAGCAGATACATTTTTCGAACATAAGAAGCAATGGATTAGCATCCTTCAAATTGATTCAGATTGTGTGTTTCGCAATTAGGATGATGATCATGTATTGCTATCAGAATCGTTAAGTGTCTAACTTAATCCATTTAATACAGGCAGTATAAATATATAACAGTACATTTCTAGTGAAAATTTGTAAACAAAACGACAGACAAAAAAAATACTTAAACGACCAAAAATCTGCGATAAGACCACCATAGTAAATAATCATAAATCGTCATAGAATTAGCAATATTGTAAAAAAAAAGCTGTGTTACAATATAGATTTAAAATAAAATATATCTACTTATTTGATATAAATCGCCGGAAAAATTCGATCAAGTCAAATTTTATGATAGGAGATAACACTGAAGTGGGGATTGCAGATAGATTACTAACATAGAATGATATTATAACGACAAAGATTAGATGACGACTGGCATCCATTAAATCATAAAACTCGATTACAGCTTTTCGCATATTATAATGTCAATTTATTTTTCGTACTTGGGAGTAAATGACCACTTTAGACAGCATAATCAGCCTATAATGTTCCCACTGCTGGGACAGGCCTCCTCTCTTTGAGAGGGAGTGGCCTGTAATCCAACACGCAGGCCTAGTGCTGGTTGGTAGATGTCACAATTTGTCTTCGAATTTTTGGTTCTAGGACATGCCTGTTTTCTCACGATATTTTCCTTCACCGTTTTGAGAGCAGTGGTGATGAAATAATTTACATAAAGTAAAGTGCCTGTCTGGGTTCGAACCTGCGACTCGTAAGTCGCGGTCGTTACCACTGGGCCACCACTGCTCAGACACATATATTTTTATAGATGTTGTTTAATGTTGTATATTTATATCTAAGCCTATTCGAAAAAGTTTCACTTTTTGTACCTACATCGTTATCTTAGTAAATGGTTGGTCTTCTAAAACATTTTATGGTTAATATCATTTCTTGTATAGATTTATATTTTATATATTTTACACTAAAGGTAAATTTTTAATTATTTAACTGATTTTAAAAGCTAAAGTTATGGAAGCATTTACAGTATCGATAAAATATTTTATACTAGCTTCTGCACGCGGCTTCGCCCGCGTTTTAGTCGGAAATTATCCCACAAAAACGTACTACCGAGATAAAAAGTAGCCCATATCCTTCCCCAGGATGCCATCTATCTCCTTGCCAAATTTTATCGGAATCCGTTCAGTCGTTTAGGTGTAAAAAGGTAACATACAGACAGAGTTACTATCAAATTTATAATATTAGTATAGATCAAGATGTTGTTTAGAGTTTGTTACACACTACCCAATCTTTTTCGAATTCTAAAGGAAAATTTATCAGCCGCTTGGTTTTGTTCGAAAATAGACGATCTCAAATTACTGAAAAACATTTCGTCACGTTTGTTTACCTACTCTTCTATTCCATTCTCACGTAAAATGACGTATGTATGTACCATAGACAAACAGTATTGCGACAGAGTTCGTATTACGCAAGGAGTATCTAATCAATACAGATTCATTAGCACATTCATAGATAATTGTAGACACTTGCTGTTACCAACCGGCCGGTACAAGAAAATTTATAAATACAGGACGTAAAAAGACACATCACATAGCCGTCAACTACACATTCTGTATATCAAACTAAGTAACATTGTACAAAAATAATTGCTGGGAAACGAATTTTATTTTCGGTGTAAAAAATCTCTGTTTACGTTAGTGCGGAACGTAACGTACGCAAAACATTATGCTTATGGGTGCATGCAACGGTACAGGGGTCGTGGGGGTATTCAAAGTTGTGTTATAACAATAAAAACTTTTTTTAAAGCATTTATTTAATTTGACTTGTATGTATGTGAAGGTGGATTCTTGCAAGTAAAATTTTTTTCGTAATAAAACGTCAGTAAAAGTTGGAATTTTGACCTTCAATATCTCCGTAACAAGAATGTTCCCAGTAATGGTCCAGTACAAAAAAAATATAACAATGACGGGGAGTAATAGTGACACGAAGCTTCGTTAAGTGTCTTTTTACACGCGTTATGTAAGCATAATAAAATGAATTAATCCTAATCCTAACTAATATTATAAATGCGAAAGTAAGTTTGTTTGTTACCTTTTCACGCCTAAACCACTGAACCGATCATCCTGAAATTTTGCATATACGTTGTCAGATGTACAGAAACGGACATAGGGTACCTTTCATCCCGCAAAAAAGTACTGTTCCCGAGGAAAACAACAATAACGTTCTTATGATAATAGATGGCGCCACGTGTCTTTCGAATCATGATTGAATTATCAACCCAAATTGATAGTCAGTCTAAATTAACGCGAGCGAAGCCGCGGGCAAAAGCTAGTATTAAATACCATAAACTTATAACGTTTTAAAAAACATGATCTACATTTAAAAAAATCCTTAAATAAGATGTAAAACTTAAACAAAATCGAAAGATCATAATAAAAAAAGAATAGCTTATTCCAAAAGTTCAATCGAGTATCTATTGATTTAGAATCCATTTTTATATAAAAAATATAAAATGATGTTTAGCGAGACACTTAGGCAAGCACTTGTGTCCATTGCCTAATACTAGTGACTGATAATGATAACACATATCGGCAGCAAATATTTACAAACTGATTAGAGTTATTAAACGTTACCTGCTTATTACGTTATTAACATAACATAACATCACGCCTGCATTTCTCGAAGGGTTGGGCAGAGGTGTACCTATAGTACGCCCACATTTCGCCAGTTATGTTTAAGTTCCATCTAATAGGGGGCGAGCCTATTGCCATCAACCGAGAAATCCCAGATGAAAAAACCCAATAACACTTTGCCCGACCTGGGAATCAAACCCAGGCCCTCATGCTAAGCTGTAGCGCTTGCAAACACTACACCAAAGTAAGCAAGCGTAAAAAAAAAGGTTTACATTATTTGGTAATATAATACGATTCAAACTTAATGGCGACTTGGAACATGAGGCAAGTCGCTGCGCAGTAACACATTCACGTGTCTGCGGGGGGAGGGGTGAGTACTGCGCAGCGAGTAGCGCACTTCACAGCCGCCATTAAGTTTAAATCGTACTGTACCTGTACGCTGAACAAAAAATATTTTGCACCACTTTTCAATAATTAGGTACATTGTGCCTTTAAATTACATAGCTGGCGACATAAGGGTGTACCAACTACACACCTCTGCCTATGCCTTCGGTGAATAAAGGCGTAATCTTATGCGGCAAGCAGACACTTTGTAATTTCGCTTTGTCCGTATAATTTGAGATATTTTCATCCTCGCTATCCGTAAGACTATTAACAATTTAATCTTTACACCGTGTTATCCAGTGCAGCAATATTTTTTTATCAGTGCAGTAATCAGGCGCCAACAAAATAGACAAACAATGGACTACATGTAATGTTTACTGTTCTTTATATAATTATTTGTAGGACACAAGCCAAATATGTACCTATTCTAGAGCTGCGCCATCTATCATATCAAAATATTTCATATCGATTATTTTGCAGTAAATGATTATGGATGCCGATTTAAAAGTGTAAGCTAAAGAAAAACATCGTAAAGATAAATGATTATCTCTAACAAAAGGAAATCGTTTGTGGTCTCATCTAGTCTTAAAATTATGATCAATTGTTCAAATCATTGAATTACGATGTCATAGATCATGTGACGTCTGTTTCTAGATGTGTCATGCAAATCATCATAAAACGAACACAGCATGCTTACCTCAGCATTTCATTGGTCTTATAATCTCGTATTACTTAATTAGGACATCCTGAAGTAAGCTGCGTTCATTTGCTCGAGGAATATGAACGTGAGCACTGTGTGGGGCCCGAGACGAGCGTAATAGGGCAGGAAGCCCTTCCATAACGATAGTACACCTTCGTTCTTGAGCAGTGACGTCACCACCGCCACTTGACTCTCGCCTTTAGCCGCGTTCTGTATCCTGGAAACGATAAAAATAATAATAATTATTATAGTAATTTAATATAATTCTTAATATTCTTTAGTCAAAGTCAAATCATTTATTTCAAATAGGCACATAAAAGGCACTTTTGAAGGTCAAAATTTACAAAAAGAATAGAATTGATTCTAGTAGCCCCTTCCAAAAGGTAGTTTCGTATGGAGAAGAATGGGCAAGAAACTCCACCGTTACTGTTTTAAAAAGTTTTACAATATTATGTAGGTTCACATTAATTATATAATTATATGTGAAGACGATGCACCTAGAATAAAATTACTATACCACAATATAACATCTCCTCCACATTTCATTATTCACAATTATTAGCAAAGTATTTTTTTGCCCTTTCATTTTATTCCGCTTGTATACAATACATAATATAAAGTCGCTTTTCGTGTCTCACTATGTGACCGCATTGTTCTTCTAAACTATTTTTACTTCACGAGTCATGAAGCGACACGCGCTTTACTTGTGGTAACCAAGTGTACAAACACGCTGTGAATGTGTGCGTGAAGACGAGTAGCGTCAGCATACAACACACACACACACACACACACTCACTCACGCACGCACGCACGCACGCACGCACGCACGCACGCACGCACGCACGCAAGCACGCACGCACGCACGCACGCACGCACGCACGCTCGGACGCACGCACGCACGAACGCACGCACGCACGCACTCACGCACGCACGCACGCACGCACGCACGCACGCACACACGCACTCACGTCACATTTACTGTTACAAATATACATCGGCAGCGTTAGGTTAAAATTTATGATTTCTCATTTATGACATTGACCTAATTTAAAATTAGATCATAATGTTCGTGACAAAAGAAAAAACCATCAGAACATTTAATTAATTTGTTTACGTGAAGCAGTACGGCCGATATATCATGGCCGGTCTGAACACAGGCACTACGAACTTTCGAGCACGTTCTCTCACTCAGACTCGCCTCTTGTGAATATTTGGTACCTAAAAAATATTGCCGGCCGGCCATTATTCATTGGCCGTACTGTACCCGAATGTCCATATAGGGCTTATCGAATCATAGAAAAAGTTGGAAATAGCTGCAAATAAAACCTAATATTATATTACCTTGTTTTAATTATGTCAACAGGCATAGAAGCGATAGTGGTGATAAGACCAGACACCATGGACGCGCAGAAGTGTAACAAGATGCCGTCCGGTACATAGCCCACGAACATCTCACGTGCCTGCAAGAAACAAACAATTTTATTATTGCTTAAACTCCCCTGAGTTCTTCGTCAACATTTAACCCACTCTAAGCTACCGTTGGTACACATGTGTACCATTTGACGTTTAAGATATTGCTGGATATGATTGCGAAAATGCGGGTAACGATTTATTAGGGAATTCACCAATTAAACTGAACGCAATCAGCACATCTAAACCGCGTTCAAAAGCTGTCAGTGCCATCACTGTTGTGGAATATTGACACTGAACTAAAAACTAAGAATATGTTAAAAGCTATGGGTTCTAGTTACCTGCGAGTACGTGCTGAGCTGAGCGGCGTTGACGACCATGGCTCGTCCGACAGTGGGCATCGCACCGCGCCATAGCTTCAGAACACCTTCCTCTCTTACTATCCTGTGGGGACACGCCATAAATACCGGTTGAGATTGAAACCATAGACGTTAGAGATAGCCTTCGTACCCATGGCCAATTTTGTATCGCGCACTGGTTTTTCTAAGCAATGCCTTAAGCGCCGAGAGTTGAAATCCAACCGTGTTTTTGTCGCGCTGGCATACACTATGTTGGCTTCTCAAAGCTCGGCTCAACACAGAGAGTTGAAAATCCAGTACGCGTTAAAAATCGTCCCTGTCACGGGGGCTTCAGGCGTATAGCTGTACAATAATCTTTTGGGGCTCAAATATAGCTATAGGGCTATAGTACAGGGAACACAAACCCTTTATGCAATTGTATAGTCGAACGAGTAATTGCTTTATTACCCTAAGGTTGCAAGTCACTTGCACGGCATGACACGACAAGGTCTATTTGTCTATGTCACAGATTGTGTGTGTCACAGAAGATTTGACGGCACGGTTGGTGCAGTGGTTAAGCGATTGACTGCTGCGCTGCGTGTCGCGGGTTCGATTCCCGTATGGAACAAATATTTCTATAACCTAAGGCTACAAGTAGTTTCTCCGGGTCTGGCTGTTTATGTATGTGAGTTTTAAATGTTTGTAAACGCACCTACAATACAGGAGAAATTCCTAGTGTGGCCTAGTGTTCCTAGTGTGTGGTATTAAAAAAAAAAAAATGTTTTTTTTTTTTTTGAATACCTTAGTGAAATTTCCATTTACTGGGAATTTTTGTAAAAAAGAAATTATGGGGTCCACTTTACATGTTTACTTCCTGCATTTTTAAGCTCAATTTACTAAAGTAAAAACTGTTATATGAGACCACTGTAGTCGAACAAGGACTCCTTATCATTTTGCTTGGTTTGTCTGTCCATCCATCTGCCATACACTTTATTTCTCGAGGGTGTGACCCTCGTAAAATAATGTAACTCTTTTTTCATTGTTAAAAAGTATACATAAGAATGATTGCCAAGAGTTGCATAAAATCACGGCATCATTCTAATTTATACTTTATTACAATCGGGTAAAGAGTCCAATCGCAATGCTTTCACGTAAAAAAAAAACGTAAAAGTGCTCCTTTAGGAACACCATCAATCTTCGTAATAAATACCTGATGAGAGCATCGGCGACATTCTTGTAGTTTCTTCTCTGTTCCACCGGCAGCCTGCCATCGGCCGTCATACGGATCAGCGCCACCTCTGCAGGGGTGCCCACGAACGCGCCGATGGAACCCGCTGCCACACCCAGCAGGGTCTTGGTACCGAAACCCGGTGCTGCTCCCGCGTTTCGTCTGTCAATGTCACATGTTTTATAAGTAGGCTGTTGCTGGGGAGTTTTTTGCGCCACTTCTTCTTGAGCTGGTATCGGTACTAAACCAAGTCAAATTAAATTAGCTGGCGAAGCTTGCATATCTAAAGACGACAAAATAAAAGTATTTTTTTTGTTAAGTTTGGTATTCTTGGCTATCTACAGTACCTACCCATATACGCTAAGGCGTATGGGCCATACACACCCTTAGCGTATATTGGCTGCGCATTTTGTGCAGATTGATTAATACAAATCTACTTGTAAAACAAACTAGTTATTTATATGTGAACCTACTTACTACTTATGTAATACAACCCACATTATGTACGTTTTCTATTTTAGAAACTATTTCTACTAATACTGTTTAGTCTAGGAATGTATCAACAAATTACATACATTTCTCGAACTATAATCGATTTGCCTGTTACGATAACGAGCATCATTTCTCTTAGAATCTTAATTTGATGAAGACAGTCCAATCATTTCAATATTCTAACTCGTTTGTTGGCTGTTGAAAAAGGAAACATTAACGAGTTTCAAAAAATGTGTAGGTACCTTTCGTTACAGTATTTTTATCTCACGAAGCAACGCGCGCTTTACTTGTGTTAACCACACCGTCTACAAACGTGCTGTAAATGTGTGTGCAAACGCAGGAGCTCTCGGTAACGTCCGAGACAATGGCGAAGTCGGAAGTGTGTGTGTGCGTGTGTTATGCGCTGATACTGCTGATGCTGACGCTACTCGTCTTCACGCACGCATTCACAACGTGTTTGTACGCTTGGTTACCACAAGTAAAGCGCGCGACGCTTCGTGAGATAAAAATACTGTAATGGTAAATTATTCAGTGAGTAATTCTGAGAGATAAATCGAAGTTTAAAATTATGCATGTAACAACCGGTGTAAAACCTCCGTCAAGGAGGTACCACGATCACAAACAAAAAAAAAAAAACTTCGCAAATTACACCAGGCTTAAAAATATCGCGTCGCATTGTTATTTTTGTAGAGATGCAAGCTAGTACCTACGCCATCCAACAAATAGTCACGCGAGTGAACGTCGGTTCAGAAAATAGACCATATTCTTCATCCAAGCTTTTTTTTTGAGGACCGCAGTCAGTGGGTGCGGAATTCCGAGGCTGACGTAAATGCACGTGGAAAATATTGTTCATGACGACTGACGGCTCGTGGCTTAATAATAACAGCTGCACGGGTCGATCGAAGGTTAAGCTACGCATGCCGCGGTCGGTTCGTGGATGGGTGACCATCCATTAAAAATCCGAGACCCCTGCATGCCTCGGAGAGCATGTTAAGCCGTTGATCCCGGCTGTCATTCATAGATCTTTGACAGTCGTTACGGGTAGTTAGAAGCCAACCAGTCTTGCCAAAAAGGCAGTCAGTCAGATAAGCAGTCAGGAAGTCAGATAGGCAGTCGCTCCATGTAAAATACTGGTATTCAGCTGCATCCGGTTAGACTGGAAGCCGACCCCAACATAGTTGGGAAAGGACTAGGCAGATTTATTTGATAGTGTGCTGATAAACTATGGTGACGGTGACGGTCCAGTAGAGTACAAAGCTGGCCTTTTAAAGGCTTCTATTAAAATCCAGATTGTGTGACGAGTCCTAGATTCAGCGACTTCGAAAACGTTTATTTATAAAATAACAAAAAAAAAAAACGTTTTTAATCCACATACTTATTAAACCCAGTGTTTTATACAATAGCTACTTTATCTGCATACGATTTTAAAAACGAATTCATCATAACCTTTCTGCCCCTGTACCGTTTACCTTGCGGTCGGCGCAACACATTTTCTTCTTCTTTCTTGCCTGTCCTTTTAACAACAAACTATACCTTTATAATCCATCTTACAGCATAATAGCATCAGCGCTATTAAGCCGACCCCAATATATGTAGTTGGGAAAAGGCTATGCAGATTGATGGAAGACTGACGGTAAAATTTTGATTGCATCATTCTTTACATACGGTTTACGTACAGCAGACCGCACGTCAGTAACAAAACCAGTATAAACTAGCCTCGCATTCTGTTGAAACTCCGTTTTACGCTAGGCCAGCTCAAGGTCACAGTGTTACCACACATGTGCGGTCTACTGTACCTACTGTTTTATCATCATAATGCTTTACATTCATTTTCAATGAAGACCTTATCAGCTGTCTATAGGTAACGTGCGAGACTGTAGGGAATACTTAACAGGCGTGGTCTAAACAGAAGAGTATCGTAGGTTCATTTTTAGTAGAAATATCGGTCACTAGCTGCGCCCCGCGGTTTCACCCGCATAAGTCTCAATCCCGTGGAAATATCAGGATAAAAAGTATCATATGTCCTAACCCAGGTCATCGTCTACTCTTGTGACAAAATTCATCCAAATCTGCTCAGCCGTTTTAGCGTGAAAGCGTAACAAACAAGCAAACGCACTTTCGAATTTCTTAATATAACTAGCTTTTTGGATGTGGGAAATGATCCCACGGGAACGTACTACTGGGATAAAAAGTATCCTACGTGTTAATCCAGGTTATAAACTATGTGTTCCAAATTCCATCCAAATCCGTTCAGCAGTTTGTGCGTGAAGGAATAACAAACATCCATCCATCCTCACAAACTTTCACATTTATAATATTAAGTTGAATAATATTAGTTAGGATTAGTATTACTAAACATGAAGTAATTTATAGGGCAATATTTCAAACCAAGGTACCTATTAAGAACAAGCCCAAGAAAATTAATTAAGAACCTTGTTTTTTTCTTAAACTTGCTACCTATTGGCTAAGTGTCGTGCAAATCAGCAACTGCTTGCGACTAGAGTAATGAGTACTAATGACCTCTAAACCAACCCTGCACTGCGCAAAAATATTGCGGCCTTTTTTTATACATGAACTGGACATAATGGAAATTGGAAAACATACAAATAGGACTGCAAACTAAAAGTCACGTGAATAATAAAAATGTTTTAGAGCATGTTATCAAAATCGGGTAGCAACATTTCGCAATGCGAATTTGTAGTTTGTCTCAGTATTTTGTATGTCGGGGTAAGTTCGGCGTTGGGATAAGATCGTACATATATTAAATTTCCGGCTATTATGGCAATATTTTTTAATGCTATAACTGGAGGTTGGGGCAGAATAAAATGGAGCAGAACACAATGTTGTCAGCATTGAAAAATGTTGCAAAATTAGCCGGGAAAATTTGATATGAACGGTTTCTGAACTAAACCTAACAAACACTTTCTTTACTTTTTATCGTCTAGCAATTCATTGGAGTGAGCTAAGTATAGGTACCTACATACCTACATCATCCTATACCAATGTAGAGGGGTTGACAACCTTTGTATACGTAATTATTGAAACAAGTCTTATCATTCACGACCGAGGCGTAAGGGTCTCGAAAACGTCTCTAATTACCGCTAAATCAATCATGCGATAACTGACAAAGGCAAACGAACTCTTACATTATATACATCTATAAATAAACATAGCAAATTAACAGTGTTCAATCTGTTAACACCTATAGGAAAACTATTTGCATGTCTTGAAGGATACATTAGTATGCTGGCAATGCCGCGGGCCCGGAGCACACTGCAAAAGGCTTGGGTATACACTACTCGTTAAATATTTAAGCCCGTTTTCAACACTAGACTAGGCAACATCTAAATGAATGCCGAAAGAAAAACGCGCTGTTGGATTCTCAACTTCTGGCGCTGAGCTGAACGTTGAAAATCCAACAGCGCGCTTTTATTAAGGGTTCACCAAGTAACTAGTTAGTCAAAATGGGCATTAGAAGTCTTAATTAGGATCTAGATAAAAAAAAAAACAGCAATCAGGAAAGTGTGTAAGATAGGACAGTTAGAATGTGAGTTCTAATTAGCAAGTCAGGAAGAACTCCTGCCTTCTTGAATCGCCTAAATTCCTCTAATTTCTAAAGAGTAGTGTATCAGCCTGTTAGTAGTAATACAGTTCTTCCTGCTTCTTCTTAATTAAAGTCTCAATGGCCTTGATGTAGGTACTCACTATTACTTTTGTTTTGCTGTGGGGAAGTCACCTCCCCTCCGTCTGGGGAGAACGAAGGGTTTTGCTTTTGTTATGTCGGACGCTTGCCTGCGCCCCACGGTTCCTACCACTACCATGAGTCGGGGGCCCGGGTAATACTTGTACATTCGCGCGCACACCCGACTGTCTATCAGCCAGCTACATGACAGATCAAGAGGTCAGTCAGTATTTTATTTAAATAAACTAACATTCACTATATTATCCATATAGCCTATGTAACCTTTCGGAAATTCTGATGAATTAACTAGTTACTAGTTTTGTTATTTTGTTTCTGTATAAATCCAGCCGTTGGCTGGCAAAGGATCGACTTTGTTTAAGCCTCTGCATTGCAGTAATTTATTTTGTTGTATTGGATGTCTCAAAAGTAGGTATAGGATGTGTTGTTTCAATAAAATGAGAACGGATTGGAATTTCTTTGTAATTTTATTTTATTACGCATGCAGATGTAGATCTTTCGTTAAAATTATCTGCATACTGCTTCTGCTAAGACCCATGTGCTGAGGTCGGTGGCGAATCGATGTTCTGGGATTTTTCTCTACATTTTCCTTCATAGCAGCGATATTTTCCACGGATTGAGCTATTGACGGCCGACCGACGTTTTTGGTCACTAACCAATCATTTGCACAAAATTTCGCAATTACGGTACGAATTGTTAACTCAGATGGCACGCGTTTTATAGGGAATTTTCCTCGTAGTTTTCAACGTGATTTCGTAATTGAACGTGAATTTTCGTCAACCGTATGCACGATTTCTGTACGTTCTTTTGTCGTGAAACGCTCCATTACTGATTTTACATGTGTCAAGGTGACGTATGATTTATTTCAATACGCCATCTTGAATATTTCGAAAATAGAATGAAGTTCACCTATTAGTTAGTGTCACTGCTACAACGCTAATTAATTTTGCTGCTTACTTGCAAATTTTAATGCAATTAATTTGCCTCGTTGATCTAGTGGTCGCAACAGTACTGCTAAGCATGAGGTCCTGGGTTGGATTCCCGGATCGGGTAAAGTGTTATTGGGTTTTTCCATCTAGGACTTCTCAGTAGCAGTCTGGAGTCTAGGTTTGTGCCCGGTTGATGGCAATAGGCTCGCCCCCTATAACATGGGACTTAAACATAACTGGCGAAATGTGGGTCTAGTATAGGTATACCTCTGCCTAATCCTTTAGGAAATACAGTCGTGATGTTATGTTTAAGGAAATATTTCCCCATACAATATCTATTACGATTATCATAAATTAGTATAGCATTCAATATCAATTATAGTAATTACAGCTGAAACTCGATACTCACTCTTTGTAAACATCAAATAGGTAACTGTAGACTCCCAGTCGCGTGGTTGTGTAAGTGGCCTGTCGTAGCAAGCCTGCGGAGAGCCCCGTGTATAAGGAGAAGAATCCTTCGCGAGCCACAATCTCCCCGGCAACAGCAAACGAGGTCCGACTGCCTCCGCTCAGTTGCATCCGAGTTTTTATCAAATCAAGAGGCTGAACGACGCATGTTGCGGCCATGCTGGAACAAGGACATTGTTAGAAACATATGCTGCTGATCAATCGACCCGTACGGATGTTTCTAAGCCATAAGCTACATGAGAATAGTGTATACAGGGTGGCAGGGACATTGGTGTGTAAACTGTAACCATGAATTTAGCACATGATTCTAGACCCCTTAGCGTAGAAATGTTTCATAGAAATGTGCAATACCTACCTATGTGGTGAAAATGTATAAAACAGCAATTTTTTTTTAAATTATCAACCAAAAATTTTAATGCAGGGGCATTTAGAATCATGTACTGAATCCATGGTAACACCCTGTATTTCCAAAAATGTTAAATTATTCCTAATTTATCATTAACATGTCAATTTCACGCTTGTCATCTAGTAACAAGGTTATATAATGTACAAGGTCACTTACCATCCTTATATCTAAGAGACATACTGTTTGAGATACGATTTTCAGTATGTTTAAGTATTAATAAGTACACAAGTAATAACACAAGTTATGATTTTTTTTTTTTTTTTTATGAATTCTATTTGTAATCGGTTGTTGGACCATAAGCTAATTCATTTCATGTCAAATGGTGTGGTGGAGCAGCAAGTGCTGCATCTTTCACTTATAGAAGGTGATTCCTCAGTTTTGTATTTTTTAAATTCTTCCAGCAGATATTTAACTGCTGTAAAATCAGCCTTAATTATATTTAATTCAGTCATAAAAATACTCAGCTGCAGGACAAGAGGCTGCCACCTGCCATTACCCATTGCTAGTGGGCGAGTATTTATTTTATTATTCTCTTTACTGCAGAGAACTATTTAAATTGTAAAATGAAATGACAGAAAAAAGAGAGTCCAATATTATGTTGCTTGAACCTTTTAATTCAAGCCTTTTAATTCGAGCCAAGGCCTCCCCAAATCCATCCAGGCATCCTTTTGCAGAGCCTATCAGGAAAACCGAATAGGCTAGGAATTGAATTTATTATTATAAACATAATATCTATTAATACCCATATTTATTAATTCATTAATAAACATTAAACCTTACCAACCTAGGTTCAGTGTTTATTAAACCTAGATTTGCAGGTAGGTGCTACTTTAATAAATTTAAATGAATACAATTATATTGCTACTATGATTGCCGCAGTTGGTCCATGGATGGGTGACCATCTTTACATACCGAGACCCCTCAGTGCCTCAGAAATCATGTTAAACCTTTGGTCTCGACTGACATTTGTGGATCTTTGACAGTTGTTATGGATAGTCAGAAGCCCGAAAGTGTGACAACCAGCCTTACCAAGAGGTATTGTATTACCCAGTAACTGGGTTGTGGAGGTCAGATAGACAGTTGCTCCATGTAAAATACTGGTATTCAGCTGCATCCGGTTAGACTGGAAGCCAACCCCAATACAGTTGAGAAAAGGCTCAGCAGATATATTGATATTGGCATCCCTTTTGAAATATGAACTAGTACAATAACACAATCTTATTGTCTTATGCAAAGTTCATTTAAAATTACATTAAAACAAATTATTGTTGTTCTAAATAACTACCTACAGAGTATGATAAGAGATTAATGAGAAACTCTGAAAAGTGTGATTACATATTATATTACATAATATACATTATGATTATGATAAATTAATCAATATGAACTCAATTATTAACCTCGAGATCATAATTAACAATTGTATTCGTTACAGTAAATGTTTAGCACACGGTTGTTATCGAGGACAAGGTCTTTAAAAGTAATAAACAAGTTTCGTGAGCTATATGAATCCAGAGCCTATAAGTTTTGAAAGTGTAAATAGGTAATCATAATAAACATTCCTTCGGCAATGACCATGACATTGATCCTATGTAAAGGACATGTAGTCTTAAAATAAATGCAAGATTGGTACCCGGCAAGGCCGCCAAAAGCGAATTTGAGCGCGTTCGGCACGTAGCGCTCCTTCGGTGGCGCTACAGCTGCTGGAGATTGCGCCATTTTAATAACTTTTCACCTTTATTGACTCACAGTCAGCACACTTTTTTGTTACAATAAAAGTGAACGTCTAATAAAAATCCGAGATACGAAACGTGTGCACCGCTCGGTTTAATCCAGCTGGATTTGACAACCAACTGACAGAACTACAAAAGTGACAGGCCACAGAACTTTTTTTTTTTTTTTAAGCTTCGGCCGTCAGAACAATAACTACATAGAAGGCTATTGGCTGAATGCACAAACCGTGCGAAGCCACAAGAAAAAAAAAAGGCTAAAATAGCAAGAACTCAATATATTTGGTTCACTTTGACTTATGGAGGCTGCTGATATGTTAGAGAAGGATACACATACAAAAGACATCGAAATTTTGTAGGTTGTCACTAATTTTATTCTGACTAATGATGTAACTCACGCACTTTCAACGTCGATAAATTTATCGATGACATGCATTAATTGCCAAAATGAATGGGATATGGGAAATCGACGCACAACCTGTTACAGATTCAGTACATGATTCTAAATCTCCCGGCGCGGCGTTGAAATTAATCGTTAATTTAAAGTTACAGCTAATTATTTGAATTAGCTATTATTTTCTTAATTTCTAGACAATACTCTCTAGACAAAGTTTTACCTACTAGCTTTTGCAAAAATCTTTTGATAATATAATTTTTATTAATGTTTTATTAATCAGTGAGGTTTGTAATTTCAGACCGAAGTATTTTTTCTCAGTTCCTCACGCTGTTTCCCTTCACCGTTAGTCAATAGTGTCTAAAAAATAAGAAGTCACATTGGTACTAGCTGGGTTTGAACTCGCAACTTGGTCCGTAAGATCAAATGGATGATGAAGTAGTGGATCAGCTAAAGAACGGGCTACCACCAAAATCGAAAAGCATAAATAAAAAAGGGGGTAAAAATATAAAACATATTTATTGTGCATTAGACATAATGGGTAATCACACCTTTTTTTTCAAGAAGTGTCATAGTTTAAGAACTTCCGTGTTGTAGAGCGTGTTCACTGTCAATCCACCCTGTGTAGCAGTTTTTTTTTTAATGTTAAAGGAATTTTAAAACAAAATAGCCATGTTACTCGAATTAAACAGTGATTTTCATCAGGCTCCCCAATGTTAACGAGCTCGTGCGAGTACATGGTTTTCTTATATCCTTCTCATATCATTCTTAGTTCTGTATCTCTTCATTCGCTTCTTTGAACTGTTCACACCAATGATCAGGACTTTTCCCGAATGCCTGTAATTTAAAAAAGTAGAATTGATACAATTATTTTAAACTCTGTCATAATTCACAGCTTACAAAACAGAAAATTTAAAGAAAAATAGTAAAAGAATACCTCAGCCATTTTTCCCAAAACGAAAATCTTCGGGACCTCTTCAGTAGCCCGCTGGCCCCACTGGAAGATATTCCTAGCAAGGTCACCTTCACCATCCTATCAAATAATTACAGATTTAATAAACCTCCTCTTAAAATGGTAATCTATGCAACTATACATAATTATAATAAATTCGTAAAGAAGTTAAAACTCAACATTGAATATTTTTTTACGAGGTCTGGGAACAATTTTAATACCGAAAACATAGTTTTTAGAATGTTTCGTCTGTTTATCTGTTTGTCTGAATATATGTTCCAGCATTGCGAATACTACTGGATACATTTTTTTCTTTCAGCTGGGTAATTGCGTAACACACTAACAGTAGAAATGGGTTTCATTTTGACAGTTCAACAACATTCATTGCGTTATTTACGTTGTTGAGCAGACAATTTTTTCGAACAAATGAAGCAATGGATTAGCAAATAGGCTTCAAAATTATTCAGATTGTGATAGATAGTGTGTTACATAATTAGGGTGCTGATCAGTATATAGATTATAAATTATCACGGTATTTGCTATGGGGGATGAGCAATATTACTTATAGATAGTGATATTGCTCAGATTTAACCTTTTAAATAATTATCCTACCTTAATACCTTAATAATTATTATACCTTTATGGAGCTAAGCAGTCAATCACGACATACACGAGGTGGGTTTTTGAGTTGGGGCAATAAAGGTTACTTAACCATAGTCGCTACAAGAAAACTGTCTTAGGAGACTGTCCTTAGCTTTTTGAAAATTTTTGATCTGCATTCACATATTTAGAAAAAGAAGTACAGTCAGCAAGAAAATCGTCCATATTCACAAAAACTTTTTTGATGCCAATCGATCCTTTCTTATAAGGATCAACTGAGGTTTGAGTACTAGAAAAGTCAGAAATTGCAAAAAGAAATGGCTGGGCTGGGCTGGATTGTATAAGGAAAGAATACAGCAGATAGTTCCAGATTTAACCTTTTCAATGGTTATCATACCTTTATGGAGCTAAGCAGTCAATCATGAAATATATAAGAACGGCTACAACGTCAACTTTCAACAAAGCAAATAGCTTAGCGGTTCGGCGACTGCTTTACAAACCTAAGTTCGATTCCCAACAGTTTATATATTTTGTGCTTTTTTTTAAGACTAGTATGTGATAGTTAGTAGAACGTACTCAGAAAAACATTAAGTATAGGCATCTTCTGACATCTATGGTTATAATAAACATAAATATCAATTGTTAGGTAACTGTTATTGAGGAATCTCGTGTTTACAATCTACTGTTATATTATTTTAGTGACAACTGTTCGTTACGAATAATCTGTAACAATGCAACAGTCAGCGTATCAGTGTTGTGCAATTAGCTAGTACATGCAGGAACGCAAGCGTTTCTTAATTCGCTAAAAACTAAAAACTTCGCAAGCAATGGGAAATTGATAGTGAAGGCTGCGGGTGTCGACCTCAGGACGAGCTGTTTCTTACACAGAAAACTGTACGTCGCTTGCTCCCGCGTCACCAGTCCTGACTCTCTTTATATTTTGGCTGCTGAGACCAAAACTACAAACGAAACCAAACTATATAAGTGCGTAGTGTACAGGGAAGTTTTTTAAAAATGTGGATGTAATTTTTGTACATTGTGGTATCTTACGACTTCCACGCGAACGGAGTCGCGGGCAGAAGCTAGTGAGTTTATAATTATTTAGTTTTATTTCTAGCAATCGCCATAAAAATGTTGCCTCACAGGGTCTTCATAACGCTGTGCATATTAAACATCTGACATTTGTCTAATCTATTGATAATGGTAAAATCACTACATATTATAAAAGAAAGTCCCTCCCCAGCCGCGTTTGTGCTGTCATGCTGGTCCTGCTCCACAGCCACTCGGGCGCACTAGTTAAAATTTGAATGTTTGGAAGAGATACTCCTTTCTTATTCCCCCTTGTATTTTTCTGACATTGCGAACTTAATGTTAGTTTATTTTTTATAAAATATGTTTTATTATTGAATAACTCAATAAATATTTTAATGATTATTTTCTTTTATGTAGTAAAATTTTATTCATCGCTCAAATACATAGCAAACTATAGTTTTGTATAATTTAGAAGCATTTTTTCAATTTTGTAAATGTGAGTACCATGGATCGTTTATTATATAATTATGTTGACTTGACAGCATGGCAGTTGAGACTATGTCATGCTCACTTAAATGTCTCACTGTTAGTGGCGCGTGTGTTGGATCATTCGGTTCCCTACAAAATGGTTGAGCTGGATGGGGCTGATCCAGGCGTCATGTTCGTGAACGGGCGCCGTCAGTTGAGACTGGTCATCTCTTAACTGCCACGGCTTATTTTTATTACTAATCTTATATTTTGAATTGTTTCTTTATATTTTTTTTTTTCATTGTTCTCGCATATAGAAGCAACAAGAATAATGTACCCAGGATTTTGTAATATCTTTATTTAAAAAGAGTGTCCTTGGAGTTTGTTGCCCGTTCTTCTCCATAGAGATCTACGTTTTGGAATGCCCATTCCCATTCAACTAGCTTCAACTTTCTGACTAACTGACCGACTCTTTGACAATTCAAAAGTGCCTGTAAATGGTCTCATTGAAATAAATGCTTTGAGTTTGAGTTTTTGAGTTTTGAGTCTGTCTGTCTGTCTGAACCAAACGGATTTTCAAACGGTTTCCAATGGACGGAGTGATTCATGAGGAAGGTAATTTTATTTTTTAATCGTTGCCCCACACTAGGAATTTCTCCTGTATTGTGGGTGCGTTTACAAACATTTAAACTCACATACACAAACAGCCAGACCCGGAACAACTACTTGTAGGTCATAGAAATATTTGTTCCGTGCGGGAATCAAACCCGCGACACGCAGCGCAGCAGTCAATCGCTTAACCACTGCGCCAAACGTGCCTTCAAATTGGCTGAAATATGACGATCATTGTTGAACATGTCGGAAAAAATAATACAGACTTGGAGCTTTAATGGCGTGCGCCGCGTAAAGCAATAAAGATATAGGTATGAAAACAGTGGCGATATTTTCCAACATTCACGGCGAAGCTGTTTCTTTTTTTTTTTTGGGTGGGAAATCATCAAATGACCTCTCCCGCTCTGGGCGGAGCGGAAGGGCGTGTCAGACTCTTACTGACTAAAACCCACCCATGTTCCTTCAGTTGCTTGTGCGCCAGGGCCACGGTAACTCTTTCGAACAATCCGCGACCCCGGCAGGCACTCCACGGCGAAGCTGCGGGCAAAATCTAGTATGAAATATTAGTAAGTGTAGTCTCATTGAACTTGGACGTGTTGGCTCCATTGTGTGTGATTTCAGATGCACAATATACAAGTGAAGTTTCACTGGATTGCTCCAATCACTGCAAAAAAACCTGCCTAGGCTTTTCCCAACAAGGTTAGGGTCAGCGTCCAGTCTTACCGGATGCAGCTGAATACCAATATTTTACATGGAGCGACAGCCAATCTGACCTCTACAACCCAGTTACTACTGGGTAATACGATACCCCTTGGTAAGACTGGTTGTCAGACTTTCGGGCTTCTGACGACCCGTAACGACTGACACAGATCCACGAATGACAGCCAGGACCAAAGGTGCGATCCGAGGCACGGAGGGGTCTTCACCCATCCAGTCACCCATCCACAGACCAATCGCAGCAAGCGTAGCTTAACCTGATCAATCAAGCCATGCGGTTGTTATTACCACAAGCCAATCTCGCTCAATCACTGCAATGTGTGTAATTTATTTCACCATTGCATGACCTAGAGGTCTATTTCCCAGCAGTGGGAATGTTACAGGCTGATTATGCTGCGATACTTAAACAGCAGAAAGTGGGTCCCAAATCTTTGCAATTAAGACCTATTCTATCTATACTTTTGCAAGTATTGTTATAGCCAAGATTTTTATAATATCTAAAAGTACAGTCAGCAAAGGAGATAAGTATCCAGGGTCGCCGGATATAGTTGAAGTTTAGTAAGAAACCGATGAATATTTTCGAATGAAATTTAATTACTTTTTTTTTTATTCATTCAAAATCTGTATCAACAATAACACTATTTCTAGTCTGCCAAAATTAAATAAATAAAAAAATACAAGTTTGTTTTCTATTATTCGGAAACATTCATCGGTTTCTTACTAAACTTCAACTATATCCGGCCTCCCTGGATACTTATCGCTTTTGCTGACTGTACCTGAAGATAAAGAACAACCATGTTACCTTTGTGTATTGCAAGTACATTTGTCTAGTAAATGTGGTAGTTAATAGTTTTCTTCCGGCATGATCATTCTCTTCCAACAGTCCAGCTTCCGCGAGGAACTTCCACATTTCCTCTGAAAAGATAATGAGAAAATGATTTGTTATAATCAAAGAATTATGTTTGTCTTGCTTTGTCTCATCATTATTTATTTATTTAATACTCACAAATGTACAGACTTAATGACACAGGCATCGTTTTCATATTTAGTCAATATAAGGATATACATTTGGAAGCCAAACCCAACACAGTTAGTAAAAGGCTAGACAAATTTGAAAAGGATATATTTTACCTAAAATATAATACCTAACATGTTAGGGAGAAGTGAGACAGCAACAACACAGGTACCATTTCAATATTACTGGGGCTGCCTCGATTTATGTATGATCAATTTTATTGATCACAATGTTATCAATGAAAAAATTCTCAATTTTATTTATCTAAACTAATATTATAAAGAGAAAAGATTCGATTTTTTTGTATGTTTATTTGTTACACTATCACGCTAAAATAGCTAAACTAATGTAGATGAAATTTGGCACATGGGTAGACAATGACCTGGGTTTATGACATGTGAAATAGGTTATCATAGTTTTTATGCTGTGATAATGTAGTGCCTGCCTTTGCCCAGCAGTGTGCTGATGCAGGCTAATAGCAGTAGTAGTAGTAGTTTTTATGCTGATAGCCTCAAGGACTGAATATATACAAAAATGAGTAATTTTTAACAAACCTTCTTTAACTGCTGCACTGCTCATAAAGATATGTGTAAGCGCAGCGACCAATATTTTTCGGTGATGTACATCAGTGACGGATGATGGCAATGATTCACATTCTTCTGTTAGCACCACAATGTACTGCATACCACTTTTAGAATCAACTTTGACTAATTTATAGCCATATATCTGCAAAGTTATTTAGACTTAAGATAACTTTACCGTGAGCAAAACAACTTTACATCAAAGACAAGAAGATTCAAGTTCTCTAGGATTAT
Source organism: Dryobotodes eremita (assembly GCA_917490735.1). NCBI lineage: Eukaryota > Metazoa > Arthropoda > Insecta > Lepidoptera > Noctuidae > Dryobotodes > Dryobotodes eremita. The sequence goes on from OU823256.1 coordinate 5,207,096, forward strand.
CTACATGAATGATTGCTATACATAATTTTTTGAATATTTGTATATTTTAAGTGATGGATGGAATAACTGATGAAGTACTGTTGGATAAAAAATAGAGCTAGGAATTGAACGAAAATGACTGTTTGAATAAAACATAAATACTAACCCTTTTTAAAATTTTATCGGCTTCATTAATCACTGTATTCACTAGACTTGTAGCAGTTTGACAAGTTGTGTTTAGATGTTTTATAATTTCAGATCGTTTTATTGGTATTTTGCTGCCTTCTCGACAAATGATATAGTGAACGCACTCCTTGATGGATTCTTCAAGTTCCGAAATATCTGGCTCTGCCTCTGCATTAGTAGACCTCTTGCCACGCCTTTGACTCATATTGTACTTTTTCGTTACTAATCGTTACTTTCAACGAATTTTAAGGTTTCAAATTCCTGAAATTGTAGGAGTCAAGGTTACGAAGACTGAATACAAGACATTGAATTTTGTTGGATAACATTTAAAATTCAACTTCACTTCTTTCAAATCTTCAAAAATCGGACTATCAATTAAGAGTATTTAATTTAATTATGTTCTGTGATCAACAGCGTGATCACTGTATTATCAATGGTGTGATCAACAGCTGAAAATAGCCCATGAACAGCCTCAGAACAATAAGAATAACTAGATATGTTCTGTGAACTAGTTATTGTTCTGAGTCAACAGCAATGTCTGATGTCAATATTGTGAATTGTCATATTTTTCTTTTTTTTTCCTTTTGGCTTCGCACAGTTTTTGTGCGTATAACTAATATATAATATACACTGTGGTTTGTGCCACAGAGTACTCTAAACTACACTGAATTACTCTGCGGCATGGACCATAGTCTAAAAAAACAAGATCTTGCATTCTGGGAGTGACACATGCTTACGTCACTATCCAATTGCCACTTTATTGCAACAAAACATGAATAATGGAAACATTTTCAGTCACCATTCTGTAAAGAAAAATATAAAGCATTTAAATTGTCGTTTCGTTTTTCTATCCAAACGAAACAATTCAATTTAAACATATACCAACGTAATTGTTAGTTAAAACCTCATTGTTTTATCGGATTCGCACAGGTAATAAAGGCGGCTGGGGAGTTATTATTACACACAACTGGTAACACAGCGGTGATGACGTAGCCTTGTGTCTCCCACGTGACCACTTTGTCTCGGAATGTGTAGTAAAGAATATACCCGTAATTAATAAATTTAGGTTTTATTTAACAAAATTCAACAAATTCATTACATGACATAATGAATCCAGACCACGTAGTTTTTTCTTTACTTAAGGCGTTCAATATTGACCACGGAGTTTATAATTTATTACCACATTCTCCTGGGCCAATTTATTGTGCCACGTAATCAGTTAGATGAGCAGGCGGACGACGTACTCTTTGAGAACGACGCGGTGTCTGTCGTGATGTTCTGTGGCTGGACCATCTCATTCTGGGAATCTCGCTGGTCATCTGTGATACGATCAGCGACTGCATCCATGAACTCATCGTCATCATTGGAATCAGCTTCATCACTTTCTAATGAAGATTCCCCAGCAGGAGCTAGGTGTCGATTAGATACGACAACTTCTCTTCCACTGCTCAAACGCACACGAGAATGTTGAGGATTACTTTCCAGAGTATCTACTTCTTCAACCTGTGGATCATATTTGCTAGTTCGATTATGGTTTCGCATTAGTACTATTCCTGGGACGTTTAGTCATGTAGGTATCGACTGACCAGTTGAGGATCTCCTGGCATAAGAGAACATCCGCTCATGGGGCGTACTGTTTGTAGTCGTGCAAAGAAGTGGTCTTACAGAATGTAGAGCCTGAGTTAAAACTGACTCCCGTTGGGTTATAGGCAGATCATGGTTTTTCAGAGCCAATTGTACTGTACGCCAAATGATTCCGTTGTATCTCTCCGTTTGTCCATTACCCTGAGGGTTGTATGGTGTAGTGTAGCTCGTAGTAATGCCCTTCTCGTGAAGAAAGTCTTTCATCTCTTTTGAAAGAAAAGTAGTACCTCGATCTGAGTGTACGTAAGTTGGCATTCCAAATAGAGAAAATAAGTCAGTCAGTTTATTAATTACCGTGTTAGTACTCAATTCTGGGCAGGGATATGCAAATGGGACTCGAGAATATTCGTCCACAATCGTAAGCATATATCAAACTCAAACTCAAAGCATTTATTTCAATTAAACCATTTACAGGCACTTTTGAATTGTCAAAGAGTCGGTCAGTTAGTCAGAAAGTTGAAGCTAGTTGCCCATTCTAAAACGTAGATCTCTATGGAGAAGAACGGGCAAGAAACTCCAAGGACTAAATCAAGATATTACAAAATCCTGGGTACATTATTCTTGTTGCTTCTATATGCGAGAACAATGAAAAAAAATATATATAAAGAAACAATTCAAAATATAAGATTAATAATAAAAATAAGCCGTGGCAGTTAAGGGATGACCAGTCTCAACTGACGGCGCCCGTTCACGAACATGACGCGTGGATCAGCACCATCCAGCTGAACCATTTTGTAGGGAACCGAATGATCCAACACACGCGCCACCAACAGTGAGACATTTAAGTGAGCATGGCTATCGATTGTTCCTGGTGCCATCTGAAGGAAGTGGACGTTTAAAATCGATCGATATTCTTTCGAATGGGGCCATCGCTTTTATAACTTTTCCCATGTTTTGTTGAAAACGAGGCTTTACTTCTGCACATATAGAACAATTTGCGGTTATACGTTTTATCTCTTCAGTGGAGTAGGCTAAATTCTTGCTTCGAACCCAATGAAGCATTCTTGTTACTCCAGGATGACACAAAGTTTTATGCAGTTCTTTGAGTGCATTTTCTGAATTGTGTACAGATACTAATGGCGCATTAGCTCTTGATAAAGTATCAGCTGCTATATTCTCCTTTCCAGGGCGATAAACTATGTCAAAATTGTATTCGGAAAGTTCTAATCGCCAACGTTGTATTTTGTCATTTTTAATTCTTGATGAATGCTGCTGATTGAACATGAATGCGACCGATTTTTGGTCAGTTATCAATTTAAATTGTCGTCCGATGAGGAATTGTCTCCATTTCCGAAGACATTCGACTATAGCCGCGGCCTCCTTCTCTATGGCTGGTGATTCCGCTTGCTACTGTGAAGACTTCTTGAGAAAAACGCAACAGGCCTGCCTTCTTGTGACAGAGTTCCCGCGATAGCATAGTCTGAAGCGTCTGTTTCAACAACAAATGGTATATTGTCATCAATCGCGTTTACTGCTGATCTGGCTATCTCTTGCTTTAGAGTGTTAAAAGCGTTTACTGCCTCAGAATCGAGAGGGAATGAGCCTTGTGAAACCAGGGACTGAATTTTATTAGAAAATCTAGGCACATACTTAGAATAGTGAGCTAATAATCCCAACACTCGCCGAAGCGATGCCGTGTCTGAAGGCAGAGGCAGCTCTAATAGTGGACGTAAACGATCCGGGTCGGGTTTAATTACTCCACTGTTTATATTATATCCTAGAATACTTATCTCTTTCAAAGAAAATTTACTCTTTTCAAGATTCAGTGTAAGGTTATACGGTTTGGCAATTACAAGAAAACGCTGCAGTTTTTTATCGTGGTCAGCTTGGGTAATTCCGCAGACTGTTATATCATCCAAATATGCGTATACTCCATTAAGTTCCTCTTTTGCAATTATAATATTGACAGTTCTTTGAAAAGCCGCTACTCCGTTGGTAACACCGAAAGGTATTCTTCAAAATTGGTATAAATTACCTTCTGCTTCAAATGCTGTATAAGGTTTTTCTGTTTCAAGAATCGGAGTCTGATGGTACGCACTTTTTAAGTCAATTTTGCTGTAGACACTGTTTGGCTACCATATAGACCATTTGTTCAATACTTGGTAATGGGTAAGCGTCCAGTTGCGTGTATCTGTTTACTGTCTGAGAGTAGTCACAGTCACACATCCTTTTTTTATGATTTTCATTTGTAGTTACAAGTACTTGTGCTCTCCGTGGTGACGAGCTAGGTTCTATAATCCCTTCAGCCAGTAATTTCCTTACTTCAGTACGAATAAATTGCATGTCACTATCGGAGTATCTTCGTGACTTAACAGCTATTGGCTTGCAGCCTTTTGAGAGATTCGGAAACAAACAGATTGGATCCACATTGGCTTGAGATAGTGCACATAATTTCAATGGCGCTCCAGATCCGCCGAAATGCATTTCTAATGTACTATGTCTCATAAGAATATCATGGCCAATTATGACATCCGTACATAACTTCTCCATTATTAATAAGTTCACTTGAAAACTATGACCTTGCAGATCAATATTGACGGAGCACAATTCATCTACCTTTGTTTTTAGATTTGAAGTTGCCATGCTGACATGTTGCTAGCATGGGCTCTTTTGTATATTATATTTACAAACTGGTCGACTGTCTATAAAACTAGCAGTACTACCTGTATCAATAAATGCTCTGGCTTCAAATAATCCGTTTATTTTAATTGGTATTATCGAGATCAGTTGTAGCGGCCACGATACATGATAACAATTTCTGCCACTCTTCATTTTTCAAATGTTTGTTTGGTTCATCTATAGTACTAGTAAAAGCACTCTGTTGTGGTGGCGCAGTCATTGCACTTTTGCACACTTTTGCGAAATGCCCTCTTTTTCCACATTTGAGGCAGGTTGTACCAGCAGCCGGACAGTTTTGCCGGGCGTGTCTCTTGTTTCCACAGAAATAGCATAGTTCTTGGATGTGTGTTCTCTGATTATTAATGGGGACTGCATTTACAAAGGTACTAGTACTAGGTTGCTGGTAATCATCACTGTGTATTCGCGCCATCTCTAGAGCGCGGGCCTGCTTGAATGCGTCGTCTAATGTGAGAGTGCTATTTTCCAACAGTCTCTGACGTACAATGGACGACGAAAGTCCAGATATGAAAGCGTCTCTAACAAATGCACTTTCGTTTTGCTCCGCTGTTAGTTTTTTAAAATTGCATTATTTTGAGAGCAGTTTCAAGGCTTGTAGATATTGATCGATGGACTCACCTGGTTGTTGCGCTCGTTTTGCTAATTTGTGCCTGGAATATATTTCATTAGGTGGCTTTAGAAATAATGCATCAAGTCTTTTTATAGCAATATCGTAATCAGTGCAATCCTGTATAACTACGCACAAAAGTTGTAGAGGACAGATGATTAGTTAGTAATTGGAGTTTAGCTTCTTTCGCAATAGTTTTTTCGTTCGTAGCTATAGCTGTTAGAAAATTTTCAAATGTGCTTTTCCAATGTGTCCACTGAGGGGACAGATCTTGGCTTGAGGACGGGTCTCTGTCGAAACGTTCTGGTTGTAGATATTTTTCCATGTTGTTAAATAAATTGTAGTAAAGAATATACCCGTAATTAATAAATTTAGGTTATATTTAACAAAATTCAACATATTCATTACATGACATAATGAATCCAGACCACGTAGTTTTTTCTTTACTTAAGGCGTTCAATATTGACCACGGAGCTTATAATTTATAACCACAGAATGCTATACCTGGCGAAGTATATTATTATAACTTACCTAATATATACAAACATTAGGTCCTTGCTCTGTGGTTTGTGGTTTTAGCCAATGTCACGTGAATCTCACGTGATATCACATTTGTTTCATAACTTAGTAGGAGTACGAAGAAAACAAAGGTAGGGAAACGAAACTATTATTATTAACTATAACGGGTTTTGGATAGCGCGGATATATATATCTATAGATTCAGTATTTATAAAGGTGATACCATATTGAATAATGAGCTAACTACAATGGTAAAAAATAATAACTTAATATTTAAAGTAGGTAATGGTGCCGATTCTCTTGTCACAAACTTCTCTAAACTAGACTAAAAATCACTCAAATTTAGTTTATTCTTGTCACACGACGATTTCTTATTCTGAAATAGAGTAAAGTGACACAACCAACTTAACTATATTTTAGCTTGACAGCAATACGATGGCATTAGAGGCAACCTTGTAGCCTTGACATTGGCAGAATAGTCGACATCGACTTTGCTTGCCATAACAAAAAATAGAATAGAACCTTGTAGCCAGGATTATCCATCAGCAACTTGCTCTGAAATACAGCCTTGTGGAATCGGAAGTGCCGTACTACAGGTATGTGCTCGATCCAGTTCTCGAAAATGGAAATATCACATTGTACTGAGATCGATCCATCTTCACTGACAGGACTATTGTTGCCAATAAGCCTGATAAAGTGGTGGTGGACGTGACTCGTGGTGGATCGATTAGAGCGGTGCGCAATGATTGTGGACATAACGGTCCCGCATGACGGGACGCTCGTGAATGCCGAAAAAGATAAACAAATCAAGTATCTTGACTTGCCTCGCGAGTTTGTCGACATGTGGGATGTGGGCTCAGCGATCATTGTTCCGATAGCCGTGACAGCCAATGGCTTAATAGCCAAGAGCCTCGACTAACACCTGAGGAGGCTCTCGTTGGGCAGCTGGATCAAGGGCTTGATTCAGAAAGCGGTACTTCTAGACACGGCTCGCATTGTTACGAGGTTCTTCTCTCTGGAGCCCTGACCGCCGGTAGCTTGGACAGTGTTCCCGATACCGGTGGGATACTATTTTAATATTTAAAAATATAATTTATATGTATTTAATGAAATAAAGGACATAATAATAAATTATTTATTTCAGATTCATCCTTCGATTACATCCATATTTGTTAGTACAATTGCGAGCTTACAAACTAGTGTTAGTAATAATTAATAATTGATTTACATATAATAACAGGTTAATTAAATAATATATAATAATAATAATAACAGTTTAATGTTATATTTAAATAATTTCTCCATGAGATTTTTTTAAATATATCTTACATAATCTACAAATAATATTAATGGTATGTACGACTAAATAACAATAAATAAAAATAAAAAAGAAAGAAGGAAAAGAATCATAGGGCATCCAAAATTCATCCGCATCGCTGTCGATAGGAAAAGTGCCCAAAAGGCTGGCAGCATTGCCACGTTGTATAGCGATACTGATTCTTTGGCCAAAAAATAGGCCAGCCCTCTGGTCACGTGAAGAGTCGACCAACCGCTTAGCGATGTCTCCAAAAACCAAGTGGGCACTCGGACCCCACGGCCCTAGTGTTTCAACCCCAAACGGCTCGAACTTATAACTCCCAATAAGATTCGAATATTTTCGCCGTTTGGGGTTTTCCGCACTTGCAGCAGCCGCCCCAGCACAGCCCGCCGTGCTAGGAAGATGGGATGGCGCAAGGGTGTCGACACACGTTGCATCCCACACCAAAGGACTGCCTAACTTCCAGGGCATTATGGTCATTCCGTCTGGTCTCTTCCCATCGTCGCGTGCCAAGCCATTGGGTTCTAAAATAGCTGGCACCCCGGCGGTGGAAGAGCACGGCGGATTATGTCATTAATGCTGGCGTGTCGTGCTATCCGGCCTGCGCTCTTACTGCAAGATAGGCCATGGTGTCCGAGGCAGTCGACAGCTTCACCGCACTGGTAGCGATGCGGAGCCCCGCAAGGAGCGCCCAGACCGAGACAAGTAGCGAGCCGGAAAGTGGTGTCACCCAACATAGTGTCTATGTTAGGTGATGGAAGCGCCTGAAGCCAGAAGCCCGACTCCCATTCTCCCACAGCCAGCAGACGGGCACGCTCAGCAGTATTGGAGGACGTATTGAAAAGTTTATTCCCTACCAACCTGCAGAGCGGCTCATCCCATTGTCTCTGGGAAGATGGGTTTACGGGCCGATCTGTATCTGGGCAAGCCGCTGTCCAGGCGTTCACCGCATCAGTCAAGCACGGCACTTCAAAGTCAACCAGGGAGGGGGCTAAAATTTTCTTGGTTAACTTTTCGGTGCTGTGGACAGAGGACAGGAACGCCGGTAAGCTAATACTGGTAATTTTGCGAACGCCGAGGCCACCAAAACGGATGGGTAGTGTGGCTTGAAGCCACGCTCGGTCGTCCAAGGCCACGTTTAAAATGGATGTTACTGTGCTGCGAATAATTTGGTCAATTTTGTCTAAAAGATGTGGCTGCTTCCATAAAGGGGAAGAACGTAGAAAATGTATAAAATTTGGGCCAAAACAACAATATCTAATCAGGGTGAATGCCGAATGTAAATTAATTTTGGAAAGTCTGTCCGAAATTTCGTTGAAGTTTTAGATTTTTTTGTATACAGTTATACAGTAAATATACAGTTTAATTAAATAATATATAATAATAATAATAACAGTTTAATTAAATAATATATAATAATAATAACAATTTTATTTTATCACACCCACCACCCAGCGCATGATAGAAGCGCACTGTTTGCGCACGATGGCAACAAAGCCGTCTATTAGCCGTTTATTTATATATTTAGTAAAATAATATTATTAATGACTCCACACTGACACACATTAGTATCCAAGTACATTGCACCCGTGCGTAGCCGGAGCGCTAGTAAAAATATGATTTAGATATTACTGCTTTATTATTTATTATGTAGTATATGCATTATCAGCAGTTTCCGGAGACAACATTTTGTTTCGGGTTTGCCCGACGAGTTTTGAGCTCGAACGGAGATTTTAATAATGAGCATATCAGCCGAAATAAAACACTAAACATATTACTATCATAGGTACTTCTATTTAAGAAATATATATTTATTTCTTCTATTTGTTGGACCTCAAATTAAGCTAAATAGTAGGAGGGGTCATGTAAGTACTTACCCTAAAGTGAAGGTTTATGGCCCTCCAATAAATTAAAAAAAATACTTATTAATACGTTTTGCAGAATGTGCCCTCCTTTATACTTAGATAGCAGCTTTATACCTAAGACACAAAACACAGAATTACTGGAATCAGCCGCTACCCCTCTCGAGGCGGTGAATAAAGTAAATGAATACTTCTCAACCGTTGGAAAGCATCTTGCTGACGAAATAATAAATAATCCTGAGAGACAGGCTCACAAATACCCCAACATACTTACGAACGTTCCAAACCCACCGGTCTCATCATTTGTACTGCTCAACTCTGACGCTGAAGAAGTAGCAACCGTAATTACAAGCCTAAAATCCGACAGTGCTACTGGCTGGGACAAAATCCCCGTAAGTTTTTTAAAATCTGCCAAGTTTATTATTTCACCATTCATTTCACACCTTATTAACCTATGTTTTGAACAAGGAAGCTTCCCCACGGCCCTGAAACAAGCTGTAATAACACCTGTCCATAAGTGTGGTGACAGAGCTGATCCGTCCAACTATAGGCCAATATCCGTCCTCCCGTCCCTGTCTAAAATTGTCGAAAGATTAATAAATAAACGCTTAAGTACATATTTAACACAAAATAAAATAATTTCACCCTCACAGTTTGGCTTTAGACAGGGAAAGTCTACTGAAGACGCAATCCTAGCGCTGACATCTATCGTCACTCAAAGAGTGGACGATCGAAAAAAGTGTCTGGCCGTCTTTTTGGACATCAAAAAAGCCTTCGACACAGTCTCTGTCCCCACACTTTTACATAGGCTAGAAGACATTGGTATAAGAGGATTACCACTTAGACTTTTCACGGAATATCTGAGTGAACGCAGGTACGTGGTTAAAATAGGATCAGTCACTAGTTCCGAAGAAATAGTCACTTACGGAGTAAGGCAGGGTAGCGTGCTCGGGCCGCCGCTGTTCCTCATTTATATAAACACCCTATGTAACATGAGTATCGAAGGTGCCCACATTTTCTCTTATGCTGACGATACAGCAATTGTTTTCTCGGGAGAAACATGGGACAGCGTCGGTCGCTTCGCCGAACGTGGTCTGTCTACAGTAGCTACCTGGCTCGATCAGAACCTTTTAACTTTGAATATTTCAAAGACCAATTACATCTGCTTTTCTATATTTGACCGTGCTCAGCCATCACAAGATCTTCAGATTAAAATCCATACCTGCTCCAGCTCTACTAACACCACCTGCTCTTGTTTAAAAATCAACAAAGTATCCAGTACTAAATACCTTGGTATTATGCTTGATCAAAGGCTATCGTGGCACTTGCACCTAGAACTAATAATGAACAGAGTGAGGAAGTTGATTTGGACTTTCAAATCTCTTCGACATGTGGCTACTAAGGATCTTATCCAGCAAATTTATGTCTCCCTGGGTCAATCTATACTTACGTATTGTTTGCCAATCTGGGGCGGAGCATCTAAAATAAAGTTTTTGGAGCTGGAGAGGGCACAGAGAGCTTTACTAAAAGTCATGTACTTCAAACCGATTAGATTCCCCACGGAAAGTTTATAATAATAATAATCAATTTATTATCAGGCTACTAAGGCCCATAGATAAAATACACAAAATAACATCAAATAACAATAAACTAATACATAATTTAAAACCATTTAAAACTAAAACTATACACGTAATGTTGTCGGCGTCGTGTTTCGCTGCGAGGTGTCGCGTAACCGTCCTCGGAAACGTCGATATACGACACCCTTCGGCCAAAAGTCCTCCTTCATGCAGGTCTGCAGATGTTGGGTTGGAACTCGTACCACAAAAGATTTAAAGTTGATGTTATGGCGCGATTCCAACCTTTCGACCCTCAGAGTCCAGTTGGTCTTCACTTTCAAATACTGCACCACTTCTTCAGTTGTAGTGGAGTGATGCAGACGTGAAATGTACAGCTGCGTCGTAGGCACAGCAGGACGCAGCAGCATGTTGGGTCCACTCGGTGCGGTACCGCACAAGTTACGAGAACAGGGCTTCTTCTTCTTCCTTTCTACTTTAGTGAAGCCCTCCTCATCAACTTGTGTCATTTTTGGCACGGAGCTAAGGACCGCAGTCAGGGCAGGTTGACCACCCTCTTTCCGTATTTCCCCTTTTCTGGTTTGTCGCTTAGGCTGCGACGCATCAGATTTTCCGCTGGTGACGATAGCAGCATAGGCACGTTTTGGGGTCGACGTACCTACGCGTGACGTATCCGCAGCCGGTGTTGCGGCGCGGGTGACGACGGCGGCGGGCGGCGCTTGCTCAGCGTTATCGGCAGCTGATGACGCACTTGTGTTCGCCGATTCAAAACTGCCGATGGTTGCATTTTGCGCCCCTCGACGTGTATTCACCTTTGAGGCCTCAGGTGACCCAAATACCGAACCAACGTTGCGCAATAACGCTATTTCTGCACGTAGTTCGGTATTGGTTTTTTCTGATATCTCCATTCTGGACTGCATCTTGGTCATCTCCGCTTTCAAGGTAGTGATGTCCTTTAGCAGCCGTGTAACGTCGACGTGATCGAAAGTGACGGGAGGCAGTTTACTTAGCTCCTTCGCCACGAAATCTGGCACGTCGTCCGGGTCAGTCTTCTTCAACATATCGAGGATATCCTGAAGACTCTTCTCGGTTCCATCTCTGCGCCGAGAGGGCATCTGGTCCAATTTTCCAAGAGACTGGAACAGTAACAGCTTTCCGCTGCTGATGTCGTCCTCCTTGAAGTTGGACCGGCATATCTGCAGGATGCTCACCTCGTCCATGTAGTCGATGGCATGGACTAGGAATGCCAGCAATTCATTCACTATAAGTTTTTTTGAACTCATTGTGATTTCGGGCAGCGGCTACGGCCGCGCAACACGCGAATAAAATTCGTGCCGTGCACAGTGGAAACACGACCGTGTTCGAGCGCGCATCGCAACGAACTATTACATTTTATACTTAACCTCAAACCTTTTGTCTGTTAGGAAACTCTATGTCCTGCAGATTACATTAAAAAATCACAAATCTCTTCCCTTCATTACTTCCAAGACACATTCTAGGAGAAAGAATAAAGTAGCTGAAGATCGTCCAGTGAATACAACAAACAATCCCCCCGTATATATAACGCTCTCAACGAACAATGTGCCATCTACTCTATGACATACCACGACTGCAAAAAAACACTAACTGAATGGCTCAAGAGCAAAAGTTACGAAGAAATCGAAGATATCCTACACAAGATCACATAACCAGGAAACACATATAATTTGTACACATATACACACCACACACCCCCACGGTACACCACATTTATCTTACACACATGCCCAGCACTACATCCCGACACCCACACAAGCACACACACGCACACAAACGCACACAAACGAATCCACACACAAACTCACAAACATATTCTACACCCAGTGCCCTTACTAATTTAATAATGGGTTATAAAATGTTAATTAGTTTTAAATGAATCTTTTGGCTTATTTCTCACACATTTGTAGAATTATTGTAAACTGGAGGAGCGGAACCACCTAATACAAGCAAATCTATGCTTAAAAGGTGACTCCAAAGTCCAAACCTAACATAGTTATTTAATTAAGTGAGGAAATAAACATTTTTATTTTTATTTATTTTTTATTTTATTTTATTTTATAGCATAATACAAATCATGGAAAAGATTGAATAATAAAAGGACTTAAAATTAAAAAGTTTTTCAACATAATTATCCACCACCAACGCAAATATTTCACGGCGATACATGACAGGAAATAGATATAGCGACTGTAGTGATGTCAGTGACCTATATATGTCTTGACTATACATATATAGGTCACTGACATCAGTAGAGTCGCTCGTAAACGTTTAAATGAAAAAAAAAACCCAGTAAATCGAAACTTCCCTAAGGTTTGAACTATCTAACTGGTTGCAAAGACGCCGTTTCTTAAAAGCTTATTCTTAAAATATTCCTTAAAAGTTTTAGTTATAAACCGCACGGTGACTGCACCAGCACGGCGAAGATGGAGACAAATGGATGGATTTAGGCCGTCGCCGAGACGTGGAAAAACGCATGCGCTGAATTCAAAAAACTTTTTTACGAAAGAAAAACGACCGACTTCAAAAAAATTACAAGTGAAAAATAACGAAGTTCGGAAGTCGTTGACAAAAAACGAAAATTCAAAACCAAAGACACTGACTTCCGAAATTAAAGTTATTTTTCTCTTTTTAGTTGTGGTACCTACCCCACAATGCCTATACCAGCACTTGATATTTATATAACAGTGACAGGTAGTTATTAAAACATCATTTTGAAATGCTTAGTGGAAAAAATACGTATTATTAAGGAAAACTCAAAAACTACTGGTTAGATCTTGATGAAATTTATATAGGACCACATGAGAAGTACCAACTTTCAAATAAAATAAGAATTATTAAAATCGGTTCACCTAGAAAAAGTTCAGAGGTAACAAATATTAAAAAGATACAGTCGAATTGACCTCCTCCTATTTTTGAAGTCGGTTAAATCTCTATAGAAATAAATAAAATTGAAGTATCTGTTTCTAATGTCAGAATAACAGCTTTTAACTAAAAGCATATTAAGAAATAACTATAAAAGGTAGGTACTAATAATAAAATGTTTGTATCTTTCTGTCTGTCTGTCTGTCTGTTTGTTCCGGCTAATCTCCGAAACGGCTGGACCGATTTTGATGAAATTCGGTATCGGGATACTTTGAACCCTGGGGAAAGACATAAGCTACTTTTTATCGACATAACGCGAGGGCGAAACCACAGGCGGAAGCTAGTGTTATTGTAAGGTATTGCAGGTGCAGGGTGGATGGCACAAATAACAAGACGTGACGAAGTTATATTAAAAACACTATATTCATGAAAAACACTTATTAAAACGGCTTACACACTATAATTATACTGAACTACTTAGGAAACTAAATGGAAAACTAAACTGTATTGTAGAACCATGTAGATCAACCAGGCAAATATTAAGTGAAGTATGTATATCTGAAATACACAGTTAAATACACACACAGTAATACAGTAAGATCAGATCACCCTCCATTACTACTAGCTATACAGAACAACACAAGAAAAACACTGACTCTAACCGTTTTTTTTTTTTTCTGAATGGCAACTCGTAGTTTTGACCACTGAGGTCCTGCAGGGTAATTACGTAACACACTAACAGTAGGAATGGGTTTCCTTTTGACAGTTCAGCAACATTCATTGCGTTATTGAACAGACAAATTCTTGGAACATATGAAGTAGTGGATTTGCAATAGGCTTCACAATGATTCAGATGGTGATAGATAGTGCGTTACGTAATTAGGGTGCTGGCTACTTAACCGAACTGTCCTGTGGGTGCCTTAATGATTTTACTCAAAAGAGCCTGCAGCCAGGAGCGGAATTTTTAATACTAAAACTTATATTTAAATGACCGCACTCTCCACTCGCATTCTCCACTTTCTAAACCAGTCACCGAGTTGGTTGACTGAGGTTTGGAGTGCGAGCGATCGTGATGTGGCCGAGGCCGGTGTAGTAAATGGCCGTATCGTCTGCGAACAGAGCCAACTGAGCCTTTCTACTTTTGAGGATATCGCTGGTGAATAGCGTGAATATGAGAGGGGCGAGCACGGAGCCCTGAGGGACTCCGGCGCGGATGGGGCTCACGTTACGTTCCTCCGCTATGCGTGTCCTTACAGCTCGCTGTAAGTAGCGCATGTGAGTTCGGTTCGCGTCGCAGGGAAAGTTGCTGTACGCACGGACAGCCGCGTTCTTCTCGGTCATCAGTTCACGTACATCGTCCGGCAATTTGCAGCGATGGTCTTCCATCGCTGGAACTTCCCTTGAACAATCGTTCAGGACGGATTGTACGTGTTCTGTGAACGAGCCGATCGCGGCCGTCGTGTCGGCGATAGAGTCGAAGAGGTCGGGGATAGAGTCTAAGTGGGGGGGACGTGTTGGATTTCAGGCATTCGCTTACTTTCCTCCAGTCCGTTACCACTCTTGTGGAGGGGGGTTGGTCGGGATCGGGGAGACCTATGCGAGGGGCTAGTCTCATTACGACTGGTCGGTGGTAGGATGATAGCTCGTGTATCACCTCTATAGAGTCCAACCGTAAGTTGATACTCTTTAGGAGTGACACATCGAGCACGTCAGGGGTATGGTCAACATTAGCGGGGAAGTGGGCGGGAGTCATCGGGGCGATGACGTCGAAGTTAAGTATGGGACAGAGGTCGAACAAGTGTCTCCCTCGGGTAGAGATCCTGGTACTAGTCCA
The DNA here is from genome assembly GCA_917490735.1 of Dryobotodes eremita. Taxonomy (NCBI): domain Eukaryota; kingdom Metazoa; phylum Arthropoda; class Insecta; order Lepidoptera; family Noctuidae; genus Dryobotodes; species Dryobotodes eremita. Next base: position 5,222,160 of record OU823256.1, read on the forward strand.
GGCGGGATGCTTGGCATTGAGATCGCCCGCTATGATAACGGAGTCACTCAAGCCGAGCAGGAGGGTCAGGTCGTCAGTCAAGAGTTGGAAATTCTCTGAGGTATTGATGGGGGGGAGGTGAGCCGACACTAGAGTGATCGGTTGATGTCCCGTCATGCCTAGTCGACATATGGAGACTTCGAATCGCGAGGTGGATCTATGGGAATGCAATAGAGCGAGGCCTTGTAGTAGATCAGGGTACCGCCCATGTGATACCGAGTCCTGTCGTTGCGAACTATGCGATAGTTGCCGATTGGCGGTCTACGGTGGTGGGGTTTTAGGAAAGTCTCTTGTAGGAGAAAGATATCTATTTGGTGATCGCGTAGAAAGGTAACGATTTCATCGCGTTGACCTTGGATGCCATTGGCATTGAAATAACCTATTCTGAGGGATCGGGGTTTGGTGCGTGCAACGATTCCTTTATCCATTAATGGTATTGGGTTGGTAGGTAAAGGACATGAGGGCCTGCGTAATGTCCGGATACGCGTTATATATAGACTGGATGGCGAAAAGGTTACCGGCATTTCTGGCGGCAACAATTTCGCTAGCCATTTTACGGGCGCGAGGGGTGAGGAAGGCAAGGAAAGTCAACCTTTTAGTTCTAGCTGCTCGCCACCAGGTGCGATTAACAAATTGCTGTGGTTATCAACAGTTATTATAATATTGACGGCAAGGCTTTAGCTGTCGCCATTACCACCCAATGAAAAAACGTTCAATCAATGATAAAAATAACTAGATCTTTTCTGTCGACAGCTAACAGCCATATCTTTTAATCACGTTGAGTCATTATCAAATTGGGAAACTTTGACCGTTTACAATACATAATACATTGTATAAATGCCACATATGCTTGAACATACTCCTTGGCACAAGGCGCGTCACTCAGCGCTTGCAAGATGTTACATGTCTCCCTATAATCAGATTTAATATTTTGAGGGAAATTTCTCATCGGATTTGAGTAGTATTTTGAAAATTTGTTAGACGCTTTCAGTTGAGTGTCGCTTAGAGACTTTTCTTGGAAGATATTGTCAGCGCGTCCGCCACAGATGATACAATCCTCGCACACCGTTCTATAATGAATGAATAATTTTTTAGCTCGTATTAATGTTTCCTTTCGATCAAAATCCAACCAGTGGCCTCTGAAAAAGAAAATAAAATGTTATTTCAGATGCCTTGCTGAATTACAGTTGTTACAAAAGTACATTGTCGTAGCGGAATTTAATAGAGTCCTCGGAGTTTCCTTCCCATTCTTCTCCATAGAAACCTACTACGCTTTGGAATGGGCAACTAGCTTCATCTTTAGGAATTATCGACTCATTTGACAATTCAGAAGGGCCTGTAAATGGTTTAAATGAAATAAATGCTAGAGTTTGAGTTTGGAACTATGATGATATTAACAGTGTGATTATGACAACAAAATAATAGGTAAAAAGGGTCCTCTGTTCTCTGGCATGACCTAAGAGAAGTACAAGTTAATGGGTCAATGAGTGTTAAAAACATGAAATAAGAATAAATTATATACTTACACATAAGCAAAGTTTAATTCAGCTCCCTTTTTTACTGGTACTATGGTCACCAGCGCTGCGCTGTTCCGCAGCCCAGCCACATATGAATTCGGTAGACATGAATTGGGCAGGCTTCCGATGAACGGAAAATATCCTTTATTAGAGTGATTGTGTAACGTCATGCGGCCCTCAGTGCCCACTGAAGTGTGCTGAAGCAGTTGTACTCGAGTACAATAAAGCGACAGGTGCATCAATACCCTGGACACTGCTTGTATGGCTTTGCTCTTTTCGTCAGGAGAGTTTGGTAGAAACGATGTGCATGTATCCAAATAATGTATAATATTGGCGAAAAACAAACATCTGTTAAACATCGCGCCATATATGAAATGTGTGTCATAATGAGAATTCAATAAAGAAAACTTTAATGAACCAAAAATCTCAGCAACAGTAGTTTTTCATTCGTTAAACACCTAAATCTTTAGATGCTGTGATGAACTCATCCCAAGAGCTACACAGTTGACGAATTTTGAGAGTAGCTTTCACAGGTAGCTTAATATCATCCAATAGAATTTCTATGATTTTACATTCAATATTATGCCCCTCCTGCATGGCTCTGTCTTTGCATCGTTTGTCACAAAACATGGCAGTACAGCATCCTTCACAAGGTATTAAATTAAAGTCCATCTTGAGACAATAGTGGCAAGATGTAACATGTTCCATACTATGAGTAGCTCCCACAAATGCTGTCTCTACTGCTACAACAGTACCGACAGGTATGTCTTTAGCAGCAACCACTTTTGGTTGTCCCGATTCCATTATGACTTCCACATCTGAAGTGGCACACGGTATGTCAGGGTTGCAGGCTCCTTTGAGCTTGAAAAATTCTTCAGTAAACGGAGTCGATCTGAAATATGATGATTGAATTAATGACAATAACAGTACTTCCTCACAGAATGAAAAAAAAAACAAAATGTTCATCTAAGACTAATCTAAGTACTTAGCTCATAGTTACATTCAAGTATAAAGACCATATTAAACTTGAAACAAGGATACTCTGTAATATCCTAATTTATCACCCTCATCTCAATTTATTAGACCGGGGAACACAGACCTAGATGTGACTCGCACAGACCAGGGAAGCAAGGCACAAACGGGAGGAGGACAATACTCAGCAGTCGGTGGAACAAGGCTGCCAATGATGATGTTCTCAATTTATTTGTAGTCAGCACAATTGTGTCACATTATCTTTCTAGCATTCATGTTCACACAATCCTTAATTCTTTTCAATGACAGACCAAAGAAAAGAAGAGATGCATGAAATGCAACATGAGGCAGACCTCATGTTGCCTTTCATGCATCTCTTTGATAGCCCAAGAATCCCATCCGCTCAAGATTGTGGAGGGCCCCAAGTCTTATAATTTAATTGGCATACATATCTCAACAAAAATAGAACCTTGAGACAGGCTTCACAGCCAGTTCCAATGTCACAGCAACTATATGGCAACGAATGGACGCTGTTCAATGCATTGCTCAAATGATTTTATTTATTTAATGAAATCAAAAGTCATCTGAGAAATGATGTTTCTTATGGTTATTCTAAAAATATCCTCACAGTATTTTGGTCAGTCAAATCACTTTACTGAAAAATTGTTTCGTAGGCAATGATATAAATTGTGCCAAATTGTGAAAATACACTACAAAATAACCTGACAATTTGTTACGCTAATTTGATTTGATTTGAGCATAGATTGTGTGTTTTTCCGAAGTAAAAAGTATGCTTTTGTAAGGTTTAAAGTATGACAGCGGCATATTCCAACTTGTACTTACGCCTGCTTGCGTGCAAGCTGTTCTATCCATGTATATCTAGAGGCCTCTGCTTTCATCTCCTGTAGTTTGTTGAACAAGCTGGTGGGGCAGTCCAGTGCGAGGCAGGTCTCAATATCCTTGACACAAGCCGGAAACTGCTTCGTTTTCAACAATAGCTCTGCTCGGCTGTAGTAAGACAGTTTCATAGCTTCAGAATTAAGTGGTGCCCGCATTAGAGCCATATTGTATTTCACCAACCCCATCTGATAATGCCCTTCGCAGACGGCTTTTTTACCTTCTATCCTATGCTGAAGAGCTTCTGAAGCGGATTTTTCTTTTCTTCCTAATTCCATAAAGTTATTAGATTGTTTTAGTACTTTTATAGCCAGTACCACACAATCTGCTAAGTCTTTATTGCGCAGTGCTTTGTAAACGCAGTCTAGAGGACTTCGGTCATGATGTCTATATAATAATGGTAGCTGAAGCATTTTGATGAGTTAGTTGTAATCGCAGCACTTCACTTAATTATTTCGTTGTTAGGAGTTTGATTGAAAACTTTCTGAAGCACTTCACTGATTTACGTTCATACTCACGGGATTGTATGTCGTATGTCGTAAGTCATGATAGTTGGATTATTGATTCAATCAAGCACAAGCAAAATTATTTGCAAAAAACAGTGTTCGATAAATCCCCACGAACCTTATTTCAATGTTGCCAGTCGCCAAAATGTGGCAAAATTCCAAAATGCCTCTTGGTCCTGTAAGTTAGTTTTAATAACCAGAATGATAAAAGCACAGAATACATTTACTCACACTTGACAAAAGTAAATTAGTAAGTGGACAGAGCTGAAAAACTGCACACCTTATTTTATTACAAAGTCTAATCCACACTTAGAATTTGTACGTGCTATAAAAAATCCACACGCTATAAATCGATTAATTTAATTGTCAATCACTTTGTAAAGAGCTACAAGGATAGTTTGACACTTGAATGACATTGACAGGTGACCGTTTTGTTGGAAATTGTTTCACTATACGAGTCAGTGTTTCACAGTCGCTGCTTCCAACGTCCAAGAATTTGACAGCTAGCTGTCACTATCATTTTTTTTTGTGACAACAAGCGACTTCTTTAGCGCATAATTAAATAATACTACTTGACTGCAAATATATGGGGATCCATGTATTTGCCAAAGATGTTAAAAGCGAAAACTGTGGGAGAAAGCTCTCCGAAATAAAATTGAAAACCCGATATTTCGTCGAGACTATGTACTATTATTTTTAAACCTGAAAACTTTTATGGCAGAAATTCGTATACAGGTGATGCTCCCAAGAGAACTAAGTCCGTTGTTATTTACAAGTACTTGTGTGATATTACGTAAATTATAGTAAAAGTGTGTGTGTTTATATTATTATAATAGATCAGTGCTAGAATTATCATCTCTGAAGTTTTTCAGTCAGGAAGATCATCCTCGAGGTTGTTTTCCTACAGTTTTCACCAAAAAATTTACTTGAAGTTAACAAACATAAGATAACCTATAAATTATAAAACATTTATTATTTATTGTCTTTTCCACTAAAGCTGCTTTTTACCAGTAATAGATGCTTCCCTTTTCCTTAGTTCCTCTTTTAATTAATAGTGCTACACTCCAAGTCTCAAACTAGTTTTCGTTTAATTTGTGATCGACATAAAAGTAAACTTAAACAAAACAATGGCGGCTTGTAGACATTGAACAGTGCTGCCACCTATGACGAGCTCTCCGTTTTTAACTCCATTTGTAATTGTATTGACAAAACAAGACGGCGACGTTAGTTCCGATTTTAACCACGCGCCATAATAACCTTGCAGTGTTGTAGATTTATCGAAAACGGCTGAGACAATTTGCACTCACCATTCGCTTGGCTCGTAGGGTTCAATAACTTAAGGGGCTCGTGGCTAAATAATATGAAGTGTTACGGGGTAAATCAAATAAAACAGATTTTATGGTAAAATTATTTGTATTTCTATCTACCTCGGCACCAGTGGCGGATACATATGGGAGGATTGGGAGGCGCGGGGACTTGCGGCCCCATGTGGGTGGCAAGTGCGGCCCAGCACTGCGCGGTTCACGGCAAGGGGAGGGCACGCTCTCGCCACCCGCAGCGCCCACCCACGTGAGTCCAACTGCACACAGTTTATTCGTCTCTCGAGTAGTTGTACTGTCGCCAGCACATCAAATTACCACAAACTGTCAGATTTCCCATTCAATTTTGAACTTAACCAACAACATTTTAAGGTTTAAAATCGTTTGAAGAAATTTGACAGTTTCGTGTAGCTTGACCTGCTGGCGACTGTACTTTCATAGGTAGAAGTTAGTCAGTGTCTTTGTATTTTGTACGTTATTCAGTCTAGCACGTACGAGAAAAGTCGCGACCTTTCTAGTGATCGGCTATTTGACAGACACCGTGTCACGATAGAGAAGGAGTTCTGTTAATTTTAAAAATATGATTAGATTTGAGCCAAACGTCTGCTAAGGCAAAGGCAAATGGCTCATATTTGTTAAAAAGATATATAACATCATATTGTAGACTGCGGCAGTTCCACTGGTTTATTTTAAAGAGTATTCTATTCTATTATATTCTATTCTATTCTATTTTGGATGTATGTCCAAGGATGGATAAAGATATATCGAAATAAGGGGCAACGTTGGACGGTGAAATGGTAAACTGAGGGAAAGATTGTGTAATGCAGAAAGAAAACCGATTTGCGTGATTTTTTTATTATTATGACTATTAAAAAAAGCACAAACATTTTGATGGTTAGAGTTTGATGGTGTGTAATGTCAAAATCCATTACAAATCTCCTTAATATATCCTTGTACAAATTTGGGAGGGGAGCGTGGTTTGGGAAAGATGGTATTTTTATAGTCTACTTGAAGCAGGCATTCTATTAGGTGAAGAGATTGATGGAGTATGTGCAAATTTTTTGGAAGGAAAACATAAAAGTGTATTTGCATAATATACAATTTAGCAACTGGGGCATATACTTTAGCCGCTTCAGCATAAGATACAGAACTTTGTGCCATGTATGTTTTAATTAACTTTTGCCTAGAAAATTCTGGGCAAGACTTATCAGTGTCATAGTGAAAACTAGAGCGAAGGCAGCAAGATTTTCTAGAACACTTTCTTGTTCTCTTTCACAACTGTCCCCAGTTTGGCCTTTGACACATTTATAACAACGAGGTTTCAATCTGCACTGCATTTTAGTGTGACCAAAACGACAGCAACTGAAGCACTGTACAGGAGGGAAAATATTTAAATCTTCTGGTAATGCATTAAAGCACATAAAAAATGTTTTCGGTATAACCTGCCCATCAAAAGTAACAATTATGGATTAGGATGGTTTCCAAAGGGTTGTACCATCAACAATGGTTTTAAAATAGAAGTCTGATTTTTTAAATTGAGCCGCAAGTTAAAAGTGTCCTGCGCTTTTTCTGTTTGTACAGTTGCCCCAAAATATAATCAATTCATTGGATCGGTCAGTGGGTCTTCTTAGGGGCGGAGTTGCAGGAGTTTGTAGTACACGCTTAGGGGCACTATGAGCGGCAAAGAAATAAAATAAAAAAATTGGTAAAGAAAATTGGAATGGATGGATGGATAGAAAGCGTCATGCTAAGCCTGCTGGTGTCAGCTATTATTGTATTTTCATGAATGACATTTGATGAGGCATCGCCCGCGTGGAGGTAAAAAATGTCTTGTAAATCCTCCATTAAAAATACCAATAAATACTTACTTATGTGCCAACTTTCATGGTGTTCTGTCAAACGGTGTTGGAGGTCACTCTACACTTACAAAATGTATTACTTAAAAAATACTCATAACACTCTGATAAAATTTCTAATAATATAATTTAATAACGATTCGAAAGACACGTAGCGCCACCTAGCGTCATAAAGCAAAGGGGAAGGCAACTGTCAAAATGGCGTTGTCGTAGCTAGTTCCCAAAACAAGCTAATAATGCTCGGAAACTTTAGTCTACCATTTTCCGAGACCTAAACTTAGAAGATTGTGGCTTAAAGCTATTCGTAGATAATTATTTTAACTAAACAGAATGTGAGATTATATCGGAAACATTTTGAAGAAAGTGTTTACGAAGAAATAAGCAATATTTAATGTTTTTAATGCCGACTCTTTTCGTCTCATAAAATATTGATTTTTACCGAAATTACCGAATTACCGAAAATAACGAAATAGTGGAATAAAACCAAACTCATGAATGTACACAAAATGGAAGGAATTAACGAAATATCTTTATTGGTAGGCCGTAGGACCTAGCTGTGTACTGCCGGGGTCGCGGATTGTTCGAAAGAGTTACCGTGGCCCTGGCGCACAGGCAACTGAAGGAATACGGTTGGGTTTTAGTCAGTAAGAGTCTGACACGCCCTTCCGCTCCGCCCAGAGCGGGAGAGGTCATTTGATGATTTCCCAAAAAAAAAAAAGTACCTAGCTATGGACACGGCATCTACAATTAGCTTTAACCGACCTTTCCGGGGAAGGCAACTGTCAGTGGCGCTGTCGTAGCTAGTTCCCAAATCAAGCGAATAATGCAAGGCGTGAGGTGGTTTTTATAATTTTTTGCGAAAATTACTCGTTGTTGTGTTCCTAAATGCTCGGAAATTGGAGTCTACCATTATCCGAAAGCCCTTAAACTTAGAAGATTGTGACCTAAAGCTATTCGTAGGGAATTATTTTTAATTAAATTAGAGTTCGAGGTTATGGCGGAAACATTTTGTAGAAACTGATTACGAGGAAATAAGCAATATTTAAAATTTTGTTTTGACACTTTCCATATCGAAAAAATATTGGTTTTAAATATTTAAATCACCGAAAATAACGAAATAGTGGAATAAAGCCAAAGTGAAGAATGAACACGAAATGGACCGAATGAACGAAATGTCATATTTATTGTTGGCCGTAAGGACCTTCTAGCTTTATGGTGACGCCATCTACAATTAGCTTTGACCGCCCTCCTGTCAATGTCATTCAGGCACTAAAATCATGACTAAAATATCCTAATATCTCTATTTGGTCTGTGATATCCTTGATATGAATTCCTTGTGTGGATTCGACTTTGTAATAGGGATGGCGATGTTTTCTGAAAAAGATCGATGTCTAAATCAATTCGAATTGAAATCTGATGGACCAATTCACAAAAAAATCGGGGTCTAAAAATAGATTTCTCAAAAATCGATCTTTTTCGATTTGCTTTTGGGTTTGTATTTTCAATATTCATTTATATCCAAATAGGGAAAACAAAAAGGAAACCATTATTATCAATATGTCGGAGACGGTCATTAGTTTAGACACTAAACGAAGCGCAGCACTAGTTCCAGGAGGTGGCAGCACCGGTGCGATGTCGGGCATACTCGGCTAACTTCGTGTTATGACTAAGCCTGGCTGGTGGAGGAGCGCTGGGACGAGTAGACACTTACTAATCTGCCTTCGAGGATATCAATACCTCCATCCTAGGAACTGTCGCGCGTTCCGTATAGTTTTGTCGTGTACCTACAGTGTACTCGTAGGATTCGCTAGTGTGATTAATTTGTTCGTAAATTATAATGTGATTTGAACTGCAAACTGTTTTTCTTTTGTGCAATAACAGACACTTCCCACAGTACGCCCACACGTGGCTTCTCGGTCAAATATTTTATATTTTTTAACAAATTTTACAATCATTTTCACAAATTTTACTTTGATATGGTTGTAAAAACCTTTTACAACCAAACTTAATGTCCAAGTTTTTCAGGAATAACAGTCTGTCTAATCCTTTGGGATCCAAGCGATTTCGCTCATCACGCGATGTTGCCGGCAATCGAAAAAAGGCGCTCGAAAGGTACAGATGACGCCACAGTCAATCAAGTTATAAATAAATGACGCAATGTCAACGTCAACAAATACTCCAGCAAAAAAGTACAGATTCACAAAGGGCATCGGTTATAATAGTAATTTGTTTATTTCTTTTATTTATTAAGGAGAAGCGAAGGAAACTAAGTACACGGCCATTTTGCGAGCTTTTGAGTAATTAGGTGAAAAACTGTCATTTCTTTACATGTATTTGGGTACATTCAACTAATTGTCAAACTCAAACTCAAAGCATTTATTTCAATTAAACCATTTACAGGCACTTTTGAATTGTCAAAGAGTCGGTCAGTTAGTCAGAAAGTTGAAGCTAGTTGCCCATTCCAAAACGTAGATATCTATGGAGAAGAACTGTAATAAACTGTAAATAATTTTATGGTTTTTATCAAAACAGAAAAAATCTAATCCGATTTTCTAGGGTGAATTATCAATTCATTGATTCGATCCTGTATTATAAATCAATTAAAAATATCGTTTTTTTTTGGTAAAAATAAAACTATTAATCGATGTCGGATCGGCATCCCTATTTTGTAATAAAATAAAATTTCCAGTCTGGGTCACTTACACTTACAAAACGGCATTTTGGCACATTTTGTTGGCTGGCAATGCCATCAGTGTATATGTGTTCTGTGCTGGCAACATTGGAATAGTATTTTTGGGGAATTTGTCGGACGTTAATTTTTGGGAATATTAATCAATCATAAAGGAATGTAATATATTGGTTAATCCAATACAACTAGAGTACGACATACAATCTCTGAGTGTGGACGTAAATCAGTGAAGTGCTTCAGAAAGATTTCAACCAAACTCTTAACAGCGAAATAATTAAGTGAAGTGCTGCGATTACAACCAACTCATCAAAATGCTAAACCTATCAACATTCTATAGACATCATGACCGAAGTCCTCTAGACTGCGTTTACAAAGCACTGCGCAATAAGGACTTAGCAGATTGTGTGGTACTGGCTATAAAAGTACTAAAACAATCTAATAAATTTATGGAATTAGGAAGAAAAGAAAAATCCGCTTCAGAAGCTCTTCAGCATGGGATAGAAGGTAAAAAAGCCTTCTGCGAAGGGGATTATCAGATGGCGTTGGTGAAATACAATATGGCTCTAATGCGGGCACCACTTAATTCTGAAGCTATGAGGCTGTCTTACTACAGCCGAGCAGAGCTATTGTTGAAAACGAAGCAGTTTCCGGCTTGTGTCAAGGATATTGAGACCTGCCTCGCACTGGACTGCCCCACCAGCTTGTTCAACAAACTACAGGAGATGAAAGCAGAGGCCTCTAGATATACATGGATAGAACAGCTTGCACGCAAGCAGGCGTAAGTACAAGTTGGAATATGCCTCTGCCGTACTTTAAACTTTACAAAAGCATACTTTTTACTTCAGAAAAACACACAATCTATGCTCAAATCAAATCAAATTAGCGTAACAAATTGTCAGGTTATTTTGTAGTGTATTTTCACAATTTGGCACAATTTATATCATTGCCTACGAAACATTTTTTCAGTAAAGTGATTTGACTGACCAAAATACTGTGAGGATATTTTTTGAATAACCATAAGAAACATCATTGCTCAGATGATTTTTGATTTCATTAAATAAATAAAATCATTTGAGCAATGCGTTGAACAGCCTCCATTGGTTGCCATATGGGTGCTGTGACATTGGAACTGGCTGTGAAGCCTGTCTCAAGGTTCTATTTTTGTTGAGATATGTATACCAATTAAATTATAAGACTTGGGGCCCTCCACAATCTTGAGCGGATGGGATTCTTGGGCTATCAAAGAGATGTATGAAAGGCAACATGAGGTCTACCTCATGTTGCCTTTTATGCATCTCTTCTTTTCTTTGGTCTGTCATTGAAAAGAAGTAAGGATTGTGTGAACATGAATGCTAGAAAGATAATGTGACATAATTGTGCTGACTACAAATAAATTGAGAACATCATCATTGGCAGCCTTGTTCCACCGACTGCTGAGTATTGTCCTCCTCCCGTTTGTGCCTTGCTTCCCTGGTCTGTGCGAGTCACATCTAGGTCTGTCTTCCCCGGTCTAATAAATTGAGATGAGGGTGATAAATTATGATATTAGAGAGTATCCTTGTTTCAAGTATAATATGGTCTTTATACTTGAATGTAACTATGAGCTAAGTACTTAGATTAGTCTCAGATGAACATTTTGTTTATTTTTTCATTCTGTGAGGAAGTACTGTTATTGTCATTAATTCAATCATCATATTTCAGATCGACTCCGTTTACTGAAGAATTTTTCAAGCTCAAAGGAGCCTGCAACCCTGACATACCGTGTGCCACTTCAGATGTGGAAGTCATAATGGAATCGGGACAACCAAAAGTGGTTGCTGCTAAAGACATACCTGTCGGTACTGTTGTAGCAGTAGAGACAGCATTTGTGGGAGCTACTCATATTATGAACCATGTTACATCTTGCCACTATTGTCTCAAGATGGACTTTAATTTAATACCTTGTGAAGGATGCTGTGCTGCCATGTTTTGTGACAAACGATGCAAAGACAGAGCCATGCAGGAGGGGCATAATATTGAATGTAAAATCATAGAAATTATATTAGATGATATTAACCTACCTGTGAAAGCTACTCTCAAAATTCGTCAACTGTGTAGCTCTTGGGATGAGTTCATCACAGCATCTAAAGATTTAGGTGTTGAACGAATGAAAAACAATACTGTTGCTGAGATTTTTGGTTCATTAAAGTTTTCTTTATTGAATTCTCATTATGACACACTTTTCATATATGGCGCGATGTTTAATAGCTGTTTGTTTTTCGCCAATATTATACATTATTTGGATACATGCACATCGTTTCTACCAAACTCTCCGGATGAAAAGAGCGAAGCCATACAAGCAGTGTCCAGGGTATTGATGCACCTGTCGCTTTATTGTACTCCAGTACAACTGCAGCATTACACCTCAGTGTGCACTGAGGCCCGCATGACGTTACACAATCACCCTAATAAAGGATATTTTCCGTTCATCGGAAGCCTGCCCAATTCATGTCTACCGAATTCATATGTGGCAGGGCTGCGGAACAGCGCAGCGCTGGTGACCATAGTACCAGTAAAAAAGGGAGCTGAATTAAACTTTGCTTATATGTAAGTATATAATTTATTCTTATTTCATGTTTTTAACACTCATTGACCCATTAACTTGTACTTCTCTTAGGTCATGCCAGAGAACAGAGGACCGTTTTTACCTATTATTTTGTTGTCATAATCACACTGTTAATATCTGTGAGTACTGGCCACCGCACAGTCGCTAGTATTCTAATAAAAAACGTTATGTCAAAAACAAGACTCTGTGTCATGTACGTACGCATTGTATGAACACGTATTAATAATAAACTAATGTCTTTCCACGTTATTTAACCCCATCAATTGGTAGCAGACCGTGGTCACCGAAAATACGGCAACAACAATAAAAAGTGCGTCAAATGACATCGTCAAATTATCGCAATTTAGAACCGCTAACAAAGTCAAACTATGACACATGGTGCCTACAAGCGCAAGCTGTTCTGATAAAAAATGATTATTGGGACATAGTAAGCGGCGAAAAATGGTTGTCACCAGACGCGGACGCGGCGGAAAAACTGGCATTCACCAAAGAAGACTTGAAGGCAAGAGCTGAAATATTACTTCTCCTGTCACCGTCAGAATTGAAACAAATAAAGATCTGCACCTCAGCCAAATACGTTTGGGACAAATTAAAAGCTATTTATCAAAGTACCGGACCCGCAAGAAAGGCAACCTTATTAAAACAGCTAGTTCTCAAGCGAATGTCAAATGACGAAGATATCCGTGATCACTTAAATAACTTTATGGACATCGTTGACAAGCTCGCCGATATGGACATAAAAATACCTCCAGAACTGCTCAGTATTATGCTGTTATACAGTCTGCCAACATCATTCGAAAATTTTCGAATAGCCATAGAGTCAAGAGTCATTACCTAATCCTGAGGATCTAAAAGTGAAAATTCTAGAAGAATACCAGGCCAGGACTGGTAGTGATCAACCTGAAAACTCTGAAGCATACCTTCTCAAGAAAAATTAAATGAAACCGTTATGCAAGAGCTGCAAAAAGAAGGGTCATACTACTGAGGCCTGTTGGGGCATCAAGAAGAGAAACACAAAGGAGAAAACGAGCGGACATCGAGGCAAGAACTTCAACGTCTGCTTGAATACTGAAAATTCAAACATAAATGAAAACGTATGGTGTTTAGATAGCGGCTGTTCTTCTCATATGTGCGGCGACAAGTCGAAATTATCTAGAATAACCCCTGAAAATGGTATCCTGATATTGGCGTCAAACAAGTATACAAGCAAAATTGAAGGTAAGGGAAAGGTTTCAGTTACCATAGAAAAAGAAGCTTACAACTTTAACTATACCTTACTTGTTCCTGATGTATCAGTCAACTTACTGTCTGTAAGCAAGATAGCAGACAGAGGCAACAAAGTTATCATCGAAAAGGACAAGGCCTACATTGTAGAGAAAAACGGTGAAGTGACACTGACAGCACAGCGAAAAGATTGACTGTACTACCTTGAATTTAACAAAAAGAAACTGCAAACTACACACCAAAAGGACAAAAAGATGACATCATGGAATGGCATCGTAAACTTGGCCATATAAATGAAAAGGATCTGATCAAGATGGCTACGGACGATCTTATGTACGGTTTGAACTTGAACGGCGAAAAGTTGGAAACCTGTGAAACCTGCATTAAAGGCAAGCTGTCAAGATTACCTTTCACAAGACATGATGATACACGACACAAGAGCTGGAAATAATTCACAGTGACGTCTGTGGACCTTTCGAGTGTGAAACACTAGCAGGCTCAAGATATTATGTCACATTTATAGATGATTTCACCCGATTCTGCCACGTCTATTTTATAGAAAAGAAGAGTGACGTATTAACGATTTTCAAACAATATAAAAACGAAGTCGAGACGTTCCACAATAAAAGGATAAAACACCTGCAATCTGACAACGGCACTGAATACCGTAACAAGAAGTTTGACGACTTCCTCAAACTGCATGGCATCCAAAGAAGATTGACCACATTTTACACCCACAACAAAATGGGATCAGCGAGAGGAAGAACCGGTCCTTACTAGATAAAGCCAGATGCCTGTTGATTGAAGCAAATGCTCCCAAAAAGCTCTGGGCAGAAGCAATAGCTACGGCAAACTATCTTATAAACCGTAGCCCTTCGAAAACATTGAACGGTGACATACCATTCACGAAGTGGATAGGCCGAACACCGTCCGGAAATCACCTCCACGTTTTTGGCAGGAAGACCTTCATCCTGAAAAAGAACAGACGAGGAAAGCTGACACCGAAAACTAAGGAGGGTGCATTCCTGGGCTACTCGATGACTACAAAGGGTTATAGAGTATTTATACCTGAAGATGATGACGTAGTGACGAGCAGGGACATCAAGGTTATAGACAAGATGTAGTTCCAAGAAAACGACACGAGCTATGAAAACCTTGTAAAAGAAGAGGAACGTCGTAAGCACACACCTGAAAAAGAAAACAGAATTAAACAAAAAGAAAATAAACGCAGACAGAAAATAGAAATTGAATTTACAGAGCAGAAAAATGAAATACCTTTGCAAAATCCTGGCAGTCAAAATGAAGACGCAGACGAAATTGATTTATTTGACGACGCATCTGAGACTGTAGAAGTACCTGAAAATGGGAGGCCACAAAGAAAAAGGCTCCCACCAGCATGGACTAAGGTTTTTATATTAGGTGACTCTGAAGAAAGTAACTTACTCACAGGGATATCTTATCTCTCTGATGAAAATGAAAATGATGAGTATTGGCATCAGGCCATAAAATCTGAAATCAAAGCGCATGTTAAAAACGGAACCTGGAAAATAATAAAAAAAGCAACGATATGAAAGTCGTGGACTACAAGATGGTCTTACGAAATAAAATAGGATCTGATGGTAGCGTCACAAGAAAAGCCAGACTTGTTGCACGCGGCTTCACACAGCGACCAGGGATCGACTTTAATGAAACATACGCACCCGTTGCGAAGTTAAGCTCAATTAGATCTGTCATCGGTATAGCTGTAGAAGAAGGGTTAAAATTGAACCAAATGGACGTAACAACCGCGTACCTAAACGGTGAACTGGAAGAAAAGATAGTTATGAAATACCCTGACTACTTGGAAGAATACCTGACAGAAATTATGGTCGAAGAAAGTACAAAAGATGATTTAACAATATACAATAAGACAAAACAGATGCTAAAAGACATTAAGAGCATTCCAAAAGAAAAAGTTTGCTGTCTTATCAAAGCATTGTACGGACTCAAGCAGGCAGGGAGGCAATGGTATATAAAACTGGACAAAGAATTAAAACGCATAGGTTTTCGAGCATCAGAAGCTGACCCATGTTTATACATAATGGAGAAAAGAGGAGCCAAAATTATAATAAGCATATATGTCGACGATTTATTTATTGCCTACTCTTGTCCGAAAACATTAAAAGTAGTAAAAGATTTACTAAATTCAACATTTGAATTAAAAGATTTTGGGAAACCGAAACGGCTCATTGGTATAGACTTATCATACAATGGAGATGAAATAAAGTTGCACCAACAAAAATTTATCGAAGATACCCTAAAGAAGTTCAAAATGGAAGACTGCAAAACCATATCTACGCCAATGTAGCCTGGGCTAAAATTGGAAAAGGGAGACAATAATGAAACACAGCATCTCCCATACAAAATCCTGATAGGTACGCTCATGTATTTGGCTGTAGCAACTCGCCCTGATATCATGTTCGCGATTAGCTACGAGTACCTATCACAGTTTAACGATTGCTACAATGAAGAACACTTCAAGTGCGCCAAAAGAGTACTCCGGTACCTCAAAGCCACCAAAAATGTCGGCTTGACATTCACTAAAGCAGGACAAGACCTGTATGGAATGGCAGATGCAGATTGGGGCGCTTGCAAGCTTGACAAAAAGTCATTTTCAGGCTATTGTTTTAAATATGCTGGAACGACTATAAGTTGGATGTCTAAGAAACAAAAGAGCATCGCACTTTCGACAGCCGAGTCAGAGTATGTAACACTAACCGAAGCTACAAAAGAAGCTATCCACTTGAAGAACCTCTATAAAGATTTAGGAGCTAACTACGAGCGCATAGTTATCTTAAATGATAACCAAGCAGCCATCAAACTAAGCCACAATCAGATGGTGACGTCAAAGTCAAAGCACATCGACTTGAAAATGCACTTCATCAGGAACTGTATACAAGAAGGAGCATTAGAAATCAGCTATCTGCGAACCGAAGATATGGAAGCAGACTTACTGACCAAGGCTCTAGCTGGTCCGCGATTTATAAGATTGCGTAGCAGCCTAGGACTGTCTTGATGACCGCGTTAGTGCCGTGAATAGTAGTGTGAGTACTGGCCATCGCACAGTCGCTAGTATTCTAATAAAAAACGTTATGTCAAAAACAAGACGCTGTGTCATGTACGTACGCATTGTATGAACACGTATTAATAATAAACTAATGTCTTTCCACGTTATTTAACCCCATCAATATCATCCTAGTTTCAAACTCAAACTCTACCATATATTTCAATTAAACCATTTACAGGCACTTTTGAATTGTTAAAGGAGTCTGTCATTCTGAAAGATTAAGCTTGTTGCCCATTCCAAAGCGTAGGATTCTACGGAGAAGCATGGGAAGGAAACTCTATTGACACTCTTTTTTGAATTCCGCCACAACAATAAACTTTTGTAACAACTATAGCTCAGAACAGCATCTGAAGGGCACGCCACAATTGCGGCGGTAAGACCCCTCTTTGAGGAGTGGCTTGAGAGACGCCACGGCGTCCTCACCTTCCGCCTGACGCAGGTCCTCACCGGACATGGCTGTTTCGGGAGGTTCCTGTTTCGGATAAGGCGGGAGGAAACGCCCGGGTGTTATCATTGTGTGGATCGACCGGAGGACACGGTGGAGCATACGGTGGAGGTCTGCCCGGCTTAGGCGGAGCACCGCCGTGTCCTCGTGGCGGCGATCGGCGGCGGCGACCTCTCGCGTCCGGCCCTGGTTCAGGCCATGGTACGGAGCGAGAGGGAATGGGAAGCCGTCACCTCCTTCTGCGAAGCAGTAATGCTCGCGAAGGAGGAGGCGGAGCGCGAGAGGGAGAGGCAATCACTGCGCCCTCGCGCCCCTAGTCGCCACAGGAGGAGACACCCTGGGCGTCGGGAGTCGATTGCCGACTCCCGGCCACCGTAGGCGCGGGCTTGCGGACGGCGAGCAATGGGCAGCTCGCCGTCCGGTAAGGACCAGGCCCGGGTCGACGGCGCGTCGTGTTCCACGCGCGCCTCAAAGAGATGTCAGCATAATTGACGGGGTCCGATAGGACCGATGCCTGCCGGGGCTGCGGATTGTTCGAAAGAGTTACCGTGGCCCTGGCGCACAGGCAACTGAAGGAACACGGGTGGGTTTTAGTCAGTAAGAGTCTGACACGCCCTTCCGCTCCGCCCAGAGCGGGAGACGTCATTTGATGATTTCCCACGCAAAAAAAAAAAAAAAAGAACAGCATCTGAAATAATATTTTATTTCCTTTTTCAGAGGCCATTGGCTGGAAGTTGTTCCAAAGGAAACATTAATACGAGCAAAAAAATTATTCATTCATTATAGAACAGTGTGCGAGGATTGTATTATCTGTGGCGGACGCGCTGACAATATCTCCCTTAAAAAGTCTCTAAACGACGCTCAACTGAAAGCCTCAAACAAATTTTCAAAATACTACTTGAATGCGATGAGAAATTTCCCTCAAAATATTAAATCAGATTACAGGGAGACATGTAACATCTTGCAAGCGCTGAGTGACGCGCCTTGTGCCGAGGAGTATGTTCAAGCATATGCAGCATTTATACAATGTATTATGTATTGTGTACGGTTAAAGTTTCCCAATGTAATAATGTCTCGATATGAGTAAAAGCTAGGGCTGGACGCTGTTCACAGGAAATATCTAGTTGTTTCTATCATTGATTGGGCGTGTTTCCTTCAGCAGCAGTCACACGATTTTGTCTTTTAGATCTAGGGATTTTACACTTATTAGATTAATGTACGCAGGTATTGGGTATTTATTTTAGTTTTTCATTAATCACAACACAACACACACACCCATGTCACAACACTTTTAATTTATTAGAACGGACACACACTTCCCTATTCTTTTTATTATTCTAGCGTATGGCACTCGTGGGTTGCAGCTGAAAATCAGCGTCAGGTGGTACACCTTGTGTTGTCATCTGACATTATGCTGAGCTGAGGCCCCATTGGCATTATAATCATTGTTCCGTATTTTTTAGTTTTAAGGTGTATTTTTGTTGCTGCAATGCCAATAAACGCATTTTTCTTTCATTGGGCGGCACAGTAACGGCGACGGCACGGCTTTAAAGGCAAAATTATAATAACACTAGCAACCGCCTGCGGCTTCGCCCGCATGGTATGTCGATAAAAAGTAGCCTATGTCCTTCCCCAGGGTTCAAAGTATCCCGATACCAAATTTCATCCAAATTGATCCAGCCGTCTCTGAGATTAGCCAGAACAAACAGACGGCAAGAGACATTTTTTTCTTTGTCTTCTAAGTACATCTAATAAAAAGCTGTTATTTTGACATTACAAACAGACACTTTAAGGGGGATCCTTAGTTGTAGCCCGCTTAATTCTAATTTTCTTTAGTTTTTTTTGCAAATTGCAGTTTTATTGTAAGTTGATCAAAATGCGATTCGCGACTGTAGGAATGGGAATTTAACACATGGGTAGGGCTAGTGGCCAGTAACAATAAAAAATATTCGTGAAACACAAAATACAAATAACAAAAACAAACAACAAAAAGTATTAACAACATCAATGTGTGCCTCACGGCTGCGCCAAAAATGTTCATTACAGCATTAATCAAATCAAATATCAAATCAAATCAAATCAAATCCCCAAAGAATACACCCGTATTGAAATTAAACCAAATTAATAATTAAAAAAATATTTATTAAATTCATACAAAAACTTTCTTATTATATATTTTATTGTTACTGGCCACTAGCCCTACCCACATGTCGCACCTTTAAAGACAAACCGTTACTAAAAGAAAATATAAAATTTTACACAGGAGCTTAAATAAAAAGAAATACAAGGCTTTTTTGCAATAGAATTAGGATTATGGTGCTTTGAGCCATCTTTTGAGATCATAATGATGAGTATTTATTTACACTATAACATAAGTTCTATTGCAAAAAAGTCGTGCATTTGTTTTATTTTATGTCCTGTATAAAATTTTGTATTTTCGTTTAGTAACGGTTTATCTTTAAAGGTGCGATTGTGTTAAATTAATGTTGCCATTGTAGCGCCACGCTGCATTTACTGAATAATAATCATCAATTTCATATCAGTCTTCAAACTTTGGTTTGTTACACTAAGAATTTAGTTTAGATTTAGTTATAAATGTTAGTTTATTAAATATTAAGTTAGTTTAAGCGCATTTATCGCATCGGGGTTAACCTGTAATGGCGATGTAAGTAGTTGTTTTTTTCACAATATTTCATATCGACGGCCTAATTCGTTAACCTGCTAAGTCCATTTTTTGGCAAAATTTACTTTTTATACCAGTTAAAAAGTTCAATCTAATATCTACCGTATCGTTTAAGGAATAACTGCGATATTAGCCAAAAAAGGTGACAAATGTTATGCCCGAAAAACTGCTTTCTTACCACCAGTCAATCTCCACAACGCAAACCTGCTAAATCCTGTTGGGACCTCAGTTTTGTATTGACGATTGGTATAAAAAACTGCTAAGTCCTCGAGCAAATTGAAACTTCACCTCGACAAACTGCTAAATAATTGTTTTTCGAAATTTTATGAAATGTTAAGCTGCTACATAATTATATTGTTAAAATATTAAGAAAAATTATAGAAACCAACAGGATTTTCAGAATTTTGATTGCTAAATTAATAGAGATATTATTCAGATTTTTCTTTGTCCTGTAAACTATGTCAAAATGGACTTAGCAGGTTAACGAATTAGGCCGACGATATGAAAAATCTTAGGTAGAAAAAAAATCCAAAGCAATTTGTAAGAAACCAAAGAAAATTTTAATTTGGCGGGCTAAAACTGAGGATTCTCCTTAATTTTATTTATTCGTATAGATTCCGCATGTCTTTTTCCAATTGCGGGGGGCGACGGCGTCAATCCATCAATTTGCCGCCATCTTTGCCGTGCTGGTGCAGTCGCCATGCGGCTTATGACAAAAGCTTTAATCCCACAAACGGCGGATTTGCGACCAGTTAGTGCAACCTTAGGGAAGTTTCAATTTACTGGGAGTTCTTTTCATAGGTGGTAAAACGTTTACGAGGTTGATTATACATACTTAATATACTTCGCTGTCATCGGTAGAGTCGCTATATCTATTTCCTGTCATGTATCGCCGTGAAATATTTGCGTTGGTGGTGGATGATTATGTTTAAAAGCTTTTTAATTTTAAGTCCTATATATTATTCAAACTTTTCTACGATTTGTAATATGCTATCTAATCTAAGGCTAGACAGTCTGCAAAGCGTAGCGTATTTTTTAATTCGTTGGAGGGCTCATGTACCCTAAAGTGCACCTTCACAATTAGGGTACTTGACCCTTTCTTTTTTCATTTATTTCTGCAGATTTGCTCAGTATTTAAAAGCTGCTCCATTCGAGCTAAACTCGTCGGGCAAATCCGAAGAAAATAATTGTCTTCGGAAACTGCATATTGCTATAATGCATATTATGATAAATAATAAAGCAGTACTTAATACTTATATCTTTATTTTTGAGCTCTGGCAAAACTGAGGCGAATCCCCCGCTGGATGCGGCTAGAAATTCGCTCGCGCCGATTGTGTCCATTAATCCAAAATCACAAACCGAATTGCGTGTTCAAACGCGAATGGCGCGAATAGTCGCGTGATTTCCTAAATTGTTGTAACAATCGACGCGTGCAGCCGCGTCCCGCGGCCCGCGCGAGATTCGCCTCAGTTTAAACAGTCCCATACTACGGCTATATTGGTTCCGATTCTCTTGTACAGCGAACTAAAAATAAACTCATTAAAATTCCTTACTTTTCGCTATGAGAATCTTAAAGCTATTCTGCAAAAAATATCTCTAAATTTAAAAATAGTTTTGACACAACTAAAATCTAATTTGACAATCGCGACTCCACGTTGTAAGTACTTGTTTGCCCTACCCCGGGACTTTTTAGAGCCGGAAGCGTGCATGGGGGCAGCCTCGACGTGTTTTGTATGGAATTTTTCACTTTTTGTATGGAAAATACGAAAAATTATTACCTACATGTAGAGTTTTTTTAGGGTCTCATAAAGGGGGTCGAAATTTTCATTATTTTCGCGATAGAACACCATTTTCGAGATATAAGCAAAATTAAATTAAAAAAGATACAGTAGTGTTTTTGCACCTTGCAAGTCGAGGTGTTGGGATGAATTTTAGTTCGTAACAACTAATTTTATTCCACACCTTTTTAATCCCGATAAAAAATAGCCAGATTTAGTTCGACAACCAAAATTTTAGGTGATAAACGTCAGATACAGAATAGCAAAATAGCCATTTTCACAAAATTACTAACTCAGTGCCATCTTAGTGGTGTCAAACCAAAATATCGTTAAGTTGTGTCATTTTAGTCTATTTCAGAATGGGAAATCGTTGTCAGGAATAAACTAAATTTTAGTGATTTTTAGTTTAGTTTAGAGAATTTTGGGACAAGAGAATCGGCACCATTATCTCGAAAACGGTGTGCCCTATCGCAAAAATAATAAAAATTTACGCCTAAAACTACATGTAGGTAATACTTTTTTCATATTTTCCATACAAAAAGTCAATAATTCCATACAAACCACGTCGAGGCAGCCCCCATGAGCGCCACCGGCTCTAAAAAAAAGTTCACGGGGTAGGGCAAACAAGTACCACGTGGAGTCACGATTTTCAAATTAAATTTTAGTTCCACAAAATTATTTTTAAATTTAGAGAATTTTTTTTGCACAATAGCTTTAAGATTCTCATAGCCAAAAGTAAGGAATTTTAGTGATAGTTTAGTTGGGTGTACAAGAGAATCGGCACCAACGTAGCTGTAGCATAACACTATTAGTGTAGTACAATCAGCGGCACGTCTATGCCAACGATTTGACTTTCACTTTCACGCCTTTATTTTGTAGAAATAATGGCTTTTTTGTAGATTGTGTTTCTACTGATGTGTTGTGGCTGACCGTACCTCCACTTGTATACTTATTATGTACTGCCTTAATTCTGTCAGTGAGTTATTTTAAGTTTAATAAATTACCTGTTAAGTAAATTTGGTGTATTATTTTTATAGTACCTACCTAAAGTAGCAGAGCTACACTGTGAAGTTCCAATGTCTCACCCACATCTCTCTCAATTCCGCCCCTAAGACGACCCACTGAGCTGCCTTCCTGCCTTCCTGCTCCGTAAAAGGGGCCGGACCTTGATTTGAGAAACACTTATCAGGGTTTATCTACTTACCTTAATGAAATACCAAAGGCATCCTAGATGAGTTGCCGAAACTCATCTGGGATGCCTTCGGTATTTCATACTTTTAGTGCCACTGCAAAAAAGAGTTTATAAATGCGAGTGTAATTTGCCCCACCAAGATCAATTGGTAGGACACAGTGTACGTCAAAATCGTGAACATTCCACTTTGTGCCATTGATGGGATGGGTTGGGGGGTGTACCAAAGTGGAATAATCCTAATGAAGTAATCATATTGGTGGGTATCGCACACATCCCTCACTACATAACTTCGCACATCCTTAGTTGAACCCGCTTGCCTGCCCCCAGACCTTTAGCACATCACTTCCTCGGACAGCAGAGTCCGCTATATATCCTCGCACCAATCAGCTTCCTCGTACATGTTTGGTGGGAAGAGTCACACCGTTACACAGCTCCGCTACGGCTCCTCGCGTCGCTCAGCTTAATCGTACAGCTCAACAGCTCTGCGGTGCTATTCTCTAAGGATACAGCCTTGCGTGCAGCGCTGTCGTAGCGAGAAAACAGCGGCGAAACAACTTGTTTCGTCGCTGCGGCAGCGCTGCGCGCAAGGCTGTATCCTTAGCTTAGGGAATAGCACCGCTGGTCATGCGGGTTTTTTTTTTTTTTTTTTTGATATGGCAACTCGCAGTTTTGACCACTGGGGGTCGTGGCTGCTTAACCGGACTGTCCTGTGGTTGCCTTAATGATTTTACTCAAAAGCGCCTCCAGCCAGGAGCGGAATTTTTAATAATGACCGCACGCTAAGGGCACCCCCTGTGGGGTACGGACCTTGGCTTAGGGCGTTATAGAGAGTCATCTCGCAGAAGGAGGCTGCGGAAAGGGAGCGAGAGATCTCATCCTCTCATCCGGTCCGCAGCAGGCGCACCGGGCGTCGGCGGAGGGCGGACAACGCCCTCTTCCAGCCCCCCCTAAATGGGTCCAGGGGCGACGGACTCGGGGACGTCCGTCGCCCCCTATACACCAGGACCCGAGGTGGCGGCGCGTAGTGTTCCACGCGCGCCCCTCTTAGACGTCGCGGGGGGAGTCAAACACCTCACTCCCCCCGCTCGACCGGACGGGGCCCGCAGAGGCGGGCCGGCACCGGCCGGGGGTTGCGGAAGATTTGTACGTTCCCGCGACCCCCGGCGTAGGTGTGAGACGGAACACCGGGGTGGTTTTTAGTCAGTAAGAGTCTGACAGACCCCTCCGCCCCCCCAGGGCGGGGGACATCCATGAGGATTTTCCACCCCGGAACAAAAAAAAAGGGCGTCATAGAGAGAGGGCAGCGCGATATTGGGGACGGGCTGGATCAAAGGATTTATAATGTCATGATTATTAATAGGGGAAATTAACGCTACAGGCTCAGCTACGGCGCGGGCTGAGGCCTCATCGGACTGGGGACGGGGGGGACGGATACGGGGGGGTCGTCGCGTGGTACCTCGTCGGCGAGGTCGGAACGATGGCGGTCTGTGTTTGTTCACTGTACTGGTGGCCCTACTGCTCTCCTGGAGGAGGGTTATGGGGTCATCGGGGTCGACTAGGACATGCCGGGGACGGCGGGTATGACTGATTCGGGAGGGGACATAACGGACGGCCGCGACAACCAGAGGGTTGCGGTGAGTGGCGGCGGAGTCGAAGAAACGCTTGGATTGGCGTTTCATGAACTGACTGATGGTCGGGATTCTAAGGTCAAGATGGAGACTTTCGTTCCGAACGAACGAAGGGGCACCGGTCGCCCTGCGGAGGAACCGGTTTTGGAGGGCCTGCATCCTATGGATGCTGCGGGGCTTCGCCTGTGCGAATACTACGCTCGCATAGGTCATGATGGGGCGAATGCACGCTGTGTAAATGCGCAATTTGCACGTAAGTGACAATTTGCTGCGTGCATTCAGGACGGAGTGGAGCCTACTGAGAGCGAAAGCGGCGCTCGAGCGCGCCTGCTTTATGTGCTCCGAGAAGGAGAGGTGCTGGTCGAGGACGACGCCCAAGTATTTGGCTTGCTTCTCCCAAGGGATAGGCTTGCCGAACATGGTCAGCGGACGGGGGAGGACGGGTCTGAGTCGCGGTTTCGAAAAGAACACCGCTTGACTCTTGTCGGGATTGACTTCGATTCTCCATTTTCTAAACCAGTCACCGAGTTGGTTGACTGAGGTTTGGAGAATGCGAGAGATCGTGTCGTGGCCGAGGCCGGTGTAGTAAATGGCCGTATCGTCTGCGAACAGAGCCAACGGAGCATTTCTACTTTTGGGGATATCGCTGGTGAATAGCGTGAATATGAGAGGGGCGAGCACGGAGCCCTGAGGGACTCCGGCGCGGATGGGGCTCGCGTTACGTTCCTCCGCTATGCGTGTCCTTACAGCTCGCTGTAAGTAGCGCATGTGAGTTCGGTTGCGCACGTGAGTCAAACTGCATACAGTATATTCGTCACTCGAGTAGTTGCACAGTCGCCAGCACATCAAATTACCACAAACTGTCAGATTTCCCATTCAATTTTGAACTTAACCAACAACATTTTAAGGTTTAAAATCGTTTGAAGAAATTTGACAGTTTCGTGTAGCTTGACCTGCTGGCGACTGTACTTTCATAGGTAGAAGTTAGTCCGTGTCTTTGTATTTTGTACGTTATTCAGTCTAGCACGTACGAGAAAAGTCGCGACCTTTCTAGTGATCGGCTATTTGACAGACACCGTGTCACGATAGAGAAGGAGTTCTGTTAATTTTAAAAATATGATTAGATTTGAGCCAAGCGTCTGCTAAGGCAAAGGCAAATGGCTCATATTTGTTAAAAAGATATATAACATCATATTGTAGACTGCGGCAGTTCCACTGGTTTATTTTAAAGAGTATTCTATTCTATTCTATTTTGGATGTATGTCCAAGGATGGATAAAGATACATCGAAATAAGGGGCAACGTTGGACGGTGAAATGGTAAACTGAGGGAAAGATTGTGTAATGCAGAAAGAAAACCGATTTGCGTGTTTTTTTTTTATTATGACTATTAAAAAAATCACAAATATTTTGATGGTTACAGTTTGATGGTGTGTAATGTCAAAATCCATTACAAGTCTCCTTAATATATCCTTGTACAGATTTGGGAGGGGAGCGTGGTTTGGGAAAGACGGTATTTTTATAGTCTACTTGAAGCAGGCATTCTATTAGGTGAAGAGATTGATGGAGTATGTGCAAATTTTTTGGAAGGAAAACATAAAAGTGTATTAGCATAATATACAATTTAGTAACTGGGGCATATACTTTAGCCGCTTCAGCATAAGATACAGAACTTTGTGCCATGTATGTTTTAATTAACTTTTGCCTAGAAAATTCTGGGCAAGACTTATCAGTGTCATAGTGAAAACTAGAGCGAAGGCAGCAAGATTTTCTAGAACACTTTCTTGTTCTCTTTCACAACTGTCCCCAGTTTGGCCTTTGACACATTTATAACAACGAGGTTTCAATCTGCACTGAATTTTAGTGTGACCAAAACGACAGCAACTGAAGCACTGTACAGGAGGGAAAATATTTAAATCATCTGGTAATGCATTATAGCACATAAAAATTTTTTCGGTATAACCTGCCCATCAAAAGTAACAATTATGGATTAGGATGGTTTCCAAAGGGTTGTACCATCAACAATGGTTTTAAAATAGAAGTCTGATTTTTAAAATTGAGCCGCAAGTTAAAAGTGTCCTGCGCTTTTTCTGTTTGTACAGTTGCCCCAAAATATAATCAATTCATTGGATCGGTCAGTGGGTCTTCTTAGGGGCGGAGTTGCAGGAGTTTGTAGTACACGCTTAGGGGCACTATGAGCGGCAAAGAAATAAAATAAAAAAATTGGTAAAGAAAATTGGAATGGATGGATGGATAGAAAGCGTCATGCTAAGCCTGCTGGTGTCAGCTATTATTGTATTTTCATGAATGACATTTGATGAGGCATCGCCCGCGTGGAGGTAAAAAATGTCTTGTAAATCCTCCATTAAAAATACTAATAAATACTTACTTATGTGCCAACTTTCATGGTGTTCTGTCAAACGGTGTTGGAGTTCACTCTACACTTACAAAATGTATTACTTAAAAAATACTCATAACACTCTGATAAAATTTCTAATAATATAATTTAATAACGATTCGAAAGACACGTAGCGCCACCTAGCGTCATAAAGCAAAGGGGAAGGCAACTGTCAAAATGGCGTTGTCGTAGCTAGTTCCCAAAACAAGCTAATAATGCTCGGAAACTTTAGTCTACCATTTTCCGAAAGACCTAAACTTAGAAGATTGTGGCTTAAAGCTATTCGTAGATAATTATTTTAACTAAACAGAATGTGAGATTATATCGAAAACATTTTGAAGAAAGTGTTTACGAAGAAATAAGCAATATTTAATGTTTTTAATGCCGACTCTTTTCGTCTCATAAAATATTGCTTTTTACCAAAATTACCGAATTACCGAAAATAACGAAATAGTGGAATAAAACCAAACTCATGAATGTACACAAAATGGAAGGAATTAACGAAATATCTTTATTGGTAGGCCGTAGGACCTAGCTATGTACTGCCGGGGTCGCGGATTGTTCGAAAGAGTTACCGTGGCCCTGGCGCACAGGCAACTGAAGGAATACGGGTGGCTTTTAGTCAGTAAGAGTCTGACACGCCCTTCCGCTCCGCCCAGAGCGGGAGAGGTCATTCGATGATTTCCCAAAAAAGTACCTAGCTATGGACACGCCATCTACAATTAGCTTTAACCGACCTTTCCGGGGAAGGCAACTGTCAGTGGCGCTGTCGTAGCTAGTTCCCAAATCAAGCGAATAATGCAAGGTGGTTTTTATAATTTTTTGCGAAAATTACTCGTTGTTGTGTTCCTATATGCTCGGAAATTGGAGTCTACCATTATCCGAAAGCCCTTAAACTTAGAAGATTGTGACCTAAAGCTATTCGTAGGGAATTATTTTTAATTAAATTAGAGTTCGAGGTTATGGCGGAAACATTTTGTAGAAAGTGATTACGAGGAAATAAGCAATATTTAAAATTTTGTTTTGACACTTTACATATCGAAAAAATATTGGTTTTAAATATTTAAATCACCGAAAATAACGAAATAGTGGAATAAAGCCAAACTGAAGAATGAACACGAAATGGACCGAATGAACGAAATGTCATATTTATTGTTGGCCGTAAGGACCTTCTAGCTTTATGGTGACGCCATCTACAATTAGCTTTGACCGCCCTCCTGTCAATGTCATTCAGGCACTAAAATCATGACTAAAATATCCTAATATCTCTATTTAGTCTGTGATATCCTTGATATGAATTCCTTGTGTGGATTCGACTTTGTAATAGGGATGGCGATGTTTTCTGAAAAAGATCGATGTCTAAATCAATTCGAATTGAAATCTGATGGACCAATTCACAAAAAAATCGGGGTCTAAAAATAGATTTTTCAAAAATCGATATTTTTCGATTTGCTTTTGGGTTTGTATTTTCAATATTAATTTATATCCAAATAGGGAAAACAAAAAGGAAACCATTATTATCAATATGTCGGAGACGGTCATTAGTTTAGACACTAAACGAAGCGCAGCACTAGTTCCAGGGGGTGGCAGATCCGGTGCGATGTCGGGCATACTCGGCTAACTTCGTGTTATGACTAAGCCTGACTGGTGGAGGAGCGCCGGGACGAGTAGACACTTACTAATCTGCCTTCGAGGATATCAATACCTCCATCCTAGGAACTGTCGCGCGTTCCGTATAGTTTTGTCGTGTACCTACAGTGTACTCGTAGGATTCGCTAGTGTGATTAATTTGTTCGTAAATTATAATGTGATTTGAACTGCAAACTGTTTTTCTTTTGTGCAATAACAGACACTTCCCACAGTACGCCCACACGTGGCTTCTCGGTCAAATATTTTATATTTTTTAACAAATTTTACAATCATTTTCACAAATTTTACTTTGATATGGTTGTAAAAACCTTTTACAACCAAACTTAATGTCCAAGTTTTTCAGGAATAACAGTCTGTCTAATCCTTTGGGATCCAAGCGATTTCGCTCATCACGCGATGTTGCCGGCAATCGAAAAAAGGCGCTCGAAAGGTACAGATGACGCCACAGTCAATCAAGTTATAAATAAATGACGCAATGTCAACGTCAACAAATACTCCAGCAAAAAAGTACAGATTCACAAAGGGCATCGGTTATAATAGTAATTTGTTTATTTCTTTTATTTATTAAGGAGAAGCGAAGGAAACTAAGTACACGGCCATTTTGCGAGCTTTTGAGTAATTAGGTGAAAAACTGTCATTTCTTTACATGTATTTGGGTACATTCAACTAATTGTCAAACTCAATCTCAAACTCAAACTCAAAGCATTTATTTCAATTAAACCATTTACAGGCACTTTTGAATTGTCAAAGAGTCGGTCAGTTAGTCAGAAAGTTGAAGCTAGTTGCCCATTCCAAAACGTAGATATCTATGGAGAAGAACTGTAATAAACTGTAAATAATTTTATGGTTTTTATCAAAACAGAAAAAATCTAATCCGATTTTCTAGGGTGAATTATCAATTCATTGATTCGATCCTGTATTATAAATCAATTAAAAATATCGTTTTTTTTTGGTAAAAATAAAACTATTAATCGATGTCGGATCGGCATCCCTATTTTGTAATAAAATAAAATTTCCAGTCTGGGTCACTTACACTTACAAAACGGCATTTTGGCACATTTTGTTGGCTGGCAATGCCATCAGTGTATATGTGTTCTGTGCTGGCAACATTGGAATAGTATTTTTGGGGAATTTGTCGGACGTTAATTTTTGGGAATATTAATCAATCATAAAGGAATGTAATATATTGGTTAATCCAATACAACTAGAGTACGACATACAATCTCTGAGTGTGGACGTAAATCAGTGAAGTGCTTCAGAAAGATTTCAACCAAACTCTTAACAGCGAAATAATTAAGTGAAGTGCTGCGATTACAACCAACTCATCAAAATGCTAAACCTATCAACATTCTATAGACATCATGACCGAAGTCCTCTAGACTGCGTTTACAAAGCACTGCGCAATAAGGACTTAGCAGATTGTGTGGTACTGGCTATAAAAGTACTAAAACAATCTAATAAATTTATGGAATTAGGAAGAAAAGAAAAATCCGCTTCAGAAGCTCTTCAGCATGGGATAGAAGGTAAAAAAGCCTTCTGCGAAGGGGATTATCAGATGGCGTTGGTGAAATACAATATGGCTCTAATGCGGGCACCACTTAATTCTGAAGCTATGAGGCTGTCTTACTACAGCCGAGCAGAGCTATTGTTGAAAACGAAGCAGTTTCCGGCTTGTGTCAAGGATATTGAGACCTGCCTCGCACTGGACTGCCCCACCAGCTTGTTCAACAAACTACAGGAGATGAAAGCAGAGGCCTCTAGATATACATGGATAGAACAGCTTGCACGCAAGCAGGCGTAAGTACAAGTTGGAATATGCCTCTGCCGTACTTTAAACTTTACAAAAGCATACTTTTTACTTCAGAAAAACACACAATCTATGCTCAAATCAAATCAAATTAGCGTAACAAATTGTCAGGTTATTTTGTAGTGTATTTTCACAATTTGGCACAATTTATATCATTGCCTACGAAACATTTTTTCAGTAAAGTGATTTGACTGACCAAAATACTGTGAGGATATTTTTTGAATAACCATAAGAAACATCATTGCTCAGATGATTTTTGATTTCATTAAATAAATAAAATCATTTGAGCAATGCGTTGAACAGCCTCCATTGGTTGCCATATGGGTGCTGTGACATTGGAACTGGCTGTGAAGCCTGTCTCAAGGTTCTATTTTTGTTGAGATATGTATACCAATTAAATTATAAGACTTGGGGCCCTCCACAATCTTGAGCGGATGGGATTCTTGGGCTATCAAAGAGATGTATGAAAGGCAACATGAGGTCTACCTCATGTTGCCTTTTATGCATCTCTTCTTTTCTTTGGTCTGTCATTGAAAAGAAGTAAGGATTGTGTGAACATGAATGCTAGAAAGATAATGTGACATAATTGTGCTGACTACAAATAAATTGAGAACATCATCATTGGCAGCCTTGTTCCACCGACTGCTGAGTATTGTCCTCCTCCCGTTTGTGCCTTGCTTCCCTGGTCTGTGCGAGTCACATCTAGGTCTGTCTTCCCCGGTCTAATAAATTGAGATGAGGGTGATAAATTATGATATTAGAGAGTATCCTTGTTTCAAGTATAATATGGTCTTTATACTTGAATGTAACTATGAGCTAAGTACTTAGATTAGTCTCAGATGAACATTTTGTTTATTTTTTCATTCTGTGAGGAAGTACTG
The DNA here is from genome assembly GCA_917490735.1 of Dryobotodes eremita. Lineage (NCBI taxonomy): Eukaryota > Metazoa > Arthropoda > Insecta > Lepidoptera > Noctuidae > Dryobotodes > Dryobotodes eremita. The sequence goes on from OU823256.1 coordinate 5,253,350, forward strand.
TTATTGTCATTAATTCAATCATCATATTTCAGATCGACTCCGTTTACTGAAGAATTTTTCAAGCTCAAAGGAGCCTGCAACCCTGACATACCGTGTGCCACTTCAGATGTGGAAGTCATAATGGAATCGGGACAACCAAAAGTGGTTGCTGCTAAAGACATACCTGTCGGTACTGTTGTAGCAGTAGAGACAGCATTTGTGGGAGCTACTCATATTATGAACCATGTTACATCTTGCCACTATTGTCTCAAGATGGACTTTAATTTAATACCTTGTGAAGGATGCTGTGCTGCCATGTTTTGTGACAAACGATGCAAAGACAGAGCCATGCAGGAGGGGCATAATATTGAATGTAAAATCATAGAAATTATATTAGATGATATTAACCTACCTGTGAAAGCTACTCTCAAAATTCGTCAACTGTGTAGCTCTTGGGATGAGTTCATCACAGCATCTAAAGATTTAGGTGTTGAACGAATGAAAAACAATACTGTTGCTGAGATTTTTGGTTCATTAAAGTTTTCTTTATTGAATTCTCATTATGACACACTTTTCATATATGGCGCGATGTTTAATAGCTGTTTGTTTTTCGCCAATATTATACATTATTTGGATACATGCACATCGTTTCTACCAAACTCTCCGGATGAAAAGAGCGAAGCCATACAAGCAGTGTCCAGGGTATTGATGCACCTGTCGCTTTATTGTACTCCAGTACAACTGCAGCATTACACCTCAGTGTGCACTGAGGCCCGCATGACGTTACACGATCACCCTAATAAAGGATATTTTCCGTTCATCGGAAGCCTGCCCAATTCATGTCTACCGAATTCATATGTGGCAGGGCTGCGGAACAGCGCAGCGCTGGTGACCATAGTACCAGTAAAAAAGGGAGCTGAATTAAACTTTGCTTATATGTAAGTATATAATTTATTCTTATTTCATGTTTTTAACACTCATTGACCCATTAACTTGTACTTCTCTTAGGTCATGCTAGAGAACAGAGGAACTTTTTTACCTATTATTTTGTTGTCATAATCACATTGTTAATATCATCCTAGTTTCAAACTCAAACTCTAGCATATATTTCAATTAAACCAGTTACAGGCACTTTTGAATTGTTAAAGGATTCGGTCATTCTGAAAGATTAAGCTAGTTGCCCATTCCAAAGCGTAGGCTTCTACGGAGAAGCATGGGAAGGAAACTCTATTGACACTCTTTTTTGAATTCCACCACAACAATAAACTTTTGTAACAACTGTAGCTCAGAACAGCATCTGAAATAATATTTTATTTCCTTTTTCAGAGGCCATTGGCTAGAAGTTGTTCCAAAGGAAACATTAATACGAGCAAAAAAATTATTCATTCATTATAGAACAGTGTGCGAGGATTGTATTATCTGTGGCGGACGCGCTGACAATATCTCCCTTAAAAAGTCTCTAAACGACGCTCAACTGAAAGCCTCAAACAAATTTTCAAAATACTACTTGAATCCGATGAGAAATTTCCCTCAAAATATTAAATCAGATTACAGGGAGACATGTAACATCTTGCAAGCGCTGAGTGACGCGCCTTGTGCCGAGGAGTATGTTCAAGCATATGCAGCATTTATACAATGTATTATGTATTGTGTACTGTTAAAGTTTCCCAATGTAATAATGTCTCGATATGAGTAAAAGCTAGGGCTGGACACTGTTCACAGGAAATATCTAGTGGTTTCTATCATTGATTTGGCGTGTTTCCATTCAGCAGCAGTCACACGATTTTGTCTTTTAGATCTAGGGACTTAAGACTTATTAGTTTAATGTACACAGGTATTGGGTATTTATTTTAGTTTTTCATTAATCACAACACAACACACACACCCATGTCACAACACTTTTAATTTATTAGAACGGACACACACTTCCCTATTCTTTTTATTATTCTAGCGTATGGCACTCGTGGGTTGCAGCTGAAAATCAGCGTCAGGTGGTACACCTTGTGTTGTCATCTGGCATTATGCTGGGCTGAGGCCCCATTGGCATTATAATCATTGTTCCGTATTTTTTAGTTTTAAGGTGTATTTTTGTTGCTGCAATGCCAATAAACGCATTTTTCTTTCTTTATTTTTCTTACATTGGGCGGCACAGTAACAGCGACGGCACGGCTTTAAAGGCAAAATTATAATAACACTAGCAACCGCCTGCGGCTTCGCCCGCATGGTATGTCTTTAAAAAGTAGCCTGTGTCCTTCCCCAGGGTTCAAAGTATCCCGATACCAAATTTCATCCAAATTGATCCAGCCGTCTCTGAGATTAGCCAGAACAAACAGACGGCAAGAGACATTTTTTTCTTTGTCTTCTAAGTACATCTAATAAAAAGCTGTTATTTTGACATTACAAACAGACACTTTAAGGGGGATCCTTAGTTGTAGCCCGCTTAATTCTAATTTTCTTTAGTTTTTTTTGCAAATTGCAGTTTTATTGTAAGTTGATCAAAATGCGATTCGCGACTGTAGGAATGGGAATTTAACACATGGGTAGGGCTAGTGGCCAGTAACAATAAAAAATATTCGTGAAACACAAAATACAAATAACAAAAACAAACAACAAAAAGTATTAACAACATCAATGTGTGCCTCACGGCTGCGCCAAAAATGTTCATTACAGCATTAATCAAATCAAATATCAAATCAAATCAAATCAAATCCCCAAAGAATACACCCGTATTGAAATTAAACCAAATTAATAATTAAAAAAATAATTATTAAATTCATACAAAAACTTTCTTATTATATATTTTATTGTTACTGGCCACTAGCCCTACCCACATGTGTTAAATTAATGTTGCCATTGTAGCGCCACGCTGCATTTACTGAATAATAATCATCAATTTCATATCAGTCTTCAAACTTTGGTTTGTTACACTAAGAATTTAGTTTAGATTTAGTTATAAATGTTAGTTTATTAAATATTAAGTTAGTTTAAGCGCATTTATCGCATCGGGGTTAACCTGTAATGGCGATGTAAGTAGTTGTTTTTTTCACAATATTTCATATCGACGGCCTAATTCGTTAACCTGCTAAGTCCATTTTTTGGCAAAATTTACTTTTTATACCAGTTAAAAAGTTCAATCTAATATCTACCGTATCGTTTAAGGAATAACTGCGATATTAGCCAAAAAAGGTGACAAATGTTACGCCCGAAAAACTGCTTTCTTACCACCAGTCAATCTCCACAACGCAAACCTGCTAAATCCTGTTGGGACCTCAGTTTTGTATTGACGATTGGTATAAAAAACTGCTAAGTCCTCGAGCAAATTGAAACTTCACCTCGACAAACTGCTAAATAATTGTTTTTCGAAATTTTATGAAATGTTAAGCTGCTACATAATTATATTGTTAAAATATTAAGAAAAATTATAGAAACCAACAGGATTTTCAGAATTTTGATTGCTAAATTAATAGAGATATTATTCAGATTTTTCTTTGTCCTGTAAACTATGTCAAAATGGACTTAGCAGGTTAACGAATTAGGCCGACGACGATATGAAAAATCTTAGGTAGAAAAAAAATCCAAAGCAATTTGTAAGAAACCAAAGAAAATTTTAATTTGGCGGGCTAAAACTGAGGATTCTCCTTAATTTTATTTATTCGTATAGATTCCGCATTGTCTTTTTCCAATTGCGGGGGGCGACGGCGTCAATCCATCAATTTGCCGCCATCTTTGCCGTGCTGGTGCAGTCGCCATGCGGCTTATGACAAAAGCTTTAATCCCACAAACGGCGGATTTGCGACCAGTTAGTGCAACCTTAGGGAAGTTTCAATTTACTGGGAGTTCTTTTCATAGGTGGTAAAACGTTTACGAGGTTGATTATACATACTTAATATACTTCGCTGTCATCGGTAGAGTCGCTATATCTATTTCCTGTCATGTATCGCCGTGAAATATTTGCGTTGGTGGTGGATAATTATGTTTAAAAGCTTTTTAATTTTAAGTCCTATATATTATTCAAACTTTTCATTTGTAATATGCTATCTAATCTAAGGCTATAGGACAGTCTGCAAAGCGTATTTTTAAGTATTTTTTAATCGTTGGAGGGCTCATGTACCCTAAAGTGCACCTTCACAATTAGGGTACTTGACCCTTTCTTTTTTCATTTATTTCTGCAGATTTGCTCAGTATTTAAAAGCTGCTCTGTTCGAGCTAAACTCGTCAGGCAAATACGAAGAAAAATATTGTCTTCGGAAACTGCATATTGCTGTAATGTATATTATAATAAATAATAAAGCAGTACTTAATACTTATATCTTTATTTTTGAGCTCTGGCAAAACTGAGGCGAATCCCCCGCTGGATGCGGCTAGAAATTCGCTTGCGCCGATTGTGTCCATTAATCCAAAATCGCAAACCGAATTGCGTGTTCAAACGCGAATGGCGCGAATAGTCGCGTGATTTCCTAAATTGTTGTAACAATCGACGCGTGCAGCCGCGTCCCGCGGCCCGCGCGGGATTCGCCTCAGTTTAAACAGTCCCATACTACGGCTATATTGGTTCCGATTCTCTTGTACAGCGAACTAAAAATAAACTCATTAAAATTCCTTACTTTTCGCTATGAGAATCTTAAAGCTATTCTGCAAAAAATATCTCTAAATTTAAAAATAGTTTTGACACAACTAAAATCTAATTTGACAATCGCGACTCCACGTTGGAAGTACTTGTTTGCCCTACCCCGGGACTTTTTAGAGCCGGAAGCGTGCATGGGGGCAGCCTCGACGTGTTTTGTATGGAATTTTTCACTTTTTGTATGGAAAATACGAAAAATTATTACCTACATGTAGAGTTTTTTTAGGGTCTCATAAAGGGGGTCGAAATTTTCATTATTTTCGCGATAGAACACCATTTTCGAGATATAAGCAAAATTAAATTAAAAAAGATACAGTAGTGTTTTTGCACCTTGCAAGTCGAGGTGTTGGGATGAATTTTAGTTCGTAACAACTAATTTTATTCCACACCTTTTTAATCCCGATAAAAAATAGCCAGATTTAGTTCGACAACCAAAATTTTAGGTGATAAACGTCAGATACAGAATAGCAAAATAGCCATTTTCACAAAATTACTAACTCAGTGCCATCTTAGTGGTGTCAAACTAAAATATCGTTAAGTTGTGTCATTTTAGTCTATTTCAGAATGGGAAATCGTTGTCAGGAATAAACTAAATTTTAGTGATTTTTAGTTTAGTTTAGAGAATTTTGGGACAAGAGAATCGGCACCATTATCTCGAAAACGGTGTGCCCTATCGCAAAAATAATAAAAATTTCGACCCGCTTTATGGAGTCCTTAAACGCCTAAAACTACATGTAGGTAATACTTTTTTCATATTTTCCATACAAAAAGTCAATAATTCCATACAAACCACGTCGAGGCAGCCCCCATGAGCGCCACCGGCTCTAAAAAAAAGTTCACGGGGTAGGGCAAACAAGTACCACGTGGAGTCACGATTTTCAAATTAAATTTTAGTTCCACAAAATTATTTTTAAATTTAGAGAATTTTTTTTGCACAATAGCTTTAAGATTCTCATAGCCAAAAGTAAGGAATTTTAGTGATAGTTTAGTTGGGTGTACAAGAGAATCGGCACCAACGTAGCTGTAGCATAACACTATTAGTGTAGTACAATCAGCGGCACGTCTATGCCAACGATTTGACTTTCACTTTCACGCCTTTATTTTGTAGAAATAATGGCTTTTTTGTAGATTGTGTTTCTACTGATGTGTTGTGGCTGACCGTACCTCCACTTGTATACTTATTATGTACTGCCTTAATTCTGTCAGTGAGTTATTTTAAGTTTAATAAATTACCTGTTAAGTAAATTTGGTGTATTATTTTTATAGTACCTACCTAAAGTAGCAGAGCTACACTGTGAAGTTCCAATGTCTCACCCACATCTCTCTCAATTCCGCCCCTAAGACGACCCACTGAGCTGCCTTCCTGCCTTCCTGCTCCGTAAAAGGGGCCGGACCTTGATTTGAGAAACACTTATCAGGGTTTATCTACTTACCTTAATGAAATACCAAAGGCATCCTAGATGAGTTGCCGAAACTCATCTGGGATGCCTTCGGTATTTCATACTTTTAGTGCCACTGCAAAAAAGAGTTTATAAATGCGAGTGTAATTTGCCCCACCAAGATCAATTGGTAGGACACAGTGTACGTCAAAATCGTGAACATTCCACTTTGTGCCATTGATGGGATGGGTTGGGGGGTGTACCAAAGTGGAATAATCCTAATGAAGTAATCATATTGGTGGGTATCGCACACATCCCTCACTACATAACTTCGCACATCCTTAGTTGAACCCGCTTGCCTGCCCCCAGACCTTTAGCACATCACTTCCTCGGACAGCAGAGTCCGCTATATATCCTCGCACCAATCAGCTTCCTCGTACATGTTTGGTGGGAAGAGTCACACCGTTACACAGCTCCGCTACGGCTCCTCGCGTCGCTCAGCTTAATCGTACAGCTCAACAGCTCTGCGGTGCTATTCTCTAAGGATACAGCCTTGCGTGCAGCGCTGTCGTAGCGAGAAAACAGCGGCGAAACAACTTGTTTCGTCGCTGCGGCAGCGCTGCGCGCAAGGCTGTATCCTTAGCTTAGGGAATAGCACCGCTGGTCATGCGGGTTTTTTTTTTTTTTTTTTGATATGGCAACTCGCAGTTTTGACCACTGGGGGTCGTGGCTGCTTAACCGGACTGTCCTGTGGTTGCCTTAATGATTTTACTCAAAAGCGCCTCCAGCCAGGAGCGGAATTTTTAATAATGACCGCACGCTAAGGGCACCCCCTGTGGGGTACGGACCTTGGCTTAGGGCGTTATAGAGAGTCATCTCGCAGAAGGAGGCTGCGGAAAGGGAGCGAGAGATCTCATCCTCTCATCCGGTCCGCAGCAGGCGCACCGGGCGTCGGCGGAGGGCGGACAACGCCCTCTTCCAGCCCCCCTAAATGGGTCCAGGGGCGACGGACTCGGGGACGTCCGTCGCCCCCTATACACCAGGACCCGAGGTGGCGGCGCGTAGTGTTCCACGCGCGCCCCTCTTAGACGTCGCGGGGGGAGTCAAACACCTCACTCCCCCCGCTCGACCGGACGGGGCCCGCAGAGGCGGGCCGGCACCGGCCGGGGGTTGCGGAAGATTTGTACGTTCCCGCGACCCCCGGCGTAGGTGTGAGACGGAACACCGGGGTGGTTTTTAGTCAGTAAGAGTCTGACAGACCCCTCCGCCCCCCCAGGGCGGGGGACATCCATGAGGATTTTCCACCCCGGAACAAAAAAAAAAAAGGGCGTCATAGAGAGAGGGCAGCGCGATATTGGGGACGGGCTGGATCAAAGGATTTATGATGTCATGATTATTAATAGGGGAAATTAAAGCTACAGGCTCAGCTACGGCGCGGGCTGAGGCCTCATCGGACTGGGGACGGGGGGAACGGATACGGGGGGGTCGTCGCGTGGTACCTCGTCGGCGAGGTCGGAACGATGGCGGTATGTGTTTGTTCACTGTACTGGTGGCCCTACTGCTCTCCTGGAGGAGGGTTATGGGGTCATCGGGGTCGACTAGGACATGCCGGGGACGGCGGGTATGACTGATTCGGGAGGGGACATAACGGGCGGCCGCGACAACCAGAGGGTTGCGGTGAGTGGCGGCGGAGTCGAAGAAACGCTTGGATTGGCGTTTCATGAACTGACTGATGGTCGGGATTCTAAGGTCGAGATGGAGACTTTCGTTCCGAACGAACGAAGGGGCACCGGTCGCCCTGCGGAGGAACCGGTTTTGGAGGGCCTGCATCCTATGGATGCTGCGGGGCTTCGCCTGTGCGAATACTACGCTCGCATAGGTCATGATGGGGCGAATGCACGCTGTGTAAATGCGCAATTTGCACCTAAGTGACAATTTGCTGCGTGCATTCAGGACGGAGTGGAGCCTACTGAGAGCGAAAGCGGCGCTCGAGCGCGCCTGCTTTATGTGCTCCGAGAAGGAGAGGTGCTGGTCGAGGACGACGCCCAAGTATTTGGCTTGCTTCTCCCAAGGGATAGGCTTGCCGAACATGGTCAGCGGACGGGGGAGGACGGGTCTGAGTCGCGGTTTCGAAAAGAACACCGCTTGACTCTTGTCGGGATTGACTTCGATTCTCCATTTTCTAAACCAGTCACCGAGTTGGTTGACTGAGGTTTGGAGAATGCGAGAGATCGTGTCGTGGCCGAGGCCGGTGTAGTAAATGGCCGTATCGTCTGCGAACAGAGCCAACTGAGCATTTCTACTTTTGGGGATATCGCTGGTGAATAGCGTGAATATGAGAGGGGCGAGCACGGAGCCCTGAGGGACTCCGGCGCGGATGGGGCTCGCGTTACGTTCCTCCGCTATGCGTGTCCTTACAGCTCGCTGTAAGTAGCGCATGTGAGTTCGGTTGCGCACGTGAGTCAAACTGCATACAGTATATTCGTCTCTCGAGTAGTTGCACAGTCGCCAGCACATCAAATTACCACAAACTGTCAGATTTCCCATTCAATTTTGAACTTAACCAACAACATTTTAAGGTTTAAAATCGTTTGAAGAAATTTGACAGTTTTGTGTAGCTTGACCTGCTGGCGACTGTACTTTCATAGGTAGAAGTTAGTCCGTGTCTTTGTATTTTGTACGTTATTCAGTCTAGCACGTACGAGAAAAGTCGCGACCTTTCTAGTGATCGGCTATTTGACAGACACCGTGTCACGATAGAGAAGGAGTTCTGTTAATTTTAAAAATATGATTAGATTTGAGCCAAGCGTCTGCTAAGGCAAAGGCAAATGGCTCATATTTGTTAAAAAGATATATAGCATCATATTGTAGACTGCGGCAGTTCCACTGGTTTATTTTAAAGAGTATTCTATTCTATTCTATTTTGGATGTATGTCCAAGGATGGATAAAGATACATCGAAATAAGGGGCAACGTTGGACGGTGAAATGGTAAACTGAGGGAAAGATTGTGTAATGCAGAAAGAAAACCGATTTGCGTGATTTTTTTATTATTATGACTATTAAAAAAAGCACAAACATTTTGATGGTTACAGTTTGATGGTGTGTAATGTCAAAATCCATTACAAGTCTCCTTAATATATCCTTGTACAGATTTGGGAGGGGAGCGTGGTTTGGGAAAGATGGTATTTTTATAGTCTACTTGAAGCAGGCATTCTATTAGGTGAAGAGATTGATGGAGTATGTGCAAATTTTTTGGAAGGAAAACATAAAAGTGTATTAGCATAATATACAATTTAGCAACTGGGGCATATACTTTAGCCGCTTCAGCATAAGATACAGAACTTTGTGCCATGTATGTTTTAATTAACTTTTGCCTAGAAAATTCTGGGCAAGACTTATCAGTGTCATAGTGAAAACTAGAGCGAAGGCAGCAAGATTTTCTAGAACACTTTCTTGTTCTCTTTCACAACTGTCCCCAGTTTGGCCTTTGACACATTTATAACAACGAGGTTTCAATCTGCACTGAATTTTAGAGTGACCAAAACGACAGCAACTGAAGCACTGTACAGGAGGGAAAATATTTAAATCTTCTGGTAATGCATTATAGCACATAAAAAATGTTTTCGGTATAACCTGCCCATCAAAAGTAACAATTATGGATTAGGATGGTTTCCAAAGGGTTGTACCATCAACAATGGTTTTAAAATAGAAGTCTGATTTTTAAAATTGAGCCGCAAGTTAAAAGTGTCCTGCGCTTTTTCTGTTTGTAGAGTTGCCCCAAAATATAATCAATTCATTGGATCGGTCAGTGGGTCTTCTTAGAGGCGGAGTTGCAGGAGTTTGTAGTACACGCTTAGGGGCACTATGAGCGGCAAAGAAATAAAATAAAAAAATTGGTAAAGAAAATTGGAATGGATGGATGGATAGAAAGCGTCATGCTAAGCCTGCTGGTGTCAGCTATTATTGTATTTTCATGAATGACATTTGATGAGGCATCGCCCGCGTGGAGGTAAAAAATGTCTTGTAAATCCTCCATTAAAAATACCAATAAATACTTACTTATGTGCCAACTTTCATGGTGTTCTGTCAAACGGTGTTGGAGCTCACTCTACACTTACAAAATTTATTACTTAAAAAATACTCATAACACTCTGATAAAATTTCTAATAATATAATTTAATAACGATTCGAAAGACACATAGCGCCACCTAGCGTCATAAAGCAAAGGGGAAGGCAACTGTCAAAATGGCGTTGTCGTAGCTAGTTCCCAAAACAAGCTAATAATGCTCGGAAACTTTAGTCTACCATTTTCCGAAAGACCTAAACTTAGAAGATTGTGGCTTAAAGCTATTCGTAGATAATTATTTTAACTAAACAGAATGTGAGATTATATCGGAAACATTTTGAAGAAAGTGTTTACGAAGAAATAAGCAATATTTAATGTTTTTAATGCCGACTCTTTTCGTCTCATAAAATATTGATTTTTACCGAAATTACCGAATTACCGAAAATAACGAAATAGTGGAATAAAACTAAACTCATGAATGTACACAAAATGGAAGGAATTAACGAAATATCTTTATTGGTAGGCCGTAGGACCTAGCTATGTACTGCCGGGGTCGCGGATTGTTCGAAAGAGTTACCGTGGCCCTGGCGCACAGGCAACTGAAGGAATACGGGTGGCTTTTAGTCAGTAAGAGTCTGACACGCCCTTCCGTTCCGCCCAGAGCGGGAGAGGTCATTTGATGATTTCCCAAAAAAAAAAAAAAGTACCTAGCTATGGACACGCCATCTACAATTAGCTTTAACCGACCTTTCCGGGGAAGGCAACTGTCAGTGGCGCTGTCGTAGCTAGTTCCCAAATCAAGCGAATAATGCAAGGCGTGAGGTGGTTTTTATAATTTTTTGCGAAAATTACTCGTTGTTGTGTTCCTAAATGCTCGGAAATTGGAGTCTACCATTATCCGAAAGCCCTTAAACTTAGAAGATTGTGACCTAAAGCTATTCGTAGGGAATTATTTTTAATTAAATTAGAGTTCGAGGTTATGGCGGAAACATTTTGTAGAAAGTGATTACGAGGAAATAAGCAATATTTAAAATTTTGTTTTGACACTTTCCATATCGAAAAAATATTGGTTTTAAATATTTAAATCACCGAAAATAACGAAATAGTGGAATAAAGCCAAACTGAAGAATGAACACGAAATTGACCGAATGAACGAAATGTCATATTTATTGTTGGCCGTAAGGACCTTCTAGCTTTATGGTCACGCCATCTACAATTAGCTTTGACCGCCCTCCTGTCAATGTCATTCAGGCACTAAAATCATGACTAAAATAACCTAATATCTCTATTTGGTCTGTGATATCCTTGATATGAATTCCTTGTGTGGATTCGACTTTGTAATAGGGATGGCGATGTTTTCTGAAAAAGATCGATGTCTAAATCAATTCGAATTGAAATCTGATGGACCAATTCACAAAAAAATCGGGGTCTAAAAATAGATTTTTCAAAAATCGATCTTTTTCGATTTGCTTTTGGGTTTGTATTTTCAATATTCATTTATATCCAAATAGGGAAAACAAAAAGGAAACCATTATTATCAATATGTCGGAGACGGTCATTAGTTTAGACACTAAACGAAGCGCAGCACTAGTTCCAGGGGGTGGCAGATCCGGTGCGATGTCGGGCATACTCGGCTAACTTCGTGTTATGACTAAGCCTGACTGGTGGAGGAGCGCCGGGACGAGTAGACACTTACTAATCTGCCTTCGAGGATATCAATACCTCCATCCTAGGAACTGTCGCGCGTTCCGTATAGTTTTGTCGTGTACCTACAGTGTACTCGTAGGATTCGCTAGTGTGATTAATTTGTTCGTAAATTATAATGTGATTTGAACTGCAAACTGTTTTTCTTTTGTGCAATAACAGACACTTCCCACAGTACGCCCACACGTGGCTTCTCGGTCAAATATTTTATATTTTTTAACAAATTTTACAATCATTTTCACAAATTTTACTTTGATATGGTTGTAAAAACCTTGTACAACCAAACTTAATGTCCAAGTTTTTCAGGAATAACAGTCTGTCTAATCCTTTGGGATCCAAGCGATTTCGCTCATCACGCGATGTTGCCGGCAATCGAAAAAAGGCGCTCGAAAGGTACAGATGACGCCACAGTCAATCAAGTTATAAATAAATGACGCAATGTCAACGTTAACAAATACTCCAGCAAAAAAGTACAGATTCACAAAGGGCATCGGTTATAATAGTAATTTGTTTATTTCTTTTATTTATTAAGGAGAAGCGAAGGAAACTAAGTACACGGCCATTTTGCGAGCTTTTGAGTAATTAGGTGAAAAACTGTCATTTCTTTACATGTATTTGGGTACATTCAACTAATTGTCAAACTCAAACTCAAAGCATTTATTTCAATTAAACCATTTACAGGCACTTTTGAATTGTCAAAGAGTCGGTCAGTTAGTCAGAAAGTTGAAGCTAGTTGCCCATTCCAAAACGTAGATATCTATGGAGAAGAACTGTAATAAACTGTAAATAATTTTATGGTTTTTATCAAAACAGAAAAAATCTAATCCGATTTTCTAGGGTGAATTATCAATTCATTGATTCGATCCTGTAGTATAAATCAATTAAAAATATCGTTTTTTTTTGGTAAAAATAAAACTATTAATCGATGTCGGATCGGCATCCCTATTTTGTAATAAAATAAAATTTCCAGTCTGGGTCACTTACACTTACAAAACGGCATTTTGGCACATTTTGTTGGCTGGCAATGCCATCAGTGTATATGTGTTCTGTGCTGGCAACATTGGAATAGTATTTTTGGGGAATTTGTCGGACGTTAATTTTTGGGAATATTAATCAATCATAAAGGAATGTAATATATTGGTTAATCCAATACAACTAGAGTACGACATACAATCTCTGAGTGTGGACGTAAATCAGTGAAGTGCTTCAGAAAGATTTCAACCAAACTCTTAACAGCGAAATAATTAAGTGAAGTGCTGCGATTACAACCAACTCATCAAAATGCTAAACCTATCAACATTCTATAGACATCATGACCGAAGTCCTCTAGACTGCGTTTACAAAGCACTGCGCAATAAGGACTTAGCAGATTGTGTGGTACTGGCTATAAAAGTACTAAAACAATCTAATAAATTTATGGAATTAGGAAGAAAAGAAAAATCCGCTTCAGAAGCTCTTCAGCATGGGATAGAAGGTAAAAAAGCCTTCTGCGAAGGGGATTATCAGATGGCGTTGGTGAAATACAATATGGCTCTAATGCGGGCACCACTTAATTCTGAAGCTATGAGGCTGTCTTACTACAGCCGAGCAGAGCTATTGTTGAAAACGAAGCAGTTTCCGGCTTGTGTCAAGGATATTGAGACCTGCCTCGCACTGGACTGCCCCACCAGCTTGTCCAACAAACTACAGGAGATGAAAGCAGAGGCCTCTAGATATACATGGATAGAAGAGCTTGCACGCAAGCATGCGTAAGTACAAGTTGGAATATGCCTCTGTCATACTTAAAACTTTACAAAAGCATACTTTTTACTTCGGAAAAACACACAATCTATGCTCAAATCAAATCAAATTAGCGTAACAAATTGTCAGGTTATTTTGTAGTGTATTTTCACAATTTTGCACAATTTATATCATTGCCTACAAAACATTTTTTCAGTAAAGTGATTTGACTGACTAAAATACTGTGAGGATATTTTTAGAATAACTATAGGAAACATTGCTGAGATGATTTTTGATTTCATTAAATAAATAAAATCATTTGAGCAATGCGTTGAACAGCCTCCGTTGGTTGCCATATGGTTGCTGTGACATTGGAACTGGCTGTGAAGCCTGTCTCAAGGAACTATTTTTGTTGAGATATGTATGCCAATTAAATTATAAGACTTGGGGCCCTCCACAATCTTGAGCGGATGGGATTCTTGGGCTATCAAAGAGATGCATGAAAGGCAACATGAGGTCTGCCTCATGTTGCATTTCATGCATCTGTTCTTTTCTTTGGTCTGTCATTGAAAAGAAGTAAGGATTGTGTGAACATGAATGCTAGAAAGATAATGTGACACAATTGTGCTGACTACAAATAAATTGAGAACATCATCATTGGCAGCCTTGTTCCACCGACTGCTGAGTATTGTCCTCCTCCCGTTTATGCCTTGCTTCCCTGGTCTGTGCGAGTCACATCTAGGTCTGTCTTCCCCGGTCTAATAAATTGAGATGAGGGTGATAAATTATGATATTAGAGAGTATTCATGTTTCAAGTATAATATGGTCTTTATACTTGAATGTAACTAGCTAAGTACTTAGATTAGTCTCAGATGAACATTTTGTTTTTTTTTTGTATTCTGTGAGGAAGTACTGTTATTGTCATTAATTCAATCATCATATTTCAGTTCGACTCCGTTTACTGAAGAATTTTTCAAGCTCAAAGGAGCCCGCAACCCTGACATACCGTGTGCCACTTCAGATGTGGAAGTCATAATGGAATCGGGACAACCAAAAGTGGTTGCTGCTAAAGACATACCTGTCGGTACTGTTGTAGCTGTAGAGACAGCATTTGTGGGAGCTACTCATATTATGAACCATATTACATCTTGCCACTATTGTCTCAAGATGGACTTTAATTTAATACCTTGTGAAGGATGCTGTGCTGCCATGTTTTGTGACAAACAATGCAAAGACAGAGCCATGCAGGAGGGGCATAATATTGAATGTAAAATCACAGAAATTATATTAGATGATATACCTGTGAAAGCTACTCTCAAAATTCGTCAATTGTGTAGCTCTTGGGATGAGTTCATCACAGCATCTAAAGATTTAGGTGTTGAACGAATGAAAAACAATACTGTTGCTGAGATTTTTGGTTCCCTAAAGTTTTCTTTATTGAATTCTCATTATGACACACATTTCATATATGGCGCGATGTTTAATAGATGTTTGTTTTTCGCCAATATTATACATTATTTGGATACATGCACATCGTTTCTACCAAACTCTCCGGATGAAAAGAGCGAAGCCATACAAGCAGTGTCCAGGGTATTGATGCACCTGTCGCTTTATTGTACTCCAGTACAACTGCAGCATTACACCTCACTGCGCACTGAGGCCCGCATGACGTTACACAATCACCCTAATAAAGGATATTTTCCATTCATTGGAAGCCTGCCCAATTCATGTCTACCGAATTCATATGTGGCGGGGCTGCGGAACAGCGCAGCGATGGTGACCATAGTACCAGTAAAAAAGGGAGCTGAATTAAACTTTGCTTATATGTAAGTATATAATTTATTCTTATTTCATGTTTTTAACACTCATTGACCCATTAACTTGTACTTCTCTTAGGTCATGCTAGAGAACAGAGGAACTTTTTTACCTATTATTTTGTTGTCATAATCACACTGTTAATATCATCCTAGTTTCAAACTCAAACTCTAGCATATATTTCAATTAAACCAGTTACAGGCTGTTTGAATGTGTTCTGGTGTGATTGGCCTGCTTGTTTAGCTGCTACCTTTTGGGCTTTTTATGGGTTTTTTTATAAATAAAAAGACAAGTTGTAGTTGCAATGGTCGTTAGCGAATATGTATTCTTTATATTTTTGTACAGCTATCGAGGAAAAGGGGACGGGAACAAACGGGCCAATCACAACAAGCTATCACGTCATTTAGCTGTGCTGTGATTGGCTTACGATGACGCGACCGAATTACGTTCGGATATTCATCCCAAACATGCCCGCGGCCTTGAAAGCTTCAGCTTACGACTGAACTTTCCATTTACTCGTCTTCGACCAGAGGGCAGATCTTCGTGTATGGCCGTCTTATGATGCCTGATGATGTCTGAATGTCTGCTACTCGTGAGATGCCATCATTGCCAGGTATCGTCTTCATGATCCGACCCAACTGCCATTTCAGCGGCGGAAGGTTGATTTCTTTAACAATGACAAGCGTGTCAGGTTTTAGGTCTGCCATATTTGTCCTCCATTTGGTTCTAGTTTGTAGCTCCGAGATGTATTCCTTGGCCCAGCGCGACCAAAACTGCTGCCGGATCTGTTCCACTCTCTGGTAGCGAGTCAATCTATGAACAGGTAAGTCTCGCAGGTCATCTTCACAGACTGGTGCGGTGAGTGGTCGTCCGATCAAAAAGTGTCCAGGGCTGAGGGGGAGATAGTCTCGAGGATCCGAAGACAAGGGAGTCATTGGTCGAGAATTCAACATCGCTTCGATTTGACATAACACTGTAGTGAGTTCCTCGAAGGCTAAGTGAGCGTTGCCCACTACTCGGCGAAGATGGTACTTGCATGATTTGACCCCAGCTTCCCACAAGCCACCGAAATGCGGGGAATATGGGGGAATAAAATAAAATTGAATTTGTTGACCCCTTGCGTAATCTATAATATCTTTTCTACATTTTGATAAAAACTGAGCAAAATCATTACTTAAGCCTACAAAATTGCGTCCATTGTCCGAAAATATTTCTGACGGCTTCCCGCGCCGTGAAATGAAACGCTTAAGCGCAAGTAAGTATGCATTAGAAGAGAGGTCACTAACTAATTCCAAGTGGACTGCGCGCGTCGTGAAACAGATAAACAGACAAATGTATGATTTGATTAGTTTCGCGCCTCTGCCCTTTCGGGTTTGTATGAACACCGGCCCTGCGTAGTCTACACCTGTGCGAATGAAAGGAAAACTAGCGGTTACCCGTTCTTTGGGCAAGTTTCCCATAAGTGGGGTTAATGTTTTACCTCGAATGCGCTTACAGATCACACATTGTTGCGTCACCTTCTTAGCTAGGTTTCTACCTGACAGTGGCCACCAATTCTCACGCAAACGGTAAAGTAACGCTTGAAGTCCGCAGTGCATAGATTGGTTGTGTTCGTGCCTAAACAATAGAAGTGTAAAATGATGTTCTGAAGACAAAAGAATCGGATGCTTTTTACTATAATTAAAGTCAGGCGAATTCTTTATCCTACCTCCCACTCTAATTATATTTTCACTATCTAGAAATAAATTTAAACTCGCAAGGCTAACGCTTGACTTGACATCTTTTCCATTTTTTAGTAAATTATACTCAACCGGAAATGACTCCATTTGTGATAATCGTGCAAGTGTATTAATGGCATGTCTTAACTCAATAACAGTGATCGTACCTGTCAGCTGATTTGTTTTGTTGCGCGCACAGCTGTTGTGAATAAAGCGTAGTACATATGCAGCGACATGACTCATGCGATTAAAATGCGAAAACCTATTGAATAGAAAAAATGTTTCGAGTGTAGTGTTTTTTGTTAATAATGACTTTATAACATTTGCTTTGAGTTCAGGTAACTCTTTAGGCGAGCTGTCATTAACATTCGGAATTAATTGCAAAGTTAAATTGCTATCAAAGTCAGGGCTGTGCATAAAGTTAGGGCCTTCCCACCACAATGCGCATGAAGACAAGTCTTCAAGACTCACGCCACGCGAAACCAGATCAGCAGGGTTATCCTTTCCACTTACATGTCGCCAAGAAAACACACTCGTAAGTTCGTTTATTTCAGCGACTCGATTTTGCACAAAAGTTTTAAGCAAATTAGGTGCCATGCGCAACCAACCTAACACGATAGTCGAGTCGGTCCAAAATGTGACGCCATCAAAGTTACGAGTAAGTGATCTGTTAATCCTGTCAAATAGCCGAGCACCCAGCAACGCACCGCACAGTTCCAAACGCGGTATGCTAACGGGTTTCAATGGAGCTACTTTACCCTTTGAAAAAAGCAATTTCACTGTCACCTCACTAATACCTACACTACGTACATAAGCGCACGCGCCATATGCAGTTTGTGAAGCGTCTGTAAAAATGTGTAACTCAGTCCGAGTAGAATCACATTGAAAGACGTGTCGCGGAACTTTGATAGTGCGAAGATAAGTAAGACTACCAACAAACCCGTTCCATGTTCGCACGACATCAGTGGGAAGCGGATCATCCCAATCTAATTTTAATAGCCAAAGTTTTTGCAATAATACCTTGCCGATGATAACAGAAGGGCTTAACAATCCCAATGGATCATATATCTGAGAAACAGTTGACAGAATTATGCGTTTAGTAACAGGATTGTTGCTGTTTTGAAATTGCGTATGGAAATTAAACTCGTCCGCGATGCTACACCAACCTATACCTAATGTTCTACATTGACTATTATCACCTAAATTTAAGTCACGAAACATACTGTGATCAGAGTGTGACGTCGTTGGAGCTGATGCACCGTCGAGTTCAAAGTTAAAGGTCCATTTGCGGAGCGGAAAGCAGCCGGACTTAAGAATGTCTGATGTACGTTTGCATATGTCAAGTAGTTTGACCTTGTCGTCACACGAGGTCAAAAGGTCATCTACGTAAAAATCGTCATTAATGACCCTTTTAACCTCGGGGTCCGTACAGTCAGCTCCTAATTGCTTAAGACACCTAACACTGAGAAAGGGCGCCGACGCCGTGCCGTATGTTACGGTGCTCAGCTGATAGAACTCGAGCTGTCTTGTCGGATCATCACGCCACATAATAAGTTGCAAGTCACGTTGAGAGGGATCAACAAGGACTTGACGGTACATCTTCTCGCAATCTGCAATTGCAGTGAATTTAAATTGTCTGAACCGTAGCAAAATACCCAGCAAGTCTCCCTGAATAGGAGGTCCTACAAGCTGGATATCGTTGAGAGATTTGCCATTACTAGTCGCAGCACTGGCGTCGAACACTACACGAAGCTTCGTCGTCGTGCTGTGTTCTCGAAAAACGCCATGATGCGGCATAAAATAGTAAGGACTCTTATAAGAATCAATCCGAGTCATGTGACCCAAGTTGATATATTCGTGTATAAAATCAGTGTACAATTTCTTATAGCTAATAGGTGCGCGTAGTAACCTATTTTCTAAGGACAAAAAACGCCGCTTTGCTTGGGGAAATGATTCACCCAAAGCGTCGGGCGACTCTTTAAGAGGAATGTGAACACAAAATCGACCATCTTTATTGCGCGTAGTGGTTGTGATGAAAGACTGTTCACAGACCTGCTCTTCGTCTGTGTGTGTAATCCGAAGCTTGGGTAACTCCTCCAACTCCCAGAACTGACGTAGCTGATTGTCCATGGATTGAGTGAAGTTACATTGGACATGTCCATTATTATGATGTGTATTATTAATAGGACCCGATATTATCCAACCTAACTTCGTGTTCTGTAAGAACGGACCGTTCGGTAAACGCATCTTGCCATCGATAAGCAGGTCCCAAAATCGGTCCGCGCCTATTAAAACATCTATCTTTTGCGGCCCTAAAAATCGTGAATTTGCCAGCTGCAGGTGTTCAGGAATCCTAAACTGTGTGCTTTGTGTCTGCATAGCAGGCAATGTGGCCGTTATTTCAGATAGAACGAAACATTTAATGTGAATTGAGTAGGAATTAATACGTGATTTAATTTCAAGGTCACACGTTTGTGTACAATGTGATACCGAATTACCTACTCCTCGTATTTCATGAGTGGACTGTATTAGTGGAATATCTAACAATTCGCAAAACGAATGTGCAACGAAGCAGCTCTGACTACCGCTGTCGAGTAATACACATGCGACATGATAATTATTGTGTTTATCAGGAATCTCAACTAACGCAGTAGATAAGAGAACCGGTTGCACATCTATGCATTGTGTATGTGTGTGTGTATCAGTGTGAACATTGCTAACTTGAATGAATTGCTTTCCGTTATTGGAATCATGTACTGTCTCAGAGACGCGCGGTGGGGGCGCGCATGGTGCGCTAGCCACTGCCGCTGCCGCCGCAGTCGTCGTACCTGTCACAGTACAGCTAGATTGGCTGGAATCATTAGGATGAATAAGTGAATTATGTTTCATGTTACATTGTTTACAAGGTCCCCACAAGCAACCGTCTAAAGTGTGTCCGGAGCGCAAGCAATTCTCACACAAGCTGTTATCTTTGACAACCTTTAATTTGCTTTGTAAGTTCATATTAATGAATTGTGTGCAAGTGTAAATTGGATGTTTACCTTTGCATACCACGCACAATCTACGCGCTTTACGGCCCGCTGTTGACGGTAGGTTACTTGAGGAAACATTGCAGTGTGCTACATTACCTCTGACATTTTTTGTTTCTGTCTTATGTTGATCTTTTGTGTGTGATACTGATAATGCTAATGTTTCCAACAAATCAGCCTTACTTTTGAGGAAATTAATCAAACTGTCAACCTTCAATTTAGTTCTAGGAGGGGTGTTTGCCAACAATAAACCTCTATGTTGTTCCCACTCTCGTTCTGTGGTTTTATCTAGCTTAGAAACAACTATATATATTATAAGCGTATCCCAGGTATCTGTTGGCTCATCAAGGGTTTTTAAAGCGCGTAAATTGTTTATAATTGTATCTATAAGTTTTCTAATTAGTGAAGGTGACTCTTTCAATGGTTGTATTGAGAACAATGCTTTTAGGTGACTATTCACTAATAATCTATCATTATCGTACCTATTTAGGAGTAATTCCCATGCCACAGAGTAGTTAGCTGCAGAAATTTCTAGCGCGTTTACAACTGATTCGGCATTTCCTTTGAGCGAAGACTTTAGATAATGGAATTTTTGAATATTACTAATTTCAGTCGAATTGTGCACCAAAGATATAAACGTGTCCCTATATTCGAGCCAGTGTTCATACACGCCGTCGAACGTAGGCAACATGATGGTTGGTAATTTAACTGACACTGGCCTGTTTATATTATGCTGACACGGTTTGGAACAATCAGTGACCTCTTCACTGACGCTAAGAATGGATTCAGCTCGGGCAATAGTATTATAGTAGCTGTCTTCGAACTGCTGGCGCTGATCTAACTGATCATCTATATCACTATCGGAAACTAGTTCTTCAAGTTTTGACTGTATTTCATTAAATTCACTAAATAAAATCTCAGCACCTTTTACACGTAATTTTAAATCTATTTTTAACTCACTAGATATGGTTCTTACACTGATAGTATTTACATAATTGGAAAGTTTAGTTAACCTGCCCTTAACGATACCACGTTTCCTAACCAAATCACGCATGATTTGCTCAGTTTTTTCATTACTTATAATTCCATACGGGGACCTATCACGTATTTTGCTAGGACCCTTGCTATCATCAGCCATTAATGGCATCCCGGTGGCCTGTGAAAAGTGGAGTACTCACGTGCAAAGTGACTGCGTGTGAAAACGGCTGGTGCTAGTAGTGACACGATCAACCGGTGTGTCGCTCTGCGCAATGGGCAGCCCTCACCTACACCCTCACTGGAATCAGATCACAAAACGGTATTACACTTATGAACTCAGCAGGTCTTGAAAACTGGAACTTGATAAACGCACCGTATGTCCGCTTGTTCTTCCAAATCTTGTATTGGCCTTTCACATCAGTAAGATTGAAGGCCCTTGCGTGAATATGCTGCTGAATCTGCGCTTCTAAGTGTAATTTCGCTCGTCTTTATGTGCCTGCGTGGTCGCAGCAGCTTGGCAGTCCTCAGGTCGCTTGACTCGACGATTTGGCTTTGATGCTTCAAATCCTCGAAATATGGCTCTGAAGGTCCAAATGTTTGAATGTGTTCTGGTGTGATTGGTCTGCTTGTTTAGCTGCTACCTTTTGGGCTTTTTATGGGTTTTTTTATAAATAAAAAGACAAGTTGTAGTTGCAATGGTCGTTAGCGAATATGTATTCTTTATATTTTTGTACAGCTATCGAGGAAAAGGGGACGGGAACAAACGGGCCAATCACAACAAGCTATCACGTCATTTAGCTGTGCTGTGATTGGCTTACGATGACGCGACCGAATTACGTTCGGATATTCATCCCAAACACAGGCACTTTTGAATTGTTAAAGGAGTCGGTCATTCTGAAAGATTAAGCTAGTTGCCCATTCCAAAGCGTAGGCTTCTATGGAGAAGCATGGGAAGGAAACTCTATTGACACTCTTTTTTGAATTCCGCCACAACAATAAAATTTTGTAACAACTGTAGCTCAGAACAGCATCTGAAATAATATTTTATTTCCTTTTTCAGAGGCCATTGGCTGGAAGTTGTTCCAAAGGAAACATTAATACGAGCAAAAAAATTATTCATTCATTATAGAACAGTGTGCGAGGATTGTATTATCTGTGGCGGACGCGCTGACAATATCTCCCTTAAAAAGTCTCTAAACGACGCTCAACTGAAAGCCTCAAACAAATTTTCAAAATACTACTTGAATCCGATGAGAAATTTCCCTCAAAATATTAAATCAGATTACAGGGAGACATGTAACATCTTGCAAGCGCTGAGTGACGCGCCTTGTGCCGAGGAGTATGTTCAAGCATATGCAGCATTTATACAATGTATTATGTATTGTGTACTGTTAAAGTTTCCCAATGTAATAATGTCTCGATATGAGTAAAAGCTAGGGCTGGACACTGTTCACAGGAAATATCTAGTGGTTTCTATCATTGATTTGGCGTGTTTCCATTCAGCAGCAGTCACACGATTTTGTCTTTTAGATCTAGGGACTTAAGACTTATTAGTTTAATGTACACAGGTATTGGGTATTTATTTTAGTTTTTCATTAATCACAACACAACACACACACCCATGTCACAACACTTTTAATTTATTAGAACGGACACACACTTCCCTATTCTTTTTATTATTCTAGCGTATGGCACTCGTGGGTTGCAGCTGAAAATCAGCGTCAGGTGGTACACCTTGTGTTGTCATCTGGCATTATGCTGGGCTGAGGCCCCATTGGCATTATAATCATTGTTCCGTATTTTTTAGTTTTAAGGTGTATTTTTGTTGCTGCAATGCCAATAAACGCATTTTTCTTTCTTTATTTTTCTTACATTGGGCGGCACAGTAACAGCGACGGCACGGCTTTAAAGGCAAAATTATAATAACACTAGCAACCGCCTGCGGCTTCGCCCGCATGGTATGTCGATAAAAAGTAGCCTATGTCCTTCCCCAGGGTTCAAAGTATCCCGATACCAAATTTCATCCAAATTGATCCAGCCGTCTCTGAGATTAGCCGGAACAAACAGACGCCAAGAGACATTTTTTTCATTGTCTTTTAAGTACATCTAATAAAAAGCTGTTATTTTGACATTACAAACAGACACTTTAAGGGGGATCCTTAGTTGTAGCCCGCTTAATTCTAATTTTCTTTAGTTTTTTTTGCAAATTGCAGTTTTATTGTAAGTTGATCAAAATGCGATTCGCGACTGTAGGAATGGGAATTTAACACATGGGTAGGGCTAGTGGCCAGTAACAATAAAAAATATTCGTGAAACACAAAATACAAATAACAAAAACAAACAAAAAGTGTTAACAACATCAGTGTGTGCCTCACGGCTGCGCCAAAAAGGTTCATTTCAGCATTAATCAAATCAAATATCAAATCAAATCAAATCCCCAAGGAATACACCCATATTGAAATTAAACTAAATTACAAATTAATAATTAAAATAGTTATTTGTGCAACAAGAGAGCAAAGTCGTTTTTTGCTGCGAGTGCTGATTTTGAATCCTGAGCAAGCGAAGGATTCAACGATTGAATCACGAGCGTAGCGAGTGATTCTAAAGTTGAATCCTGAGTGTGGCGAGGGATTCAAAGGCACGAGATGCAAAAAACTTTGCTCTCGTGTAACACACATAACTTTTCACTTCAGCAGCGAGAACACTTTAGGAGATAAAATAATAAACAGGAATAGATTGAAATAACTATTTATTGTGAATCAAAATAATTAAGATTGTAGGTAGAGGTACCAATTCAATAAAATGGAACATTTTAAAATTTAAAACAAAAATTACTGCAATTCTGCAAATTAAAAGTAACCCGCTCTTTTATTTAAATTAAGGCGTGTTCGGAAATAGCACCCATGATATTTTCTTATTCAAAATATATTACGTAACATTATTGAAACTAGAAATAAATATGTACATGTTAAATATCAATTTTATTTGCAGTAAATACCTACTTATTTTCGTTTAAATACAACAATAAGTTAAAAATTCAATAAATTACATTAAAAGACATAATTATCTTTTTGAAAAATTTCTTTAGTTAGTACGAAATTCCGAACGTGTCTTTGAGGTCGAATTCAAAATCGGAACTTCGAAAGGGCTGGTCTTTGTCTCTCTCTCTTTCTAATGGCGGGAAAGAGATAGAGTGTGAATGTTTCGAATTGTATGATTAACCCAAGGATGAATAAGATAATCGCGGCTTTCTGAAAAAAAATAATTAAAAAGTTACTTGGTCTCACTCAGTGAGCAAAATTCGATTTTGCTCACTGATTTCAGGCAGCAAAACCTACATGTTTGAGCTACTGAAGTGAAAAAAATAATTATTAAATTAATACAAAAACTTTCTTATTACATAGTTTATTGTTACTGGCCACTAGCCCTACCTACATGTGTTAAATTAATGTTGCCATTGTAGCGCCACGCTGAATTTACTGAATAATAATCATCAATTTCATATCATATCTTCAAACTTTGGTTTGTTACACTAAGAATTTAGTTTAGATTAAGTTATAAATGTTAGTTTATATTAAGTTAGTTTAAGCGCATTTATCGCATTGGGGTTAACCTGTAATGGCGATGTAAGTATTTGTTTTTTTTTTCACAATATTTCATATCGACGGCCTAATTCGTTAACCTGCTAAGTCCATTTTTTGGCAAAATTTGCTTTTTATACCAGTTAAAAAGTTCAATTTAATATCTACCGTATCGTTTAAGGAATAACTGCGATATTAGCCAAAAAAGGTGACAAATGTTATGCCCGAAAAACTGCTTTCTGACCACCAGTCAGTCTCCACAACGCAAACCTGCTAAATCCTGTTGGGACCTCAGTTTTGTATTGACGATTGGTATAAAAAACTGCTAAGTCCTCAAGCAAATTGAAACTTCACCTCGACAAACTGCTAAATCTGTCTTTGGTCTCTGGCATCAAGCAATAGACAAAATTATGAAACTTTTGTAACATGAATACGAGGCTTTTGGCTATTTTGTGTCTCTAAATTAATGTCGTTCATTTGTTAGGTGCGTTTTGTTTGTGCAGAATAAACTATTTTTCTTTCTTTCTTTCTTTCTAAATAATTGTTTTTCGAAATTTTATGAAATGTGTATAAGTTAAGCTGCTACATATATTGTTAAAATATTAAGAAAAATTATAGAAACCAACAGGATTTTCAGAATTTTGATTGCTAAATTAATAGAGATATTATTCAGATTTTTCTTTGTCCTGTAAACTATGTCAAAATGGACTTAGCAGGTTAACGAATTAGGCCGACGATATGAAAAATCTTAGGTAGAAAAAAAATCCAAAGCAATTTGTAAGAAACCAAAGAAAATTTTAATTTGGCGGGCTAAAACTGAGGATTCTCCTTAATTTTATTTATTCGTATAGATTCCGCATTGTCTTTTTCCAATTGCGGGGGGCGACGGCGTCAATCCATCAATTTGCCGCCATCTTTGCCGTGCTGGTGCAGTCGCCATGCGGCTTATGACAAAAGCTTTAATCCCACAAACGGCGGATTTGCGACCAGTTAGTGCAACCTTAGGGAAGTTTCAATTTACTGGGAGTTCTTTTAATAGGTGGTAAAACGTTTACGAGGTTGATTATACATACTTAATATACTTCGCTGTCATCGATAGAGTCGCTATATCTATTTCCTGTCATGTATCGCCGTGAAATATTTGCGTTGGTGGTGGATAATTATGTTTAAAAGCTTTTTAATTTTAAGTCCTATATATTATTCAAACTTTTCATTTGTAATATGCTATCTAATCTAAGGCTATAGGACAGTCTGCAAAGCGTATTTTTAAGTATTTTTTAATCGTTGGAGGGCTCATGTACCCTAAAGTGCACCTTCACAATTAGGGTACTTGACCCTTTCTTTTTTCATTTATTTCTGCAGATTTGCTCAGTATTTAAAAGCTGCTCTGTTCGAGCTAAACTCGTCAGGCAAATACGAAGAAAAATATTGTCTTCGGAAACTGCATATTGCTGTAATGTATATTATAATAAATAATAAAGCAGTACTTAATACTTATATCTTTATTTTTGAGCTCTGGCAAAACTGAGGCGAATCCCCCGCTGGATGCGGCTAGAAATTCGCTCGCGCCGATTGTGTCCATTAATCCAAAATCGCAAACCGAATTGCGTGTTCAAACGCGAATGGCGCGAATAGTCGCGTGATTTCCTAAATTGTTGTAACAATCGACGCGTGCAGCCGCGTCCCGCGGCCCGCGCGGGATTCGCCTCAGTTTAAACAGTCCCATACTACGGCTATATTGGTTCCGATTCTCTTGTACAGCGAACTAAAAATAAACTCATTAAAATTCCTTACTTTTCGCTATGAGAATCTTAAAGCTATTCTGCAAAAAATATCTCTAAATTTAAAAATAGTTTTGACACAACTAAAATCTAATTTGATAATCGCGACTCCACGTTGGAAGTACTTGTTTGCCCTACCCCGGGACTTTTTAGAGGCGGAAGCGTTCATGGGGCAGCCTCGACGTGTTTTGTATGGAATTTTTCACTTTTTGTATGTAAAATACGAAAAATTTTTACCTACATGTAGAGTTTTTTTAGGGTCTCAAAGGGGGTCGAAATTTTCATTATTTTCGCGATAGAACACCATTTTCGAGATATAAGCAAAATTAAATTAAAAAAGATACAGTAGTGTTTTTGCACCTTGCAAGTCGAGGTGTTGGGATGAATTTTAGTTCGTAACAACTAATTTTATTCCACACCTTTTTAATCCCGATAAAAAATAGCCAGATTTAGTTCGACAACCAAAATTTTAGGTGATAAACGTCAGATACAGAATAGCAAAATAGCCATTTTCACAAAATTACTAACTCAGTGCCATCTTAGTGGTGTCAAACTAAAATATCGTTAAGTTGTGTCATTTTAGTCTATTTCAGAATGGGAAATCGTTGTCAGGAATAAACAAAATTTTAGTGATTTTTAGTTTAGTTTAGAGAATTTTGGGACAAGAGAATCGGCACCATTATCTCGAAAACGGTGTGCCCTATCGCAAAAATAATAAAAATTTCGACCTCCTTTATGGAGTCCTTAAACGCCTAAAACTACATGTAGGTAATACTTTTTTCATACAAAAAGTCAATAATTCCATACAAAACACGTCGCGGCAGCCCCCATGAGCGCCACCGGATCTAAAAAAAAGTTCACGGGGTAGGGCAAACAAGTACCACGTGGAGTCACGATTTTCAAATTAAATTTTAGTTCCACAAAATTATTTTTAAATTTAGAGATATTTTTTTGCACAATAGCTTTAAGATTCTCATAGCCAAAAGTAAGGAATTTTAGTGATAGTTTAGTTAGTTTAGTTCGGTGTACAAGAGAATCGGCACCAACGTAGCTGTAGCATAACACTATTAGTGTAGTACAATCAGCGGCACGTCTATGCCAACGATTTGACTTTCACTTTCACGCCTTTATTTTGTAGAAATAATGGCTTTTTTGTAGATTGTGTTTCTACTGATGTGTTGTGGCTGACCGTACCTCCACTTGTATACTTATTATGTATTGCCTTAATTCTGTCAGTGAGTTATTTTAAGTTTAATAAATTACCTGTTAAGTAAATTTGGTGTATTATTTTTATAGTACCTACCTAAAGTAGCAGAGCTACACTGTGAAGTTCCAATGTCTCACCCACATCTCTCTCAATTCCGCCCCTAAGACGACCCACTGCCCTGCCTTCCTGCTCCGTAAAAGGGGCCGGACCTTGATTTGAGAAACACTTATCAGGGTTTATCTACTTACCTTAATGAAATACCAAAGGCATCCTAGATGAGTTGCCGAAACTCATCTGGGATGCCTTCGGTGTTTCATACTTTTAGTGCCACTGCAAAAAAGAGTTTATAAATGCGAGTGTAATTTGCCCCACCAAGATCAATTGGTAGGACACAGTGTACGTCAAAATCGTGAACATTCCACTTTGTGCCATTGATGGGATGGGTTGGGGGGTGTACCAAAGTGGAATAATCCTAATGAAGTAATCATATTGGTGGGTATCGCATACATCCCTCACTACATAACTTCGCACATCCTTAGTTGAACCCGCTTGCCTGCCCCCAGACCTTTAGCACATCACTTCCTCGGACAGCAGAGTCCGCTATATATCCTCGCACCAATCAGCTTCCTCGTACATGTTTGGTGGGAAGAGTCACACCGTTACACAGCTCCGCTACGGCTCCTCGCGTCGCTCAGCTTAATCGTACAGCTCAACAGCTCTGCGGTGCTATTCTCTAAGGATACAGCCTTGCGTGCAGCGCTGTCGTAGCGAGAAAACAGCGGCGAAACAACTTGTTTCGTCGCTGCGGCAGCGCTGCGCGCAAGGCTGTATCCTTAGCTTAGGGAATAGCACCGCTGGTCATGCGGGTTTTTTTTTTTTTTTTTTGATATGGCAACTCGCAGTTTTGTTCACTGGGGGTCGTGGCTGCTTAACCGGACTGTCCTGTGGTTGCCTTAATGATTTTACTCAAAAGCGCCTCCAGCCAGGAGCGGAATTTTTAATAATGACCGCACGCTAAGGGCACCCCCTGTGGGTTACGGACCTTGGCTTAGGGCGTCATAGAGAGTCATCTCGCAGAAGGAGGCTGCGGAAAGGGAGCGAGAGATCTCATCCTCTCATCCGGCCCGCAGCAGGCGCACCGGGCGTCGGCGGAGGGCGGACAACGCCCTCTTCCAGCCCCCCTAAATGGGTCCAGGGGCGACGGACTCGGGGACGTCCGTCGCCCCCTATACACCAGGACCCGAGGTGGCGGCGCGTAGTGTTCCACGCGCGCCCCTCTTAGACGTCGCGGGGGGAGTCAAACACCTCACTCCCCCCGCTCGACCGGACGGGGCCCGCAGAGGCGGGCCGGCACCGGCCGGGGGTTGCGGAAGATTTGTACGTTCCCGCGACCCCCGGCGTAGGTGTGAGACGGAACACCGGGGTGGTTTTTAGTCAGTAAGAGTCTGACAGACCCCTCCGCCCCCCCAGGGCGGGGGACATCCATGAGGATTTTCCACCCCGGAACAAAAAAAAAAAAAAAAAGGGCGTCATAGAGAGAGGGCAGCGCGATATTGGGGACGGGCTGGATCAAAGGATTTATAATGTCATGATTATTAATAGGGGAAATTAAAGCTACAGGCTCAGCTACGGCGCGGGCTGAGGCCTCATCGGACTGGGGACGGGGGGAACGGATACGGGGGGGTCGTCGCGTGGTACCTCGTCGGCGAGGTCGGAACGATGGCGGTCTGTGTTTGTTCACTGTACTGGTGGCCCTACTGCTCTCCTGGAGGAGGGTTATGGGGTCATCGGGGTCGACTAGGACATGCCGGGGACGGCGGGTATGACTGATTCGGGAGGGGACATAACGGACGGCCGCGACAACCAGAGGGTTGCGGTGAGTGGCGGCGGAGTCGAAGAAACGCTTGGATTGGCGTTTCATGAACTGACTGATGGTCGGGATTCTAAGGTCAAGATGGAGACTTTCGTTCCGAACGAACGAAGGGGCACCGGTCGCCCTGCGGAGGAACCGGTTTTGGAGGGCCTGCATCCTATGGATGCTGCGGGGCTTCGCCTGTGCGAATACTACGCTCGCATAGGTCATGATGGGGCGAATGCACGCTGTGTAAATGCGCAATTTGCACCTAAGTGACAATTTGCTGCGTGCATTCAGGACGGAGTGGAGCCTACTGAGAGCGAAAGCGGCGCGCGAGCGCGCCTGCTTTATGTGCTCCGAGAAGGAGAGGTGCTGGTCGAGGACGACGCCCAAGTATTTGGCTTGCTTCTCCCAAGGGATAGGCTTGCCGAACATGGTCAGCGGACGGGGGAGGACGGGTCTGAGTCGCGGTTTCGAAAAGAACACCGCTTGACTCTTGTCGGGATTGACTTCGATTCTCCATTTTCTAAACCAGTCACCGAGTTGGTTGACTGAGGTTTGGAGAATGCGAGAGATCGTGTCGTGGCCGAGGCCGGTGTAGTAAATGGCCGTATCGTCTGCGAATAGAGCCAACTGAGCATTTCTACTTTTGGGGATATCGCTGGTGAATAGCGTGAATATGAGAGGGGCGAGCACGGAGCCCTGAGGGACTCCGGCGCGGATGGGGCTCGCGTTACGTTCCTCCGCTATGCGTGTCCTTACAGCTCGCTGTAAGTAGCGCATGTGAGTTCGGTTGCGCACGTGAGTCAAACTGCATACAGTATATTCGTCACTCGAGTAGTTGCATAGTCGCCAGCACATCAAATTACCACAAACTGTCAGATTTCCCATTCAATTTTGAACTTAACCAACAACATTTTAAGGTTTAAAATCGTTTGAAGAAATTTGACAGTTTCGTGTAGCTTGACCTGCTGGCGACTGTACTTTCATAGGTAGAAGTTAGACCGTGTCTTTGTATTTTGTACGTTATTCAGTCTAGCACGTACGAGAAAAGTCGCGAACTTTCTAGTGATCGGCTGTTTGACAGACACCGTGTCACGATAGAGAAGGAGTTCTGTTAATTTTAAAAATATGATTAGATTTGAGCCAAGCGTCTGCTAAGGCAAAGGCAAATGGCTCATATTTGTTAAAAAGATATATAACATCATATTGTAGACTGCGGCAGTTCCACTGGTTTATTTTAAAGAGTATTCTATTCTATTCTATTTTGGATGTATGTCCAAGGATGGATAAAGATACATCGAAATAAGGGGCAACGTTGGACGGTGAAATGGTAAACTGAGGGAAAGATTGTGTAATGCAGAAAGAAAACCGATTTGCGTGTTTTTTTTTTTATTATGACTATTAAAAAAGCACAAACATTTTGATGGTTACAGTTTGATGGTGTGTAATGTCAAAATCCATTACAAGTCTCCTTAATATATCCTTGTACAGATTTGGGAGGGGAGCGTGGTTTGGGAAAGACGGTATTTTTATAGTCTACTTGAAGCAGGCATTCTATTAGGTGAAGAGATTGATGGAGTATGTGCAAATTTTTTGGAAGGAAAACATAAAAGTGTATTAGCATAATATACAATTTAGTAACTGGGGCATATACTTTAGCCGCTTCAGCATAAGATACAGAACTTTGTGCCATGTATGTTTTAATTAACTTTTGCCTAGAAAATTCTGGGCAAGACTTATCAGTGTCATAGTGAAAACTAGAGCGAAGGCAGCAAGATTTTCTAGAACACTTTCTTGTTCTCTTTCACAACTGTCCCCAGTTTGGCCTTTGACACATTTATAACAACGAGGTTTCAATCTGCACTGAATTTTAGTGTGACCAAAACGACAGCAACTGAAGCACTGTACAGGAGGGAAAATATTTAAATCTTCTGGTAATGCATTATAGCACATAAAAATTTTTTCGGTATAACCTGCCCATCAAAAGTAACAATTATGGATTAGGATGGTTTCCAAAGGGTTGTACCATCAACAATGGTTTTAAAATAGAAGTCTGATTTTTTAAATTGAGCCGCAAGTTAAAAGTGTCCTGCGCTTTTTCTGTTTGTACAGTTGCCCCAAAATATAATCAATTCATTGGATCGGTCAGTGGGTCTTCTTAGGGGCGGAGTTGCAGGAGTTTGTAGTACACGCTTAGGGGCACTATGAGCGGCAAAGAAATAAAATAAAAAAATTGGTAAAGAAAATTGGAATGGATGGATGGATAGAAAACGTCATGCTAAGCCTGCTGGTGTCAGCTATTATTGTATTTTCATGAATGACATTTGATGAGGCATCGCCCGCGTGGAGGTAAAAAATGTCTTGTAAATCCTCCATTAAAAATACTAATAAATACTTACTTATGTGCCAACTTTCATGGTGTTCTGTCAAACGGTGTTGGAGTTCACTCTACACTTACAAAATGTATTACTTAAAAAATACTCATAACACTCTGATAAAATTTCTAATAATATAATTTAATAACGATTCGAAAGACACGTAGCGCCACCTAGCGTCATAAAGCAAAGGGGAAGGCAACTGTCAAAATGGCGTTGTCGTAGCTAGTTCCCAAAACAAGCTAATAATGCTCGGAAACTTTAGTCTACCATTTTCCGAAAGACCTAAACTTAGAAGATTGTGGCTTAAAGCTATTCGTAGATAATTATTTTAACTAAACAGAATGTGAGATTATATCGAAAACATTTTGAAGAAAGTGTTTACGAAGAAATAAGCAATATTTAATGTTTTTAATGCCGACTCTTTTCGTCTCATAAAATATTGCTTTTTACCGAAATTACCGAATTACCGAAAATAACGAAATAGTGGAATAAAACCAAACTCATGAATGTACACAAAATGGAAGGAATTAACGAAATATCTTTATTGGTAGGCCGTAGGACCTAGCTATGTACTGCCGGGGTCGCGGATTGTTCGAAAGAGTTACCGTGGCCCTGGCGCACAGGCAACTGAAGGAATACGGGTGGCTTTTAGTCAGTAAGAGTCTGACACGCCCTTCCGCTCCGCCCAGAGCGGGAGAGGTCATTCGATGATTTCCCAAAAAAAAAAAAAAAGTACCTAGCTATGGACACGCCATCTACAATTAGCTTTAACCGACCTTTCCGGGGAAGGCAACTGTCAGTGGCGCTGTCGTAGCTAGTTCCCAAATCAAGCGAATAATGCAAGGCGTGAGGTGGTTTTTATAATTTTTTGCGAAAATTACTCGTTGTTGTGTTCCTAAATGCTCGGAAATTGGAGTCTACCATTATCCGAAAGCCCTTAAACTTAGAAGATTGTGACCTAAAGCTATTCGTAGGGAATTATTTTTAATTAAATTAGAGTTCGAGGTTATGGCGGAAACATTTTGTAGAAAGTGATTACGAGGAAATAAGCAATATTTAAAATTTTGTTTTGACACTTTCCATATCGAAAAAATATTGGTTTTAAATATTTAAATCACCGAAAATAACGAAATAGTGGAATAAAGCCAAACTGAAGAATGAACACGAAATGGACCGAATGAACGAAATGTCATATTTATTGTTGGCCGTAAGGACCTTCTAGCTTTATGGTGACGCCATCTACAATTAGCTTTGACCGCCCTCCTGTCAATGTCATTCAGGCACTAAAATCATGACTAAAATATCCTAATATCTCTATTTGGTCTGTGATATCCTTGATATGAATTCCTTGTGTGGATTCGACTTTGTAATAGGGATGGCGATGTTTTCTGAAAAAGATCGATGTCTAAATCAATTCGAATTGAAATCTGATGGACCAATTCACAAAAAAATCGGGGTCTAAAAATAGATTTCTCAAAAATCGATCTTTTTCGATTTGCTTTTGGGTTTGTATTTTCAATATTAATTTATATCCAAATAGGGAAAACAAAAAGGAAACCATTATTATCAATATGTCGGAGACGGTCATTAGTTTAGACACTAAACGAAGCGCAGCACTAGTTCCAGGAGGTGGCAGCACCGGTGCGATGTCGGGCATACTCGGCTAACTTCGTGTTATGACTAAGCCTGGCTGGTGGAGGAGCGCTGGGACGAGTAGACACTTACTAATCTGCCTTCGAGGATATCAATACCTCCATCCTAGGAACTGTCGCGCGTTCCGTATAGTTTTGTCGTGTACCTAAAGTGTACTCGTATGATTCGCTAGTGTGATTAATTTGTTCGTAAATTATAATGTGATTTGAACTGCAAACTGTTTTTCTTTTGTGCAATAACAGACACTTCCCACAGTACGCCCACACGTGGCTTCTCGGTCAAATATTTTATAATTTTTAACAAATTTTACAATCATTTTCACAAATTTTACTTTGATATGGTTGTAAAAACCTTTTACAACCAAACTTAATGTCCAAGTTTTTCAGGAATAACAGTCTGTCTAATCCTTTGGGATCCAAGCGATTTCGCTCATCACGCGATGTTGCCGGCAATCGAAAAAAGGCGCTCGAAAGGTACAGATGACGCCACAGTCAATCAAGTTATAAATAAATGACGCAATGTCAACGTCAACAAATACTCCAGCAAAAAAGTACAGATTCACAAAGGGCATCGGTTATAATAGTAATTTGTTTATTTCTTTTATTTATTATGGAGAAGCGAAGGAAACTAAGTACACGGCCATTTTGCGAGCTTTTGAGTAATTAGGTGAAAAACTGTCATTTCTTTACATGTATTTGGGTACATTCAACTAATTGTCAAACTCAATCTCAAACTCAAACTCAAAGCATTTATTTCAATTAAACCATTTACAGGCACTTTTGAATTGTCAAAGAGTCGGTCAGTTAGTCAGAAAGTTGAAGCTAGTTGCCCATTCCAAAACGTAGATATCTATGGAGAAGAACTGTAATAAACTGTAAATAATTTTATGGTTTTTATCAAAACAGAAAAAATCTAATCCGATTTTCTAGGGTGAATTATCAATTCATTGATTCGATCCTGTAGTATAAATCAATTAAAAATATCGTTTTTTTTTGGTAAAAATAAAACTATTAATCGATATCGGATCGCCATCCCTATTTTGTAATAAAATAAAATTTCCAGTTCTGGGTCACTTACACTTACAAAACGGCATTTTGGCACATTTTGTTGGCTGGCAATGCCATCAGTATATATGTGTTCTGTGCTGGCAACATTGGAATAGTATTTTTGGGGAATTTGTCGGACGTTAATTTTTGGGAATATTAATCAATCATAAAGGAATGTAATATATTGGTTAATCCAATACAACTAGAGTACGACATACAATCTCTGAATGTGGACGTAAATCAGTGAAGTGCTTCAGAAAGATTTCAACCAAACTCTTAACAGCGAAATAATTAAGTGAAGTGCTGCGATTACAACCAACTCATCAAAATGCTACAGCTATCAACATTCTATAGACATCATGACCGAAGTCCTCTAGACTGCGTTTACAAAGCACTGCGCAATAAGGACTTAGCAGATTGTGTGTTACTGGCTATAAAAGTACTAAAACAATCTAATA